>CM052885.1:17176187-17280518 GCA_028534135.1 Potos flavus
ATCACAAGTAGGCAGAGAGAGAGGGGGAAGCAGGCTCCCTGCTGAGCAGAGAGCCTGATGCGGGGCTCGATCCCAGCATCCTGAGATCATGACCTGAGCCGAAGGCAGAGGCTTTAACCCACTGAGCCACCCAGGTGCCCCTCAACCTCAGTTTTGGACAGCCCCCACCTTTGTGTTCTGCAAACTCTTCCCCTACGTGGTGGTATCTCCCAGAGGTATTATCCTGTCTGATGTCTGTGGTTCCTCAAAGAAACCTCCTTGTCGCCACCTCCCACCCCCACTCCCCATACAAGCTGGAGAAAAAGAGCATCTGAGGTTGTAGGAAATGCGGCTGCTCTCCGTCATATCCGCCCAATACTCCGTGTTCCCTTCCCGTACCCGCTGACACCTCCTTCCTGCAAACATCTGGGACTCCCTGCCTGAGAGTTTTCCCTAGTCACCGGAGCACGCTTGGCTCATGAGCAGGGCAGATGAGGAAAGCTAGGGTTTTAATGTCCCCAGAGCCACCATCAAACAATGATTGACTGGAGTTCGAATAGAAATACATTTCGGTTACGTATTGCTGTGTAAGAAACCACTCCAAAACCAGAGGCTTAAGACAATGATTTGGTATTCCTCCTGGTTCTGTGGGTGGACTGAGTGGTTCCTCTTCCGGTTTTGCCTGGGCTCACTCACACAGAGGCACTCAACTGTGGTTACCTGGGTCCAAAGTTGGCCTCACTTACACGTCACGCATTTCGCTTTGGCTGTTGGCTTGGAATGCTTCGGTATTTCTCCACATGGCCTTTCTTCTTGAATGGACTACACCAGCTTCCTTAAACATAGAGTTCTCAGCATTCAGGAGGAAGAGGCAGAAGCCGCCAGGCACGTGGAGGTCCAGGCTCTGTAGCAGGCGCAGTATCACTTTTGCCATTTTTATTGGTCAAAGCAAGTCACAAGATCATTCCAGATTCAAGGGCAATGGCTCATAGACTAGGGTGCACCTAGGAACCAGAAAGACGGGCAGACAATAGGGGTATTGCTTAATTCATATAACAAAAAGATCAAGAATGAATGTGAAAGAGATGCATTCCACCTAGGGTGAGCCCCCTGCCCTCACAAGTCACCCTCTTGTATAATCCCCTCTTCTCAAGACCCTATACCTTGCTTCTAGCCCAGAGAGTGTAGTAAAGGCAATGGGATGGTCACTTCCTTAATTGGGTTATGTTATGAAAGACACCATCTTAGCCAACTGCACTGCGAAATCTTCCTGCTGGCCTTGAATAAGGAAGCTGCTAAAAGGCGAACTGCCTGGAAGAGCTAGGGCCATGGGTCAAGAGCCCTCGCTTTGTCCTACAACTGCAAGAAATTGAATTGCATCAGCAACAACTTCACCTTGGAAAAGTGCTCCGAACTCCAGAAAGGAGCTCTTTCCAGAAAGAAATAGTCTGCCTGACACTCTGATTCCAGCCTTGTGCGACCTCAGGTGGAGGACCCAGCGAAGCCATGTCTAGACTTCTGACCCATGGAAACTGTAAATAAAATGGGGTGTGTTCTAAGCTGCTGAATTTGTGGTAATTTGTTAGGCAGCAACATACAATTAATACGAGTGAGTAGAAAGCTGAGGTCAGCCACTGTGAGGGAAAATCATAATCCCCCACCCAGTTTCCAGACCTAGAGCCCATCAGTTGAAGGGGATGCCAAGTCCCCTTGAGGAAGGACCCTACAGGGCTGCAACCATTACATACGGTAGCGATGCCCTTATTCCTTCCACAAGGGTACTGTGGCCATTTACTAGAATAATCGAGCAATGGGGAAATGGGAATATCTTGACCTTTCCAGAGCTATGAGTTGACACTGATAGCAGGTAACTCAAAACCCCAGCTTGGTTCCCTACTGGGGGATCTACTGCCTTAGAGCAGTTGGTTCTCAGGCCAGGGCTCCATAAGCAAAGATTCAAACAGATTCTCCAAGGATGGAGATAGGCAACCAAGACCAGCAAAGATCTGACTGAGAGTGAGGGAGACCCAGAATGAAGGGTAGAGGAGGGAGATAAGAAATGTTAGGACAGCTGCAGGATCTGGGGCATCACATGGACTGAAACTGTTCTACGAACTCACCTCAATTAATTTTTATTTTATATGTTGTTGCTGGCTACCACCTTGAAGAGTCAATGACAGAATGGACTTAATGTGGGGGACAAGGTATATTGGTGCCCTGCATATTCCCTTGGCCTCTTCTCACTCTGATGGCTTTTTCCTGCCGTATCTACAACCCTCTGCCTGCTAGATTTGTCTGGCTATCTGTGCATATTTAGCCACACCCAGAGCAGACCGCAGCGGCCAGAGTGTTCATGTAGGAGAAGCAACTCTCAATCAACGACTGAAAGGAGTTGGTATATACACACTCTGTCTTCTCTGCTTTTCTGGGGCACCGCTCTGAGACCTGTTCCGCACAGTTGCCTGGATCTCCCCCAGGACTGAGCTCTGATTGCTCGTGAGCTCCTCTGCCTGGCTTCCTCTCTTCTATTTCCTTCCTCACTCCCTGACCGGGACTTCCTGAGATCAGCTCCCAGGAGATTACTTGGACTGATGTTCCCGTCTCAGAGTCTGTTTTTGAGGACCCCAACCTCAGATGACAATGAAATAAATTTGAGAAACCTGGTACATTTCACAATCTTGGGGTGGGGAAGCCAAGGTGGGAAATTTACATAGCACGAACACATCATCTACAAACAAGCATAACAAGATAGATGAATCTCACAAACACCGTGTTGAGCGAAAGAAGCCAGACACAGAAGAGTACATACTGTATTATTCCATTTCTAGATAGTGCGACAACAGGCAGGATGAATTGGAGGTAGTGTTGATTTCCCAGGACCCTGGGATCACGACCCCAGCCAAAGGAAGACACTTTAACCAACTGAGTCACCCAGGCGCCCTTGAATGTGGTCCTAAGAGGCCTTATAGCTTCCACTTTGATTCTTGGCATCTTGCTGCTATGTAAGAAGTCCAACTGACCCTAAGAGAACCATACAGTGAGGAAGTCCAAGCTGGCCACAGGGACGAGCCGGGGGAAGCAAGGAACCCTAGCAGGCTAGCCCAGCCCAGCCACTCGCTGAGTGCACGCAAGACTAGGACTCCTCTGAAAACTCACAGCTTTATGAGAATTAATAAAGTTTTATAAATAAATAAATAATAAATAAATAAAACAAAGTTTTCTGGTAGTTTGTTATACAGTGATTGTTGACTGAAACATGCAGGGAGGGATTTTACTCTGAGAGTTAAAAAGTTTGAATTCGGGGCGCCTGGCTGGCTCGGTCAGAGAAGTGTGCGACTCTTGATCTTGGGGTTGAGAGTCTGAGGCCTGCATTGGGTGTAGAGATTACTTAAATATATAAAACTTAAAGAAAGGGCGCCTGGGTGGCTCAGTAGTTAAGCGTCTGCCTTCAGCTCAGGTCATGATCCCAGGGTCCTGGGATCGAGTCCCACATCCGGCTTCCCGCTCTGCAGGAAGGCCACTTCTCCCTCTCCCACTCCCCCTGCTTGTGTTCCCTCTCTCTGTGTGTCTCTCTCTGTCAAATAAATAAATAAAAAATCTTAAAAAAAAAAATTCGAATTCAAACCACAGTAGTTATAGGATCTGGAGGCAAATGAAAGGCATACTACCTGTTAATGTAGGGGCCCCTCATGAGGACTGCATGAGCTAAGGCAAATCAAAATGTCTTGGGGCACCTGGCTGGCTCAGCCTGAAGAGCATGTGACTCTTGATCTCCCTGTCATGAGTTCAAGCCCCACGTTGGGTATAAAGGTTACTCCAACAAATAAACCTTTTTCTTTTTTTAAAGGAAGGGAGAATTGTGCTTTATTTATTTATTATTTTTTTAAAGATTTTATTTGTTTATTTGAGAAGAGAGAGTGAGAGAGAACATGAGAGGGGAGAAGGTCAGAGGGAGAAGCAGACTCCCCATAGCGCTGGGGGCCAGACTCGGGACTTCATCCCAGGACCCTGGGATCACGACCCGATCCAAAGGCAGACACCCAACAACTGAACCACCCAGGCGCCCCCAAAAAATAAATTTTAAAAGCATCTTGTGGACCACCTGGGTGGCTCAGTCAGTTAAGCGGCCAACTCTTGGTTTCAGCCCAGGTCAGGATCTCAGGGTCATGGGATCGAGCCACGCATGGGGCTCCTTGCTCAGCAGAGATCCTGCTTTTCCCTCTCTCTCTGCTGCTCCTCCTGCTTGTGCTCTCTCTCTGTGTCAAATAAAGAAATAAAATCTTAAAAAAAATAAGTCTTGTAAACCTCACAATACTACATGAATTTAAGACACTATTAGCATAAAATTATTAATAACAATAGTCTGATAAGTGTACAATGTATGTCCCCTCTTATGAATTTTAGTATCAAAGGGATACACTCCAATAGTGAAATTTCTAGTTAAGGAAGTTATTTTTAGAGAATTTTCACTAAAGTCTCTCTAACTGGCCAAGAGAGGGTCATCTGGTCTACCTATAAAGTAGTTCAGCCCTGCTTGGGTATTGCAATTTTCCAATGAGACTTCTTTCAGAGAGAAGTGATGGTTATATTTTATATCCACCTCCTCCCAAAATCTTTTTTAATTTTGCCTAAATGGTATATCCTAGGCCCATATTATTTTGAAGTAAACTCCAGATACCACATCATTTCATCCAGAAATGTTTCACTCTATCTCCAAAAATAAGGACTCATTTACAACATAACCACAGATCATTAACATACTTTAAAAATTAATAATTCCATGGGGTGCCTGGGTGGCTCAATTGTTTGAGTGTCTGCCTTCGGCTCAGGTCATGACCACAGGGACCTGGGATCAAGCCCTGCATTGGGCTCCCTGCTTGGCGGGGAGACTGCTTCTCCCTCTGCCTCTCCCCTGGCTCGTGCTCTCTCCCTCTCTCTCTCAGTCAAATAAATAAATAAAAATCTTTAAAAAGTTAATAATTCCATAATCTCATTAACTAGCCAGTCAGTATTCAAATTTCCCTAAAGGTGGGTGTATATATATATACATACATATTTTTTTTAAGATTTTAGTTATTTATTTGACTGAGAGAGAGAGATCACAAGTAGTCAGAGAGGCAAGCAGAGAGAGAGGGGGAAACAGGCTCCCTGCTGAGCAGAGAGCTCAATGCGGGGCTGGATCCCAGGACCCTGAGATCATGACCTGAGCCGAAGGCAGAGGCTTTAACCCACTGAGCCACCCAGGCACCCCCAAGGGTGTATATATATTTTAACAAATCCAGTCACTGTGTTCACTATCTGAACCCTGCCTGCCCCCATTCATCTCTGCTTTCACACTTGTCTCCTCCGCTTAGATTGTGCTTCCTTTCTCACCTCCCGAGCAAGACACAGCCTTCCAAATCTGTTCAAATATCACCTCCTTCAGAAATCTCTCCCGGGCAAAACTAAGCAGTTGGTCACTCCTACAGCGCGGACACCCTACTCCCTCTGCGTACACGCCTGTCTCTCCCCCAGACTGTGAGTTCCTTGAAGACATGAAGCTTAATCTCCAGGTCTTAGTAACCTTTCTATCTAGTGTGGTGCCCGGCCCATAGTATTTGCTTCAAGCCAGCATATTATTTCTAAGGACAGGCTCCCAAGGCCCTTCCATTGTTCTTGGTGTTGATCTAACCTTTTCTAAAGTTCAATGTCTTCTGCAAAGACAGTGTTTTTCCTCCCTGATCTGCACTGGGGGCTGACCTGGTGTTTGCAATCTGAAAGCTTTTAGAGAGCACTGGAGACAGGATTAATTGGTTTAGAGCACCCCACCCCCCACATTTTTTTTTTTTTTTTAAGATTCCAAGATTGATATAAAGCAGAAGGACTGAGGGAAGAGAAAGTCACTTTGTCAATCAGCAGCCTGTTCTGGGACGAATGCACTAAGAGCTCTACAGAACTGGAAAGAAAAGGATATTATCCTTCCCCTCTAATTGAATACCATCTACAAATCCACAGACCTTCTGGCTCTCTAAGAAGGACTTTGGAACACTTGCAGTTTCCAAAGTGTAACGAATAACATTTTGAATCATAGTTTTCAAGTGTTTCTTTAAGCTCAGAACCCCTTCTTAGGGTTTTTCTAGCCTGCAAGATCACTATGCTATGCAGCTAAAAGCACTGGTGGAAAGGTGGCCAGCAGACCCTTGGGGCGCCGCTCTATCGGGCTCTCTGCTAAGTCTCTCCCACGTGGCCCCTGAGACAGAAGGCAAGGCAGGAGATCCATCATTCATTCAATCTGTCACCCTTCAACAATTTATTTTATCGAGTGCCTGCTGCGAGTTCAGCGCTGGTGGCACTGTGCACAACAAAATGGGCTTCTCTTTTCTTGGAGTCTACATTCTAGGCGGGCCACGGGGGAGAGAAGCAATAATCATTGTAAGCCCGTGGTTCTCAAACTTCATTTTTCATCGGAATCACCGGAGGGTTTGTTAAAGTACAGATCTCTGGCCCCGACCTGCAGAAGGGTCTGATGCTCTGATGCACTGGGTCTGGAGTAGGGCCCGAGAACATGAAATTCTAGTAAATTCCCAGTGGATCTTAAAACTGCTGGTCTCGGGGCCACACTTCGAGAACTGACATCAATAATCACATGCTAAAATACCTTCAGATAATGTTAAGTGCTATGCTTTTAGAAAATAAGAAAAGGGGAATGCAGTAGAACATTACCTGGGTGGGGAGCCAATTTAGATGGAGTGACCAGGGCACGCCTCTCTGAGGTGAACCTTGATTGAGATCTGAATGATGGAAAGGATCCTGCCAGCCATCTAGAAATCTGGAGTGTGGGCAATTCCAAGAAAAAGACAAATCAAGTGCAAAGACCCTGAGCAGGGAACAAGCACAGCATATTTGCGGATCAAAATAGGACTTTAAAAGTGCCAAAGTAGGGGCACCTGGGTGGCTCAGTGGGTTGAAGCCTCTGCCTTCGGCTCAGGTCATGGTCTCAGGGTCCTGGGATCGAGCCCCGCATCGGGCTCTCTGCTCAGCAGGGAATCTGCTTCCCCCTCTTTCTCTGCCTGCCTCTCTGCCTACTTGTGATCTCTCTCTCTCTCTATCTAAATAAATAAAATCTTAAAAAAAATAAAAATAAAAATAAAAAAAATAAAAGTGCCAAAGTAGCTGCAGAGTATTTTGAAGAAGGTAGAGGGATACAAGAGGGTCATAAAAGCAGACAGGATTTTTTGAAGTGCAGCATAAAGCCATTGGAGACTTTGAAGCAGAGGGCTAGTATGACCTTTTTGCATTTTATTTTTTTTTATTTTTAATTTTTCTTTTTGCATTTTAAATACAACTTGTTTGGTATGAAATATCTCTTTGGCTACTATGTGGATAATGTACCATGGAGGAAGGACAGGAGGGGAGGGGACATCGAGGCAGAGCAGACCTACTGGTTAGGAGGCTCCTGATGGGGGCAGGGAAGTTACCGGGGAAATGGTGACAAATGGTGAGCTAGAGAGTGATGAGTGCTTGGTTTTAGAAGAAGCCCTCACACTGCTTGGTTCCTGGTAGAGATCAGCAGATAGTCAGCCAACGAATGAGAGAAAGAATGAAGCTCCCTTCCTTTCTGAAATGACAGGATGATAATCCTTCACTGATGAAATGAATTCTGCAAATCATCATTTCCCAAACTGGGTTCCATTGCCTACTTGGTAACAGGGATTTTGTAGAGGTGGGGGTGGGGGTGTGCGTTAGCTGAATCTTTTTGGCTCTCCAAGCCCCTTCACTCTCTAGCTCTCTTTTTAAATATTTCACTGCAACCCTCCCCCCCTTTTTGCCGGATAGAATGCAAGCTTCCAACAGCTCCCTGAGAATCATTTTCCCTTTGTAAAGCAAATTGAGTGGGGGCGGCTGGGAGCTCTGCGGTTCCCCAGGGAGGTGTAAGGCGTTGGTTGGTCTCCGGGGACTCTGGTTGCTGGGAGAGGCTGGGAGTGACGAGCGAATCTTCCCTGCTGCACTGAGGGCAAAATCAATTTATTCCTCTAAGTCATTTTCACTGAGCTGTTTTATTACCGTTTCCACTGCATCTCATCCTGCTAGAACAAAATGCAATCAAAACATGGATTTAATTTGACAAGGGGAAAGGGCCACGAACAACTGTAAATTGTCAGTACTGTGGCGGACGACAGCCCTGATCTCTGCAAGAACAAAGATGAGTCAAGCAGCTTTCGCAGATTAAAGAGAGCTGTCAAACTGCTCCACGGAGGAAGCTTAGGTGTGGGGGGAAGCATCTGAAACACAAGTCACTCCTTGGAATGCTAGCAAAACTTTCAGAATTCCCTGTTAAAACAATGCCACCGTTTTAGCATTAAGCTATTGCTTTAGCATTAATCTCAAAAGTTAAATAATAATAATAAAAGGACAAAGCCTATTTTTCGTCGCAGCTGTGACATTGAAATTCTTGCACCAGCCAAAAGGATTCAAAGGTCAGCTTTAACTTCCTTTAGCTCCCAGGACCCTGGAGAGTCCTTGTGGGTCGGGATCACAAAGCCCTTCCTGCTGAGCTCCCTCTCATCTCCCACTGAGTCCTTGCTCGCAGGACGTAGTCCTTTCCAGATCCTGGGCTTTCTAGATGAGGTCCCTGGAGAGCTCTCTCGCACCTTTTTTTTCTCTTTCCTGCAAATCCATTTCTCTCTCTCTAATAACGTCTCTTAACCAGGCAAATACAAAAGCAGCCAAGTGGCCGAACTTTAGTAGGCTTTTAAAAAAATATATTTAACCATTAGTTCCATGTTCTCAGTTCCTGATTTAAAGTGTACATAAGTAAAATGTATTAGCATTCTTTCTCAAAAATAAAAAAAATCCGTTTTCTTTTTCTTTTTAATTTATTTTTGTTTTGTTTTGTTTTGAAATCACAATTTTATCCCCTGTGGGTCACTGATGAGAGAGAGAGAGAGGGAGGGAGAGAGTAAGGGAGGGAGAGAGAGAGGAGAAAGAAAGAGAGGTGGGGAGGGAGGGAGGGAGGAAGGAAGGAAGCAAGGAAGCAAGTAAGGTAGGAATGAAAGAAGCTCTGCTCTTAGATTCCTTTCTGTGGGGGCCGCCTAATTGTGTCATCAGACTTTGTGTGTATTTTTAAATAATGTTATTTAATCACCTACATCCTAGGGTTGGCACTAGCTCAGGAAAGGGAGGTCACACAGATCAGGCATCAAATATGAACGTTTGTATGAATATGTAGCTCTAGAAATTGTTCATCCTCCCCTTTGGAGAGAGACCAAGCAGATGGCTGGGTGAGGAAGCATGTGTTCAAAGGGCATCATGGAAAGACCAGTGCTAGCCAAATAGAACACACATTCCAGCAGTACCAGATGTGTAGCCCAGGTGCCTAATACGTGTGTGGGCGCACAGGAGTGCCCGCGCATGCGCACCCCCACCCCCACCCCCCAACAGGCCCAGCCGCCCCGCTGGAGAAGCTCCGCCTTCAATGAATGCCGCCTGTGAACTAAGTACAGTCCCAGAGTGGGGGTGGGCAGCTCTTGGCTACCCATTCTCAATAGGCCCCCAAATACATAGATCAAAATATTAGAATTACTTATGTAGCTATTGCTTAATTTCCTGTGTATATGTGTGCATGTATGTGTATGTTTATTTATTTCAAATTTTCTGACTTGGCAGATATTGATCTTATAATTAACTAGTTTCTGGTGCACCTGGCTGGCTCAGTTAGAGGAGCTTGTCTCGGGGTTGTGAGTTCGAGTACCACATTGGGTGTAGAGATTACTAAACAAATAAATAAACTTAAAAAAAATAGTTTCACATTAAGAAATTTTTCCATGGAGAGGACGTCTGAGTGGCTCAGTCGGTTAAGCGTCTGCCTCTGGCTCTGGTCATGATCCCAATGTCCTGGGATCCAGTCCCGCGTGGGGCTCCCTGCTCAGCGGGGAGCCTGCTTCTCCCTCTGCCTGCTGCTCCCCATGCTTGTGCTGTCTCTCCCTCTCTCTGTCTCTGACAGGTAAATAAAATCTTTAAAAAAAAAAAAAGAAAGAGGAGTGCCTGGGTGGCTCAGTGGGTTAAGCCTCTGCCTTCGGCTGGGGTCATGATCTCAGGGTCCTGGGATCGAGCCCTGCATGGAGCTCTCTGCTCAGCAGGGAGCCTGCTTCCCCCTCTCTCTCTCTCTGCTTGCCTCTCTGACTACTTGTGATTTCTGTCAAATAAATAAATAAAATCTTTAAAAAAATAAATAAATAAAAAAAGAAAGAAATTTTTCCATGGGGATACTTGCCTATTTATGTTTTCTTTATCCAGAGGAGAGCAGCTTTTGGGATGGAGGTTGCGGGGTGGGGGGTGGGGGGTGGGGGTGGGGGGGGTGAAGTCATATGGAGGAGACAGCAGAAAAACCAGCGCTAAGGTACCCAAGGGGAATTCGAGGTTGCTCTCTAACTTGAATCGCTTTGCCTTAAAAGCTCTGCCCAAGGGCTGCAGGGGCTGAGGTAAATTTACTCCGAAGCTACTGAAGCTTAAACCCTAGGACACCCCTGCTTGCAGGACTCTGAGGAGCCTTAACAGTGTATTTATATGGTCATATGTTCCTTAAAAAATTCCAAGATATTTTAGGGGCACCTGAGTGGCTTTGGGCTCAGGTTATGATCTCGGGGTCCTGGGATGGAGTCCGTGTTCAGCTGGGAGTCTGCTTCTCCTTCTCCCTCTCTTCCTCTCTCTCTCTCTCTCTCTCAATAAATAAAATCTTAAAAAAAAAAGATATTTTAACTGGAGTACTTAAAACCACTGTCTCTTTCTACTCCCACTTCCTTCATACCCTCATGGCATGGCTGCAGGCATTTTTGAGATCTAACTAAAGAGAAGTTGAGTTGGAGACAGATTTAGTTTGGTTTAGTGGGATATATTTATGTGCTTCGCAGTCACTTGCATATATGGATACATTTTTGCTAGCCGACCTAGTGTGGGAATGGCTGCCAGGAATATGCCCGTCATCCACTCGGCCAACTCACCTGGTGGCAAAATGCAAGGGTGCAAGGCCAGACATTATTAATGGGTAATGAAGAGTCGTGCAGTGCCTGGCACCAGAGATGGAGAACGAGAGACAAGGCTGACATTTACAGAGCCAAAAGCTAGTCTGCAGAAATTTCTTCCAATTCTCAGATGTGCAAAGCAGTGCAACTGGACTGTTTGGTTCTCTGCAATGCCTGGTCAACTTGGAAATGTCCTCCTGTTAGGAATGTACATGACACAGGGTATATAACCATAAGATACGGGCGCCTGGGTGGCTCGGTCGGCTAAGCATCTGCCTTCTGCTCAGGTCATGATCCCTGGGTCTCTGCTCAGTAGGGAGCCTGCTTCTCCCTCTCCCTCTGCCTGCTGCTCCACCTGCTTGTGCTCTCTCATGCTAATAAATAAATAAAATATTAAAAAAACAATAACCATAAACATATAAAATTCATTATGTTTCCTTTTCGATGGAAATTGTGCACAAGAGAATTTATCAGGATTTTTGTGTTTACAGGCACAATGTAGCCATAATAAAAGAGCTAGTACATCTGTGTATATGTTTTCTGCATCCCTGCAGATACTGACATGTGAAAATAATACCAAAAATTCATATGAAATCATCACAATTAAAACATTGTCAACAAACTGGTTAATAAGCATTATTATTTCAAGTAGTGTTTAAGATTAGTTACTGGACACACACAACTTGGAATGCCCCGAAATCTTATAGCTCATAGATGAAAAAAATTTGATAGAGGTTTTCCCAAATTTAACCATAATTCTAAGAATTTACATGACATTACTAGTAAAGAGTTGAAGTGGAAAGACACTTCTAAACTCTCAGTAAGAGAAAGACGGAATTATTTTTCTATTTTGGGGGAAGAAAACATTACAAAATTGCTGTCAAAGGCAGAGGCAACCAAAAAATGCACAGTAGAAAAATACAGGGCAAAAAGTCTTAGAGAGGTCTGTCATGTATTTAAGTAATACCAGTTTTGTATTATTTTTCTGAATTTTACAATGTGGTATTTGTTAGCTCTTAAACTGTGTAATAGGTTGTGATTTCTTTCCTCATTCTAAACAAATATTCACTCTGATATCTAATTTTGTTTCATAATATTTGTTCTTTTTTTTAATAAGGGCTCTCCTCCTCTCCCCCAAATTGTATAAGGTCCAAATCCTGCAGACCTTGTGTCTGCTTTTCCTGGCATAGACACATCTGGACTTTGCAGAGGCCATTATGAAAAGCCCAAAGAATACAGGGCAGGGGCTCCTGGTTGGCTCAGTTGGTGGAGCCCACAACTCTTAATCTCAGCGTTGTGAGTTTGAGCCCCACCTTGGGTGTAGAGATTACTTAAAAATAAAATCTTAAAAAAAAAAGAAGAATATAGGGCATACCCTACGAACAGGAAAAGAGCCAATACATGCCATAGTACCATAATAAAATCCCTGATAATTAGCCACTTAGAATAAAAACAGATTTCCACCTTGAAAGGAGGTGCGGCAAATCCCCAATTATTGTAGATTGCCATTAGGCAGCTGATCTTATATCCTAAGTGATACAACAACCATAATAATAACATAGGGTTCTTAATTTTTTATAAAATTCTGATGTTGGGGCACCTGGGTGGCTCAGTGGGTTAAGCCTCTGCCTTCGGCTCAGGTCATGATATCAGGGTCCTGGGATCGAGCCCCGCATCGGGCTTTCTGCTCAGCGGGGCGCCTGCTTCCCCCTCTCTCTCTGCCTGCCTCTTTGCCTACTTGTGATCTCTCTCTCTGTCAACTAAATAAATAAAATCTTTAAAAAAAAAGATTTAAAATTCTGGTGTTAAAAAAATAATAAAGTTCTGATGTCTCTTATCAGTGTCCGCTGGTGAGGGGGTAGGGCAGGGAAAGGTCATCACTTTGACCTTTTCTGTGAGGATCCTGAGGCCCAGGATGATGACTGACTTGCCTAGGAGAATGTGGGGGGGGGTCCCCGATACCGCTACCTCACCAATGGGGACAAGTGCCAGGCGGAAGCTGATGTGTGCACATTGGGCGTCAGGGGGGTGATGAGTGTGCTGGCTCTTCGCTCTTTTTTAAAGATTTTACTTATTTGAGAGGGAAAGAGAGAGAGAGAGAGAGAGAGAGAGCAGGGGGAGGGGGCCTGCCCTGCGGCTGGATTCCAGGAAGCTGGGATCAAGACCTGAGCCAAAGGCAGGCACTTAACCAACTAAGCCACTCAGGTGCCTGGATTTTTGCTCTTAACATTCTCACCTGACTATTCTATTAGTAAACCCCTAGAGTAGGGACAGTTTACATCCTTGCTTTTCTCGTCTTCTTGTACTTTTCGAAATTTGCTGCGGCACATGAAAAGGAATGTAAAATCGGGGAGGGTTCCTGCTTCAAATATAATGTGTCTCTCCCCTGGTCCCTCTTTATTCCCTCCTTTCCTCAGGGATTCAGTTAAAAAGCCATCAGGCGTGGCTGCAGAGCAGGGCCCGGCAAAGGTCAGTACCCACAGGAGGAGGGCAACTGAGCACGGTGCCAGTCCTATGAGAGTCAAGAAATTGGCCACATACAAGGGAATTGAGCAAATAAGTAAATACACTGGGGTTAATGGGAGCCAGGTGTCTCATCTGTCAGGGAAAGGAGTTATAAATATGAAAAATGGGAACACCAAGACCAACCCTGAGATGTTGGGTTGAAAGTGGAGGAATTGGGGGCACTTGGGTGGCTCGGTCATTAAGCGTCTGCCTTTGGCTAGGATCCTGTTGCCAGGGTCCTGGGATCGAGCCCTGCGTCGTGCTCCTTGATCAGAGGAGACCCTACTTTTCCCTGCTGCTCTGCCTGCTTGAGCTCTCTCTCTCTCTCTTTTTTTTTTTTTTAAAGATCAGATCTTTTTAAAAATATCTGATCTTTTTTTTTTTAAGATTTTATTTATTTATTTGAAAGAGAGAGAGTAAGAGAGAGAGAGAGAGCACGAGTGGGGGAAGAGGCAGAGGGAGAGGGACAAGCAGACTCCCCACCGAGCAGGGAGCCCAATGTGGGGCTCAATCCCAGGACCCCTGGGATCATGACCAGAGCCAAAGGCAGCCGCTTAACCAACTGAGCCACCCAGGCGCCCCAATAAAACCTTCAAGAAAAAAAAAGAAGAGTGGGATATTTACATAGTTCTCAGTCTCTCCTCACAAAATGCTATTCATTACAAAAGGATAAGGAAGAACTACTTTACAATAGGGAAGCCTGGTAGACACAGCCTAAATAAATGATCCAAGTTAAGGTCACCGGTAATAGGATAACGCAATGTCATTACCTGCCACCTGAGGGCGCACAGTGAGAAGGCCACAGCGTCACGTCTGTGCATCACCTGGATCTAATCAGGAGGAAACGTCAAATCTTAATTGAGGGACAGTCCACAAATTAATTGGCCTGAAAGACGGAAAATGTTAAGGGTGCAAAGGTCAAGAATGGACTAAGGTGGCGGGGTACCTGCCTGGCGCAGTCGGTGGAGCCCGCGACTCCTGATCTCAGGGTTGTGAGTTTGAGCCCCACGTTGGGTGTAGAGGTTACTTAAAAATAAAATCTTAAAGAAGCACCTGGGTGGCTCAGTCGGTTGAGCAGTGGGCTCTTGATCTCCTCTCTAGTCTTAATCTGACAGTCATGAGTTCGAGCCCCGCATTGGGCTCTATGCTAGGCATGGAGCCTACTTAAATTAAAAAAAAAAAAAGATCTTCAAAACAAAACAAAAAAGAGTCTATGGGTGTTCTTAGTACAATTCTTGCAACTGTTCTGTGAGTTTCAAATTATTTAAAAAAGAAAAAGAAAATCAACACGGAACAGAAAATGTAAACAGTGAGTTAGATGCATATGCCTTTATGCCTTCCAAGCCCATCTCACCTGCTGACCATTTGTGTGACTTTGGGAAATCGCTTTCCATTTCTGGGTCTACTTTTACTTATTGGCAAGTGGGAGCTTTGGATGTGAACAAATAGTCACCTTGGTTTTTCTAGCCCAAAGGAGGTAGCACCCTACCTCTCCCACCGCCCAGCTATGAAGAAAAGATGGGGCATGACTGAGTACAGGGGCTCCAGGGGCTCTGAGGGGCCCTTGAGGGGCATCGAGCCTTCCTCCTGTACCATCCCTGAGCGTGGTCCTGGTGTCTACACAGGCCCGGGGCCCCCCGTGCTGGCAGGGGTTGAAAGGCAGGCCCTCTGGGAGCGGGACTTGGGATTGCAAATGGTTGAAACGAGATTCTCACCCTTTAGTGAGTATTCACTGCAATCACCTGGAGGCGCTCATTTCAAATGCAAATTCCTGGCAAATCCCCCAAATACTGGCTTAAACCTGTAGGGATTTGTCTGCCACCATTCTTCTTTTTTTTAAGATTTTATTTTTAAGTAATCTTTACACCCAATGTGGGGCTTGGATTTAGAACCCCGGGATCAAGTGTCGCACGCTCCACTCCAGCGACTGAGCCAGCCAGGCGCCCCTGTCTGCCACCACCATCAATCTGGTGTAGCAGCAGGAACTTCATCAGGAACTTGGTTCTCCGTGTCTTCCATTCCGCCACTTCCCCTCCACGTTGTGCTGGCTGCCTCCGGGCTGGACTAAGGCTGCTGCTCCTTGAACAAGCCCAACATACTGCCACCCACGAAGTTGGCATTTGCTTTTCCTCTCCTGGAGTCCACTTCCGGACCTCCAGAAATTTGCTCAAATGTCACCCTCTTAGAAAAGGCTTTAAAACTGCAAATCCTCCCGCCCCACCCCAGCCATCTGGGAATTTCCCATCTCCCTTCTCTCTCTCCCTCTCTTTTTTCCTTTGGTAAAGATTTTATTTATTTGTTTGACAGAGAGAGAGACAGACAGGCAGTGAGAGAGGGAACATGAGCAGTGAGAGAGGGAGAAGCAGGCTTCCCGCTGAGCAGGGAGCCGGACAGGAGGCTCGATTCCAGGACTCTGGGATCATCACCTGAGCCCAAGGCAGATGCCCAACAACTGAGCCACCCAGGCAACCCCCCCCACACGTCTCCCTTCTCTGCTTTAATTATTCTCAACAACACTATCACCGTCTGACGTGCAATGTGTTTTTCCTGTTCAATGTCTTTTTCTCCCCACCCTAGAGTGTAAGTAAGGTGGGGGCGGGGAAGTAGGGGGCAGGGGCTTCCGTTTATTCTATTCACTGCTGTATTCCCAGCACTTAGAACAATGCCTGGAATGAAGGTATGGGTAACAGGTGCTCAGTAAATGGTTGTTCAATGAGAGAATGCACTTCCAGTAGGTACATGTGATTTTTAGGAAGAAGAAAGGGGAAGAGGAAAAACATTTCCACAAATTCCTAACCAACTTCCATTTATGTCTTAGCCCAGACCATGTCACACGGCCACCTGTTGCTGCAGGAGAGTCTAGGAATATGAATATTTTTAGTTGGATACTCTGCTCTTTTTTTTTTAGATTTTATTTTTTTTAAGATTTTATTTATTTGACAGAGAGATCACAGTAGGCTCTCTGGCAGGCAGAGAGGGAGGGAAGCAGGCTCCCCGCTGCAGGGAGCCCAATGCGGGGCTTGATCCCAAGACCCTGACACCATGACCTGAGTCGAAGGCAGATGCTCAACCATCTGAGCCACTCAGGCGCCCCTTAAGATTTTATTTCACAGAGAGAGAGAGAGTGCGCAAGCAGAGGGAGAAGCAGGCAGAGGGAGAGGGAGAAGCTGGCTCCCTGCTGAGCAAGGAGCCCGACAGATGTGGGACTCGATCCTAGGACCCTGGGATCATGACCCAAGCCGAAGGCAGCTCCTTAACCGACTGAGCCACCCAGGCATTCCTACATTGCTCTCCTTGAACAGTTTTGGTGAATAAGGAGGAAAGGAAGAACGGATACTGGAAAGACAGCCTATAGTGTCTATCCCATGGATCGACCTATCCTTGACCTAATGGAGTAGAACTTCTGAGGGTGTTAATTCTGATGCAGGTGAGCCTTGGACCACGTCGTAAGAAAAATAGCCAGAATAATAGGATGACCACAGAACAAATTTTCTTAAGCCATCGTGGGTGACGGATGCAGTCATGGACGGCTCAGTCATGGTCGGCTGCGCAGAGCACACTCCATCCCCAGGGCTACCCCACCATCTTTCCTGAGACAGTCTTTATTTCCACCCCTCCTCCATACACATGGTTACAGCTGTAGAACTTTCGGAGGTCTTGGTCAGATACCATGTTTCCACCCACCTGACCCAAACCACTGTATTGGAATCACATTCCCATGAATTTGGCACCAGGACTGAGATTCTAAGTCTCTCCGGATGACTGGATCGTGTCAACAGAGAGCTGCTGCCGGCAGATGTATTTTCTACATCACGAACTGGAGTAGCCGAGGAGAGAGACGAACCCCACACAGGAAGGAGTTCGGTGAACTCAAGAGGCTCTCTGTGGCGTTTGAGTCTCCGGTACTCGATTATTCCTGAGGACTGGTTCTGTCCTTGACCTTGGGGTCTGTGGCACACTTTTCTGTGTCCTTATTTGATTCAGCCCATCTTAAATGAATCTTTAGTAGTGGCCAAGAGTTTCCACTCACACACGCCCCAGGCTCTGGAGATGAGGTGCTCAGTCTTGGACGAAGAGGAAGAACATGGCAGCTTCTTTATCAACAAACAGTTAACCCAAGTCCCGGGCACCAAGGGAGAGTTCCTACCCTCTGGCTTCTCGGCGAAGCTCTAGAAAAGCACCCCTGTCAGCCATACGGGTGACCCCCCACTGCTAACGGGGGAAACGAGGGGTTTTATAAGAGGACCTCTACGTTCAGGTTCTGATGATTTGGTTTTATCTCCGACCACTGCCCTTCTGTCCCTGGCCTTAGCTACTTAAAAAACACGCAGGGTGCCTATCAGTTTTCCCGAGGAACGGCTGGGCTCGAGGGGTGGCACAGGAGGGAAAAAAAGCCACGGGCTTTAGAGTGTGGAAATCTAGCCTCGGCGCTACCCACGTGTCTTGAGCCAAGTTAGTTCATTTTCCTAAATCCCACCTGTGAACCAGTGACACTACCTTCCACGTGGGAGGCTGAAGTGAGTGTGCACGGGGGAAGTACCTGACCCCACAGCTGGCAGGTCTCCAACGGCAGAGCCGCTCCAGCCCTGACCCCCGGGGCTGGCGCCGGGAGCCCCTCCAGGAGAAGCGTCA
Organism: Potos flavus; assembly: GCA_028534135.1. Lineage (NCBI taxonomy): Eukaryota > Metazoa > Chordata > Mammalia > Carnivora > Procyonidae > Potos > Potos flavus. The sequence continues at coordinate 17,194,304 of CM052885.1, forward strand.
GGGTCCCAACCAACTGGTCGACCACAGCGCTCCCCTGGGACGCAGGTGCTTTGTGTTTGTTTGTTAGCAGCAACGACTTTTCATTTCCCATAAGACCTCTGTGCTCCAGGAACCAACAGCCAGAACCCGGAGGGAGGGAAAGAAGCCTGGGAAGAGAGCCGAACCGGTTGTTAGTCTTTTAAACCATTTTAATTCAGCGCCCACCATGTGCCAAGCTCATCTGTGTGCTTTACACCCATTACGACCCGCTTTCATCTCTCCTGACTGATCAATGGAGGAGCAGAGCTGTCAAATGATATTGACAGCTAATCTGGACTTCTAGGCTGTTCGGACATCTGCTAATAGCTCAGAATGAACAGGGTGGGGACCGTTCGCCCAGAATGCGAACAGCCGTTGCCGTGGCTCCTGCCCAGACTTCAGGCTAGAGCCTGGGACCTGCCTCTCAGCCCTCCTGGGCACAGGAGTCCCCTTTAAGCCACCCCATTCTTCCCCAAAGTCCTGAGAGCTGCAGCTGAGCTCCAAATACTCCCCACCCCCTCTTGGAAAAACAAGGAAGAGAGAGAAAGGAGAAAGTGCGTAAGAGAGTATAAGGAAGAACAAAGGGAAGAGAAGGCAGGCAACCAATTTTGTGACGATACTCATTCCTTTATTATCGCCTGTGTTAACTTGGACAGGGCTGGGCTGCAGGCTGCCGGCAGCTCCAAGCTGCAGGTACGTTTCAGCTCAACAGAAAGACCCCATCTGAAGCCCAGGACAAAGAGGGTAATTTTTTTTTATATATATTTATATATTACATACGTCCCCGTATAGTCATATGTATAGAGTGACAAGAATGGGCCACTGCATTAACCGTTGTCCTAAATAAAGACCATAGCAACAGACATGGAAATTTGGTCCTCATCAAGGCCTTCACTTTGTCAATCAAATGTTTGATACATCCAAAGGGAAAGGAGAGAGACAGAGAGACTGAGATCCAACCACCCCGGCGGTCCTGTTCCCAGAAAATCTTACACCAAGTGTATAGTGTCCCCCGAGTGTGGAGCGGAGGTAAACACACACACGAACACGCACACACATACACACGTACACAAAGCCGCAGGCAGGAGCTCCTCCTCCGACACACCTCGGGCCCAGCCCTCGGACTGGGGGTGGTGAAACCGGGTATTTTGTGCTATAAGACTGTGAGGGTCAAGTGACCAGATGACGCAGAGTCGATGTGTCCAAGTGATGGATGGGGGTGACACGTGCTATTTCATCCACAAACATGAAAGGTCAGCGGGAGAGGCTGCTCCGTGTAGGCATGAAGTCCCTTGGTGCCCAGGCCACCTGGGGGATTTCTACACATAATTTCTGTCCCAGACACAGCCAAACCTCTGATCCGAATCCTGAGTCTCAAATAATCTCTTGGGCTCCGATGAAGAATGTACTTCCCTGGAGGACGGGAGCAAATGGCAATTGAGTTGTCCGACCATCCAGTCCAGTAACTATGGCAGAAATGACAGCATCATTGAATTTAACCAAACCATAGCTTGGTCCTTAGAGCAGAACTTGAACTGTGCAAGAAGGATTCACTTCCTGATGGAAAGAGAAGAACCTGGTAATCGGCCCCCACCCCCGCCCCCACCTCCCACTCACCAAATTCAAGCCGCTCCGTCAGTTTCATGCTTTTCTCCCAATGACTAAAATCCTTATATTTCTGGGAACCAGAGATTCCACTAGGAGGGCATTTTGAGATCTTAAATCACTTGTTTCTTTCATGATTACCTCTTCATTCCTCTACCAAAATACACACTTAAAAGGTAAATCAATGAAAATTAATCTCTTTCTCTCTCTCTTTTTTTTGGTAGAAATTTACTTATTACTTGAGATATCTAGAAACATCTTGAGATGTCACAAAAGGAGGTGGGGAGTACTTCCTTAGGGGCTAATTTGCACAACGCTGAAGGATCCATTTTCAACAAAATAGTGCTCAACAAACGTGATGGCAGGTGTAGTAGGCAGAGCTGGCAGATGGTGCCTGGGTCTCTGTCTCCTGTGCTAAATGCAGGGGGAAGCAACAGATTCCAATACCTCTGCGTAGCCAGGGAGAATGACACCGATTCCTCCCACTATGAACTGGGCTCCAGGCAGCTGCAGAGGAAATGACCAAAGCAGGAAGGAGCAGCATCTCAAAAATGGGGAGTTGGCTTGATCGCTTGTTGACCCGAGTTACTTCTCCGAGGGGACAGAAACAAAGGGACTCAGAGAAGGGACTTCCTCTGATGACTGTCCATGTTGTCTCCATTACTGTTTCGTTTTCTGCAGGGCCTGAGGAGGCCTCAACCGGTTGGTTCACAATTCCCATCCAAAGGTTGGGAAGGTGGCCAGGAAGCAGAGTTGGGTAAGCCATGAGTTCTTGCCAAAGCCGAAGAGCATGGGCTGTGTCGGTGAGGTCATGTAAGTCCTTCTAAAGGAGCCCCAGAGGCCAAAAGAGGTTATCTGAGGTCCGGAGAGGGAAGTGCAGGGCTCCGTTTGCTGGGAGCACAGGCCCAACGCTGTCAGGACATCTCCGGTCCTTGGTGGACATCTAGCATTTTTCGAGTCCCAGAAAGTGCTTAGGAATTGCTCACCTTCAGCTAGAGGAGATGGATGATGGAGTGAGACAGGTAGAAAAAGTACTCTCTTCTCAGGCACTGGCTACCTTCCCTTCTGGGAGCAGCTGACGGGGACGAGCTTGAGGTCTGACGTGGGGGCGGGGGGTCTAAAGTCAGAAGGAAAGGAGGCTATGCAGTGACCACGGCAGGCTCAGGCGAGGGCATCTCCCCCCAAAACCGAGCTCCACAAATAAATAACATTAATTAAATAAAGGAGGCTGAGAAGAGCAGGCCGACGCACGGTCTGCCAGGGTCTCGCCCCCTCACACATACGCACACGCACATGCACACACACGCACGCACACTGAGTGTCAGGTGAGACGATCCAGGGTCGGCTCCCCATCCCAGGAGGCTCTGGGACGGGCAGCCTGACTGAAGGTTGTCACTCGTGGTCTAGCACTGGCGTGGGGCACAGAGCAGCGGAGGCCAGTGAGGTGTGAGGGGTAGAGGGTGGAGGCCGCTGAGGAGTCTGGCACCTGCAGAGGGTAGGGATGAGGTGGGCAAGTGGGGAGGGTGGGAAACAGCAGGAAACAGAAAAGTGAGGACTGGCCTTTCCCTCATCCTGTTGCTGTGGGAACTCCTCCCCGACGGCCCCAGTTATCCCCCCTCCCTTAATGCCTCACAGATACAACCAAAACCCTCTTCGGCCTCAACCAGCCCATGCGGTCTCCATGCCCCTGAAGTCCCCTGCCCACTCTGACCACAGTGGTACTGACCAGGACCTGGACTTTCGAACTTTAGATGTGGAAGGTCTTTCCAGAAAGCTGTCCAAGCGCATGAGCCTCTCCATGTGCAGCGCGCGGGGGTCTTGTTCTTGGTCATGAGAGAATTCCATCTCAAAGACAGCGGGAGGGGACACATCCAACTCCAGGAACATGATGTTTTCAGCCTGTGGTGGGGACATCAGACCAGACGTGAGCAACGGCCCTGAAAATTCCATCTCTTCAGCACTCAGTAAGTACTGGGTATAGCAAAGGTGATGAGGTGGGTAGAGCAAGCAGACATTATGGGCATCGCCTCCCTCGGGGTCTCTCTCCTTCCCCCCTTCTATTTCCCAGCTGCTTACCCTGTACCTGGGGTGGGACCCCATTGCCATAGCGACCCGAGCATACTGGCTGATAGGCCTCTTGTAGCCCACTGCAGACGTCGGCCGCTTCTTCATTTGGCTATTATTGCTGCGGGGAAGAGGCTGTGTTAGAGCGGATTTCTTTTGAAGATGGGGAAAATGAGACAAAGAATTAAGTATCGTTCAAAGTAGGCAGGAGGCTCTGCAGATGGTTCACAGGAATTTTCTTTGTTCTAATACAGCTGGACAACTAAAAACTAGCATAACACAAGAAAGTATATATTCCTTTACTCTTGTTTTTTTCTATTTTTTTCTCACAGTAAAAAGGTTTGACTAAGGGCTGAAATGAAGAAAGGAAATCCAACCTTCTTTCAGCTTTGAGATTCATATGCTGATTTCACACACTATGCAAAATCATTGATGATCAGTGGTCGCTCTTTTTTCGTTTTTCTTCTTAAGAGTTAGTACAAGGGGTGCCTGGGTGGCTCAGTTGTGTTAAGCTACTGCCTTCAGCTCAGGTCATGATCCCAGGGTCCTGGGATCGAGCCCCGCATCAGGTTCCCTGCTCCACGGAAAGCCTGCTTTTCCCTCTCCCACTCCCCCTGCTTATGTTCCCTCTCTAACTCTCTCTCTGTCAAATAAATAAATAAAATCTTAAAAAAAAAAAAAAAGAGTTAGTACAAAAAAAAAAATGATTAAAAAATCAGGCTTGAAATGCAAGGATCCCAAAATAGCCTAAACAATCCCGAAAAAGAACAAAGTTGGAGGGTTCGCATGTCCCAGTTTCAGAACTTAATACGAAGCCTACAGTAATCAAGGCTCTGTGGTACTAGCATAAGGAGAGACACGTAGATCAATGGATTAGAATTGAGAATCTAGAAATATATCCTTATATCTACAATCAGGTGATTTCCTATAAGGGTACCAAGACCATTCAATGGGGAATGAACAGTTTCTTCATCAATCGGTACTGGGACAATTGGATGTTCATAGGCAAAAAACTGAAGTTGGATCCTTACCTTGTATCATCTATAAAAATTAACTCAAAATAGATCACAGACCTAAATGTAAGCACTAAGAAAAAAGTCTGCATATTCAACAAGATGTTAATAGTTATTGTCTTTGGATGGTTTGATTATAGATGACTTTTATTATCTTTATGCTATTCTGCAAAATCTAAACTTTGTTATAATGAAAATATATCACTTTATATCTAATTATCTCAGACATTGAGAAAAGCATAAAAAATAATATATGTACACTTACCATTCAGCTTTGTCAAATCATCCGTTTAACATTTTGTTATACTTACACCGAATTTTTTTTTTTTAAGATTTTATTTATTTATTTGACAGAGAGACAAGGGAGAGAGGGAACAGGAGCAGGGGGAGTGGGAGAGGGAGAAGCAGGCTTTCCGCTGAGCAGGGAGCCCGATGTGGGGCTCGATCCCAGGACCCTGGGATCATGACCTGAGCCGAAGGCAGACGCTTAACCGACTGAGCCGCCCAGACGCCCCTACACCAAAAATTTTTTTGAGATAAAATGTATCTCTCCCTCCCCAGAGTTAATTACTCTCCTGAATTTGTGGTGCTCATCAACTCAGTGCATGTTTTTATAGTTACTTAGATATGTGGATATTCATAAACAATATACATGGGTATTTGTACACCTATTGCTAAAATTTGAACCATGTAGTATACATACTGCATTTTTTTGTGCTCCACATTTTTATTTAGATTTATCCATGTATCTCTAGATTAGATTATTAAAGGTTGCTTATATTAACTATTTTAAGGTTGCAATATAACATCATATATATATGTATATGTGTAATATTCTCTTGTCGATGGGCATCTAGGTTGATTTTTTTTTCCTATTAAACACAGTGCTGTTGTGAACATTTCTGTATAGGTATCTTTTTTTTTTAAGATTTATTTATTTATTTATTTATTTGACACAGAGAGAGAGAGAGAGAGAGAGAGATCACAAGTAGGCAGAGAGGCAGGCAGAGAGAGAGGGGGAAGCAGGCTCCCTGCTGAGCAGAGAGCCTGATGCGGGGGTCGATCCCAGGACCCTGAGATCGTGACCTGAGCCAAAGGCAGAGGCTTTAACCCACTGAGCCACCCAGGCGCCCCTCCGTATAGGTATCTTTGGGTACGTATTCAACAGTCTCCCTGGGATATATACCTAGGAATGGAATGGTTCCATGGTAGGGTATGCACATTTTCAACGTTACTAGATATTGCCCAATTGCTTTTCAAAGTGGTTACACCTCTGGGGCGCCTGGGTGGCTCAGTGGGTTAAAGCCTTTGCCTTCGGCTCAGGTCATGATCTCAGGGTCCTGGGATCAAGCCCCGCATCGGGCTCTCTGCTCAGCAGGGAGCCTGCCACCCCTTCTCTCTCTGCCTGCCTCTCTGAGGACTTGTGATCTCTCTCTCGCTGTCAAACAAATAGAGATCTTTAAAAAAAAAAAAGGTGGTTATACCTTTGAAAGCTTCCATTGCTTTCTATCCTAGCCAACTCACAGTATGTCAGACTTCTTCCTTTCAGCAGTTTGATGAGTGTGGTGTATTGCTTTTATTAGCCCAAACTAGCAAACCAAGATAGGAAAGAAATCAATAAAGTATTTCCATGAAAACAAAGTAACACAGGTTTTGGAATAAGACGTATCTGAGTTTGAATGTTGCCTCGGCCCCTTAAAGCTGTGTTAAGTTGGGAAGGCGCTGAATCCCTCTGAGACTCAACTATGTCATGCCCCCCCCGACCCCCCCAGAACTGCTGAGATGAAGCAAGACAAGTGCTTAGCAGAGAACACAGCAAAGACTCACCCCCGCTCCCCGCAGCTGGGATGATGATTTATTCTCCATTCAATTTGCTAATTTCAGGCAGGGATACAAAGGAGCAATGCAAAAAAAGCCAAAAGGCAGACGGAAGACAGAAGAGGAGAAGAAACAGGCCGAGTACTTCACAGATAGGACATCCTGTCCTTGAGGAGGGGAACGAGCAGTGCAGGGGAGGAGGGAACGGTGCCTGCCTTCTGCAGCAGAGAGTACGGAGAAATGCCATTCTTGTGGTTCATTTCATCAAGCACATAAAAGAGGCTGGACCCCACCTAGGGGTCCCCTCTGGCCCCACCTTATGGGTAAAAACAGGGAAGGATGAAACTGTAGAAGCCCCAGCTCACTCTGAGATTGTGTGGCCCCTGGGGCGGGGGGAGGGGGCGGCGGAGGGGCAGGGGGCGGGGGGGGGGGGGACTGGAGGGAGGCTGTGCTCGCGCACAGCAGCCAAGGCCTTGATAACTCAAGGGGAGAGGGGGAAAATTAGTAACATCACCCCTTATCGTTTATACGGTGTGTCTACACATCCTGTTTGAACTTTGCCACAACCTCCCGAGGTGTAGACAGGGCAGACAAGGAGCCTGAGGCTGGGGACAAGCAAAATGCCTTTGGATTAGGAAGATGCTTGGAACTGGACCTGCCCAAATACTCTTTTCAGGATGCTGTACTGTGTCTCGGGAGGACAGCGGGCCAGGCTGCGCGCTCTGGGAATAGGACCAGGGGACAGGACAGGGCTGGGCGAGCGGAGCAGTGGATCAGTGTAAACTGGCAGCCTGACCCAGTAAAGATGCCAGGGCTATTCTGGGTGGCATGCGGGAAGAAGGGGCTGGGGGAGGGGAGTCCATAATTGGGACACCAAACTTCCCATCTACTCCCTCTTCTGCCCCAGGCCTACTTTCCACGATTGATCCCTCTCTAGTAAGCGGGTTGTGCCTGACTGCCCAGAGCAGGGGCCTGGCTCTGCCTGAATCCCCCCTCCCAGCAGGGACCCACAGTGGTTATATGCTGAGTAGATCCTGAGACTTGTCCTATGACCCACCCTTGCTGCTACATGCTGCTATCACAATATTTTTTCCCCTTAATAACAAAGTGATCTCTCAGCTCTGTCTTAAAGGCCGACCCCAATGTCATTGTCAGCTGTCTGATGCCCCCCTTTTTCTCTTCTGTGCTGAAAACTGGCATCCAGCATGATAAGGCGAGTTTTCCTTCCAGGTCGTTCCCAATCCCCTGCCACAGTGAGCCTGACTTGTCTCTGTGCTCTGGTCCCTCTGGTCCCCACAGGCCGCGGTCCCCCAGGCAGCATTCCCTGGCATGTCCACTGACTCTTTTTTCTTTCTTTTTTTTTTTTAAGATTTTTACATTTATTTTAGAGAAAACACGAGTGAGGGGAAGGGCAGAAGAAGAGGGAGAGAGAGAAAAACCCCCAAGCCAACTCCCCGCGGAGCACAGAGCGAGGCTGGATCCCAGGACCCTGAGATCATGACCCCGAGCTGAACGCAGCCGCCCAGCCAACTGAGCCACCCAGGCGCCCCTAAGTGGCATAATCTCATAGAAAGGTAACTAGGCAGTATGTTCTAAGATAGACAAAATGTTTACAATCCTTCATCAGATCCTGAAATTTCCTTCTGAGAAAGTTATCTAGGGGCGCCTGGGTGGCTCACTTGTTAAACATCTGCCTTCGGCTCAGGTCATGATCCCGGGGTCCTGGGATCGAGCCCCCACATCGGGCTCTCTGCTCAGCGGGGAGCCTGCATCTCCCTCTCGCTCTGCCTGCGGCTCCCCTTCTTGTGCTCTCTCTCTCTCTGACAAATGGATAAATAAAATCTTAAAAAAAACAACAAAAACAGTCCACCAAACTGCCCTTCTCCAGTACTTCTAAGGGATGAAGGCACATTGACTTCTCCAGAGTCCCTGTAATTATACTATTGGCTTATTGGTATGGTTGCAACCATTCATTGATCATCTCCTCTGTGGCTTGGAGTCTCCCACCCATTATCCCATTTCAACCTCAACAATCCTACAGGGTACATTTACTATCCCAACTGCACAGGTGAAGCAATTTGGGTTCAGAGAGGTTTAAAAACCTTTTCTGGGGGTGCCTGGGTGGCTCGGTTGGTTAAATGGCTGACTGCTGATCTCAGCTCAGGTTGTGATCTCAGGGTCCCGGGATCCAGCCTGAGGCCAGGCTTCACACTCAGCAGGGAGTCGGCTGCCCCCCCCCACTCTCTCCCTCTCGAATAAATAAAATCTTAAAATAAAAACAAAAACCTTTTCCAGGCCACAGGTAAGTGGCAGAGCAGGGACTAGAATTCGGAAAGTTTTAAATCCGTGATGCCTTTGAAAAGAATGGCTTTGGATGCTTTTGAAAAGGTGGCTGGGGTTGCAAAGGGCCAAGGGCTAAAGTTACAAATAGAATTTTATGAACTATGAACCAATGGCTACAGGCACTGCCAAATATGAACTCCTAGGAGAGAGTTTGGTATGAATCCAATGAAAATTAAAGTCTATAATGAGAAACTAAAAATAAAAGGTCATATCGTAGAATAGTTTTTGCTGGAGCTGGTTGTAAAACTGGTTTTTCAGAGTAAGTTTATTTCAAAATTGTTTGTGATGGTGGAAGGCACCTTACCTGTGATTCAACTGGTGGGGACACAGAGATAGTGGAGAAAAAAGAAAAAGAGGTAGATTTCCAAAATAAGTGCATATGGGCATGTTTCAGGAGTTGCCTGGCGGGGCCCCTGGGTGGCTCAGTTCATTAAGTGTCCGACGCTTGATTTTGGCTCAGATCAGGATCTCAGGGTTGTGAGATTGAGCCCCGCATAGGACTCTGCACTGGGCCTGGAGGCTGCTTAAGATTCTTTTTTTTTTTTTCTTTTAAAGATTTTATTTATTTATTTGTCAGAGGGAGAGCATAAGCAGGGGGAGCGGCAGGCAGAGCAGGCAGAGGGAGAAGCAGGCTCCTGGCTGAGCAAGGAGCCTGATGTGGGACTCGATCCCAGGACCCTGGGATCATGACCTGAGTGGAAGGCAGACGCTTAACCGACTGAGCCACCCAGGAGTCCGGCTTAAGAGTTTTTCTCTCCTGTTCCCTCTGCCCCTTGCATGCTGTCCCTCTGTCTCTAAAACAAAAACAACCTCTCCCCAAAACCTGCATTCAGGTTGGGGGGCAACTCCGTGCAAGTTTAAGTCAATATGTAGGGACCGATTCTTCCCAAAGAGTTCTAGAAAAGACAACACTACACAGGTAAGCCCCAGTGGGAAGCTTTTGAGAAATGATCCATTTTCAGGCTTTGTGATGGCAAGGAAAACACTGAATGTTTCTCTCTTTGCACTACTTTCCTCGAGCAAGACAAGAGGGATGGTGGGGGAAAGAGGAGAGACAGAAGAGGTGGGAAAAGGGCCTCACAGGCAACCAAGCTCTCATGTTCTGCCCAGAACTGTTGCGGGGGGCAGAGGAAGGGGGGTTTGAGGCACACAAAGGGCCGGTCAGGAGCACAGCTTCACCTTTAAAGCCAAAGAGACAGGGGATGGGCTAGGAAAGTCAACAGTGAAACAGTAAGCGAAGATACCTATCTCAATTTGGGAGGACTTCTTTCTTTTTAATAGTTATTACTGGTATCTATTCTTAAACATTATTTAAAGTACTCTTTTTTTTTTTTAAGTACTCTTTTAAGATAGCTGTTTTTTTTTGTTTTTTTTTTTAAAGATTTTATTTATTTATTTGACAGAGAGAGAGAGATCACAAGTAGGCAGAGAGGCAGGCAGAGAGAGAGGGAGAAGCAGGCTCCCTGCTGAGCAGAGAGCCCGATGCGGGGCTCGATCCCAGGACTCTGAGATCATGACCTGAGCCGAAGGCAGAGGCTTTAACCCACTGAGCCACCCAGGTGCCCCTAAGATAGCTGTTTTAATTTTAAAAATCTGTGAATGGTTTTTCGGTGAATGCAAACTATTCTGAGAAATGAATGAACTCCTCTGAAGCACAAAATTACAAAACTCCAACCGAGATCCCTTCTCAGTTCCAGACTGAAGGAGAACCATGAGGCATTGCCTTCAAATGCCACGCACCAGCTCAGGTCAGGAGGGGGGAGTTTGCCTTCAAGGATCCTATTGGGATAATTGGCTGAAGCTGAATATTGTCTACATAATAGTATTGTGCCAATATAAAATTTCCTGGATTCGAGCATTGTATTGTGGTTATGGAAGAGAATGTCCTCATTCATAGAAAATACAGGTAAGTGGTCAAGATGTTTGCAACGTACTCTCAAGTGCTTAGGGGACAGGGAATTAATAAAGCAAAATGTGACAAAATATTAACATTCAGTGAATTTTGGTGAAGGGTATATGGGAATTCTTTGCACTGTTCTTGCAACGCTCAGTTTTCAAAATAAAAAGTTAAAAAACACATGCCTTCTCAGAGCCTCTTATCCCATCTCTATTTAATGTAAAGAAATTCCTCCACCTGCAAACTTTTTTCTTTTCAAAGCTGTTATTTTGGGGGCTCCTGGGTGACTCAGTTGGTTAAGCACCTGACTTCAGCCCAGGTCATGATCTCCGGTTCCTGGAACTGAGTCTTGTACTCAGCAGGAAATCTGCTTCCTCTCCCTCTTCCTCTGCCCCTTACCCTGCCCCTGCTCTCTCCTTCTCTCTCGCTCTCAAATAAATAAATAAAATCTTTTAAAAATTATTTATTTATATTTTTAAAGATTTTATTTATTTATTTGACAGAGAGAGAGAGAGAGAGAGAGATCACAAGTAGGCAGAGAGAGGGGGAAGCAGGCTCTCTGCTGAGCAGAGTCCGATGCGGGGCTCGATCCCAGGACCCTGAGATCATCACCTGAGCCGAAGGCAGAGGGTTACACTGAGCCACCCAGGTGCCTCAAATTTTTTTATTTTTAAGTAATCTCTACACACAACAGGGGCTCAAACCCAGAACCCCAAGATCAAGATCAAGAGTCGCATACTCTACCGATTGAGCCGGCCAGGCGCCCCTGTAAAACTTCAATTGAGAAACTCAGAATTCTGAGTACAAAATCAATAACCCTACAGATCAGAAGCCTCACCAGCATCTCTCTCCAGCAGGGGGCACTAGAGTAGTGGCTTTCAAGCTTGGCTTCCTTGCAGAATCACCTGGAAGCTTTGCATAAAGTCCAAAGTGACACCATTGAAAAGTCCTCTGCTCATGAACTTGCCACTTACAAAGTTGCATAGTGTCAGCTTGGGTAGGGTCGGCCTTCTAGACAGTAGACAGATTAAATAGGCATCTGATGTTCCAGTGAGAAGCCAGAGACCCTTACGGCTAGCTTCCCACCTAGTGTTGGGGAGAATCTTGCGCTATTAATATTCATTAATATTCCTAAGATAGAGAGAGCAAAGAACCTCCAGGGAAGTGCTTTGGTATCCAGCCTCCTAAACAGCTCTGTACACAGACTTTCAAGTAAGGGACTGTGGTCCAGCTGAGTGAGGCAGTCCCTCTGTTGGGTTTGAGGAGCATCTTATTCTTCACGTCACCGGCAGGGGGAGCTACACACCCAGCCGGGGGATGCAAACTGTACCTTCGAGCGAGGCTACATGGAAACAGGTGGAAACGCTGAATCACCGAGCTGAGCTGCTTGACCAAGACTGGGTCACACCTCTGTCATTTCCTGATCTGAGCACTTCCCTGCATTCCTGGCTGGACTGTGAGCTCTGACTGTGTCTGATTTACCGTCTGTCTGGAGAGTCCTGTACACAGCGCCCAACACAGTAAGGCAAATATTAACTATTGTTGCTGCTTTCGGCACCCGATGAATGACTCTTCACCAGACTGACGGAATGGTATCGTTCACTGGGATTGCCAAAAGGCTGAGATGCCCTTCCTTGGGTCCCTCGCAGGGTTCCTGAGACATTTTGTTTTGGGCAGAATACCCTTCCTTCATGAAGACCCCTACGTTGAAGAAATCCATCCTCCACCTGCATCTTTCCTACCTGTCTCCAAGTCCACAGAAACCTCAGTCTCCCCGCAGGCCCCTGGCCACCCCCAACCCGGGGCGGGCCCGGACCAGGCGGTGAGGGACTCACACTCCGGCGGGCACAAGCGGCTGGAACTTCCACTGCTCCTCCTCGCAGTCCAGGAAAAGGCGGTTCATGATCTTGTTCTTCTCCTCAGGGGGGATGAAGTTCTCGATGATCAGGTACCTGGGAGCAGGAATGAGGTAGAGATGGGGAACTGGGGAGTGAGAGACCGCAGGGGACACGCGAAGGTTGGAGCAAGAAGCCAAGAGGCAGAGGGAACAGAGGAGATGGAAAAAGCAGAGAGTTGGAGAAGAGAGGATCCCTACAGCAATCACAGAACTCGAAACCCCTGCTTCCAGGGCAAAGACCGCGGGCTCAGGGCCCGAGGGGCTACTCCTGGCCAGCGCCCAGCATGCACTTCGGGGCTCATCCTTGCAGCAGGGCAGAGGAAGGAGAGGGAAACAGAGGCGACAGAAGCAACTCTGGGACGGAGACCTCGTCCTCCCCACTCAGACACATTCTACTCCTAAGGGACGTGGACTCCCGGGGGAGTAGGCGGCGGGAACGAGGCCCTGAGGAAGGAAATAAGCCCCCCAGGGAGAGGCCAGGCCATGAGGGACGGCAGAGGACCAGGAATGGGACGAGGAGGGGGCCCTACTTGAGCTTGAGCTCCCGGGTCTGCTCATTCTGCGCCTCCTCCAGGTCCTGCCGCACGCGGATGTACTCGTCATGCTGGTCCTGGATCTCTGCTTTCACCGCCTGCAGCTTGGCGTAGAGCTGCATGGGGACAGGTGCCGCTCAGAGGCCGCGCCCTGTGGTGGCGAGGACCCCTGGCCCCTGGCCCGGCCCCGACACTGCAGGCTCGGGCTCCCACCAGCTGAGTCCAGGGTGAGGCCCGGGTCTGAATCTCCCTCCTGCCCCACCACAAACGAGGGCGGGTTATTCAAAGGGCCCCCCTGTCCCTCCTCCCCTCGGGCCTGTTACCTGCTCCCTCTCTGCGGCGGTTACCCACCGCCAGGAGGATGGCAACAGGAGACTGGAAGTGAAGGCCTTCCCAGCCCAGCAGGCCCAGCCTGGCCCAGGAGAAGAGGCTCGAGTCCACTCCAGCACCAGACCCCTGCCTTCCCCCGCTCCTCGCACCGCCAGCCCTGGTGAAGTCACCCCGGGATTCAGTGGTTCGAGCAGGGGAAGGGGCCCTAAAGCTCAGAACCCCTCCGGCGGGTGACTGCCTCGGGCAGAGGCTGCCAGGCCCTCAGCCCCCCGTGGCCTCTCACCTTCTTGAGCTTCTTGGTCTTGACCTCGACCTCCTGCTGCAGGGACGTGTAGGTGCCCCGGAGCTCCATGGTCTCCTCGTCGCGGAGCATCATCTCCTGCTGCATTTCGCGTTCGCGGCGTTTCTAGGCCGGGGCAGGGCACGGGGGCTCAGTGGGGGCGGCGTGTACCAGGGACGGCCAAGGGAGCTCAGGGGACAAGCTCACTCTGCCTGTCACGGGATCTGGCTCCGCTGTGGCCACAGACGCCGGGAAGAAGAGAACATCCCGTGGCCCACGGCCCCCGCTCCTACCCATCATCAGCGGAGCCTCTCTGAACCTTCTTCTTAGCTCATGTAGCCATGTCTGTGGCAGACGCTGCCCCCCGTGGACGGAGACCCCAGCCCCAACAGCTGGCACATTCCAGGAGTGTCGACCCAACATAGATTCCCATCATACTGGCTTCCCAGCTGCCTCTCCCTCTCCCCATGTGGCATCACAGATGACTGGTAGGACCCGACAAATTGTGGTTCTTGAAGATTTAGGACATCGTCCTACGGTTGGCAAAGAACTTACACCCTTGTGGAAGGCCTGGGAGTTAACGCGAGGCGCCCTGTAGCGGCTGACGTCATGGAGAATCACCACTCCCCCCACCCCCGTCAGCTGGCGGTGCCCCCGACAGAGTCAGGCTCCTGGGCTGGGGGACCCACGAGACCCGGGGCAGTGTGTCTGAGGTTCTTAGCACTGTATCCCAGGGACATTGAGCCCATGACGGCTCACTGCCTTGTGTCCTCCAGATAAGACCTCAAGGTCATGAGCTCCCACGAGACCCGAAGCCCCCAGCCCTACCTGCTCTGCAATCTCCTGCCTCTTCAGTTCCAGCATCTTCTGCTGCTCGTTGGTATGATCCATGATGTTCCTGCCGCCGATGAGCAGCTTGCTCTCCATGGCCTGCAGACACAGAGGGGTTAAAGACACGGGCTCTTCAAAGGTAGCTTGAGAGGTTTGGCTTCCCTGCTCTGTGGTCCTTCCAGGAGTGGACCAAAGATGTGTCCCAGACGGGGCCTCGTGGCCCTCACCGACAACAAAGTTGCCCCTCCAGCCTCCTGGGCTCCAGCCCGAGGCTCCCATCGTCAATAAGACCGTTAGTTGAGGCAAAGAGAGGGCATCCCTCAGGGGATATAGGCACCTGATGTTGCTTTGGGTACACATGGAAGGTTGGTTCATCATGCCTGGGAGGGGCGTGCAGGAGGCTTTGAATCTTTTGAATCTGGCTCTTAGCTCCCAGCCGGTGTTCAAGAGTGGGGAGCCGTCACCGGACAGCCCAGCTCTTGAGCTAACGGGCTCCTGACTCAAGAAGAGGGCTCTCCACACAGGTGTAATCTTCAGCTGACATGGAAAGCAGGAGAAGACTCTGCAGCACCACGGGGCAGCGCGAGCCCCCAGAAGCTGCGTGAACTTTGGGGACGGCCAGAGGGATGGGGGTCCGGCCCACGAAATGCAAGGCCTAGACCAAGGTACCCCCTTCAGCTCTCACATCTGTAATATCAGAGCGGCCTCTGTTCCAGGATGGCTGACAAATATTGCTGAGCCCTATTTTTGAGGGGCTGAATTCAGCCCTTAACAAACACGATCTCCATCCTCACCCTAAGAGAAATCTCCTATTACCCTCCCTACTTAACAACTGAAGAAATTGAGAGTAACTCGCCCAAGGTCATGCCGCTAGTGAACGAAGAGGTAAGATTTGAACCCACCACCCCCGGCCCCACTCCGTGAGCCCCCATGCTGTGTGAGAGCTCCCCAGCCCGGTCCTCAGCACAGACCCGGCCTACGGATAATAGATGCGTATAAACTGGGTAAACTGGGATGACGGGAAATGCATTCTCACTCCTGCTCAGCAGAGGGTGCTGCCCCTACGCGATCCAGCTGTCCTCTGATTTCATCGCAGGCTTCCCAGAAGGTTGAAATCACCTTGAGCCACCAGAAGATATTGGCTGCCTCCCCACTGGAATTCTTCCCAGTGGAACCAGCTGACCTGCTTGCGGGCTCGCAAAGCGGGGGCTGCTGTCACATGTGGGGGCAGGGGGCCCCTCTGCCACCTGCGGAAGCCCCGTCCCTGGGGACAGAGCAGGTTAGGGGTGGAGGGCTGCTTTTGGGGGATCAGGGTGGGGCTGAGTGAGGATGCCGTTGGACCCTGTGCGACCGCGGGCCTGTCAGAGTGGCCCCGCGCAGCCTCAGAGGCCAAGGGCAGAGCTGCTGCAGAGCGCGGGGCCCTGGAAAGCCGCCTGTCCTCTGCCACCAACTGTGCTTACACGTCCCCCAGGCTGTGCTCTGGGCCACTGTCTCTCTGTCTGGCCCACCCCGACAGCACACGCCTGAACCCATCCCAGATGCTTCCTTCTCACTCAAGACCAGCACCTGCACGAGCCTTTGCGTGAACGATGCCTTCAATTTTGTGTCCAATGCACCTTACCTCCCTTGCCCCAGGCCCTGCCCCGCGTGCGGCTCGTGCCTCCCCTGCATTGGGCCCGTCATCAAATCCCATCAAGTCTGCCTTCCTGTTAGGGCTCCCACCATTCCCCGCTTTCCATCCGCGGACACACCTGCTGACTTCACTGGGATCCTCATGACTCACCTGGATTGTTGCCCTCAGCTCCCTCCTGCCTCAGTTTCCCCTTCCATCCATCGCCCCGTGACACCCGGGGGCATTCACCAGAAACACAAGTCACAGCTTGCTTCTCCTCTGCTGCAAAGTACCTCAACAGGCCTCCGTTCTTCGCAGGATGAAACCCAAAGTCTGCAGCGGGCGCCCTGCCCCGTGGGCTGGCCCAGCCTCCCCGCCTCCCTTACGGCTTACTCTCCATGCGCGCTCCAGCTCCAGCTCCGCCAGAAGAATTCCACCTCCTGGAATGTGCTAGGCCTTTTCACAACACTGGGCTTCTCTTCCCACTCCACGTCTGCCTGGAAAATCACTACCTATCCTGCAAGACCCAGCTGGAGCGACTTGGGATGTGTTCTCCGGTTCCCTCACATCGGCGCCTTTCCTCCTTTGGGCCCCCTCAATAACCAGGACACGTTCCTATTCTTTTCCCCTCATGGACCATTACTGCTTGCATCCTGTCTCCCCTCTGAGCTCTTTCAGGGCAGGGATCATGTCTTCCTCAAGTCTCGGGGGTCCCAGCGCTTAGCACAGAACTTGGCACATAGTAAGTGCTCAATAAATGTTTGAGGACCTGAAAGGAATCCCTGGGGTCGTGGGGGGGTGGGAGTGCCAAGTCCTTTTCCTGGGCTCTCTCATCCAGAATAGAACTGACCCTTTATCCCAGCTTCTCCTCCTTCAACCGACAAACCCACACTCACAGCTGCAGGGCAAAAGGGCGGAGCAGCAAGGCTCTGAGCTTCTGGGAAACCCGGCAGGAGGGAGGGGAGGGGTGTGAGGAGGGAGGAAGGAGACAAGGCAGGAAACCCCCTCCTGCTGGGGCCACGGATAACGGACCCCTCTAACGACCGGGACACGAGTTCTCGAGATCTCGGGGACCTGGTGTCTGGCCTGGCTTCCTATTCTGGGACACTCCAGCCCTGAGTCCTTGCACTCCCCTTGGTAATTGACGTCATTCTAGTGTTCTTCACTCTTTGCCACCTCGTAAAGGCTCTACTTCTCAAACTTGGTTGCTGTATTAGAATCACTGGGGAGCTTCTAAAATTCCCACTGCCGGGCCGCATCGCATCATTATCTTGGGCCCCTCCCCTCATGAGTGGCTGTAAGAACTCCCGCTCCAGGTGCTCCGGGGAGGAGTCTAGTAAGGAAGGCACGGGCCAGGTGCTGATGCCAAGTGTTTTCCTGACCAATTGAAGGGCTGGGGACTAGGCTGGGGAGAGAACAGGGCAGGGAACCAGGAAGAAAACCATGGTTTTCTTGGCATGCTGGGTGTTTCACGTTTACTTGTAATAACCCTTTAAGAAGTGGGTCTCAAACTCGGATGCATATTAGAGTAACCCGGGGAGATTTTACCGGGCCCAGCGCCCAGACGACACCCCACTGCCATACAAACTGCAAAGGGGCCGGGGAGTCCACGACGAGGTCCAGGCATCGGTGGTTTTTAAAGGTTCACATTAAAGAATCGCTGCCTCTGGATCAGGTCTGATCTCTGGGTCCTGGGATCGAGCCCTGGGTCGGGTTCCCAGCTCAGCGGAGCGGTGGGGGTGGGGGCGGGGGCGAGGGGGTTGCTTCTGCCTCACTCCCTGCTTGTGCTCTCTCTGTCTCTCTTGTCTCAAATGAATACATACAATCTTTTTTTTTTTTAATACATACAATCTTAACAACAAAAAGAATCATTGCTTTTTGAGGTCCCCCAGAATCAGTATTACCTGGGGACTTGTTAGAAATGCAGGATCTCAGGGGCGCCGGGGTGGCTCAGTTACGTGTCTGCCTTTGGCTCAGGTCATGATCTCAGGGATGGACCCCCGCATCCAGCTCCCTGCTCAGCGGGGAGTCTGCTTCTCCGTCTCCCTCTGCCCCTCTACTTGTGCTCTCACTCTCTCTCTCTCTCAAATAAATAAATAAAATCTTAAAAAAAAAGAAAAGACTTGCAGGGTTTCAGGCCTTGTGCAGACCTAGTGAATCAGAATCTGCTTTGTAATGAGATCTCCAGGTGGCCTGTGGGATGCGCTTTAAGGGGCATAGTAGTCGCACCAACAGCTTCCTCATATAGGCTCAGACTGGGTAAGTCATCCATCCAAGGTCACACCGCGGCCATTCAATTTAAATGGAGAATCCAGGCGCAGGTGGCCTGGCTCCAAAGCCCGAGCTCTTTCTACTCCAGACTTTCTTTCTGTTCAGTGTTTTAGGAAGCGGAACCTGCTAAAAGAAAAGCAACACATTTCCAGCGGGAGGAAATCACATCTGACTCATCTCCACGGTTATTCCGGTACTTAGGGAAGCCAGCGGGCAGCCCTTTGGAGGTTAGAAATCTCCCCCCGCATGGTTCTCCATCAGAGGTTAGTCAACGTTAGATGGGAGTGGGGGGGCGGGGGGCTGTGAGGAGACAGAGAAAGGGAAGTACTTTCTCATAACGCAGGTGGGGGCGTGGGGGTGGATTAGGGAAAGGAAACAGAAACAAACAGGCATGTCTCTGGATGGAAAAATGTGCCGATGTGAAAAGACAGGACGGATCGCCATTAGAAAATCACGCAAGAAAGAGAGCACTGGCCAGACCCCCAGCTCCACAGATGCCCCCAGATCTTCCTAAGTGGTAATGTTCGAGAGCACTTCTAGGCCACATGAGCTGACAAAAAATGTCCGATGAGCTCGGGGGAAAAAGTACTCCTAGCTCTACTCATTAAATGATAGCTATGAGCAGTCAGTTATCAGCTAAAAAAGAAAAGGAAAGAAAAAAGAAAAAGAGAAGCATGGAGTGGGGGAGTAATTCTCTATTGTTCCCAGAAGACAGCGGCTTAATATGCCCCAGAGCTAAAAAAGCCACCAGCATCTGGCCAGCCACCACCATAAAGGTTTTTGGAAACAAAACAAAAATCATTCTACCCAAATATAAACTGGTGATGCAGCTGAATCTGGGCTACTGTGTGTAGTTCCCTCCCGGCGTCTCTGGGGACAGGCAGGAGCAAGAGATCCAGAGAAAGACAGCTAAAACCATTCAAGGGCTATTAAAAAATAGGACTCTTTAGTGCGCAAAGACGAAGAAAGGTTAAGAGGATAGACCTGGAAACTATACGATCAAAATAGGTGTGGAGCCGCCTGGCCGACTCCCTCTGCTGAGCGTGCGACTCTCGATCTCAGGGTTGTGAGTTCAAACCCCGGGTGGGGCGTAGAGCTCACGTAATTAAAAAAAATAAAATAAAATAGGTGTGAAAAGGAATGATCCGGACTTTTCCAATCAATCCTGGTACACAAAGGAAGAGCTTATACTTTGGACTTTTAGGACAAATAAAGGGAAGTTCTACTGTTTATAGAAGGTAATACATTTATGGAATTTGTTAACGCAGGACGACTGTATTAAATATCTAAGAGTTTATTAAAGGGTTCTAGGGACACATTTTTTTTTAAGTGAGCTCTATGCCCAACATGGGGCTTGAACTCAGGACCCCAAGATCAAGAGTTGCATGCTCTATGGACTGAGCCAGCCAGGTGCCCCACTGGGGACATATTTTTTTCTTTTTTAAGATTTTACCTATTTATTTGACAGCGAGAGAGAGAGAGAGAGCACAAGCAGGGTAAGTGGCAAGTAGAGGGAGAGGGAGAAGCAGGCTCCCCATAGAGCAGGGAGCCAGATGTGGGACTCAATCCCAGGACCCTGGGATCATGACCTGAGTCAAACGCAGACGCTTAACTGACTGAGCCATCCAGGCGTGCCTGGGGATGTATTTTTAACCTTTTATTGTCTTTCCTTTTAGAAAAAAAATACAAACTAATATCAAAATAACTACAGAAACAAAATTAGAAAAACTTTCACATATTCCTCACCTAATCAGCTTCTTTTATTTTCCCTGTTTTTCCAGATTTTTTCAAATGCACACATGATTTTTTCACACCAATAGATATGGTATAAATATAAGCTCATGTCCTATTATTTCCATTTTATCAAATCTCTCCAGAATTTCCTGTTACTTCCATAAGGTTCATGACTATAAATTTAATGGTTGCATAATATTTATAGTGGATAATTTAAATATATCTGATTAACCCCTATGAGAAGATATTTTGTTGTGTACAATGTTTACAATAAAACACTCTTGTAAAAAAGAACACCCTTGTACATATAATTTTTTGTTTTTTTGTTTTTGTTTTTTAAATTTTTTGTTTTTTTAGATGACTTTTTTTTTTTAACATTTTATTTATTTGACAGAGAGAAAGAGAGCACACAAGCAGGGGGGAGCAGCAGGGGAAGAGGGAGAAGCAGGCTCCCCACTGAGCAGAAAGCCGGATGGGGGCTCGATCCCAGGACCCTAGGATCACGACCTGGGCCAAAGGCAGATGCTTAACCCACTGAACCACCCAGCCTCCCTTAGATGACTTTCTTAGACGGGAACTTCAGGATCTGATGAAGGATTATAAACATTTTGTCTATCTTAGAACATACTGCCAAGTTACCTTTCTAACTGATTATACCACTTAGGGGCGCCTAGGTGGCTCAGTTGGCTAGGCGGCTGTGTTCGGCTCAGGTCATGATCTCAGGGTCCTGGGATTGAGCCCCACATTGGGCTCCCTGCTCAGTGGGAATTCTGCTTCTCCCTCTCCCTCTGCTGCTCCCCCTACTTGTCCTCTCTTGCTCATGCTCTCTCAAATAGTCTTTTTTTTTTTTAAGATTTTTATTTATTTATTTGAGAGAGAGAGAAAGTGAGAGAGAGCATGAGAGGAGAGAAGGTCAGAGGGAGAAGCAGACTCCCCGTGGAGCTGGAAGCCCGATGTGGGACTCGATCCAGGAACTCCAGGATCATGACCTGAGCCGAAGGCAGTTGCCCAACCAACTGAGCCACCCAGGTACCCCTCAAATAAATAAAGTCTTAACAAAAAATTATACCACTTAGGGGCGCCTGGGTGGCTCAGTGGGTCAAGCCTCTGCCTTTGCCTCATGTCATGATCTCAGGGTCCTGGGATCGAGCCCCGCATCAGGCTCTCTGCTCAGCAGGGAGCCTGCTTCTCCCCCGCCCCCCGCCGCCCCGCCTGCCTCTCTGCCTACTTGTGATCTCTCTCTCTCTCTGTCAAATAAATAAATAAAATCTTTAAAAAAAATTATACCACTTAAATGACTGCCAGCAATAAATAATGGAACAACTTTTATTATAGTGTCATAGGCATAGTTATCATTATTTTAAAAATTTGCTATAATAATAGATATAAAATTGAGCCTCCATCGATTTTATATTTTCTATACCTTTGAGGTGGACTTGTGGAGGTCTGCTCTCCTTTCACGACATACCTCTTTATGCATTTTTTAAATTTTTCTTTTTTTCTTGGTGTTTTTTTTTTTTTTTTTTTTTCAGATTTGACACTCAACTGACTGAGCCACCCAGGCGCCACTCTTGGTGATTTTTTTTTTTTAAGATTCTATTTATTTATTTGACACAGAGAGAGAAATCACAAGTAGGGAGAGAGGCAGGCAGAGAGAGGGAGAAGCAGGCTCCCTGCTGAGCAGAGAGCCCGATGCGGGGCTCGATCCCAGGACCCTGAGATCATGACCTGAGCTGAAGGCAGAGGCTTTAACCCACTGAGCCACCCAGGCGCCCCTTGGTGATTTTTAAGTAAGGAGACAGACCTCTGATTCAAACAATTCTTTGTTCAGCCTCCACCTTCTCCAGCTACCCACACTTAAGTCCCATGTTCTTCTCATTCAAAATTCTGGATTCAAGAAACCCATTTGGACACTGTCAGGCGGGATTTGAGCTGCCAATCAGGCCTGGAATCGGATGTGTCCGCCAAGATTACCAGGGCCCCAGGTTCTAAGCCCCTCCCCACCCCCACGACGTGATTCCAGGACAAGTTTCTCCCTGTTGGTTTTTGCTCATCGGCCTTCAGGTTAGATCCCCTCCTTGGACCTGGAACTCTGCTTCAGGATCTCTCCTTCTGGCTGGGTCCTGGGCTCCATGAAGAGAATTCTGGATGATGTCTGACTGTCCATTATCACCCCTTTCCATTCGTCCACTGCCCCGGTGCTTCTCAGCTAGTCCCGCTGAGACCCAGCGCAGACGTGGTCTGAATGACAACTGAGTTTGCCTTTCTGGTGACTCGCCAAGGCTTGCCCACTTGCCTAGCCCACACTATCAGCCAAGCCTGCCTGACAGAGCCTGTCTTGTGCTAGAAGAGGGGGCTGGTCCTGGCATGAAATCTGTGGGTGGGCCCCAATCCAGGTGCAAGGTCTCAGCCCCCACCTTCTCCCAGGCTTAGCCCATGCTGTCTGCTTCACCCCCACACTGAAATGCATCATGCACGACTTTAGTTCTTTGCTTAGAAACAGGGTTTGGTTTTTTTGGGGGGTTTTTTTTTTTTTGGCTCTTGCTTTTAATTTTCCTCCCTTTTTCTGAGGATACCAGTGGCCATCTCCTCCTTTTCCTCAGATCTCTGTTCTTACCAGCATCTATGGAGAGCAAGGAGGGACGGGGTTGTCTCAAATCCCTAGGTCCCACTCCAGGTTGGGGGATACTAAGCAGAGGGGCTGGGAATACAGGGGTCCTAGTCCCCAGGAAAAGTTCCCCAGAGTTCTTAGCCCCCCTGAGTTGATGCTGCCTTTGTGATCCCTCATGGCAAAAGATAGGCGGGTGGGGCCTGCAGACGGGACTGGGTTTTGTCCTACTGGTTCTAAATCAGTCCAGCGTAACTAAAAGGCCAGCAGCGGTGGTGGGGGTGGAAGAGGCAGGGCGGGAGCTCGGGGACCGTGGTCTGGCTCTTGAGAGACTGCTACAAATCATGGCATAACTAAGGCAGCCTCAGCGAACCCTCAGTCCCAATCCCCTTGGCTTTACAGATTAGGAAACGGAGGCCCAGAGATGGAGTAGTCTCAGCCTGGAGTCTCACAATAAGGCATTTTTACGTGTATCCGCTCCTACATCAACTATGTTCTTCCCGAATAATTTCCCAGTTTGATCAGGGTCTTGGTTCCTGGTTTTGGAGGCAGGTCAGCGGCTGTGACAATGAATAGCCAAGCCTATTACAGGGGCCATGGGAGTCTACAGACCCAGCTTGGGATATGCAGAGGCTCACCCCTTCCTGTTCCAGGAGCAACTGGGGTGCAAGACCAGAAGGAGGAGGAAGGAGGCCCCAGTCCTCATTGAGGCTGACCTGAAAAGCCGGAGAGGAGGCAGACACTCGTCTGAGAAGATACCATCAGGTATGATTTCACAGAGAAGCCAGACGGGCTCCGCTCGGCCCCTGCCGGCTCCTCTGTCACATGCTGCAGAGGACAGGAGTCTCAGAGGCAACTTGTCATGTGCCTGTGGCTGGGCTAGGTCCTTTTTAAACTAATCACCCTATTTAATCACCATAAGAACCATGCGAGAGGGGTGCCTGGGTGGCTCAGTGGGTTAAGCCTCTGACTTAGGCTCAGGTCATGATCTCAGGGTCCTGGGATCGAGCCCCGCATCGGGCTCTCTGCTCGGCGGGGGGCCTGCTTTCCCCTCTCTCTCTGCCTGCTTCTCTGCCTACTTGTGATCTCTCTCTGTCAAATAAATAAATAAAATCTTGAAAAAAAAAAAAAAAAGAACCATGAGAGATAACAAGTATGATCCCCATTGGACGTAAAAGAAAACTGAGATTCAGACAGGTAAATGGACTCCCTCCAGCTTAAGGAGCCAGCAAATGGCAGAGGTGAGATTTGAACACGAGCCTCTTAATTCCACTGGAGTCCCTTTCCCTGGACCACAGCCTTCTCCCGGGCTCAGGCAGGAAGGTGCCTCGGAGAGCAGCAGCATTTGGTATTGGTACCTTTGCCAGCTCAGGAACCATCAGGAAAACTCAGGGCACCATTTCTTTCTCTGCAAGCTAAACCAGGCAGATCTCTGCCGAAGATGCTTCTGCCTGAGGCGTCTTACGGGGGCCTCTGAGATGAGTGGGTGAGAGAGTTATTCGCGTGCTTGGGGGAGGTCGTCAGGATCGCTAGCATCCCAGGGAGAGGCTCAGTCCTGGGATGCTCATGGGAAAGGCCACCTCCCGGGTTCCATGGAGGGACAATATACAGAGGCATGTCAGACAGTCTGAATGCTAGGACACACTCTGGCACCCTATCTGCTCTGAAATCTAGGGCATCCATTTTATCTGGAAAACGGAAGAGAGCACCCACAAACCTTGCAGGCTTTGGAAAGAATGGCAAGTCGGTTAACAGACATGAAAGTCCCTGGTAAGTGATAAAGCACAATCACGTCACTGGTTACTTGTCAATCAGTATCTGACTGACAGGTACTCACGACTCATCACAAGGAGCAAAAAACCCCAATTAGCGGACCGGTCTTTGCTTCCCTCTGTTATTACAGCCACTCTGACTGTCGCAGACCCATTTCTCCTTTTGGGGCTCCCTGGTTATAGATCTTGAGAAGCCAGCAGCAAGGGAAAAAGAAACAAAAGAAACAACGGTAAAGGGGAGAATAGTGCTATGTTGTGATTCTCTGCCCTGGGGAACAGAGATCAGGAGACCTAGTCTGTTTCCTGCCTTCAGTCTCCTTGGATGGCTTGAAACACAACAGAAATGATGGGTCTCTCAAATGCTAGGAATTCTCTCATCAAGAAGGAGACAGTCTGGGCTCAGGAAACGTATTGGCTGGGGAGCGAGGTGAGCAGGACTCCACTCAGAGCCCTGGACAGGGTATGGATGCCCGGTAGTGCTTTGATGCCCCTTGGAGAAAAGCAGGAAGGAAAAAATCAGCCCACCCACGGTAGTGAGAAACCACTAGCACTCAGACCTGATCCCTACTTTCCTCCTTCCCCCCTACTTCCCTCCAGCCAGACAATAGAATGCTATGGTATCAGGACTGGAGCAGACCTAAGGAGGCTTCAAGTGCAGACTCAGCACTTGTCAGCCTAGGCACAGGGCCCAAGGGGCTTAGGTGAGTCATTCGGGGTCATATGGCCCGAGGCTCCCAGGCAATGCTTGGTCATTCCTCTCCAGTTCCCACTGCCTGTCATTTAAGCCGACCTCTAACCCTGGGCTCCTGACCTGCTGCTTCCGAGGTGAATTAGCAAATGGTGCCAAAAGCAAGGAAGCATCTACGGATGATTTCTTACAGTCCCTCGGAGGGGAGGGGACTTGTTCAAGGTCACAGGATTGCCAGTAACTGGGTATCACTGAGAATTATTATCAACACTGGATCTCCCTCAATTATTCATTTTTTATTATTTTTAAATTTTAATTTATTATTATTGTTATTATTTAAGATTTTATTTATTTATTTGACAGAGAGAGAGACAGCAAGAGAGGGAACACAAGCAGGGGGAGTTGGGAGGGGGAAGCAGGTTTCCCTCTGAGCAGGGAGCCCGATGTGGGGCTTGATCCCAGAACCCCGGGATCATGACCTGAGCCGAAGGCAGACACTTAACAAGTGAGCCACCCAGGCGCCCCTTTAATTTATTATTTTTAAAGATTCTATTGAATTATTTGAGAGAGAGAACATAGAGGGAGAGTGCGAGGGAGAAGCAGACTCCCCACTGAGTGAAGAGTCCAACGAGGGGCTCGATTCCAGGACCTGAGACCACGACTTGAGCCAAAGACAGATGCTCAACCAACTGAGCTACCCAGGTGCCCCAATTATTCATTTTTTAAAGAAAGATTTTATTTATTTACCCCAGAGAGAGAGAGAGAGAGGGAGGGAGGGGGAAGGAGCAGAGGAAGAGGGACAAGCAGACTCCATGCTGAGCAGAGAGCCCGACGCAGGGCTCAATCCCATGACCCTGAGATCATAACCTGAGCTGAAATCAAGAGTCTGATGCTCAGCCAACTAAACCATCCTAGCACCTCAGTTATTCATTATTTTTTTTAAATTTTTTTTATTTATTTGACAGAGAGAGAGAAATTACAAGCAGGCAGAGAGAGAGGGGAAGCAGGCTCCCCGCCGAGCAGAGAGCCCGATGCGGGGCTCGATCCCAGGACCCTGAGATCATGACCTGAGCCGAAAGCAGAGGCTTAAACCCACTGAGCCACCCAGGCGCCCCAGTTATTCATTATTTTTAAGCCAATCTTCCAATCAGGTGTTAACACATTTCTTTTATATTTTTTTCTCCCTTAAACTTTTTAGATTAGTTTTTATTTAACAAAGTAATATATGTTTGGTATGCCTGGGTGGCTCAGTCAGTTGAGCATCTGCCTTTGGCTCTCTCTGAAAAATAAATAAATAAAATAAAATCCTTAAAAAAAAATAAAAACAAAAAACAAAATAATATGTTTGTAGTAAAAATAAAAAGATACAAGTAAAAAAAAGTATAAAGTGAAAAATAAAAGCCCCCCTTCCCCACTAAAATTCCTAGAAACAACTACTATTAGTGAATTCTCGTGATTCCTTCCAGAAATCTAAATAATTTAAAGACTTCGTTAACGATACCTACTGATTTATGTTCTTGGTTATGGGTACTTAAAAAGATTTGTCTATTATACGAATGGACGGAGCCAGGTGAGTCAGAGGCTGGGGGTTTGCATCATGCGGAAGGACAGAGATGGGTTGAGCTAAGCATCTCAGCAGACAAGAGCTCCCGCTGGGGCCTATTAGCCAGGGATCTGGCATGAGTCTTTCATTTCCGGAGCTGGTAGTACAGTGTGGAGGGGTAAAGGTCATGGGTTCTGGCGTCGGGCAGACAGAGGCTCCTATTCTGGCCCCTGTAACACTTCCTAGGCATGTGACCTTGGGTTGTTCCTTCCTTAAGGAGTCTCAGCATCCTCATTTGTCACATGGAGATGAAAATAGTACTCCTTCATGGTGCTATTGTGAGGATTAAAGAAAACCAACGCACATAAAGAAAACAGCGCCGTACTTGGCGTTAGACATGCACTAAAGAAACAAGTAGCTGTCGGGGCGCCTGGGTGGCTCAGTTGGTTAAGCATCTGCCTTCGGCTCAGGTCATGATCCCAGGGTCCTGGGATGGAGCCCCACATTGGGCTCCCTGCTTGGTGGGGAGCCCGCTTCTCCCTCTCCCTCTGCTGCTCCCTCTGCCACTCCCCCTACTTGTGCTCTCTTACTCTCGCGCTCTCTCTCTCAAATAAATAAATACTTTTAAAATAAAAATAAAATAAAGAAACGGTAGCTGTCATCGTCATTACTATTGTTGCTATTATTATCCTGCAGGCTCACCTCAAGAAAGGAGAAGGCCTGCAGGTCCATTACCTAGGGCTATAGGAACAAAGCAGCCCCGGGCCTAGTCCTCCTCTGCTGAGGACGTCTGGCAGGAAAGGGAGACAACCAAGAAGTAACTCTTTTTAGTCTGCCCGGGAGTTAATGCCCAGGAATTTCTCAAGATATTACAAATTCCAGATCCACCAGACCACGAGAGCAAGTGGCCCCTGAACCCTGAGGACAGGGGGGTGCCTTGCGCAGATGGCAGGGCTGAAGGGCTGCGTTTGTGGGAGGAGGGGACCATCTTCTTATCTTCTCAGCCCACCTGGCTCCGCAGCTCTCAGGCCCAGAAGGCTCCAGAAGCGTGTGAGACTGGCCAGGTAAAACCGGCTAGCAGGACATGGCCAGAGAAGGGTGCCCTTCTCCAGCTGAATTCCAGGCCCTTCCCCTAGTCCTCAGAGCACAAAGAGAACATTATCACAGCCACTTCATCCAGTCTTGTGCTATCTGGGGGCTGGCAGTGAGTAAGGGCCACGCATAATACACTCCTCCAGCCAACGCACATTGGGAGAAACCCAACACTGGACCCAAAGGCCTGCGGAGCCTCCACGTAACTTGAAGCCCCAAACCTCTGATGGAACTGTATTAGTCTTAAATGCTTCCTGCCGGTCAAATCTTTATATTACAAAATGCCCGCAGCTCACGATAGTTCTGATAAATGATTACACTGCCAGGAATGAGTACTTAACTGTCCCCTATAGCACTTTCTCTCCTATTGGGGCTTCTCCCCAGGATCCTTCCTGTTCAGCCCTTTACCCACTCTCCCCCTCCTTCCCTCTCTGCCTTTATGACTCCACTTCTCTTTTCCCCTCTTCCCCGTCCCCTTCTATTTCTTCCCCATTTTTCTCCCCATTCTCTTCTCTCTTCTTCATCTCATTGTCTTTCTCTAATTGGCCATGAGAGAGAGCTGAAAATTATTTTTTATTATTGATTGAATGCATACATCAAAATCTAAACCCTCTGATCTTAATTTTCAAAAGGATAGAGTGTTTTATAAAAATAATATTTGGGGGCACCTGGGTGGCTCAGTCGGTTAGGTGTCTGCCTTCAGCTCAGGTCATGATCCCGGGGCCCTGGGATGGAGCCCCGAGTCTGCTCCCAGCTCCTTCCTCTCCCTCTGCCTCCTCCACCCCCACTCATGTTTTTTTCTTTCTCTCTCTCTCCCTCAAATAAATAAATAAAATCTTTTTTTAAAAGTAGTATTTTTAACAATTAAGGACTTTTAGAAGAAGGAGGCTTTAAAGGCCATCGAGTTCATCGGTTTTGCTGATACATGAATCCCTTTAGAGTGACTCTGACACTCCATTTCTCCTCGAGCACTTCCAGGGTTTGGAGCCTGCTACCTCTAGAAGCGGCCCATTTCTAAATGTCAAGGAGTTCTTTATATTGAGCTTAGTCTGCCCCCATAATTCCCACCCCCTGGCTACCAGGACAATCCAGGATATAAAAACAGTGCCATCAGCAGAAAGGCAGTATTAGGTTCAAAAGATAGGGGCAGGCCAGCTGGCTGTGAGGTTCTCTTATTGGAGTAGCTTGCTTGGGGGGGCAAGAGGAAGGAGACATACAGCAGCCGGTCTCTGCTAGGTCTCAAATGCCAGTCTAACATGTGATGTGTTTGACTTATCAAGGTGAAGCCAAGTGAGACAGTCCATTAGGCAGTAATAAACAGCCGTGCTTACATGCCAGCAAGTGTGCAAAGTCCTTTAACATCATCTCATTGAATCCTCTCAATAATACTAACGTCGGTACTATTATTATTTCATTTTATAGATGAGGCGACTGAGGTCTTTCACGAAACCCAGGCCTGTCTGGATCTGGTGCACATGATCTGCACATAGCACTCTACAAAATAAGGTGGGCAGAGAGACCAGGATGGGAGGCCCTGATCTGGGAACTCCAATTTACTAGATAGAGAGAGTGTCAAGAACCAAGGGCGTGGGTCCCGTTTGAGCTCTCTTCTACAGATGGGCCCCCAATCTCCATTGCTAGTCTCCTGTTTGCTTTAATCTCCACGGAGCCATTTCCAGCTGCCCACTGGATTTTGTCCCCTCAAATTCCACGGCACAAGCTTCTGCCAGTTTTCACCTAGCAATCAGTTCCCAAACTGATATTCCGAGTCTCGAAGCATAAAAGAAGATCACATTTTGTGTTAAACCAACCTGGGCTCAACTAGCTTTGCCACATACAAACTATGAGGCCTTGGGCAAGTTACTTAACCTCTGTGGGCCTCAGTTTTCTTAGCTCTAAAATGGGAAGAGTAACAACACCGTTCTTGGAAGGTGCTTGCATGGATTAAATTCGATTGTGTGTACGTAATACATAGTGTGGTACTTGGCATATAGCAAGCATTAAGGAAACAGCATCATTATTGTGATGACTGCTGTTTCTGGGGCTTGAAACTCCCTCTTGCGTACCTTTTTACGGTTAATCCTAACGCTGAGAGGTGGGGGGAAGAAGAGAGAGCCACAGAGTGGACAGTAAACATTCAATGTAGTTTGTGTTCTCTGCGATGACCTCACCCCTTTGGCTGTGGGTGCTACTTCTGCAGGGTCTCTTTTCTACACCCACCGCAGACAGAGCCGGGCTCCAGCCAAGACCCGCCTGCTCGTCTCCCTCCAGACCTACTCACATGGAGATCAACAGGCAGTGCCTCTTCCACTCCTCCCTTTAGTTGGAACCTGCATTTTGTGCCATCTGCAGCCCTGACCTCCCCTAGCCACTCTTCTTTCCTTCTAAGAATCTAGGATCAAAGTTATAGAAATCACCTGGTCCAATCCCTCAAAAACCTGAGTTCAAAAGTCAAGCAGTCATTAAAAAAAAAAAAAAAGTCTTGCACAATGAAATATGAGTAAAGGGGGCCTTCTCCCAACCCATCCACACGCTTTCATGGGTCCTCACTGCAGTCCGTGCACTGTGCACAAACATCTGAGCCACGGCCTCAGTTGTGGGTCCGTGACTCTCCCTGCACCCCCTTCCTCACAGGCCTAGCGTGCTATCAAGCCCCCGGGAGATACTACGTAAGGAAGGGTTGCTAATGATTAGTGAGAAACTGGGTCCCTGATCACAATCTCGAGCCCGCACACATTTGCACACCCTCCCATCCCCCGGGGCCCACAGTGAATATGGAAGGAGAGATGAAAGGAGACTCCCAGGAGACAGGCATGGTGTTTGTACACAGTGAGGGGAGAACAAAGGAAACGGGGAGCCTGGAGGTGGCAGGCAGGGGAAGCAGGCGAGTCAGACTGTAAGATGAGTCACAGTGAATGAGGGCAGTAGGTCGTACTGGCTCCCGCTTAGTTGCCCCCAGAGGGTGGTGTGAACTGGAGGAAGGGAATGGGGGGAGGCGATTAGGGGAGCTGCTGCCGTAACTCAGAAGTGGGAACCGGAGAGAGTGTGCAGCAGATGGGCAGCCAAAGCTCAGTTAATTTCCAGGGGCGACCCAAGCTCCCGTCTTCTGAGTCCTCCTAGATCTTTCTTGTCTGGCTCTGCTTCGGGAGCTGTAGGGTTATGGCAAGGCAGCTGGGATTGGCCGGTGGGGGCGCGGGGGTGGAGAAGAGAGTCAAGCTAACAACAAAGATGTCAGTCCCCCAGATCCCTGGATCCTGGCTTGATGGACAGAGGCCACCCTGTGGCTGCTAATGCCCCTCCATTTATTTGGTCCTTTCAACTTATTTCCAATGCCCTCCCACTAATGATCTCATTTAATCTTGGGCACGAACCTGTGAAATAGGCAGGCCTGGGATTATCTCTGATGTGCTCCTCCCGTCTAACCTTTGATCCCTCAGGAGCCCTCAAATTGTTTCCTCCACCCTAGAAAGATCCAACATGGGACCAGGCTGTGCCTTGGGGGTAGGAAGAGGTTGGGGTTCCCTGTCCCAGCTCCACTCTGAGCTGCCTTGTTGCTGTTCTTCCAGGGCTGGGTGTGACAAGAAGTCACAGGATACGGACTCATTCCCCTCCTGGAATTTCCCGGCCACCCCGCCCCCTTCCCTCACGTCTGAAAGCCTGGCACATATTGACCATATCACCCAGTCCCCAGGGAGATATGTCAGACTTCTCTTCATTAGGAGACTACTAACCTGAGGCCTAGAGAGGCAAAGGCCTTTGCCTGAGTCACACAGTGAGCAGACATGGAGGGACGGTGATGACTTGGGAAGAGCACGGGTCAGGGAGCATGAGGAGACCTGGTCCCAGTCTTGGCTCCCCTACTTCTCAGCCTCGGGGGCACAGAGATCGTCACTCAAGCCCCCCAGTCTTGGTTTTCCTAACTGTCAAACGGGAACAGGAATACCCATCCCTTGGGGTTGCTTGAGATGAAGATGTCAAAGTGTTACATAAAAGTGAATTATTCTGATTATCGGGTAGCACAGTAACATCAGGACTCGGGCGTAACAGAAAGAGGCCGGATCAAGCATAAAGAGTCTGGGATCTCCTTAACTCGCCTGTATGGCCCTGGGCAAGTCCAGGTCTCAGTTTCCCAAGGTCTCTGCCACCTCTAAGAAGGAAGATTCTGTGGATCATGCCTCTAGTGCAAGAATTCTGGCGCTGGCTGCCCTGACTTCTTGCCTGTCCTATTATCTCTGCCCCACATTGCCTTAGATCCAAGAATCTTACTGAGGGAGCCGGTCAGTTGCCAACAATGGGAGATCCCATTGCTCCCAATGGGAAGGATCCACTAGATCCTTCACACCAACCCCTCTCCCATTTCCTCAGGGCTGAAGTGTGCTGTCTTAGCCTCCACTACCTCCCAGCTTCAAGGGGAATGAGGGTGGAGAAGGGAAGTAAAGGGGAAGGGGGTTCCCTCGGTAATGAAACTAATGACAGATTGCTCATGTAAGATTTCCCAGTGGAAAGCACCAGATTGCCTGGAATCCTTTCCTTCTAGGGCTGGGTCTAACTATTCGACTAACATCTTGCTTCTCCCCAGATGGCCCCAAAGGTGCCAGGCCCCTGGGCCATTCTTTGAGGAAGCATCTCAGCAGAACCCTTGCTGAGCTCATGGAGGTGAATTAAATATTAAAGACGCAAGGCCAGAGCCCCTGGTGCAGCAGCACATTCCCACAACCCAGACAATGGCACACAGCTCATCTGCCCGGCTTCGCAGCAGCTGCCACTCTCCCTCCCCAGGCTGGGTTCTCTGCTCCCCAGCCCACACTCTTGAGAGGGCATAAAAAATAGCAATGTTTTGTTCTCTCCAGCAAATGATCAGCTCCTGGTTCCCTGTGTCCTTCCTCCAACCCTCAGCGTTGAGGAGTCCAGGGACCTGGAAATGCCTGGAACATTGAGTTGTGGCATCTGCAGCAATGAAATTGAACAGGTCTGTGGCTGGGCTGGCAGAGGCCTCTGTAGTTTAGCCCCACTTTGGGCCTGGAGGCCCTCATCAGGAAGGTCTGGACAGCTCTCAGGGCAATGGGAAATTAGATCTTGCTGGGATGAGGCCTGGGTGGGGGGGCCAGTTTGCTTCTCAGGTTGGAAGAGCTTCAGAGATCCCCCAGGCCACCTCAATTTTACAAAAGGGGAAACTGAGGCTTCAGGAAAGGAGGAAGCAACTTACGCAAGGTCACTCAATGAGCAATAGAATAGCTAGGCCTAGACTCCAGTTCTCCAGGGTAGAGCCCGGTGCTCTCGCCCACCCTCTCTGTGATCTCTGTATCTCCTTCCTCATGCTAGCCAGCACTGGGCCCTGCATGGGTCCCACGGACTGCTTTCATGGGGAGTGGGATCCATTCCTAGTCCTTCCTGGCCATCCGGTACCAAAAGAGCACAAGGTCCCTGCGCTCTAGCTCAGCTTTGCCACTTGGTAGGATAGAACCTCGGTCATGTCACCTCTGAGCCTTAGTTCTTCACCTATAAAGTGGGGACTTAAGAACCAGTACCCTCGATGGCTAAGGATCAAATGAGATCACGTCTGTGGGGCATTTAGTAGATTGGGAAGTGCTATCCAAACGTCAGATATTATTAAAATGGTGTGAGGTGTGAAGGTGCTGCAGAGGGAGGAGGTCCCAGGGGAGGCGGCTATGCAAGAGAACCCACCCCCAAATGAGGCTGAGGACCTGCCTGGTCATCCCACGGGCCTCACTGACCCTGAGGGCCACCAGCAGAGACTGGCAGGCAGTCGGTCAGCCCAGCCCAAGCTCATTGGCTTGAAAGACCCCCTGCCTGCTTTGCTTCATGTGTGTATGTGTGTATGTGTGTGTGTGTGTGTGTGTGTGTGTGTGTGTGTGTGGTCTGTCCTCCTCAGTGCTCCTGGGAGGCTCTGCCCCGCAGCCCAGAGTCACAGGAATTTATTTCCCTGGCTGCTCCAGTGGAGTATCGGGCAGGAGGGCAAGCCTGTTGTACTGAGGGAGGACACCTCGCTTCAGGTCGGATCAAAGACCCGCAAAGAAAAGCCCACCAGCCCGGATCCCTCGGGGCACCTCTGGAGTCCCCCTGCCGTTTGGGGCCCTTACCTTGTACTTGGCCGCCAGCAGCTCTGTGGCCTGCTGCTCCCGCCTTAGGTCTTCCAGCATCTTCTCCTTTTCCTCCAGCAGCTTCTGCTTCTCCTCGCTCACCAGGCTGCGGTCATCCTGGATGGCCGCCTTCTCCTCCTCCAGGCGCTCCTTCTGCTCCTGCAGGTAATTCTCCATGTTCTTATCCAAGGCGGACTCCAGGATGGGCTGGGGCGGGCGGTGGTTGTTGTTGTTGTCATCCTCCTCTTCGGCCACCCAGGCCTCTATCACCGGCCCCTCGGGGTACCCAGCGGGGGCCGACACCGCCTTCTTCCTGCGGCTGCTCTTCCTCCGGAGCCGCTTTCCCAGCATCCCCTTCTTCTCCAGCTGGGCCTTCAGGCGGGCGATCTCCTCCTGGAATTCCCGCAGCAGCGTGTCCTTGGGGTCCTCGTTCACCCGGGGCTTGTTTTTGATGTTCTTGGCCCTGTTGGCAAAGCGCAGGGTGGAGAGGCTCTCGTCGTAGCTGTGAGAAGCCGGCCCCAGAGTGGCCACCATGATGGTCTTGGCGTTCCCCCCCAGAGAGTCTTGGAGCAGCCGGGTCAGCTTGGAGTCCCGGTAGGGGATGTGGGTGCTCCTGTTGCCCGCCAGAGCGGCGATCACGTTGCCCAGGGCAGAGAGCGAGAGGTTGATTTTGGAGGCTTCCTTGGGCCTCTCTCCACCACCGCCACCGCCCCCACCCCCACCTCCACCGCCGCCACTACCGGTGGGCTGTGTGGCCGTCCCTCCCGCGGTGTTGGGGCCTGCCTTGTTCTGCCTCTCACTGCCAGCGAGGTCCACCAGGTTGAGCTTGCCCACACGGATGTGGTCTTGGCCATCCGAGCCGCGCTCGCTGCACTCCACAGTGATGACGAAGATGGCGTGGGAGCGGGAGCTGACCTCATTCATGTGCGTGCTGCCCACCGCCCGGGTCTGGTTCCCCAGGTTCATCACATGCTCGATCTCCTTGACGTTCTTGGTGACGAAGGAGGAGAGGTCCTTGATGTAGACACCGGTCTCCGGGTTCTCCTTCAGTTCTAGCCTCTTGCCAGGCTCCTTGGAGAGCAGGTCCCGGATCTCCTCCTGGTAGATCTCCAGGTAGGAGGCCCGGACCAGGTACTGCTGGTTCTGGGAGCGAGAGATGTGGGTGAAGATATGCTCAAAGGCATTGGGGATGACCCCGCGCAGCTCGGGCTCCACCCAGGTCCCCTGCATGGTGTAGGTCTTGCCGGTGCCCGTCTGGCCATAGGCAAACACCGTGCCATTGAAACCCTGAAGCACCGAGTCTACCAGGGGCCTCACGGTTTCATCATATAAGTCCGCCTGCTTAGAGCTGGCATCATACACGGCATCAAAGGTGAAGGACTTGGGCAGCTCCCCTGGGGCAGCGCGGGGGTTCCGCAGGGTCACCTGGCCCAGTTTCACGTCCATGGTCAGGATCTGCTCGTGACCAGCAGCCTCCTCCTTCCGGCTGAGGGGGCGGCACCGGGCCACCACCTTCAGGGCCTCGCTGGCCTTGGTTTTACTGGCCATCTTGATGCTCTGTCCTTCCTGCCCCCCAGGGCCCCTCCGCAGCCTGGGTGGTCCTGCCGGCCTCCCTAGGTCCGGATCAGCGGGGCCAGCCCAGCCCCCAGGCGCCGCTCTTCAATCCGCATGCAGCCTCCTAGGGTGGGGATGCTGGGAGGTGGCCCCGCCGCTGCTGCAGTCCGGGCCTCCACCGCTCTCCGGTCCTCGCTGCACCGGCCGGGCAGGGGAGAATTAGGCAGAATCCCCCGGCAGCCGCGGGAGCCGCGCCGGCCGAATGGCAGTGCCCGGAGCCCGCCCCATGCTGGGGCAGAGGGAGCGCTGCCGTAAACAGCTACGGCAACAATGAGATAAAGGAAGAGGAAAATGGGATGGGGGTGGGCGGCGAAGCTGTCTTCTCCTCCTCCTCTTCTAGGGATCCATGGCGGGGGCTGCCGGTCCTGGGCGGCCGGGGGTCCCGGCCCTCCCGAGGGCAGAGGCTCACCTGGAGTCCTCCCCCCGCGCTGGGGGATCATTCATTGCAGCCCGCGCGGCTGCTGCTGCCCCTGCCTCCACCTTCCCCGCCGCTGCCACCGGAGAATGAGAGAGAAAAACAGAAGGGGATGGGGCGGAGCAGCGGCGGCGAGAGTGATGTTGCCGCCGCGCTGCGGCCCCAGCTAAGCCGCCCGGCTGGGGTGGGGCAAGGGGCGGGGCCGCGGGGCGGGAGGCGCGATTCCGGCGCGGCCGGTGCGCGGGGGACAGGGGCGCATCGTCCGCTCGCACCCCCGCAGACCCCTCCGGAATGACTGGCTCGGGTGCCGACCCGGGTCCCGCGCCCACCAGGCGGGTGCGGCGCAGCCACCGCCCGCCGTCACCCCACTGGGCCCGAGCATGCTGGGAATTGTAGTCCTGCCTTTGTTAACCCGGTTCTGGCAGGTTGCTGATGCCTTCTCCGGTCCGGGAGGCCCCTCCCTCTCTGGCACGCAACCAACGAGGGACTGCTGAGGTCGCAGCCTACCGGGGACGGGGGTATCCACCACCCACCCTTGTTCTCTGCAAAGGCACCATCCTCCATCCCTCCACTGCTCCTGCCTTTCAGCCTGCAGATGTGTACATGTCACCCCTTCCCTTCAGAGGGTCGCTAGGCACCTTGACTCCTGAATGTTTCTTGACTCTGCCCTTCCCTTTCGCTAAGCGTGGTTTACTTCTGGCCTTCCTCTTGTCTCCTGGAACCACCTTCCAGCTGATTCTCTCCTCACGTCTTCTCTGCACAGGCACCCGGGTCCCCTTTCCTCCTCCTCTTCCTCTTCTTCTAGCCTTCCATATTGTATAGGAGCCCCATCATCTTCTGACCCCGGCCTAATTTCCCAGCCTCCCCTCCAGATACTCTCCCACAGAGAACCTGCGTTCCAGACATTCATCCCTTCAAGCAGTTCTCCAGCGCCTGCTGAGCCCCAGGCCCCGTTCTAGGAGTTGGACCTCCTTGTCCACAAGGAGCTCACATTCTAAGAACCGTGTTTTGTTTTCTTAACTGACTGTGCTGTGTTCCATCCTTGTGCCTTTGCCCAAAGGGCGCTGTCTCTCTTCTACTCTTGGCAGCCCGCCACTGGCGCAGTTCAGGCACTTCCTCCTGTGGACATCTTCCCTGGTCAATTTCTTTTCTATAGCAGAAAGGGACACAGAATTTGCATAAAACAAAGCTTGAGTTCAACTTGCACTTCTGATTTCCATCCAAAATGGTGTGACTTTGGGCAATCTCTTACCTTGGTCTACCCTCAATTTCCTCATCTCTTTAAAACAATTAGAGGGAGCCTGGGTGGCTCAGTCAGGTAAGCCTCCAACTCTTTTTTTTTTTATATAAAGATTTTATTTATTTGACACAGAGAGAGATCACAAGTAGGCAGAGAGGCAGGCAGAGAGAAAGGGGGAAGCAGGCTCCCTGCTGAGCAGAGAGCCTGATGCGGGGCTCGATGAGGGGCTGGATTCCAGGACTCTGAGATCATGACCAGAGCCGGAGGCAGAGGGTTAAACCACTGAGCCATCCAGGCGCCCCAGCCTCCAACTCTTCATTTTGGCTCAGGTCATGATCTCAGGGTCCTGGGATGGAGCCCCTTCTGCTCTGGCTCAGCAGGAAGTCTGCTTGTCCCTCTCCCTCTGCTCCTCCCCTCCCTATGTAAGTAAGTAAGTAAGTAAGTAAGTAAGTAAATAGATAAATAAATAAAATCTTAAAAAAAATAAAATTAATAAAACAATTGGAGAGGAGGAGAGGAATAATACTCTATGGAGTGGCCGTGAGACTCAAATGAAAGAATGAATGAACTCTTCTGCCAATGAGAAGACTTTTTTTTTAAGATTTGTTTTTGAGTAATTTCTACACCCAGCATGAGATTCAAACTCACTATCGGAGATCAAGAGCCACATGCTCCACCCATTGAGCCAACCAGGTGCCCCTGAGAAGACTTTTTTTTTAAGATTTTATTTTATTTATTTGACAGAGAGAGAGAGCTCAATGAGAGCACAAGCAGGGGAGATTTGGTGTTTGGAGCGATATGTGGAAGGTGGGGGGCAGGCAGAGGTGGAGGCAGGCAGAGGGAGAGAGAGAAGCAGTCTCCCCGTGGAGCACGGAGCCCGATGTGGAGCTAGACGGTGGAACTCATCCTAGGAGCCTGGGATCAGGACCTGAGCTGAAGGCAGACGCTTAACCAACTGAGCCACTCAGATGCCCCTGAGAAGACTTATTTTTAAGCAAGCCCTTAATACATGCTTGAGTCCTGGCTTGGTTTGCCTGACAGCTCTCACTTTCTTGAGTATCCTCGATAGACCAGATCCGTGTTTGGTGTTCCTCTCTGGGGGTCTTCGTATTTTTTCCTCTAGGATACAAATCAGATATAATTCCTCAAGTCCAAGGACCGACCCAGTGTCCTACCCATGTTCTACTCTGCAGAAGGCAGTTGCATCTGTGGACTGAGCCCGAGTTGTCCTTCGTCTCTGAGATCCAGATCGAGGAGGTAGTATTATCTGAAACCTCAAGGCCCCTCTCCACAGAGACATCAGAAGAATCTTTGCACAAAACATTTCCAATCATGTTATTCTCTAGAGGACCTTTTCGTTTGGTTCTCCACCTCCTCCCCATTTTCAAATCCCTAGGACCTGAAGGGCAGCTCGATCGGAAGCTTGAGGCTGAGCTGGTGGCTTGCCTACTTGTGAAGGTTCCCAGCTTTCCTCAACTCTCTCTTTGATCAAGCTGCACAGCTTGTGAGTAACTTGGCTTTTGGACCAATTACTGGGTGGGGTTTTGGCTTTGTAGACTAACCTCTCTTGGCTCCCGCTGCCTGACTTCTGGATGGACCGACCATTTAGCTCTTGGACTATTTTCTCGTTGCATTTGGCTTTGGTTTTTTGGACTACTCTTTCTCTGCTTTGCCTAACACCTGATGCTATATCAAGTTGCAGAACAAATAGGAGGTGAGCCTGTGTAGACAGGAACAAAATTAGGAGAACATTGCAGACAGAGATGCAGTATGGGCAAAGGCATATGGAGGCCCCCAAAATTATGGACGAAAGGGCTTCTGGTCTCGTTCTCCCCACCTGATACCACCACCTGGCAAGGCACTTGCCCAGATCCTCCAGCATGGAAGGGAGGCTGGAATTCCGTTGTTCACAAGATGTGTGATCCTCAGTAAAGTAAAACTTCCCTGAATAGCTTATTTTCTCAGAGGGAAAAGTGAAGATGAGAATTCTGCCTTTACTCAGAGGGTTTACATGAGTATTAGTGATATAACGTAAAAACTCCCAGGATGTAGAAGGCATTCAAGAAATCATAGTTTTCCTACCTTTTGTCCTTCATGTTCAAGGTTATTCACATCCTGCATTTCCCTTTTCAGCATCTTTATCATCCATTCTTCCTTCCCTCTCCCTGTTCCACACGCAAGTCTCCGGCCACTTGGGTTTGCCCGAAGTCCTCCAAACACACCATAATTTTGGGGGCCTCCATATGCCTTTGCCCATACTGCATATCTGCAATGTTCTCCTAATTTTGTTCCTGTCTACACAGGCTCACCTCCTATTTGTTCTGCAACTTGATATAGCTTCTACTACCACTGCTCAATAGAGATTCCTCTTGCCAAGGATATTAGTAACCCCCTGATGCCATTTCTGGTGGACCCTTTTCAACAGAAGCCTTTGACACAATCCACTTCTTCCTTCTTTAGCGAACTCTCACTCACTTCCTATGGTTTTCATGACCCTATGCTGGGTTTCCTCCTCCAGCTCTCATGAGTTCTGATTGCTCAGTTTCAGTCTCCCCAATCAATTGACTTCATTCAACTTCAACATTAAATGGTGTTCATTAAGGTCCTAAGCCTTCTTTTTCTTTCAATGTCACCCTATAATGATCACTATAGCTCATGGCTTCAACTGATGTCTAAATGATTCCTAAATTGGTATTCCAGCCCAGACTTCTCTGAGCTCCAAATCTATATATCCAATTCTCTAATGGACATAGCCACTTAGATGGCTCCCATGTGCTTGAAATTCTACTTGTTTTCACTGAACTCATCATCCTCCCTTCCAAACTTTGTCCTCCAAGAATGGTCCCTGGCTCTGTAAACAACTCTTCCCCCACCCTCCATATATCCCTCCAAACACCAAGTCTTATCAATTCAACTTTCTTAATATTTATCAGATCTATCAACTTCTCCACTTCCACAGCCAATATCATGACCCAAGCCACCATCTTGTCTGGACTGGCATCCCCACAATGCCCTCAGTCTGGTCTCACTAGATGTGCTCTTGCTTCCACTCATCCATTCTTTACAAAGTAATCTTTTAAAAACACATGTCTGATCATGTCGTTCCAGGCTTAAAACCTTTTAATGCTCTTCACTGTTCTTAAGTTAAAGTCTAAATCATGAATGTAGCCCCCAAAGACCTATACAGTCTGGTACCCGTCATATCTCCTGTCACATCTCATGCCACTCTTCCCTTACTCCCTGGGCTCTAGTTACAATGGCCTTCCTCAGCTCCCTTCCAACTTCCTACCACAGGCCCTTTACACAGGGCCTGTTTCTGCTGCATAGAACATTTATCCTCACCATCTTTACCTAGATACCTGCCCTTCATCCTTCAGCTCTCAGTTTGAATGTCAATTCCTAAGGGCATATCTTCTAACTTTCCCACCTAGTTTATATCCCTTTGTAATATGTTCTTATTGTTCCCTGTACTTTCTTTCATAGAACTTAGTATAATTGTAATTAAATAATTATTTGCTCACTTTTGTTGTTCTATGAAGATATAACATGACTATTTCACTCATTTTCCTTTTTTTTTTTTCCTCCTAAGTAAACTCTATATGCCCAATGTGGGGTCAAACTCATGACCCTGCAATTAAGAGTTGCATGCTCCATCAATTGAGCCAGTCAGGGGCCTCTGTTTTGTTCATTCTTGTATCCACAATGACTAGTCCAGTTCCTGGCACATAGTATGTGCTCAGGAAATATTTTTTTATAAATAAATGAAAGCCCTGTATGAATATCACCTCTTCTGGGAAGTCTTCCTTGATTCCCCTAATTCTATCTATTCTAATTAATCTTTCCTTTCCTCATAATTCTATAGCTTTTCGTTTAATCAGCCTTAATCTTTCCTTTCCTCATAATTCTATAGCTTTTCGTTTAATCAGCCTTATAGCACTCATCACAGTCTGTCTCGTACTGTGATTACCTGAATCTGTCTCCCTCCCCCTAACATGAGACCCCTGAAGACAGGAGCTATCTTCTTTGTCTCTGTGTCTCCTTTCCCATACGTAGCATGAGACTATATTCACTTTGGGTAATCAGAATCAATTGTTAAGCAAATGAATGAATGAATGTTGCAAGACTTTCAGGGCAAGGAAATGAGGAAGCAAGACAAAAAAGCGATGGTAAAAAAAAAAATCCTTGTATCTATAGAATGACTTACAGTTAATAAAGTGTTATCACATGGATTTCTCATTTAATCCCCACGTCAAGCCGAGGAAAGGGGCAAATATTAATATCCCATTAAAAGGAGGACTCCAAGCTTCAGGCTAAGTGACTAGGGAAGGACACCCTGCCATTAAGTGACACAGTCTTCAGACTCCAAACCTTCGACCCTGGTGGTCTGTCTCCTGTGCCACAAGGCGAGCTTCCTGTGGACATGGCAGAATGGTTGCTTCCCAGTCCTGGTTTGAATAATGGTTTCATAGGAGTCCAGACCCATCGTTGGCTCGGTGGGAGGAAGAAACTCCCTTCCTGTGTTTTCTGTGACAGTGACAGCTCTTTCCCCGGGAGATTCCCATAAAATCATCTTCTTCCACTTTGGTCCCAGGAACCAGTCAGGGTGAGATTATACCAAGAAGACAGTGTTAGGTCTTTAATAATCCTGAGGCCTGCAAAATTTTCAGACCCGAGTCCTTCAGGATTTGGGGTTACCCTGCAAAGCCAAGTTCTGCCAGCAGAGGGAGACATGAGTATGTGACAGAATCACTGGCTGAGCTCTAAGTCTCCGGGCTAGTCATCACTGTGAGATTTACCTAACTCTAACTGGAGGCCCCAGATGTGTCCAAGTCTAGATTACTAGCAGCTTTCCTTTTACTAACAGTTTATTTTCTCCTTTCTCTGCTGTATTTTCTGGTAAATGGGAGTTGAGTCAACTCCCCATCCCCTCCACTCAAAATATAGAAAAATCTGAAAAAAAAAAATTTTTTTTTTTAAGATTTTATTTATTTATTTGACACACAGAGAGAGATCACAAGTAGGCAGAGAGGCAGCCAGAGAGAGGGGGAAGCAGACTCCCTGCTGAGCAGAGAGCCTGACGTGGGGCTTGATTCCAGGACCCTGAGATCAGGACCTGAGCCAAAGGCAGAGGCTTTAACCCACTGAGCCACCCAGGCGCCCCGAAAAATCTGAAAATTAAAAAAAATCTGAATATTAAAGAAACACTGTCCTTAGTAGCTACCCTTCATTGGGCACCTGATAGATGGATTACAGAGGTTTTCTCTAACTTTCACATTAATCCGGGTGGTACCTGGCAGTCCTGGGACTTGAGCTGATTGTTTCTGAGTCTAAAGTGGGTGCTCTTTCTATCACTCTGTACTGGGCCCGGAGGCTCTGCTTTCGATCTGTCCCCCCTACCTGGACCAGCTCCACCTTCTTCTTTCAACATGTATATCAACTCCTGGGTCCCCAGTGAACACTTTTCTGCCTTCTCCAGGCCTAGGGCAGAGTGGGACAGTGTGTGTGTGGGGGGGTGTCTCTTTCTTTCCTTACCTGCCGTGGCCATTTGTACTATGTGTAATCAGCACTGGCTTTTATTTTATTTTATTTAATTTATTTATTTTTTTTAGCACTGGCTTTTTAAATGGTGTTATCCATCCATGGATGAAAATATTCCATCCCCCCAACTGGATTTCTTCTACTTCTCCATACTTGAGCTTCCATGAAAATACTTAAAGAACATGTTTTGCTTTAAGATTTTATTTTTGTTATTTTATTTTATTTGAAGATTTTATTTATTTATTTAGAGAGGGAGAGAGGGCATGTGTGCAAACGGGGAGGGGCTGAGGGAGAGGGAGAGAGAGAGTCTCGGGTAGATTACCATGTGGATTGTGGAGCCGGCCTTGGGGCTCCATCTCACAACGCTGAGGTCATGACCTGAGCCAAAATCAAGAGTGAGTCGCTTAACTGACTGAGCCACCCACGTGCCTCTAAAGATTTTATTTTTAAGTAATCTCGGTACCCAATGTGGGGCCCAAACTTGCAACCCCAAGATCAAGAGTTGCATGCTTCTCCGACTGAGCCAGCCAGGTGCCCCAAGAACAGGTTTGGAAGAGTTTTGACCGATACCACGTATAGCATTGTGTATCCTAATTTAAAAATATATATATATACATTATCAGGGTGCCTGAGTGGTGCAGTTAGTTAAGTGTCCAACTCTTGGTTTTGGCTCAGGTTGTGATCTTAGGGTCGTGAGATTGAGCCCCGCGTCAGGTTCCACACTCAGCAGGGAGTCTGTTTGAAATTCTCTCTCCCTCTTCCTCTGCCCCTCCCCCTTCACTCTCTGTCTCTGTCTCTCTCTT
The DNA here is from genome assembly GCA_028534135.1 of Potos flavus. NCBI lineage: Eukaryota > Metazoa > Chordata > Mammalia > Carnivora > Procyonidae > Potos > Potos flavus. The sequence goes on from CM052885.1 coordinate 17,237,964, forward strand.
TCACTGAAATATGAATATATATATATATATAATCGACTCTTTTTCTGCTTACTCTCCATGCAATCCATCAACAAATCCTACCTGGGTTCTACCTATAAAATCTACCAGTCCTGATTCCCACTACTGCCACCGTGGTCCATCCCACCTTCTCTCTCACTTGGACACCGCAGCAGCATTTTAACAGGAATCCCTGCTTCCACGCCCCTTCTTCCCCTTCTCTACAGAACAGCCAGCGTCTTCCTTCTACCCTATACATCAAATCATACTACTTCCTGCTCTCAACCTTCCAATGGCCTCTCATCAGTCTCAGAATAAAATCCAGAGTCGCTTGCCTGGGCACGTGGGCCGCCCGTGATGGGTCCCTGGTTCCTTCTCCCGTTTCATGAGTACAGACTCTCCCCTAGCCGCGCTCTGATTCAGGAACACTGGCCTCCTTGTTCTTCAGTCCCGCCGAGCACATTCCAGTCATGGGGCCTGTGCACTTGCTCCTTCTTCTGCCGGCGGGCGTTTCCTCCCGTGGCCCCTCTCCTCCACTTCATTCACTTGCATTTTCAAATCCATTAGAATGCGAGCACCATGACAGAATTCAATTCTCTAGTCCAGTGCCTAGAAGTATGCCTGATTCATAATAAGCCCTCAGGAAACATTTGTTGAATAAATAAATGACGGGTGCCCGGGTGGCTCGGTCAGTTGGGCATGTGACTCTTGGTTTTGGCTCAGATCGTGATCTCAGGGTCGTGGGATCGAGCCCCTGCATCAGCTCTGCTCTCAACCGGGAGCCTGCTTGACGATTCTCTCCCACTCGCTCACGTGCACTCTCTCTTTCTCTCTCTCTCTCAAATAAAAATATAAATCTTAAAATAAAGTAAATAAGCAAATGTAGTTATTAATGGCCTTTACAATCATTGTTTTTAATGGCTCTTTTTATTCATGTAAACTGGGTTTTATTATGAAATATTAGGTTGAACCACCTGAAATTGCCATTTTGTAGGTCACACATGGTTGATATTGGCAATTTCACATAGTTCAGTTAAAAATAACACACTCAGAGTGTTGCATTGCCTGAATATACCGCTTAAAGAATTATTATAAAACAATATCCTCCCTCACCCAAAAAATACAAAAATACTCCCTAAAACCCAACATCCCTGTGCCAGCCACCCAGGCTAAACAATAACCAGCATCCCAGGAGCCCCCTGCAGGACCCTCTGCCCTCACATTTCTCTCCTTCCTCTCTAAGGTAACCACTACTGATTTCATGATATTCACTTGCTTGCTTTTCTTTGTTCTTTGTTCTTTTACCATCTAAAGTGTTCTGCCCATTTTTTAAAATAAACTCTACGCCCAGTGTGGAACTTGAATTCACAACCCCGAGATCGAGAATCACATGCTCTACCAACCGAGCCAGCCGGGTGCCTCAGTTTTGCCCATTTTTGAGGTTTCTATAATTCATACAGTGTGTATTCTTTTGTATCCAGTTTTTTTTTCTTGTTTCTTTTATTTGATAGATTCATCTATGCTGTTGTGTCTGTTGTGTATAGTGTTATTACTGTATGATATTTCATTGCATGACTCTACAATCTATCACCTACATTTCTTTTTTTAAAGGTTTTATTTATTTATTTGACAGAGAGAAAGACAGCGAGAGAGGGAATACAAGCAGGGGGAGTGGGAGAGGGAGAAGTAGGCTTCCCGCTGAGCAAGGAGCCCGACTCGGGGCTCAATCCCAGGACTCTGGGATCATGACCTGAGCCGAAAGCAGACGCCTAACGACTGAGCCACCCAGGTGCCCCCCCCTTTTTTAAAGATTTATTTATTTATTTTAGAGCAAGAGAACAAGAGAGCATGAGAGGAGGGAGGCGTAGGGGGAGAGGGAGAGAGAATCCTCAAGCAGACTCCCCGCCAAGCAAGGAGCCCAATGCATGGGGCTGATCCCAGGACCCTGAGATCATGACCTGAGCTGAAGTCAAGAGCCAGATGCCTAACTGACTGAGCCACCCAGCACACCCAAATTATCATCTACTCTTGGTGGACATTTGGGTTGTTTCCAATGTGGGGTTATTACATGTCGTGCTGCTATGAGCATTCTGGTTTATGTCTCCTGTGAGCATTGAACCCATTTTTGTTGCATGTATCCCTAGGCGTGGAATTGCTGGGCCATAGAGAAAGCAGGTTTCAACTTCAGTTGATGATGTCAAACTGTTTGCCAGACTGGGTGTAACAGGCTGCACTCACGGTACTATGTGAGAATTCCAGGGGTTTCACATCAGAACCAACACTTAATATTGGCATTCTTCGTTTTAGATACTTGGTATCTCATTGTGGCTTTCATTTGGATTTCCCTGATGGCAAATAGTTAAACATCTTTTCATATGCCTGCTGACATTTTATATCTTCTTTTGTGAATTGCGCCTTCATATCTCTTGCCCATTTTTTAAAAAATTATAGATGGGTTTTACTTATTTATTTTTTAAAGATCTTATTTATTTATTTGACAGTGAGAGACAGCAAGAGAGAGATGCTTAATGACTGAGCCACCCAGGCACCCCTTTTGCTCATTTTTTAAAGATTTTAAGTAATCTCTATGCCTGACATGGGGCTCGAACTCACAACCCCAAGATCAAGAGTCACAGGTTCTGGGGCACCTGGGTGGCTCAGTCGATTAAGCAGCTGCCTTTGGCTCAGGTCATGATCCTAGGGTCCTGGGATCGAGCCCTGCCTTGGGTTCCCTGGTCAGTGGGGAGCCTGCTTCTCCCTCTCCGTCTGCCTGCTGCTCTGCCTACTTGTGCTCTCTCTCTGTCAAATGAATAAATAAAATCTTAAAAAAAAAAAGGGGGGTCTCACGTTCTTCCGACTGAGACAGCCAAGCACTCCTCATGCTCAATTTTCTGCTGAGTTACCTGTCTTGTTCTTATTGTTTTATAGGAGTTCTTTTATATTTTGACTTTGAACTTTCTGTAGCTTATATGTGTTGCAAGCATCTTCTCTGTGGCTTGTTATTTCATTCTTTTCATGATGCCTTTTTCTATCCAGGATTCCTTAAATTGAATGCGGACATGCTTCTCAATCTTTTTCTTTGATCAGTGCTTTTCATGTTTTGCTTTAAAACTCTTCCTCTACCCGAGGTCACAAAGATATTTTCCTATATTTATTTTCTAAAATTGTTGTTTTTTTTACACTAAAAAAGTTGACAATTTTATACAGAAACTGCCAGGTTTGGGCGTTTAATATATAGCAGCGTAACTGACCAAGGTCCAAGATGTGAAGTTACCATGTTGAAGAAACTGGGGGGAATCACTCTATAAACTCGCTAGACAGTATGTGATAAGAACGCACGCTTTATCACAGAAAACCTGCCTACCCATAATAGTTGCTTCAAAAAGCCTTCTTCTCTTCTCCTTCGGTCTTCTCTTGGCTTGTAAAAAATGGTGTTCAGGATTTCAGTGTAAATTAGCAACCTTCAACTTTGGTGTGGCAGGTGTCTTGTGTTCACCTGACGGTTCTTCCACCCCAGCCTGTGTCACGAGGTTTGCAGTGTTTTCCTCCAGGTCGTCAATGGGACTACTCATGCCATCAATCCTTCCCATGACCCGGTCGGACATAGTCCGACGTTTATCTTGCATCTGTTGCAGGAGTGTCTGCACGACCAAAGTGAGATCCTGCGGGTGCTGGGGTCAGTCTCGGCTGTCTGCCCCATTCCCAGCTTGGTGGTGAAGTCTCAACCGTCACCTAGACTCTAAAAGCATTATTGTTGCGGTGCCGGGGTGGCGAAGTCAGTTAAGTGTTTGCCTTCAGCTCAGGTTATGATCCCAGTGTCCTGGGATCGAGCCCCATATCAGGCTCTCTGCTCAGTTATTATTTTAGATGGCAACCACTTTATAATTTATTTCAGGCCATTCTCTCTATTGTTGCACATTTAGGGTGACCCTTTTGTTTTTCTCTTTTCAAACACTATTTTAAATGTTGTGGGAAGGACCTCATCCGAGCCCTCTGGGACTTAGGAAAAGGAAGGGGGGGAGGGGGGGACATATTGCCCACTAACATTCTAGCCTTGCTCCGCTCCTGAATTCCAGATGGTTCTCCCCATGTCTGTCCGCCAAGCTTGCCATCATCACCTAAGTTGGGAGGTGCCTACAGGGGAAAGTCAGGAGACCAGAGCTGAAGCGAAATTCTGGCCACCTTGGCATTTGACCTTGACAGGAAAAGCACCGGACTCTCTCTGCCTCATCCGGCCCATGCAGATATCAAGGCACAGACTCCTGCATCTGCAGACTGCCCAGTCTGGTGCCCTTTCCCCTGGTCCACCACCGCCAATGGCAATCAGACCAAGGTCTTGGCTTCTGCATCCTGGAATGTTGCAGGGGCGGTTTCCTGGTGTGATTCACAAACTGCACGAATGTTTCAGTCTGACACAGAGACTGCCTTGGGGGAGGGGGACGCGGGTGTCCTCAGCCAGGAAGCTTCCTTGGTGTCTCCCCGTGTCCCCAGGGATCTCTGCCCTTTTAAGCTCCTCGTAGTGTCTCTCATTCTGGAGGGTCATCATGTCACCCCCCTACCCCCCCAGAGGGCACCACACCATCCTCTTTGCTTTTTCTCATGCGATGCTGTTTCTCCCGCTGTGAGTCAGGGAGCAAGCGTGTGATTCTCTGCCTCTCCCCAGCGCCGCGGCTGGGCACACGGAACACACTCTCTAGCTGTGAGAGGGAGCCATCAAATGGTGTTGGGAGGAAGGTTTCCACAGTGGTCCAAATGCTCACCTCTGGCCTGAGTGGTGGCTGACTGCTTGTCACAGAGGAGTGACAAAGGAGCCGGGACAAATGCACACAGGCCAGGGGAAGGAGATTTTAAAAACCCAAGCCTGTGTCTCCGGTAAAGGTTCTGGTATTCTCTGCAATAGTTTCACCCAAAGGCCATGCTAACTGCCAAGGGCAAGTTAATCCCCTAAGAAGATCCTGTCTGTATCCTCTGAAGGTTTAAAATCAAAAGAGAACAGCTGTCATGAGCAGGGAGCGGCGTGGCCCCAGGAGCTGGGAGCAGGCTCTGAGTTGGAATCAGGAAACCTGAGCTCCGGCCTGGCTCGGCCACCCTGTGCCCCGTGACGCTGGGCCTCCTGGTGACTTCACCCCTCTGAGCCTGTGCCTGGATGGCCCCAGCAAGGGGCAGCCCTGCCCAGCCCCTGCACCGTGACGGAGTCAGAACAAGGGACACAATGTCTATAGAAGTACTTGGAAAAGCTTAAAGTGTTGTCATGACATGAGAGTTATTAGAAAAGTGCTGACATAGGAAAGGGGAAGGCCGCTGACACTTCTCGAGGTACTTTACTCAGTAGTAGGAACGATCCTTTATTTGTTCAGTACTTGAGAATTCACAAAGGGTTCCCAGACTCTTTATCTCATCTGAGCCCCACAATATCCAGCGAAGCAGGGCAGGGATTATTTGCCCTGACCACTGAGCAGGTGAAGAAAAGGAGTCTTAGAGACTACGGTTTTCCCATGGTCCTACAGTCACAGAGCCAGGACTAAAACCCCCTTTTTGTAGCTCTATGCTCCTTAGGATGGGCCCATTATGGTGCTCCCTGTTTCAGTTGCTGCAACCCCATGGGGCAATTTCCCACAAGACATGTGAACACATCCTAGCAGGCCCCAGAACCCCCATATGACTGGAAGGGGTGGGGAGGTCAGGGAGAGAGTAAAGAAGGCTGTGGTTATCTCATGAGCAATGGGAAGTTACTAAAAGCGGGGGTGGGGGGGAAGCGAGGGAAATACTGCGATCAGAGCTGTGTTTTGTTAAAAAATGCTTTCCTTCTCCACCTCTTCCTTCCTTATCTGCTCCTTCTTTTCGCCTTCTCCCCTCTTCTCTTTCTCCTCTTTATTCTTCATTTACTTTGTCTAATTCCCCAGTAAGAGAAAGAAAGGAAAATTCTGGGATCTTCCATCTCTAAAACCCTTGGGTGTTCAACCAGCTGGAGCCCTAACTGGCTGGCTCCTTGCATTTATAGGACGTCAGGGTTCCGCCCAGAGACTCCCCTCTCCAGGCGGGGAGCTTCATGCTCCAGGAGCAAGGCCAGGATTCAGTGAAGGAATACGACGTAGCAGGCACATACAGGCTGGAAACAGGTCCCTCAGTCCCTCCCTGGCCTTCTGGAAAGAGGCTTGCCCCCAGAACTGCCTGAAGTGGCCCAGAACCTGAGATCCTGTCAGGATGCTATTCTCCACTGTGTGCCTGCCCTCCCGAGTTACGCACCCCCAAGGCCCCTAGCAAATGGCCAGGTGGCTGATGTGTACATCTGGGGTGCCCCCTCCGGGATGCCTGACCCTTCTTCCTCCCCAGCTGCTTCTTATAAGTTACAGACCGAACTTCCTCTCCATCTGTCTGTGTCCCACACAGATCACATGCCCGGCAGCTGGGTTCCCGGTGCGACGCTTTGGGGAGGATCTACCCCGGGAATCGAGCACGGACGTGTGTGCGTGTGCGCATGTGCGTGCGCATGCGCAGGTGCGCGTGCGCGAAGAGCACGTGGCGTCTCGTGAGCAAGCGGTTCACGCTGTCTCTACAGAGACACTCTGCCTGGTTCATCTCGCTCAGCATCATATCCTCACCACCAGGCAAGTAGTTGGCACTGAACGAATATTCTCTGCAGGAATGAATGAATGAACGATGAATGAACTGGAGGGTATGTGGGGCCAGGCTAGCGCCAACCAGAAAGTTGGAGACCTTTCTAGCACGTTAAGGCGTCCCAGCGGAACAGGCTGCGAGGCAGTGGGGGCAGCTTTCAGGGAGGCTGCGGAACAGGCTGCGAGGCAGTGGGGGCAGCTTTCAGGGAGTCTGGAGTGAAGGAAGGGAGGCTGCAGGGCAGTGGGAGGGGGTGGGGGTGGTGTGGGGATGGGAAAGCAAGAATCCCGGGGAGAATGTTACCGGCCACAGGCCCTCTCGCTCCCTCATCCGCAGCAGCACTGCCTGGGCCCGGGTCTTGCCCTGCCTCTCCTTCCCAGACTGAAACCAGACTCTCTTTTCTCCTGCTTTCTTCGAACGCAGACCTCAGAGCTTGCCCACACCAGGACCTGTTTGTCACCCAGTTGGTCACCTCTAGACCCTTTTAACAGTCTTTCGTGCTGGTGCTCCTGCTCGGCTGCTTTGAGAGTAACGTTGCCTCTCTGGGGGTTTCCCAGGGCGCTCCACCTTCTGCCAGGTGTGCCTTCCGTCCTAGAAAACAGAAGAAAGTGGTCTGCCGAGACGGAGAAGAGCAGGGGTAAGATCACACTGCCCCAGAGATAGAGGGAAGAGCCTCTTTGACTTTCCAGTCCCCTAGTTGAGGTGGCTCGAGAAGGCTTCCGTTCCTTCCAACCACATGATACTAGGACAGCTTGGGCATTCCCACCTGGATGGATTCCAAACGGAAGCACCCTCCCCCACCCCATCCCCCCTTACCATCCCCAGCCAGGTCTTTCACTCTCAGATGCCCTGTCTCCGCCATCATTACCAGTATTTGGAGTTCATTTTTTCATGCTCTCATTCACCCAGGAAGTGCCTCTTACTTTTCCATCCCCTTCCATCTCTATTCCTCCTCACCTTCTACTCTGTACCTTCCTTACCCCACGCCTCCACCTCAGAACCAAGCTTCCTTCCTGCATCTCTGATGCCAGGGTCTCTCTCTTCCACCCCATTCTCTGGACCAGTCTTGCCACATTGTTTATTTTCTTTTTCATTTAAAAAAAGTATGGGGGGGGCATGCCTGGGTGGCTCTGTCTGTTCAGTGTCTGACTTCAGCTCAGGTCATGATGTTGGGGTCCTGGGATCTGGCCCTGCCTTGGGCTCCTTGCTCAGTGTGGAGTCTGCTTCTCCCTCTCCCTCTGCCCCTTCCCCAACTCATGTGCATTGCACGCTCTCCTCTCTCTCAAATAAATGAATAAATAAATCTAAAAAAATTATTCAGTATACCATGTATTCAGAAAAACTTACAAAACATATATGCCTAATTTAGCACGAATGTATGTGGGCTATAACCATCCCCCATGCTGGGAAACAGAACCCTGTCTGTGCCATTATTTTCTTTAAATATCTCTTTTAAATTGTTCCAGAACATTCTGAGGCTTCCTACTCTTTGTCCAACTTCCCTAGCATGTCTTTTAGCCTGGCCCCAACAGGCTTAATAATTGTCTCCCACACTAATTGACTCTAAGCATTATTATACTTTGTCTAAGAGCACAGGATCAGAAACAAAAAACCTATATTCTAGTTCCCTGTCATTAGTTGACTGTCTGAATTTAAATATACTGCTAAGCTTTCTGAATCAGGACGCTTTCTCTCTCTCTCTCTCTCTTTTTTAAAGATTTTATTTATTTATTTGACAGAGAAAGATCACAAGTAGGCAGAGAGGCAGGCAGAGAGAGAGGAGGAAGCAGGCTCCCCGCTGAGCAGAGAGCCTAATGCGGGGCTCCATCCCAGGACCCTGGGATCATGACCTGAGCCGAAGGCAGAGGCTTTAACCCACTGAGCCACCCGGGCGCCCCTCTCTCTCTCTTTTTTTAAGATTTTATTATTTATTTATTTGAGAGAGAGCACTCTCGAGTGTGGGAGGAGCAGAGGGAGAGAATTCCAAGCAGACTCTGCTGATGGCAGAGCCCCAGTGTGGGACTTGGTCTCATAACCTGAGATCATAACCTGAGCTGAAACCAAGAGTTGGATACTTAACCAACTGAGCCACCCAGGTGCCCCTGAATCAGGACTCTTTCAACAGCAAGTAACAAAAACTAAATTCAAACTGGCTTACATCAAGGAGATGTAATGGCTTGCTTCTCTGAAAAGTCGGAGGATAAGACTGGCTTCAGGCACAGCCGGATCTAAGGACCCAAACAATGTCACCAGGAGGTGGTCTCCTGGCTCAGGTGTCCTCTGTGTTGGCTTTTATTTCTTCTTCAGTTGTTCCAGCAAAGATTCTGGATGTTTCTCATTGGTGGTCTTGGGTCACGTGCCCATCCCTGAAGTACCGTGGTAAGTGGTGGGCCAGTTCTGGTTGGAGTCTGAGAGCGGAGAAAGCACTTTTCCAAGGAAAAGTGGAGTCCCTGTTGCAGAAGATGGGGGACAGCAAACAAGAGCACCAGGTACCCTCCAGTTCTCCCTTCCCTTGTGAGTGGGAATCTGTGTTCTGCCAAATGCTAGAAGCTACTGGGAAAATAAAAAAATACATTAGGGCTCTGAAGATTCTATGAAAATGTTAAAATTCAAGAGAAATGGGTGTGATTTTGAAGGCGATGATTTCTTTGCCTTTTCCCCACACTGTTCCCCTGTCCAGAATGCCCTTTGCTTGGCTATCCCAAGCCTGCCCTTCCTTCTGCCCTCAGCCCAGTGAGAGGCGGAACTTTTTCAGCACCTAGAACTTCTTGGGTGCCTGTGGACCCCCTCAGGCCACATAGTTTAATATTTAACTAGATAGCGTCTTCGTTGTCTTGTTTGTTTCTTAGGAATATTACAGTTTATTCGACAGTTCCCACAAGAATCATCCACACTTATGGATGAACGGGAAATAATTTCTGTCCCAGGATAGCTCCTCCTCTCCGCCTGGGATGCTTAACTCTCTTACTGTTGCCCAGCTGGTGTCTGCTCAGGGAGTTCATGATAATGTTAATTTTGGCCTAAAAGAGAAACAAAAAATCCTATCAGTTAGCACTGTTCCAGGCCTTGTTGTCCTCTCTCCGGTTACTTAGTAGCCTCCGGGAGGGGAGAAAATGTGTCTTTGTTCTCTACTTCTCCTCCTAAGACCAAGCCACAGTGAGCACATTTTAAGTGTGCTGTGTATTTCTGTTAGTTGATTTAAAAGTTGATCTTGGGGCGCCTGGGTAGCTTAGTTGGTTAAGCGTTTGCCTTTGGCTCAGGTCATGATCCCAGGGTTCTGGGATCGACACCCCCCAAGTCAGGCTCCCTGCGCAACAGGGAGTCTGCTTCTCCCTCTCCCTCCTGCTCCTACTCTCTCCCACACGCTGTCTCTCTTTCAAATAAATGAGTAAAATCTTAAAAAAAAAAAAAAAAATCAGATCTTGTGGACACCTGGCTGGCTCAATCAGTGGAGCATGGAACTCTTGATCTCCGGGTTGTGAGTTCAAGCCCCATGCTGGGTGTATTTTTACCTAAAAATTTAAAAAATTTACCTAAATTTTTTTATTACCTAAAAAAAAAAATTTAAAACATAAAATAAAAATTTTTAAAAATTTGATCTTGTGAAGAAGCAGAAAAATAGGCCCAAAAAACCTAGGTTGGAAAGGTTTCTACTATATTATAGTTAATTTAGTCTCAGGGCCTGCAAATCTCCCACTGACTTCTGGTCTTACGGTATTTACACTAGTCTCAGAATCCTGATGTCACTCCGGGCACTTTTCCTGGGTTTCTTGTCCTGGCTTTTGTCTCCTCCTTGGAGATGTGCCATTTTACCACTTATTTCTCCAAAGCTACTCCCTTTGTTAACCAGAGCCAAGAAAGTCTTCTTCTGACGTTCCTTGGAACTCTTCCAACAGTCCCGGTTTCTACTTTATGGAATATACTTTGTTCAAGTAACGGGAAGGAAGACAGAGCTCGACCATGAACCTCACCTTCCAGAAGAGACCCTGCCTTCTCTGGTCCACAGTGGATAGTCCCTTCCTTCCAGCCTGACGGGGGGCCTACTTCAATCATCTAACTCCCTGAACAAGTGTACAAGACACATATACATACAAAGTGTAATGAGGACTTAAGGACAAAGAATGTCGACCCAAAGAATCTTTCTTTTGGAGGGATACCCTTCATTCTGGCAGGCCATGGGGAAGGTATGTGGGGATCCTGGGATTTTCCTTTCACTTTCTTGTGCTCCCAGAAACCGCCCCTGGTGACTCAGTAACATGAACCTAAGGGTCAGGTAGGTGGGGCACAACTTCCCATCCAGGTTTACCCAGTTTTACCAGGCAGAGAAGTGTGCTGAGGCTGCAAGAGAGGAAGCCCAAAATAGAGGAAGGAGAGGGTGTTGGTTCCTCGACTTGTTGAGACCAGAGTTGTGTAGCAAGACAAACTGGAGTGGGCTCAGCATTTCTTCTTCCTGACTTGGGTTTCACCTTAGCCCCAGTTCAGTGGCAGCCCTATTAGTTCAGGGGGCTGAGGGATCCAAGAGGAAGAAGCCTGTATAATCCTTAATCTAGTAGGGGTGGGGGTGGGGTGACTTTTAAAGTAAGCAGCTGGCAAAATCTAAGTCAGTTACGTTGCCCCACCTCCATATATATCTTCTCCTGCTTCTCTACCCTACCCATTCTGCCCTCCAGTCATAACAAATTTCTTATCATTTCTGACCATGACAGGCATGGCTGCTGTGTAGAGATTCATGGGTTGTGCACTGCATAATTCTTGGAGGTGCCATTTCCATAGACAAAGGAAAGAATCATGCACAATTTTACCAGGCAGCCCTGAACCAGGTCCTTTTATGACTTCTTTCCCATATATTACTTCCGCTGCCAAGAATGCCCCCATTGGCCTTTCCTCTGTCCATATATTCACCTGGTGAATCATCTAACATTTAGTTTTCAAATTCTGCTCAAATAATGTTGATGAACACAAATGTAGCAACTGAATGCTCTGGGAAATGCTCACAGGAGTCTCAAACTGGCATACCATTCACTCATTCTGCCTAGTAGTTTTGTTATGCCCATGGGGTATTCTGAAAGGCAATGTAAGTAAAATCCATCAGAATCATTAAAATGAAAAAGACATAATAACAAGTGTTGGTGAGCATATGGAGCAGCTCGAATGCTCATACAATGCTAGTAGGAGTGTAAATTTGGGAAAACCATTTGGTGGTGTCTACTAAAGTGGAAGAGATGCCTAGCCTATGACTCAGCAGTTCTGGTAGAAATACATACATACGTACACACACCCAAATGTGCAAACATGGTCATAGTAGCACTATTCATAATAGGTCCAAAGTAGAAATAGCTCAAATGCCCACTAATGGAAGAATAGAGGAATAATGTGGTATATTCATAAAATAGAATATTACCCAGCAATTAAAATGAATTAATTATTGCTTCATATAGCAACATGGATGAATCTGGCAAACATAATGTTGGGCAAAGGAAAGCAGACATAAAAGAATATACATGCTACATGATTCCATTTATATAAAACAAGCACCGTGGTGCTAGAAATGAGAATAAAGTTTGCTCTGGGAGGACAGGTAATGACTGGAAAAGAACATGAAGTTTCGGTGGTGCTAGCCATGTTCTAGTTATGAACATAGGCTCGTCCCGCAGATGTGTTTATTTTGTGAGTTTGTTGAGCTGTACGCTTAGGATTTGGACACTTCTATGTGTGTATGCTACACTTCAAAAGAAAAGATTACTTTTTTTTTTTTAAGATTTTATGTATTTATTTGCCAGAGAGAGAAGGAGAGAGAGCACAAGCAGGGGGAGCTGCAGGCAGAGGGAGAAGCGGGGAGCCCAACGCGGAACTCGATACCAGGACCCCGGGATCATGACCTGAGCGGAAGGTAGATGCTTAACCGACTGAGTCACCCAGGCATCCCTAAAAAAGATTACTTAAAAGAATAAAAGTAATGTCTACTTTTGGCAATGATGAAGTCACAGAATCTAGATTTATCCTCTGCCTTAGTCAATTATAAGATTGAACAAAGTATATGAAACGATGGATTGAAGATATCAGATAACAGGCATCTCAGGACAGTGATCCCTGAGAGAAGAGAAACAAATGGGATGCGTCCTACAAGTGTCTCAGCTCCCTGCCTAGAGAAAGCTTCTGGGCTACCACAGAGAGAGAGAGAGAGGAAACTCTTGGAGACCTGCAGAGGAGTCTCCTTGGATTTTTGCCTGGGTACCAATCAGTATGTGTGTATAGAAATGGCCACCGCGGGGCAAGAAGCCCCGTCGTAGAGGACGAGGAGACGGAACAGCCAGCGGAGCTTGTCCAAGGCTGGGAAGAGTTGGTGTTCCCACCAGCGGGCACAGGAAGATCTCCCAACACAGCGGGCATAGAGTCCTCAGAAAAAAATTGCCCCGGTAGTCATGCCAAATTAGTCCCATTCTATGAGTTGTTCTGGATCCCACCTAACAAAGCTGGAAAGCAAGCCTGGCCAGGATCAACCTGTTTCCAAGTAACTTAACTGCATCCTCTACTAAAGTCACCGGACTGTTAAAAGAATTTTTAAAAAGTCTGGTTCCCAACAATAGAAACTTCTAAGTATCTGGTATCTTGTAGGATTTCACTAATACTGAATCTAAAAAACAAAACAAATGAACAAATGAAAACCTCCCAAATCAAAAACAGACCCATAAATATAGAGAACAAAGTGATTGTTGCCACGGGGCAGTGGGGTGGGGGTTGGGCAAAATGGAACAAAGGGAGGTGCAGGTTTTCAGGTGCGGGGTGAATAAGTCACAGGCATGAAAGGTACAACACAGGGAATATAGCCGATGGGATCGTACCAGCGCTATGTGGCGACAGATGGTAGCTCTACTTTGCAGCGGGCATAGCACAACGTGTAGAGTTGTCCAATCACTCTGCTGTTTCAAACAAGTAGTTCCTGGGTGTTAACTAAACTTTATTTATTTATTTACTTACTTACTTATTTACTTATTTACTTATTTATTTATTTATTTGAGAGGGAGAGAGCACGAGTGAGGCACCCCAGAAAACATTCTTGACTATGAAAACATAGCAACAGAAAAATCCAAAATACAACACAGATGGGGAAAAACCTGATTTTCAAAATAAACACACCAGCGGCACCTGCGTGGCTCAGTTGGTTAAGCTTCTGACTCTTGACATTGGCTTAGGTCATGAATTCAAGCCCCGTGTTTAAAAATAAGATAGGGCGCCTGAGTGGCTCAGTCAGTTAAGCGTCTGCCTTCGGCTCAGGTCATGATCCCAGCGTCCTGGGATTGAGTCTCACATCGGGCTCCCTGCTCAGTGGGGAGCCTGCTTGTCTTCCCTCTCTCGCTGTATCTCTCTCTGTCAAATAAATAAATAAAATCTTTAAAAAATAAAAATAAAATAAAGTGAAATAAAATAAGATAAAATACGCAGAACATCAGTGAGAGGAGGCAGCTTTCAGCAGCTTTACATGCATGTAGCTGGAGTCCCAGAAAGAGGCAATGAGGTCAGGAGAGGACAGAAGACATATTGGGGGACTCCTGGGTGGCTCAGTCATTGGGCGTTCTGCCTTCAGCTCAGGTCATGATCCCAGGATCCTGGGATCGAGCCCTGCGTCCAGTTCCTTGCTCAGTGGGAGGCCTGCTTCTCCCTCTCTGCTACTGCTTGTGTTCCCTCTTTCTCTGTCAAATAAATGAATAAAATCTTAAAAAAAAAAAAAAAGGAAACATATTGGAAGAAATAGTGGCTGAAAGTTGCTTAAATTTGGTAAAAACTATAAACCCACAAATCAGAGAAACTCAATAAACCCCACACAGAGAAAATGTGAAGAAAAAATGCATCAAGGCACATCATAGTCAAATTGCTAAAACACAATGATAAAGAGAAAATGTTAAAAGCAGCCAGAGGGAGAAACCCATCATGTGCAGAGGAACAAAGATAAGGATGGTAGCAGAACTCTTGCTGGCCACATGCAAGCCAGAAGATAACTGAGAGACATCTCTAAGGCACTGAAAGAAAAAACCGCCCACCAAGAACAGAAATATCTTTCAATAATAAAGGTGAAATAAATTTTTCAGAAATACAAAACCTTGGGGCGCCTGGGTGGCTCAGTGGGTTAAAGCCTCTGCTTTCGGCTCAGGTCATGATCTCAGGGTCCTGGGATCGAGCCCCGCATGGGGCTCTCTGCTTGGTGGGGAGCCTGCTTCCCCTTCTCTCTCTGCCTGCCTCTCTGCCTACTTGTGATCTCTCTCTCTCTGTCAAATAAATAAAATCTTAAAAAAAAAAAGAAATACAAAAGCTGAGACTCTGCTTCTGAGTGTCATAAAGATTTTTACCATGTGACTCTTCCCTGCAGAAAACAGTGACCACGCCCGGGCTTAATATAAAAAGGGACTACCTGAAGATGCTTGAGAGAGAACAGAATCTGATGGACTCTCTCCCTACCTCTCTGACCCACCTCGCTGACTCATGCACGGGGCAGACACAATGCAGCTCAGCCAAAGGCAAACCGAACCGAGGCCGGAGCTGGAGCCCCGCAGGTGGTGACGATGGAACCGAAACAGATGGGCGGAGTCAGACCAAGAAGTTCTCGTTCTCTTAACCCAGGGTGGAGTGCCTCCCTGTTGCACACAAAGGGCGCTCGGCTTCACAGGGAAAAACACACAGTCCTTCTGATGTGGGAAACCAGAAGAAAAGGAGCCAGGGAAAGAGTGAAGACTCAGAAGAGTGGAACCTTGGAGAGAAAAGAAGCAGGGGCACCTGGCAGGTTCAGTGGGAGGAGCATGACTCTTGGTCTCTTCGAGCCCCACCTTCTGTGTAGACATCACTAAAACAAATGAACAAACTTAAAAAAAAAAGAAAAGCACCAGAGAGGAGATCTCCAAACTGTCTACCCATATTCTGAGGTTCCCAATAGGGTGGGGGCTGGAAGCATGAGTGGTGAAAGAATTCACACAAGGGAGAACAAAGGAGATGGAGGTCTATTGAATACAGCAAAAGGGAGTGGTGAGCAAGACAGCAAAGGAGAGACTCTCCCTCGGGAGGTGGGGGGGGGCACAGTTATAGGGCGGAGTGAGGGAATACGGGATGCATGGAATTTTCCCTTTTCTGGTAATCTTAGGAACTGTGCCAGGTTGTGATTAGTCAGTTAGGGCCTATGGCTATCATAAGGTGGGTCGCTTAATGAGCCTGTTTGAGTTCAGCTGGGTGGTCTCTGTGGGCCGTTTTGCCTTGATCAAGTGTCCAATGCTCAAGCCTGTTGCCTAAAAGCAGCCTCTACGCATATCTCTGACTGATGCTTGAATCACACATGCATGGAACAGAGAACGAAGAGGCTGCAAAAGAAGTGGGATTTGCCATTCCAGCCTAGCCAAGAAAATTTCCTGCTAAAACAAAGGAAATAATACTCACTGGTGGAAAATGGCTGTATTAGTCAGGGTTCTCCAGGGAAACGGAGCCAAATCTGTGTGTCTGTGTGTCTGTGTGTGGACACAGGGAGAAGGGGAGAAAGAAATTGATTTTAAGGAAGTAGCTCTGCTGACAAAATTCCTTTTTGCTCAGGGGAGTTCAGTCTGTTCTATTAAGACCTTCAACTGATTACATAAGGCCCATTCACACTGTAGGGGATAACCTACTTTACTCAAAGTCCACCGATTTGAATGTTAATCTTTTTTTTTTTAATATTTTATTTATTTATTTGAGAGAGAGAGAGAGAATGAGAGCGAGTGAGCATGAAAGGGGGAAGGTCGGGGAGAAGCAGACCCCCTGCTGAGCAGGGAGCCTGATGCAGGACTCCATCTGGGGACTCCAGGATCATGACCTGAGCCAAAGGCAGTCGCTCAACCAACTGAGCCACCCAGGCACCCTAATCTTTTTTTTTTTTTAAGATTTTATTTATTTATGTGACAGGGTGCACAAGCAGGGGGAGTAGCAGGCAGAGGGAGAGGGAGGAATAGGCTCCCCACTGAGCAGGGAACCCAATGCAGGGCTTGATCCCACGACCCCGAGATCATGACCTGAGCTGAAGGCAGATGCCCAAATGACCAAGCCACCCAGGTGCCCCTCAATGTTAATCTTATAAAAAAAACAAAACAAAACAAAAAACACCTCCACAGAAATATCCAGAATAATGTTTGAGCAAATATCTAAGCACAATGACCCAGCCAGGCTGACACATAAAAGTCACCATCACGATAACTGTCTCCAGCATCTCCACAAATTCACATTCTTAACACCGATAAAATAGCAATCCAAAATTACTTCTGAATAAAAGACCAAGAAAATAAAACATATTACCAAGAGAAAAATAAAAATTGAAGCAAAATTGATAGAATTAAAGGGAGAAACATACAATCCCATAACCATAGTTGGGAATTTAAACTCTCCCTTTTGGCAATTGGTAAAATGACTAAAGACACAGAAAGCTCAAATAGTTCTGTATTTGGTAAAACTGTCTTTATTTGTAGATGACCCTGTTGTGTATGGGAAAAAAAAAAAGCCCTTAAGAATCTACCAGAAGGAACTTACTACAATAAATAAAACTTACTAGCTATACAGGGCACACAGTCAATATGTAAAAATTAATGATATTTCTATACACCAGCAACAAATAACTAGAAAATAAAAATTTAAAAATCAACTCCATTCATAATAGCATTAGAAAAAGCTGACTTAGGAATAAGTTTTGCAAAAGATCTGTACACTGAAAACAACAAAACATTGCAAAGGGAAATTAAAGAACTAGATAAGCAGAATATAAGGTTACAGTTTGGAAGACTGGATATTGTTGGGCACCTGGCTGGCTTAGTCAGTGGAGCATGTGACTCTTGATCTCAGGGTCATGAATTCGAGCCCCATATTGGGTGTAGAGATGGTAAATAAATAAACTTAAAAAAAAAAAGTGGTTTACCATTAAGAAAAAAAAAAGAAGAAGATTTGGTATTGTTAAATGGCGGTCGTCCCCGGCTTGATCTTTAGATTTAATGTGGTTCCAATCAAAATCTAAACAGTCTTTTTTGAGGAATTGATAAGCGGTTTTAAATTTATATGGAAAGGCAAAGGACTTAGAATAGCTAAAATATTTTAAAGAAGACAAACAAAGCTGGAGGACTGACACTGTCTGATCAAGACTTACTATATAAAATAAGAGGAAAACAGAAAGGGAGGGAAACCATAAGAGACCCTTACCTATAGGGAACAAACTGAGGGCTGCTGGGGGGGGAGGGTGGAGTGATGGGGTAACTGTGTGATGGGCATTAAGGAGGCCACTCGATATAATGAACACTGGCTGTTATATGCAACTGATAAATCACTAAATTCTACCCCTGAAACTAATAATACAGTATATGTTTTTTTTTTTTAAAGATTTTATTTATTTGACAGAGACACAGCGAGAGAGGGAACACAAGTAGGGGGAGTGGGCGAGGGAGAAGCACGCTTCCTGCTGTGCAGGGAGCCCAATGCGGACTCGATCCCAGGACCCCGGGATCATGACTTGAGCCTAAGGCTAAGGCAGATGTCCAACAACTGAGCCACCCAGGCGCCCAATACAGTATATGTTAACTAAATTGAATTTAAATAAAAAATTAAAAAGAAAAGACTTACTATAAAGCTTCAATAGTTGAGAGAGTGTGGTATCTTCCTAAAGATAAACCTATAGACCAGGGATCATCAAACTTTTTCTTTAAAAGGCCAGATAGTAAATATTTTAGGTTTGCAGGCCATATGGTCTTCTAACAACTACCCCACTACCATTACAGCACGAAAGCAGCCATGCACTACACAGAAATGAATAGCGTGGCTGTATTACAATAAAACTTTATTTAAAAAAATAGGATTTGGCAAGATACAGATCAAAGGAACAGCACAGAATCCAGAAATAAACTCTAATTCATCAAATCAAGTGATTTTTTTTACAAGAGTGCCAATGTAATTCAATTACATTGAAAAAATACTCTTTCAAACAGATGATGCTGTAGTGACAGGATATCTGTATGGAAAAAAACCCCGAACTTGACACATACCTCATACCAGGTATAAGACTGAACTCAAAATGGATCATAGACCTAAAACTGTTAACCTTCTAGAAGAACATATAGGGGGAATGTTTAGTGACATTTGATTTGACAAAGAATGTGATAACGAAACCACAAATTATAAAATAAAAATTTGGTAACAAATGACAAGAGACCCTGGCCGAGCATGGCATTTTCACAGGCCTGTCTCTTTTCCTTTTTTTAAATTTTTTTAAAATTTTTTATTTTTAAATTTTATTTATTTATTTATTTATTTATTTATTTATTTTTGAAAAGGGGAGGAGACACAGAAAAAGAATCTTAAGCAGGCTCCCCGCCCAGCATTGAGCTTAATGTGGGGCTAGATCTCACAACCCTGAGATCATGACCTGAGTCAAAATCAAGAGTCAGATGCTTAATGGACTGAGCCACCCAGGTACCCCTAATTTTTTTTATTTTTAAGTAATCTCTACACCCGATGTGGGGCTGGAACTTATAACCCTGAAATCAAGAGTCGTATGCTCTATTGACTGAATCAGCCAGGTGCCCCAGGACCCTGTCTTTTCGATTTTGCAGATGTTGGGTCTCAGAGAAGGAATTACATTCTTTTTTTTTTAAGAATTTATTTATTTATTTGTTAGAGAGAGAGAGAGCGAGCATGAGCCCAAGCAGGGGGAGCCGCAGGCAGACAGAGAAGTAGGCTCCCCCCTGAACAAGGAGCCCGATGTGGGGCTCAATCCCAGTACCCTGGGATCATGACCTGAGCCAAAGGCAGACGCTTAACGACTGAGCCACCCAGGCGTCCCAAAAGAATTACATTCTTATGCTTTAATATTCAAAGGCTCGTCTTTCCATTACATCTTATTCCTTTTTTTTTTTAAACTGACCAATATATGTTGAACAACTACTATCTGCCCTGTGCTGGCTAGGTGCCAACAATATTTCAGTGAACAAAGCAAATACATATACTTCTTGACTTTATTACATCTGATTCTTAGGGGCAACCTAAAGACAATTGCTTTTACCATATACTTTCTGCCTTCAAAGTTTTGCACTTCCAAACTAAGCTCAAATACAGGCCGACTGGGTGGCTCAGTTAGTTGAGCATCTGACTCTTGATTTTGGCTGAGGTCATGATCTCAGGATGGTGAGATTGAGCCCCGAATCAGGCTCCATGCTCAGTAGAGTCTGCTCGGTAGGGAGTCTGCTCAAGATTCTCTGTCTCTCCCTCTCCCTCTGTCCCTCCTCCCCATGCACACACACTCTCTCTAAAAATAAATAAGTACATCTTTAAAACAAAACAAAACAGAAAATGAGGCCCAAATAGGGAAGAGACCCTTAGGTCCATGCCACCAAAGTGTTATCAATGGTGGCGTTATGGGTGACTTTAAATATCCTTTGTTTTCTGTGTTTTCTAAAGTGTCAACATTTGTTATTTTTGTAAAGAAAATTGAAGTTACTTAGGAAATAACCCTCCAAAACCTCAATGTAAAGATCCTCTCCTCAGGGAAACTTTTCCTGGCCACACCACTCTCCAGTGTGACTCGGTGATCACCGATGATCACAGGTGATCTTCTGTCCACCTAGTCTCCCTGCATTTCCGTCCCTCCTAGCCCAGAGGAGAAGCAGGGGAACTATTACTATGTATCTCTTTCCTTGCACTGTGAACTAGGCAGGGACCACATCTTACTCATTTCTGAATCTCCAGCCCCAAGCACAATGCTTGGCGTTCAGTAAGAGCTCAGGAAGTGTCTGTTGGATGAACAAATGGATGAGGTTATCAAGTCATGGGTAGGAAAGAAGATGGAGGCCCAGGGCCTAGAGCTATGGTGGTGAAGCTATGGTGTTGTTCCTGAAACAGTTTCTCAGGGTCCAGACCAGACCAGAGGGGAAATTTCATGCTGAGTCCTCTGAGATTGGACTAAAACTTCTTAAATCATCCTGGGGAAGATGAGAGGGGGAGGGTCGCAGAACCTGGGGTACAGCCGAGCCTGGTGGAGGAAATTCAATAACCGTAGGTGTGGAGTATCACAGTTTGAAATTATCTATGGATTTGTTTGTTTTGTTACGTGTCACCCCTCAGTAGCGGGTGCGCTCCGTGAGCATAGATCCTTATCTGGATCACAAGGGCACAGACCAATGCCCGTCACGTAGATGGCACTCAATAAATATTTGTTGAATTGATGTTGAATGAATAAACTCAGTCTCCACCAGGCCCATGAGTGAGAGCCCCGATACAGCATTATTCATTCATCCTGTAAAACATAATTGACAATAGGCCCAAAGAAACCCCAGTCAGCACATTCTTCACTCTGTGGGAAGGCGTGCTGCGGAAGCCAAAAGTAGATCTGAGAGTTGCTTGGTAAATGCAGAGTTGGACTAAGGGGACTTGGAAGATCTTAAGAGATTGTGTCACTGAGCTGGGGCACCCTGATGAGTCATGCTTTCCTACATGAGGACAGATGTTCCTTGCCAAACAGGATCCTGCCTTGCCCAACGCTGCCTTCTCTTTCCTGTCACTGTGGGAGAAACACTGACCGTCTGCCCCCATTCCCCTTTCTCAGTGCGCCTTATCAGCCCTAATGCTCTGGATTTTGTAGGCTTTCCCTCACATCACTGTGCCCATGATTACACGGTGTCCCTTACTGGTTACATTTCCCACTGTGGCTTCGAAATGAGATTTCAGCTATCGTTCATATATCCTGCTAAAGATGAACAATCCTAGACCTCAGACTGAGACCTACTATCTGAGTCGCAAAGTCACGCATTGTCGCTCTACCTCAATTTCTCTATCTCTTTAGAAAAGGAAGTAATAACACCTTTTCCATGTGTCCCACAGGCTATTAAGCAAAAGAAACTGAAGACGATGAGAATGAGTGGTTCAGAGATTGTGCTTCAACCCTTATAATGAAAGTTCCATACCTGATTTGCCACTAATGAGCTACAAGGACATTAAGTAAGTCATTTTGTCTGATACTTAGCCCAGCGTCTTGTTCTTAATAAGCAGGAAATCTCGATATGGCTCTATGACCGTAGAGTGACCTGAGACAACCCCCCGCTTTCCCAAGGAGCATGCTTGAGGAAAGATAGTTGCTTTTTAGGCAGCTAGTGTGCTTTTACTTTGTTGAGTATCATATATAAACTTGAGACCAGGGGCACCTGGCTGGCCCCTTTGGAAGAGCATGTGACTCTTAGCCTCAGGGTTGTGAGTTTGAGCCCTACGTTGGGTGTAGAGATTACTATAAACAAACAAACCTAAAAAAAACCTTGATACCATAGCTAAATAGTTTGGGGGTAAAAAGGGGCATTTCAGAAGTCATGTAGTAGGAGGGATGGAGAGAAAAGACCTGCAATGGAGAAAACTTTTTCTTTTAAGCTTTTATTTATTTGTCTGACACGGAGAGAGAGATTACAAGCAGGGGGAGTGGCAGACAGAGGGAGAGGGAGAAACAGGCTCTCTGCCAAACAGGGAACCTGACATTGACATCATAGGGCTCAATCCTAGGACCCCCGGATCATGAACCAAGCTGAAAGCAGATACTTTTTTTTTTTTTTAAGATTTTATTTATTTATTTGACAGAGAGAGAGATGACAAGTAGGCAGAGAGGCAGGCAGCGAGAAAGGGGGGAAGCAGGCTCCCCACTGAGCAGAGAGCCCGATGCGGGGCTCGATCCCAGAACCCTGAGATCATGACCTGAGCCGAAGGCAGAGGCTTTAACCCACTGAGCCACCCAGGCGCCCTTGGAGGCAGACACTTAACGAACTGAGCCACCCAGGTGCCCCTGGAGAGAACTTCTGAAGGAAGAACAGGTCTAGCTGGTATACGATGTAATCCTCTTCTCCATCTTCCCATGAAGCCTTCAGTAAAATCTCATTAGTCCTAAATACTTTGGCATTGGAATATATCAGAGGCAGGGGAGGCAGACAGAGTGCTCAGTCTGGCTTTGATGTGGATGACGTGTACAGGGAGTGAGGGCAAAAGCCAATCATCTTCCAGTTACATAATCAATTTAAACATGAAGAGGGGAATTATGTAGTCCTATGGGGTCACCCAGCCCTAGTATTTTATGATTCGATATATGGAATAGACTGTTGCCACGAAATTCCTTTTTCTCTTTGTTTCTGAACTACAGTCTTTTCAGGTTTTAGTAACTGACTTTTTAAACTTCTTTTTAAAAATTAAGAAAACTTTAATTACAGTAGAGTTGACATATAATGTATAGTTTCAGATGTGCAACATAGTGGTTTGACAACTATATACATTATGATGTGCTCACCATGATAAGTGTACTTAGCACCTGTCACCACACAGTTATTACAATATTACTAACTATATTACCAATCCTATGCTTTTTATCCCATTGACTTATTTATTTTATATCTGGAAGTGTGTATCTCTCTCTCTCTCTTTTTTCTTTCTCTCCTTTTTTTTTGTAATATAAGCTTTACACCCAATGGGGGGCTTGAACTCACGACCCCAAGATCAAGAATTGCATGCTCTCTGACTGAGCAAGCCAGGTACCCTAGGAAGTATGTACCTCTTAATCCCCTTCACCTATTTTGCCTATCTCCTCACCCTGCCTCCAGGAAATTCTGATGCGGTAGGTTAGGGTGGGGCTTGGGGATTCCTATTAACAAAAATTTCCCCAGATGATAGTGGTGTATACCAAACTTTGGGTATCATTGTACACATACTCATTGTATTCTGTGGCCAAATGTTTAATTGCCGAGGGAGAATCACCCTTTTCCCGGTCCTTACCATGCAACATTGCTGACAGAAGCAACTAGGGTATGTTCTGAGAATGTTAATTCACATTAATATATTTTGAGTAAACCATGCTTACAAAAATAATGTTGTATCGGTGGGGGAAATGCAACAAATGGTGCTGGGACAACAGGATATCCACATGTAAAAAAAAAAAAAAAAGATTTTGGATCCCTACTCACTCCATATTAAAAAAAAAAAAAATCAAAATAAATCATAGACCTAAATGTAGGAGCTAAAACTATAAAATTCTTAAAAGGCAATGTATGAATTGTATGAGTAAATCAATGTCTGAGTAAATCTTTTTTCTTTTTTAAAGATTTTATTTATTTATTTGAGAGAGGGAGAAAGAGAGAGAGAGAGGGAGAGAGAGAGAGTGCGCACGCACCAGCAGAGGGAGAGGGAGAAGCAGTGTCCCTGTCAAGCAGGGAGCCAGACTTGAACATGGGGCTCGATCCCAGGGCTCAATCCCAGGACCCAGGGACCGTGACCTGAGCCGAAGGCAGATGCTTAACCCACTGAGCCACCCAGGGGCCTCACGAGTAAATCTTCTTGACTTTGTATTTGGCAATGGTTTTTAAGACATCAGGGTGCCTGGAAGCCTCAGTTGGTAGAGTGAGTGTATGACTCTTGATCTTGGGGTTGTAAGTTCAAGCCCCACAGTAGGGGTAGAGATTCCTTAAAAAAAAAAAAAGAAGAAGAAGAAGAAGAAAGACATAACAAAAGCAGGAGTGAGAGAAAAAACAAAAGATAAATTAGACTGTCAAAATTTAAAGCTTTTGGGCTTTAGGAGACACCGTCGAGAAAGAGAGAAGAAAAGCCACAGAATAGGAGAAAATATTTGCAGATCATATATCTGATAAGAAACTTGTATCCAGAATATATAAGTAACCTCTGCAAATTAAAAAGACAACCCAAGGGTACCTGGAGGGTCCAGTAGGTTCAGCATGTGACTCTTGATCTCGAAGTCCTGAGTTCAAGCCCCATGTTAGGTGTACAGCTTACCTAAAATAAAATAAAATAAAATAAAATAAAATAAAATAAAATAAAATAAAAAGACAACCCAATTCAAAACTGGGCAAAGAATTTGAATATGTATTTTCCAGAGAAGCTATAGGAATGGCCAATAAGCACATGAAAAGATGCTCAACATTATTAATCATTAGGGAAATGCAAATCAGAACTACAATGAGATACCATTTCACCCCCTACTGGGATAGCTAAAAAAAACCAAAACCAAAACAGACAATAAAAAAAACAAAAAAACCCCAAAAAACCCCAGACAATAGCATGTATTCTTGAGGATGTAGAGTAACTAGAAGCCTTAGACATTGCTAGTAGGAATTTAATATTGTTCATTCAGCTCCTTTGAAAAAATGCTTTGGCGATTCCTCAAAAAGTTAAACATGAAGTTACCATATGGCTCAGCAATTCCATTCCTGGGTGTGTACCCAAGAGAATTGAAACATACATCCACACAAAAACTTGTACATAAATGTTCATAGCAGCATAATTCATAATAACTCAAAAGTAGAAACAACACAAATGTACATCAATGATGAATTTATAAACAAAATGTGATGTATCCATAGCATGAGGTACTATTTATCCATAAAAGGAATAAAGCACTGATTCATGCTACAACATGCATGAAGCTTGAAAACATTATGCTAAGTGAAAGAGGTCAATCACAAAAAGTCACATACTGTATGATTTCATTTATATTAAATGTCTAGAATAGGCAAGCTCATAGAGAGAAAATAGGTTAGCGATCGGGAGGGATTAAAGGAAGGTTGGGAGGTGGGTGTTGGGGAGTCACTGCTAATGCATACAGTTTCTTTTGGGAGTGATGGAAATATTCTAAAATATAACTATAGTAGTTGCACAACTCTGTGACTATAATAAAAATCATTGGATTGTATACTTTATTTTTTTTTAAAGATTTTATTTATTTATTTGACAGAGAGAGATCACAAGTAGGCAGAGGCAGGCAGAGAGAGAGGAGGAAGCAGCCTCCTGCTGAGCAGAGAGCCTGATTCGGGGCTCGATCCCAAGACCCTGAGATCATGACCTGAGCCGAAGGCAGAGGCTTCAACCCACTAAGCCACCCAGGCACCCCAGATTGTATACTTTAATAGGTGGATTTTACAGTATGTGAATTATATCTCAGTAAAGTTGTTATAAAAATAATGTTATAAAAATTGCATACACAATACGATCATACAAAAATTCTACATAAAACACAACATTTTAGGGGCGCCTGGGTGGCTCAGTGGGTTAAGCCTCTGCCTTCGGCTCAGGTCATGATCTCAAGGTCCTGGGATCGAACCCCCTATCGGGCTCTCTGCTCAGCAGAGAGCCTGCTTTCCCCTCTCCCTCTGCCTGCCTCTCTGCCTATTTGTGATCTCTTTCTCTCTGTCAAGTAAATAAATAAAATCTTTAAAAAAAAAACACACCAAAACACACAACATTTTAGGGGCACCTGAGTGGCTCAGTCAGTTGAGCATCTGACTCTTGACCTCAGCTCAGGTCTTGATGTCAGGGTTGTGAGTTCAAGCCCTGTGTTGGGCTCCATGCTGGGTGTGGAGCCTACTTAAAAAAAAAATAAAAAAAACTTTAAAACACAACATTTTAGATGATATATTCTATTGCTCAACCAACGACACTCATACTGTATTAGTCAGGACTTCTTTTGCAAGCAACAGAAATCCAGCTTAAACCAGTTTATAAAAAGAATACAATGTATTGGCTCACATAGCCAAAAATTACAGGGGTTGGTTGGCTTTAGGCAAAGCTAAGTCTAGAGGCTCAAATGATGTCATCCAAGAACCCCTTTCTTTCCATCTCTGAGCTCTGCTATCCTCTATGTTGGTTTCATTCTCAGACAGAATCGCCCCAAGTGGTGTCAAATGGCCACCAATGTCTACAGGATTACAACCTTCCAAGTTAGCAAGTTTTGCCTTTCCAACTGAAATTCAGAATTAGATTTTGACTGTTGTGGCCTGGGTCACATGTGTGGCCATGGAGTGTGATTGGCCCAGCTTCATGGTAGCAGACAAACTATAGTGAGTTATTGTTGATGCTATACATTTTGAAATTGGTTTATTTAAAATAAATGACCTTTGGGTGTTTGGGGGAAAAAAAGATGGTTACTTGGAACCAACATTAACTGACATGGACAAATGGATCAAAACTCTTAATTTAAGAAAATAATGCTTGAAATTTTGCATTCTGATGCTCAGAAACAGCTGGCCTGTGTGGAAACCCATGGGAAGGGAGGTTTGAACGTCCAGAATTAAGACAGGAGAGCAGGGCTTGGTCTCGGGCCTGGAACCTTTGCTATCAGTCCAATTTGAGCAGGAAAGGCAAGGTGAAGGCAATTCCAAGGCTAGGTGAAGGAAACCAATGTGTGCTGTGTACCTACTAAGTGCTTACATACACTACTTTGTTTGACCTTCACAACAAACCTGCAAGGTAGGCATTTTATTCTTATTTTACTGATGATAAAAACTGAGGCTCAGAGAGGCGAGTCATTATCCTAGGGTCGCACATGCCTAAGTGGCAGGGCCAGGATTCGGAGCAGGCTGGCCTGGAAGCCTGAGGGACAGACTGCCATCAGGAAGAAAGCTAACTCTGGTGACTTAGCAGTGGGGTCAGTGTCTGCATTCTCCAGTGGCCCAGTGCCAGGCTTAACGAGCGGCACCACCTGCGGAGTGTGTCATATGAGCACTTACTATGGCTTTATATCTAGACCAAGAAAAGGGAGTGATGAGAGGCCCATAGAAGTTTCTGCACAGAAACACAGACCAAAAATATGGTCTCCATATTTCCCCAGCCCCAGTCTCTTCTGATGAGCCGAGGGGTGGAATTCTCCTCTACAGAGAGGAGCAGTGTCTTTATATTTTTTTTTCTGCTTTTCTCCTAACGCTAATCCTAGAGTCACTCAGTGAGAGAAGACTTCCTTTGCAGATCGTAGGAGATGCTGGCACCGGGTTCATTTTTTCTGTCCAAGGACAGATTCCAGGGCCCTCTCTATGTCTCCAACATCTAGGAGGTAGTCTTTTGGCTCCCTTCGGAGTTCAAGTTTCAGGCATGAGTTTGCTGCCCTGGATGAGGAGAGAGGTGCAAAGGTGGGAACCCCAGGTGAGAAGAAGGGAGCAAGAAGCCCCCCACTGAGGAGGATCCTGGGACAGGGCAGGGCTGGGCTGGCCCAACCGGTTCAGCGCAGCCAGGAAAGGGCAAGTCAGATCTGGCTCAGCAGTGGGGGCTGGGCTGGGGGAGTGGCGCTGACTCAGGGCCTGGCAAGTCAGGTGACAGTCCAAGGACAGCTGTTGCCTGGGTGTTTTTAGAAAACTTTGGCTGCCAAAGACTCATGGGCTGCTTCTGCATCTCCTCAGAAACAGGCAGAGAAAATGAGGACATCTTCTTTATAATAAGCTCTAGGCATGGGGAATTAATATCTGGCCATACTTTGTTGATCCTTGCCAAAACAGGAGCAGAAATTAGCCAAGAGGCCTCTGAATCCCCTTTGAGTCTGCGGAAAATCACTAAGCTATTCCTCTTAGGTCTTTTTAGGTACCTTGTCAAGAATCCAGTGGAGAGGTTAAAAGAGCAGATGTTGAAGTCTGGAGGGTACATGAGCATGGGCAGGAGCAGAGGGAGAGGTACAAGCAGATCTGTGCTGAGCTCGGAGCCCAATGAGGGGCTCGATCCCATGACACTGAGATCAGGACTTGAGTTGAAATCAAGAGTCAGGTGCTTAACCGATTGAGCCACTCAGGGTTCCTAATATTAGCCAATCAAAAAAATATTATATATCTATTTATTTGAGAGAATGAGTGAGAGAGAGCACAAGCTGGGGGAGGGGCAGAGGGAGAGGGAGGAGCAGACTCCCTGCTGAGCAGGGAGCCCCACCCGGGGCTTGATCCATGACCTAAGCTGAAGGCAGACACTTAACCAACTGAGCCACCCAGGTGCCCAGTATTAGCCAATTTTCAATGCCAAGCCAACCCTTTGTGATCTGGACTAACTTAATATGCATTCTCCACATTTTATGTACTCATTCCACTAGTAACAGATGTTTAGATTGATTCCATCTAGCTACCCCAAATAAGGAACCTATGTGAGGATTTCTCATGGACACACCCAGGCGTGGTATTATTGGGTCACAGGCATGTACATCATTTATTATATGTTGCCTCATTGCTTTCCAGAACGGCTGGACCGGACTGCACTCCCACCAGCTAAGCATGAGAGTTCTTGTCCCTCCATATCCTCACCAACACTTGGCATTATCCATCTTTTTAATTTTTGCCATTCTGATGGCTAGAAAATACTATCTTATCTGAATTTCTCTGATTAAAAATGAATTTGAACATTTCTTCATACATTCTTCTTATACTCCTGTGAATTACCATTTCTTTCCTTTGTTTATTTTAAATTTGCGTAGTAAGAGGTAACGTCTACGTAATTTATTGAATAGCTTTACGTACTTAAAGAATGATTACAAGGCGGGACGCCTGGGTGGCTCAGTCGGTTAAGCCACTGCCTTCGGCCCAGGTCATGATCCCGGGGTCCTGGGATCGAGTCCCACATCGGGCTCCTTGCTTGGCGGGGAGCCTGCTTCTCCCTCTGCCTTCTCTGTCTGCTGCTCCCCCTGCTTGTGCTCTCTCTCTCTCTCTCTCTCTGACAAATAAATAAATAAATAAAATCTTCAAAAAAAAAAAAAAAGAATGATTACAAGGCACGGTTCATCTGGAAAGGGTTTCTTCTCAATCAAATACCAAATCAGCTCAGTCTTAGGGAATATCTCAGTTGGTCCTGATTTCTATAACCTGCCACCGGTAGCCTGATCTGGGCATTTCCAAAGGGTTAGATCCTCAACTCAAATAATGTTCAGTTATGGGTGCCGCATTCCACTGGAGGGACATGTGCAAACCAAAATGGTAGTGCTGATAGTTATCTGAGAGTTATCTTACTGAAGAGAGTTAGCTTGGAACAGCGTAAAGGAAAGTACCACTGTTATCTTCAAATAGTTGAAAAGCTGTCATATGAATGTGAGGAAAAGTTCATTCTGTGTTGCTGCAGAGCAAAGAATTAAACCAATGGGCGATGTTCCAGGGAAGCACACTTAGGCTCAGTATGTGGAACAGTTTTCCATCAGAAATACCCAGCCCTGGAATCAGTCCTCTTGGCATCAGCAAACTCACTGGAAGTATTCAGAGACTGAACAGGCCATTGGTTGCTTAGGACATTGTTGAATGGAGCAGGAAATTAGTTTAGATGCCTTCCAAGATTTCCTCTAATACAGATGTGATTCAATCTCATTTGTATGTATTGAGCCTGGACCGCATGCAAGACACTGATCTAGGTATTCTAGGAGATAAAGCAGCTGTTCCTTAGATGGTTTACATCTTTCAGGGGTGAGAGAATCAAGGTTTAAGGGGCTGCTAGTCCCACTGCAGGTTCTTTACATGGATTATTTTAATCTTCACAATACCTTAGCTTGGCAGCTGATAACCCCATTTTCCAGATGAAGAAACTGAAGTTCAGGATGATTAGTAATTGTCTAAGATGACCCAGCTAAATGAGATGGAACAGGGATTCGAGATCAGGTCACTGTGACTCCACGAGTCTATAAATTTGTAAGTCACAAGTGTAGCTTCAAATTTCTTGGCTTGGAAAAGGGTTAAAGCATTTCCATCCCCTGGCTCTGCCTCTCGAAAGTGCCTTTTCTCTCTAACTGTTCTCTTCTGATTTTTGGTGCTTCTTTGAGTTTTCCAACCATCTCATGCAGGCCGAGTTGCCATACCTGCGCTCTCCCCTCCTGTCTCTCTCGATTTATCTGAAGCCTTCTTTGCTCTTCAGAGCTCTGACTTTTGCTGCTATAAAAATTCTAGTTCCTGTGATGGACAAAGTGTGCCTGATAGCCCTGTTTTGCATTGATGTCTCTCGGGGGTTACGCTGCATGTCTTCATGTTAAAAGAGAACCGCTATGTTTGTTTATTTCTTGCTCTCATTTTCTAAGTAGTGTGAATTGAGCAGTTACTACTTTAATACCTAGTTGAATAGCCAATTATTTGAAAATCGTTGTTTGCCTTGGATGATTTTTTTTTTCTTTAAACATTAAAAAAAGGTTAATGTACATATTTACATTTTTATGTGTAAATATACAAACCCTAGGCTGGTTAGGGTTCCCACTCGATCCATAATCACCTTAGAAGTGGCATAAAGTTGCAAAGATGGATTTAGGGGAAGTTCCTTCCCATCTAGGATGTCCCCATGGATTAACAGAACGCATTTCGTGTCTCAAAACACGTGATTTGTTAAGATTTATGTCCCTTTAGGTTTGCTTTTTTTTCAAGCCAGTGATCCTCAAATGGAAAAAGTTTTCTCAGTTCTTATGGTGGTAATAACATTGCTGAGGCTTAACTGAAGGCCAAACACTGCACCTCATTTAATCCTCACACAACCTTATGGTAGTTTCTATCTTATTTTCACTTTATAGATGAGAAAACAGGTTTAGAGATGGTAAATAACTTACCCAAGGTCTCTTTTTATTTTTTAAAAGATTTTATTTATTTATTTGACAGAGACAGACACAGCGGAGAGGGAACAGAAGCAGGGGGAGTGGGAAAGGGAGAAGCAGGCTCCCTGCCGGGCAGGGAGCCCGATGTGGGGCTCGATCCCAGGACCCTGGAATCATGACCTGAGCTGAGCCACCCAGGTGCCCCCCAAGGTCTCTTTCTAACAAAGGGACAGATATAGAACCTTTGATCTGGCCAACTCAAGGTCCATTTTTTAAATTACTATGCAGGACCAATTGTTCCAACATAGATGGGTTTGGGTTCACCTCCTGGAATTGATGGCGTGATTTTTTTTAGCTGCGGTGGAGGGAGAGGGGAATCTGCTGCCTTCAGAGCCATTAGATTTTCTTTCTTTCTTTCTTCCTTCCTTTCTCCTTCCCTCCTTTCCTTTTCCTTTTCCTTTCCTTTCCTTTCCTTCTGATCCATTATTCCTTTTGATGATATCATCGAAACTTTGCAACTCAAGTCAGTTCTGATTCTTGCTTCTCCCAATTTTAATCCTTCATTTCTCCCTCTTCTGACCTATTGCTGTTTCTTTTAGCACCATGTTCCTTCCATGATGGCTTATTTCTTTGATCATTTCTAAGCATTCTAACTTCACTTGTAATTTTTCTTTCTTTTTCCTTGTGGTGCAATTCATCAGCCTTACCTCTTATGAATAATAGTAATAACTTATATTTACATAGTGTTTTACACTATACAAAGTACATTTACTTGCATTCTCTTATTTAATTTTTGAAACCATCTCATAAAGTACCACACCCTTTTGACATATGGGGAAAGTAGGCATGAGGTTAAATGAATCCATTGTCACAGAGCTAGCTAGTCAGTAGCTGAGCTGTCCCTGAGTCTACATTATCTAACTCCAAGTTTAGTGTTCATTCCACAGTCCCATTACAGTTGCTCTATTGGCCTTAAATAGTATTTCTTGTTTACTGAAATAAGTTCTGTAATGGAGTTAGACGAGTTCTTCATGTATTTTCTAAAATTAATAAAATCTGCTGCAAAGGTATTATCTTTGCATTTACTTCTTTTGAGTTTTCATTTTTTTCCCAACACTGAGAATTTCTCCAAATTAGTATTGTTTTCTAGGGGAAAAAAACCAGGAACCTCTGAATTTCATTTTCGTTTTCCTTCAATAAACATGTTTTGACTTTCTGATATATTTAAGACTCTGTGCAAAGTGATGTATATAATAGTCACAGCTCTCAAGTAGTTTAATTGGGGAAAATAAGATATGTACATAAATACCTCTATAAAATGTGGAAAATGTATCATAAGAAATGTTTAAATAAAGAGCTATGGGAAGAAGACATGGTTATTCAACAAAATACTAATACTGGTTATCTCTGAGGGTAGATTTATTTTTCACAGATTTTTATTTTTAAGTAATCTCCATATCCAACGTGGGACTTGAACTTACAATCCTGAAATCAAGGGTCTCGTGCTCTACTGACTGAGCCAGACAAGCATCCCAGATTTTTTTCTTTTTAAGTAAGCTCTGTGCCTAATATGGGGCTCAAACTCACAACCCTGAGATCAAGAGTCGCATGTTCTATGAATTGAGCCATCATGGCACACCTGGAGGCAGAATTTTTTAATAATTTATATATATATATACAAATTATTTTTTTTTACCTGTAGGTTCTAAGTTTCTAAAAGTAAATATGTATTACTTGTGAAATAAGAAAGGGGAAACAGTTGATTTTTAAAAGTGCTATGGGAGGGATGCCTGGATGGCTCAGTGGGTTAAGCATCTGCCTTCGGCTCGGGTCATGATCCCAAGGTCCTGGGATCACTCCTTGCTCAGTGGGGAGCCTGCTTCTCCCTCTGCCTGCTGCTCCCCCTGCTTGTGCTTTCTCTCTCCCTCTCCCTCTCTCTCTCTGGCAAATAAATAAAATAGAAAAAAGAATAAAAATGCTATGGGAATTCAAAAGAGAAACATGTTCCTCCTAGTAAGAGTGTTGGGGAAGACAGGCTATGGTGAGGACATTTTAGCTGAATCCTGAAGGGATATTGGTGGGCCGGTGGTAAGGAGAGGGTACATTTCACATGGAGAGAACCACATTAAACCAAGAATGAAATAAAAAAGGTGCGTAGGAACTGCAGGAAAGATGACTCGTTCAGTTTGTCTGGAGACTAGTCTGTGGAAGCTGGGATAGGAAATAAAGCTCACTGGCTAGGGCTGAGGTGTCCCCAGAGAAGATTAGATCAAACACATCCAGTGGGCTGGGGAAGGCTCATGGGGCAGTCATTCTCTAACATGAGGTAGGACTTAGTCAAGATAGGTAGGCAGGGCAGCATATTGGCAGGTGATGATGATAAGAGCAGCTGCAGCCTCTGGGCAACCAGTACTCAGCATTAGGGGTGTCTAACAAAGACCTTCCCCATGGACGTCCCTGCTGAAGACTGGGAGTGTGAACACAGGAAACAGGCAGTAGCAAATGGGCAAAATCCCTGAGATTGGAGTGGTAGGTTTGATAGCAAGGTGATGATAGGACTGACATTCAAGGAAAGAACTCCCACTTTTAAGGAGAACAGAGAGAGCAAGGGGCGGAGAAATTAGAGGAAGAAATCAGGTATAGAGAATGGAAAATATATGCAGGAAGAGGAGTAAAGATGATCCTGAGTCAACATCTTTTGAAGCAGGGATTTTTTTTTTAAGTTTCTGTATTTACGTATCCAAGTAATCTTTACCTTCAAATTGGGGCTCAAACTCATGACCCCAAGACAAAGAGTCACACGTTCCTTAGAATGAACCAGCCCGGTGTCTTGAAGCAGGTCCTGAAAGTTGAAGCTGAAGACTGAAAACATGACTTCAGTCAGCTGTGTGCTCTCTATATAAATACACCTATTTTCTTTCTTGGCTTTGCAAATATTTGGACTAGAGTCTTTACAGAGCGATGCTTTAAAAGGCATAAATCCTAAGCTAGTACTAAATTGGCATTTTCTTTCACTAAGTTTTAGCATTTATCAAATATTATTTCATCATGCTAGGTTTACCTTTTAGGCCTACATAGGCCCCCATTTTATTCTTTTTTTTTCTCCTAGAGTCAGAGATCTTTCATGCTTTGATCATTCCAGCCGTCTTCAGTGGTAGATACAGCTTGATGCTTATGTCTTACTCCAGCAAAACTTTTAATTAACTTTAGGGAAGCCAAACATTAAGTACTGGCTGAGCCTCTCAATTCCTACCTCCATGCAGTGTGATGTCCTGTAGAGGTTTCCTTCCCTTTTCCCTTGCACATAGTGCTAGCTCTGCTATTAACGGTGCGACCTCTGGCAAGTCCCTAACCTCTCTAAGCCTTAGACTTATCTGTAAATTACATGCAGGAGTTGAATTATGATTTAAAGATATGAAAGCTTGGGGCACCTGGGTGACACAGCTGGTTGGGCATCTGACTCTTGGTTTGGGGTCAGGTTATGATCTCAGGGTTGTGGGATTGAGCCCCTCGTTGGGCTGTGCTCTGAGCTCGAGCTCAGCACAGGGTCTGCCTGGGATTCTCTCCCCGCCCACCCCACCCCCCATTGTGCTCTCTCTCTCTCAAATAAATACATCTTCAAAAAAAAAAAAAAAGATATGAAAGCTCTAAAATTCTATGATCCTGACCCAATAATAAATAAAATTTGTTCATAAGTGTAATTAACTCCTAAGTTTTCAGAATATGGAGCCTATGGAGGAAAGGCTCTAATTGATAGAACTGCTGGAAACAACTGGGATAAAGCATAGTTTTTAAAATTTATTTTCCATATTTAGCTGCCCTAATTCCCAAAATTTATGTAGTGGAATTAATTAGGCTTTCTACATTTAAAAATCCTAACACTTGAAAATGCTTTACAATATTGGGGCTTGAGTGAACAAACTTATTATTGTTATTATTTTAAGATTTTATTTATTTGAGAGAGAGTGAGCAAGAGAGAGCAGGAGCAGGGGCAGAGGGAGAAGGAGAAGCAGACGTGGGGCTCGATCCCAGGACTGTGGGATCATGACCTGAGCTGAAGGCAGACACTTAGCAGTTGAGCTACCGAGGTGCCCCATAATCAAACATATTGAAAGGGAGAATCACTCTAACACTGAGGATTCCCTGAGGTGCTCAATGTAATGCCTCAATTGATGACAAACCTGTGTAGCACTGACCATAGCTCATTTTGATCTGCATAGCTAGCTTGTATTAAAATTGTTGAGGAAGAATGATCCACAGAGGATAAGGTTTAAGTGACAAGTGCAATCATAGAAACAAACTGAAGGATGAAGTGTATTAGAGAAGACAAGCATTTTCAGTAGGGAAGCTTTGGGGTGGTTGGGGAGGAAGAACACAAGCCCAGGGGCGCCTGGATGGCTCAGTGGGTTAAGCCTCTGCCTTCAGCTCGGGTCGTGATCTCAGGGTCCTCGGATGGAGCCCCGCATCTGGCTCCCTGCTCAGCGGGGAGCCTGCTTCCTCCTCTCTCTCTGCCTGCCTCTCTGCCTACTTGTGATCTCTCTCTGTCAAATAAATAAACAAAATCTGAAAAAAAAAAAAAAAAAAAGAATGCAAGCGAAGCCTTTAAAAAATGGGAGACTGAAATATGATTACCCTAACTGCCTTAAAGACCTATTTTAATCACATATTACATACCCAAACATTTTGGGGGTGGTGGCAGGGTGTAAAAATGTAGTTTTTACTTCTCTCTCAATCCTTGTTTTCAGATGTCTCAGGGTTTTCTTCTGTATTAGGTTGAACCAGCCTACCAGGTCCAACTATTCAGCTATGACATCCTAGGTGTGCTTTGCCGCGGTGAAACACGCCGAGAATGGCAAGGCAGGAGGATGACTACTTAAACTACAGAAAAGAAGAGGAAGAGGGAAGTATAAAGACTGACGAGGAGACACAGAAGGAAGGGTGTAAGGCATATGAAAAGAAAGTGCAAGGAACAGGCAGGGCAGGGTTGGGGTTGGCTTCCCTATCCTTCAATTTTGGACATCCGTGGTTCGATTTTAGCGGCAGGGAGGGGCCGTGCTTCTTCTGTATGGCGCTCTGGGCTCTCGCGTATTCCAAAAGGACCGCAAGGCCTGCAGTGGGTTCTCGCTGTAGAGCACAGCCCCGAAGCTTCCACTTTGCCGGGAGGTTCTCCCTGCGCCCAGGTGTTCCTCAAACCTCTCCGCGCCCTGAAAGGCGGATTACATCATCCCAACCTGAGCAGCACGGCCAGTTTTTCCATGTCAAACTCCTGCTCTCTGGAACGTCAATTCTCGCTCCTTAAGTAAACCAGGATGGAGCTCTAATGTTTCTCCTGACACGATTAGCCAGGGCACTCCAGGATGCGTGTCATTTTAGCAAAGAGCTTATTAATGACCCCAGGGCGCCACTTTTTCTCGCGTTTACGAGCTACAGCTATACAGGAATACACGGCCATCCAAGCCTGTCACTGCGCCAAGACCTTCAGCTCGACACACAGGCCAAACGCGACCGAGAGGATCCTCAGTGCAGCCGGGAGGGCGACCCCGGAACGAAAGGAGGAGTGCCAAGGGGCTACTCCAGCGTGCGGCGCCTGCGCAGTCACCCGGCAGCGCCTCCCCGCGGGGCGTGCTCATAACGCTGCGCACCCTATCAGACGGCCGCAGGGAGCGCGCCCGCGGCCTCGCCCTCTCCCGCCCCTCCCCTCTCTAGTCTCCGCGGGGCCTTAGACTGGGGCTTGGAGACCAGGCGCTCCACTCTCCGCCCCCGCATGCCCCTACACCCTCAGACGCGCGTGCGCAGAGGCGATCCGCAGGGCGAGGGCGCGAGGGAAGGGCGGGCGTACGTCCTTGCGTGCGTCCCAGGCAGCGCGCACGCCGGCGTGAGAGGGCACGGGGAAAAGGTGGCTCTGGCCGGGGCGGCTTGGCTTCCTGTGGCTATGTAGCTGAGCTCGTCGGCTCCGGGTCCTCCTTCGCTGCCACCGCCGCGTCCTGGTGCGGAGTTTTTGCTCCGGAGAGAGACCGTCTTCACGTCCGTCGCGCTCCCTCGACGGCAGAGCTTGCTCGGTCGCCCGTGGGAGCGTCCCGGCCGAGCAGCCCTGAGGGGGGAGGGGAGGCCATTTTGTCCCGACCGACTCCCCGGAACCGGGCGGAGCGGCTGGGAGAGGCTGCGGAGCCGCGGTCGCCGCCCTCGGAGGCACCGGACGCCGCCACCGTCGGGGCTTCCTCGACGAGGCCGTTCGTAGGTCGCCCGCGCCCTCTCGAGCCCTCGTTTTTCCCACGCTTCCCCGGTACTCCGGCCTGAGAACGCCCAAGTGAGGAGTTGGCCGTCGTGAGAGGGACCGATCCCTTGGGGCCGCCGGCGGCGAGAGCCTGAGCCGCTCCTCCCAATGGCGAAGAAGACGTACGACCTGCTTTTCAAGCTGCTCCTGATCGGAGACTCGGGAGTAGGGAAGACCTGCGTCCTTTTTCGTTTTTCGGATGATGCCTTCAATACCACCTTTATTTCCACCATAGGTAAGACCGGTGGGAAGATAGTGTACGGTCTGGGTAGCTGCAAACCGTTTCTTTTACTCCAGACATCTTGCTTCCCGTAATAAACGCCTTTGTTTCAGTGATTCCGATTCCTAGCGACAGACCCAAGTTACTGTTTGAATCGACATCGAGCTTACTGGGGCGGGGTCTTCCCATGCTTTCCATCCGGTCTTTTGCTTTCAAGTCTCCTACTCTGTTCATTGCCTCTGTTGCAAAATATGCAGCATTAACCACGTCCCAGAATGCTGTTTCTTTAAGCGACTGGACTGGCTTTTTCCATATTTGTGTGGCGTTACTAGATGTACGATACTTGTAAGGAATTTATTTTACTGGTTGGGATTGAAGCCGTAGTAGTCCTTTGATAAAGGCCTGAATTTATACTTCAGGGCAAAGAGAAGATTCCATATGGTCATAACTTAGAGTAAACTTGAGGGTTTGTGTGAGGAATAATTAAAGCAAATTAGAGGGGAAAAGTGAGTTCCCCCGCGTTGACTAATCCATTGATGTGTCAAACAATCGGAGGCTCTTCGTGCTTGGGGTGGGACTCAATGGCATGTTTGCCTCACAGTGCTTTTCCAGACATCAACAGAAGCAGTAATCTAAAAGAGATGATCAGTTTCTGTCCTCAAACCCGAAAGAATGAAGTTCTCTCTTCTGTTTGACTTTGCGCTACAATTTACAGGAAAACATTTGGCCAGCCTTGGCCCTAGAACTTCTCATGTACTTTCACCTCATGTTTCAGAATTACTTAGTGTAGAAGTACGAACTAAAGATTGACCTTTTTAGTCGGTTTCCCATTTTGGAAAAGAAAAGGGAAGGCTCTAGGAAAGTCCCTTTGGACTCTGGTTAGAAAATTTAGTGGAATTAACACGACTTGTGTTAAGTGAATTGTATGTGAACACCCCCCCCCCCGCCCCCTCCCCGCCCAAATATCTTAAAGGACACATGGTTGCTCCTGTCACTTGCTCCTGTCCCAGCACTGAGCATTGGGGGAGTGCAGTGAAACCCAGTTATAAGTGTAACTAGTTTTATGTTTGAGACGATTTTAAAAAGCAACTGCAGTCTTTTCGGAACTCTTGAAAATTGTCAAAATTAAGCTGATTTCAATTTATAGCATTACTGGAGTGGATGATTTGGATTTCTTATGACAGGATTTTTGTCAGCTACTTAATTTACCCTTACAAATTATGCAGAAACTAAATTGGGCAAGTAATCATTTAAAATAGATTTTAATTTTACTCTTCCTTTTTTGGGGGGGTGGGTAAGAGTCATCGCAATCATTATTTCATGTGTACGGTACTATTCTTTTGACTTGTCATAAATTTCATGAAATTTAGAACTTGTTCTCTGCTTGTGGATTAGCCCCTCCTACCACAAAGTTTGCTTTTAATATTCTTTTAGCTGTAACTGGGTGGGTCAGGTGGTTAGATAGTTCAGCAAATATTTATTGAGCACCTAATGTTAGGCACGGTTTTAGGTACTGGAAGTGGTGAACACAGTAGATCCTTTGAGCGGTCTAGTGAGGACAGTCGGAGTGGGGGAAGTACTACAATAGGGATGAGCATAGGGAGGAGGAGTGACTGGCCTAAATCATGGGGAGTCTTGAGTAGGCTTGCATGGAGATGACGGAGATGACGTCTGAAATGAAGCCTGAAGGACGTAGGAATTGGATCAGAGGGATGGGATAGGATCTAGAAATTCTGGAAAAGGGAGCACAGTATAAACTTGTAGTAAGATCAAGGATTTAATTCATGTGGGCAGCTTTAACCTGCTATTGAGAAGGGTGGAGTGGAGAGTGGGAAGCAATGCATTAAGCCCCATCTATTCCAGTTTTTTTGTAATGGGTACATAACCCACAACTAGAACTCAGTCCTGTAAGATAATGACACAGTATTGTGTAGTCCTTTTTCTTTTTTAAGTTTTATTTATTTTTTTTGTAATCTTTACACCCATAATGGGGCTTGAACTCAAAATCCTGAGATCGAGAGTCTCACGCTCTTCCAGCTGGGCCAGCCAGGCACCCCTTGTGTAGTCTTTTTATTAGGGAAAAGTGTGTGGTGGTTTTGGTTTGAGCCTGCTGGGTTGGAATCCTACTTCCACAGGCTGTGGGCTTTGGTAAGTTACTTAACCTCTGTGTGCTTCAGTTTCTTCTTTAAATAGGACCTACTACATAGGGTAGTTGTGAGGATTTTATGGGTCAGTGAAAGTAAAGTGGCAAGCATGGTACCAGGCACACTGTAGAAGCAGAGTGCATATTAGCTAGATATAGAATGTGTGTCCCTTTGGCTGTTGAAGTGAAGCAGAACAAGTTACTTTATGGATTGAATACCCTGTGCACAGTGGTCACTCAAATATTTGTCAGTGCTCTGCTAAACAATTTCACAATAGACTCAAACTTTCATATTTTGATATAAAAATACTTGATTTAGGCATTTTGATACAGAAGATAGGTTGAAGAGTGTGAACTGAGAAATGAATAAATACATAAGTGTAAAATTCTGAGC
Source organism: Potos flavus (assembly GCA_028534135.1). Lineage (NCBI taxonomy): Eukaryota > Metazoa > Chordata > Mammalia > Carnivora > Procyonidae > Potos > Potos flavus. Next base: position 17,277,923 of record CM052885.1, read on the forward strand.
ATAGTTCAACATATATTGTATGTATTTTTCTGTGTACAGGTTTAGAAGTCTGTTGTCTTAAGCCAGTGCTGTTTAAAACATAATGTGAGCCACATGGATGATTTTTTTTGGTATTAAAAAAGGTAAAAAATATGTTTTACATTAACAAAAGTAAAAGAATGGGGCACCTGGGTGGCTCAGTCGATTGAGCATCTGACTCCTGATTTTAGCTCAGGTCATGATCTTGGGTTTGTGGGATTGAACTGCTTTGAACTCTGCTTAGCAGGGAGTCAGCTTGAGATCCTCTCCCTCTGCCTCTCCTCCCGTGTGCGTGCGCGCACGCGTGCACGCGCTCTTAATAAATAAATAAGTAAATAAGTAAATCTTGGGGGGCGCCTAGGTGGCTCAGTCGTTTAAGTGTTTGACTCTTGGTTTTGGCTTAGGTGGGTTGTGAGATTGGGCTGTGTTGGGCTCTGGGCTCAGCCTGGAATCTGCTTGAGATTCTCTCTCTCCCTCTGCCCCTCCCCCTGTGGTCTCGAGTTTGTGCATGCTCTCTCTCAAAATAAATAAACTCTTTTCCTTAAAAGATTTTATTTTTGTGGAGGGGGGGAAGGGAGGGGCAGAGGGAGAAACAGACTCCATGCTGAGCAGGGAACCTGATGCAGAGCTCGATCCCAGGATCTTGGTATTATGGCCTGAGCCGAAGGCAGATGCTTAACCAACTGAGCCACCCATGTGCCCAAAATAAATAAAATCTTTAAGAAAAAATAAATCTTTTTTTTTTAAGATTTTATTTATTTATTTGAGGGAGTGATGGAAGGAGGAAAAGAGAAAGCGAGCGTGTGCCCGCATGCCCAAGCAGTGGGAGGGGCAGAGGGAGAGGAAGAAGCAGACTCACTGAGCAGGAAGCCTGATGTGGGGCTTGATCCCAGGACCCTGAGATCATGACCTGAGCAAAAGGCAGACACCCAACCGACTGAGCCACCCAGGTGCCCCAGAGAAAATAAACCTTAAAAAAAGTTAAAGAAGAATTTTTTATTTTTTAAAAAAGATTTATATTTTAGAGAGAGTGTGTGCATGTGGGAAGGGGAAGGGGCAGAGGTCAAGAGAGGGAATCTCAAGCAGACTCCCTGCTGAGGGCGGGGCTCAATCTCACAGACCTGAGATCATGCCCTGAGCTGAAATCTGGAGTCAGACACTTAAACGAGTGAGCCACCTAGGCACTCCAAAGAAGAATTTATTTATTTATTTATTTATTTTAATGATTTTATTTATTTATTTGGCAGAGACATAGTGAGAGAGGGAACACAAGCAGGGGGAGTGGGAGAGGGAGAAGCAGGCTTCCTGCTGAGCAGGGAGCCCGATGTAGGGCTCAATCCCAGGACCCCGGGATCATGACCTGAACCTGAAGGCAGATGCTTAACAACTGAGCCACCCAGGCGCCCCCCCCACCCCCGAAGAAGAATTTAATGATAAATTTTAACTCCTTTTTGTCCCAAATGTTATCATTTTATTATGTGATCAAAATTAAGAAAATGACATATTTTATATTGTTTTTTATTTTTTCAGTGTGTATGTTATATTTACAGCTAATTTCAATTTAGATTGGGCACATTTCAAGTGCTCAGTAGTCACATGTGGCTGGTGGCTACCATATTGGATAGTGCATGTCTGAACAGTCTGAACTAGCTAATTGGCCAATGTGCAGATGACTAGAAATGACTTTGGATGTACACTACTTTTTTTCTTTTTAAAAAAATTTAAAATTTTATCAGTAGACTAGTGTGTTTTTTCCTTTGGCTTTTTAAAAAACCTAGAGCATTCTCTAATTATGAATGATAGTGAAATTTGAGTTGTTACTTGATGGTTAAAACTTCCTGAGGTTTGAATAGGTAGATCCCTTGCTAGGTGAGTATTCAGAAATAAATAGAAGTGGTATTGAGAAAGGCCAAACTGTCAGTATTAGGCAGGCCTTCATTATTTCAAGCAGAATCATTTTAGTTATTCATTGGTCATTGATTCTTGGAAAGAATTTTTATAGGCTTATTGTGCTTACAGTATACTCAAAGACTACTGTATTTACATTTTTCTGTGTACTTTTAATTCCCACACATTTACATCAGAAATTACATATGATATTTATGGTCAGATTATTGTAGATGGAGTTGCAAAAATAAATTACTGGTATGTTTCACACTCAGCATTCTCAAAGAGAATCCAAGGACACTAGTCTATAAGCTACACAAGGGCAGAGGTGGGTTGTTTGGTTTGTTTGTTTTGCTGATAGATACTAAGCACCTAAAAGAGTCTCTTCATTTAATGGGTGCATGATAAATAATGAATGAAGGAAGAGAGGCAGACAGACAGTAGTACAGAGTCAGGATCTTCTAATATAGAATAGGGGCCAGTTTTATTTTAATATTTTCCTTTCTACCTCCTTTCTGTCATATATGTGAAGTAGATTGGGATCTCTGCTTAAGAATATTAGCTGTTTGGGCACCTGCATGGCTCAGTTGGTTAAGTGACTGCCTTCAGCTCATGTCATGATCCTGAAGTTCCAGGATCAAGTCCTGCATCAGGCTCCCTGCTCAGCGGGAAGTCTGCTTCTCCCTCTGGC
>CM052885.1:17280618-17302917 GCA_028534135.1 Potos flavus
GAAAGCATTACCCTTTAGTGATATAGTAGTTACACAGACTTGTCCCAAGGCAGAAATTTTTAGTGGGCTGTCTTACCGAATGTGCTACTTTTTGATGTTTTAATCCCTCCCTCCATGCCTAGACTTATTAGTACCTTTTCCATAGGGAATTTCTTTTGTTGGGAAATGGAGCATCTGGGTTCCATGCAAGAAGTTAAATTGTAAATTGGTAAAGACTCTTGACCCTGGGAGAAGTATAATGAATGCACCCTTTTGTTTTCTTTCTAAGTGTTCTTGCTAAGCTTTGGAAGAGTAGGATGGTTCCACTAGCCTGCATTTAAGAATTGGTTGATTAAATTGAACTGAGCCCATTTATATGGGGAGGCTGCTTTTTAGAGAAATAAAAAAAACCTCTGACACATTAAACGTGTCTGGACTTTGCTGTGATTCTGTCAGCAGCTTATGCTACAGTAATTCCAGAATGCCTAACGAATCGTTCATTTGAACACATATTTTTAGGATGGATTAAAAACTATCCAGACATTTTTCCCAAGGAAGATAGACAAACGGCCAGTAAGCACATGAAAAGATGTTCAGCATCTCTAATCGTTAGGGAAATGCCAATCAAAACCACTATGAGATGTTACCTCACCCATTCGGATGACTGGCTTATTACAAATGGACTTTGTTACACAATTACCTGTTAAGTTCCTTTAGTTCTTTTGATTATAGACCCAGAAGTGGAATTGCTGGAATATGCGGTAATTTTATTTTTAAGTTTTTGAGAAACTACCGTATTTTCCACAGTGGCTGTACTGTTTTACATTCCCACTATCACTATACCAGCGTTCCAGTTTCTCCACATCCTTACCAACACTTATTATCTATTTAGCCGCATTATTTGTAATAGCCAAATGGTGGAAACAACCCAAATGTCCGCATGAAAGGCCACACAAAATGTAGTATTGTATACGTAGAGTGGAATATCACTCAGCCTTAAAAAGGAGTGAAATTCTGGTATATGCTATGACATGGCTGGACCTTGAAAACACTGTGCTAAGTGAAACAAGCCAGACCAAAAAAAAAAAAAAAAAGACATATTGTGTGAAATCATTTATATGAGGTACCTAGAATAGGCAAATTCATAGAGAAAGTAGAATAGTGGTTACCAGGGACTGGGGACTGGATAACGTGGAGTTATTGCTTAATGTGTATAGATTTTCAGTTAATGGGGGAATTATTGCTTCCTGGGTACAGAGTTTCAGTTTGGGTAGATGGATAGTGGTGGTGGTTGTATAACAATTAGAATATAATGCCACTGAATTGTATGCTTAAAAATCGTTTCATTGTATGATTGCACTTACAATGAGGTATCTAAATTCAGATTCATAGAAACAGAAAGTAGAATGGTGAAAGGTAGCATGATAGTTCCCCAGGGAGTGGGGGAAGGGGGAAATAGGGAGTAGTCTAATGCGTATAGAGTTTCAGTTTTGTAAGATGAAAAAGTACTGGAGATCTGTTGCACAACAGTGTGCGTATATTTAATGCTACTGCATTATGCACTTAGAACTTGTTAACATGGTAAATCTTATGCGTATTTTTACCATAGTTTAAAAAGGCAAATTTTATGTTATATATATTTTACTAAGAACCCAGAAAAAAACAAAACTACCCAACACTTGACCCAGTTTCCTGTAAGAGCATTTGATCACAGACAGCCCCTCACTGTTCCATGTGATAGCTACTGTTAACCAGTTGTCAGTGAGTCAAGAGGATCCTTTATGGTATTTTACCACACTTTAGTGTCATTGGTCTGTACTTTTAGATACTGAAGACAGGTTTGCTTTTTTGTTGTGTATATCTACGTAGATCTCCTTGGAATGTTAGAATCATGAAATATTAATGCAGGAAAGAACCCTGCAGTTAAAGAGTCAGGAAACAGACTGGTGAGGTGAAGGAAGTTTGAACAGATTGTATGGCTAATTAGTGAAAGAGTTTTTTTGGTTTTGTTTTTTGGGTTTTTTTTTTGAAAGATTCATGCGCAGGGGTTGGGGGGAGGAGCAAAGGGAGAGGGACAAGCAGACTCACCCTCTGAACATGGCACCCAAGGCAGGGCTCTGTTCCACCACCACAAGATCATGACCTGAGCCATAGAGTTGTTTTTTTTTTTTTTTTTTTAAGATTTTATTTATTTATTTGACAGAGAGAGAGAGAAAGATCACAAGCAGGTAGAGAGCCAGGCAGAGAGAGAGGGGGAAGCAGGCTCCCTGCTGAGCAGAGAGTCCTATTCGGGGCTGGATCCCAGGACCCTGAGATCATGACCTGAGCTAAAGGCAGAGACTTTAACCCACTGAGCCACCCAGGTACCCCTGAACCATAGAGTTTTGACTAGTATCTAGATCCAGTTCTGTCTTTGGCCATGTTTCGCATTCAGAGAATTTCATTGTTTTGTTTGAAAAAAAAAATTAATGATGGATAAATCTTCCTACCCATCAATTTCTATTTGAAAAGTGGAGTTACAGTGGTTTTTCTGCTTTGTTTTTGTTTTGGCAGGAGTGAGGAAGAGTAAAGTAACAAGTATCAGCACCAAATATCAAAAAGTTTGTTCAGGTTACTTGTCCTTTGCAAACTTAGAGCATGACAGAGCAGAGCTAAGCAGATAATGCTAGGGGTAATTACTTTCATTTCCAGAATCATGGTGTATAAAATGTGGTGAAGGAAATACCGATACTCCTGTTTGGTTTGTAAAAGAGAAAGAATGATAGGAAAAATACTGGTAATCTATGTCAGGTTTTAACAGTACCAGTTTCTCCGGTCAGTGCTGTGGTAGGAGCTGTGATTAATAGAGAAGTGTAAGGGCTGCGTGAGTGTTGATTTACAAATTATAAACTGCTATTTAGCATAAAATATAAATCGTGTGATTAAAGAGATCTACATGGGAAAATTGCTTATGGAGATGGTTCGGTCATAAATGAACAGTTTAAAGCTGCAGAGCATGTTAATAGAACATTTTCTGAAACTGAAAGACTGATAAAAGTCTTGTAAAGGTCAGAGATTTACTTCCTTCAAGTAGATGAATATTGGGGGTTAATAGAATACTTTTTTTTTTTAAAGATACTATTTTTAGGTAATCTCTACACCCAATTGCTTGAATTTACAATCCCGAGATTAAGAGTTGCATGCTCTACCTACTGAGCCAGCCAGGTGCCCCTGGGATAGTTTTTAAAATTTGGATTATAAGATAAAGAATTTGAAAAGATGGTTAGAATAAAATTTCAGTAAAGAAAACTCATCTGAAGGGAAATCCGAAATGAGAAAAGAATTTCGTTGAAAACAGTATTTTGGCTTATAAGCAAAAGTGATTACTTGATGTTTATCCTTCGTTCCAGAGATGAAAAATAATTTGTTTTTTGAGGAAAACAGCAACTGGTGATGGAACACTGAGTTTCCAGTATGACCTAGAAAGAGCATCCAAGGTTGTAAATCATTAGAAAATGGAAAAACCAGTATTCTGGAGACCCAAAAAGTACAATGTATCAAAATCAGAACAGAAGGGACAGTGTTGATTTGTTTCTTTCTTATCAATAGCAGTGCTTATGTAGACTTTTTTTTTTTTTAAAGATTTTATTTATTTATTCGACAGAGAGAAAGAGATCACAAGTAGGCAGAGAGGCAGGCAGAGGGAAAGGGGGAAGCAGGCTCCCCGCTGAGCAGAGAGCCCGATGCGGGGCTCAATCCCAGGATCCTGAGATCATGACCTGAGCCGAAGGCAGAGGCTTTAACCCACTGAGCCACCCAGGCGCCCCTATGCAGACTTTTTTTAATTGAAATTTTTATTAAGGCAATGTAGATTCACATGCAATTACAATACAGAGTGATCCCTTGTACACTTTACCCAGTTTCTCCCTATGAAAACATTTTTTGAAACTATAGTATAATATCACAACCAGGATATTGACATCTGGCATGGTACACCAATCTTACTTACATTTCCCAGTTTTGTTTTCATTTGTGTGTGTATGTATTAAATTCTGTACAGTTTTATCATTTGTAACTTAATGTCACCACCACCATCAAGATACTGAACTGTCCCAAGGTGCAGGGGGATCCTTAGTGTTCTTTTAGCTAGACTCCTACCCCCATTTATCTCCTGCAGAAGGTTGTTTTTCATTTATAAAGTTTTGTCATTTCATAAATGTTATATAAATGGAATCATACAGGATGTAACCTTTGGGATTGGCTTTTATTCACTTAGCATAATTCTCTGGAGATTCATCCAAGTTTTGTATATCAGTAGTTCTTTTTTATTGCATAGTATTCCGTGGTATGCATTCACCACAGTTTGTTTAACCATTCACCTGTTGAGGGAACATCACAGCTGATTCCACTTTTGGGCTGTTATAAATAAAGCTGCTATGAATATTTGTGTATAGGTTTTTATATGATCATAAGTTTTCATTTCTCTGGGATAAATGCCCAATAGTATAATTAGTGGGTCATATGGTAATTGCGTGTTTACTTTTATAAGAAACTACCAAACTGTTTCCAGAGTGGCTGTACTATTTTACATTCCCACCAGCAGTGTGTGAGTGATCTAGTTTCTCTGCATCCTTACCAGCATTTGGTGGTGTTACTATTTTGTATTTTGCTATTCTGGTATGTGTGTAGTGATACTCTCATTGTGGTTTTAATTTGCATTTCCCTGCTGGCCAGAGGTGTTGAGAAATCTTTTTATGTCCTTATTTACCATCTATATATCTTCTGATGAAATGTCTGTTCATGTCAGTTGCCCATTTTCTTGGATTGTTTTTACTGTTGAGTTTTGAGAGATACTAGTCCTTTGTTGGATATGTGCTTTACAAATATTTTCTCCTAGTCTATAGCTTGTCTCTTCTTCATGTGGACACTTACAGAACAAACAATTTAATTTTGACTAAGTCTAATTTTTCTTTTTATGGATCATGCTTTTGGTGTCTAAGAACTTTTTTTTTTTAAGATTTTATTTATTTGAGAGAGAGAGAATGAGAGAAAGTAAGCACGAGAAGGGGAAGGTCAGAGGGAGAAGCAGACCCCTGCTGAGCAGGGAGCCCAATTTGGAACTCGATCCTGGGACTCTAGGATCATGACCTGAGCTGAAGGCAGTCGCTCAACTGTCTGAGCCACCCAGTCGCCCGGTGTCTAAGAACTTTGTTTAGTCCTAGATCCTGAAGATTTTCTTCCATTTTAAAAAAATATTTTATCTTTTTGAGAGAGAGGGAGAGAGCACATGCATGGGCATGGGGAGAGGCAGAGGGAGAAGCAGGCTCCCTGTGGTCATAACCTGAGCCAAAGTCAGATGCTTAACCAATGAGCCACCCAGGGACCTGATTGACTCTTTTATAGTAGCAGTTTATATTGTGCTTTCTAAAAGGTTTCTAAAATTAATTTTTATTAGTGAGATATATAATATTTGAAATAAAATACTGCTGAAAGATTTATAGTAACTGAGGTGCCTGTCAGCAGGGCCTGCTTCTCCCTCTCTCTGTGCCCTTTCCCCACCCTGCTTGTGCACAGGTGCGTGCATGTGTGCACGTGCTCTTTCTCTCTGTCTCTCAAATAAAATCTTTAAAAAAAGATTCAGAAATAATAAAAGATTTATAGTAATAAAAAAAGGAATCTCTTGTCCCATCACTCTCCATCCCCCGTCCTGTTCTTGAGAGACATCCTCTGGCTCTTCTATTGCCTACCTCTGTTTTCATATTTATGTATTATTATTTTTTAAGTAAGCTCCACGCCCAGTGTGGGGCTCAGACTCATGACCCCAAGATCAAGAGTCTCATACTCTTCTGACTGAGCCAGTCAGGCGCCCCTACATCTTTTCAAATGATTTGCCTATATAGCCATCTCTTGAATCATTAATTTAATATTAAATGAGAATTTTAACGTTTTATAATCTCATCCCCCTCTTTCTCCTTTTTGTTAAATTGGTTTCTAGTGGTTCCATTAATATGCCCATGTAAATATTTCTTGTCAAGCCAAATAGAGAGCAAGTGACTCCTTTCCTCTGAAGTTAAAAGTTCTTTTTATTTGATTAATTTCCTTTTGCCCATTGTCTTCTTGCATTCTCCAACGACCTCTCAGAATGATTATCTATACAGTCAAATCAGACAGATAATCCTTTTTTTTTTTTCTTCCTGGACACACTTCTTCTAGATCTTTTCTTTTCCTGCTTCAGTAGTGGATTGGTCATTAACTAGGTCTGTTGTACAGCTGTTGCCTTGGGAATTTCTTAGCCTTCTCTTCTGTGTGATACTGTTTGTTTTGTTTTGTTTTTTTGGGTGTATGGCCTTGGATCATTTCATGGTTTAGTAGCTTTTTGAAAAAGGAGTGCATGGCAAAGGAAATTTTTTGAAACTTTCCACATTTGACAGTGTCTTAATTCTTTTTCACTCAATGAAGTTTTGACAGGAATTAGGATTCTAGGTTGAAAATAATTTTTCTTGATTTTGAAAGTATTAGTCTATGGCTTTGTAGCTTCTGATGTTGCTAGCAAGTCCAGTACCACTCTGATATTCTATTCATTATTTGTGGCCTAGGTTGTCTCTGGAAGTTTTTAGGTTTAAAAAATTTTTGAGAGACACCTGGGTGGCTCAGTCAGTTGGGTCATGATCCGTGGGTCCTGGGATTGAGTCCCACATCGGGCTCCCTGCTCAGCAGGGGGCCTGCTTCTCCCTCTGCCTGCCATTCCCCTGCTTGTGTGTGTGTGTGTGCGCGCGCGCGCTCTCTCTCTCTCTCTCTGACAAATAAATGAATAAAATTAAAAAAATTTTTTGAATTCCTGGTAACAAATTTCACAATGATGTATCTTAGTGGGTGGGATATTTTCTTAACCCATTTTTCTAAATATTTGGTGGGTCTTTCTGGGTTTTTCTTGCATTTTTACCCTGTATAATTTTCTTCCCTTTTTTCTGTTTTTAATTGGTTTTTGGACTTCCTGGGTTGATTGCGTAGTTTCCTGTTTTCCAGCTTTGTTCATTTGTTTTACTTTCTGGAAGATTTTCTCAATTTTATCTTCTAACTTTTCTATTGAAGGTTTTATTTCAGCTGTCATATTTTAAAATTTAGTAGTTTTTTCTTGTTTATTCCTTGACATTTGTCTCTTAAAGTGTTCTCTTTTCATGAATACAGTATTTTTTTCTTGGAAGATAGCTTGTTTGACATTTTCCTTTATTGGCTGTTTTTTTCCTTCAAGTTTTCTGTACTCCTCCCACATTCATTTTATTCTGCATTTTATTTTTTATTTAATTTTTTAAAAAATATTTTATTTATTTATTTGAGAAAGAGAGAGCACAAGCAGTGGGGGTGGCAGAGGGAGAGGGAGAAGCAGGCTCCCCACTGAGCAGGGAGCCTGATGTGGTGCTTGATCCTAGGACCCTGCGATCATTATCTGAGCCAAAGGCAGACGCTTAACTGACTGAGCCATCGAGACGCCCCTACTTTTTTTTTTATTTTTTATTTGCAGCGAATAAGGAAGTCACAAGGTTTATTCTGTATTTAGAGGCCCTTTTCAAATGATTGGTAATTTCTGGGTTGTATGTTCATAATTAAGAATGAAGAATGGGCCATTAAAGAGATGTTTGCAAGCTCTGTAAGCATGCGTGGGGCTTTTTAATCTGTTTTTAGTCTCCTCTCCACACTACATTGAGCCTCTTGTTCTTGATTTGAAGTGTATCTGTTTTATATTTTCTAGAGAATAAACCTTTAGATTCCTGCTTTACCCTTGAGGAGTGGTAAAATCTGGCTAGGTGAGATGGAGGCTAGGTCGTCAGGGTGTCCTTATGTAAACCTTTAATCAGGCCTTCCCTTTCTACTTGGTGCCTGTTACCTCCTTTTTTGCAAAACCTTTTTCCAGGGTTCTGAGACATGAATTGCCTTGCTCCTCGGTGTCTTCAGTGGACCCTGAGGTCATAAGATTTTTTTGTCTTCATGTATTGTGATTAGTTATAATGTCTGTCTGCCTATTTATTTATTTAATATTTCTTGTTTTCCTTACTGTTTTGGTGTGATTTTGGAGAGGATGGGTCAGAAAGATCTTTTTATACTACCTTAACTAGAATTTGAAGTAATTAAAAAAAATTAATTTATTTGTATAAGTTATCTCTACCCCCCAATGTGGGGCTCAAACTCATGACTCTGAGATCAAGAGTTACATGCTCTTCCAAATGAGCCAGCCAGGCACCCCTGGAATTTGAAGTAATTTTTGACTCAAAATGATATTGACTCCACTTTTTTTTAAAAAGATTTTATTTATTTATTTGACAGAGAGAGAGAGATCACAAGAGGCGGAGAGGCAGGCAGAGAGAGAGGGGGAAGCAGGCTCCCCGCTGAGTGGAGAGCCCGATGCGGGGCTCGATCCGAGGACCCTGAGATCATGACCTGAGCCAAAGGCAGAGGCTTTAACCCACTGAGCCAACCAGGCGCCCCTTGACTCCACTTTTTAACTCTGAACATCGAGTAGAGTTAGAGATGAATAATATTTTGCTACTGTATTTTAAATATGTAGCCCATCTTCAAAATATTGAAGTTTTTGTTACTTAGGATAATCAGATGAATATGGTAGAGAATCAAACTAGTTCTGTTCAGAAACAGTGTTATTTAAAGGAAACAGTTTTAGTTTAGATGTATAATTCTTGGCTGATTTACTTGGGGGAAAAGAGTATTTTTGCTTTTTGAAACAAAGTATGACTGAGTCTTTAATTCAGTCTTCTGCTTTTGATGTATACTATTTTATAAAATACTGAACAACAGATGATTCAGCAAATGCATAATCTGTTAGAAGATTGCAGTGTGTCCCATATATTATAGCACTTGGCATTGAATGGTAAAATGTCTCCCTCATGATTTTGCTGGTTTGAGACCTCCTAATAAACCTTTATTCTTACAAAATGTATTAGGTTATTCTATCTCTTTATATATTCTTATAAAAAATGCCCTTGCTTTCCTTAAATCAGAAGTTATCAGATAAATATGAATTTTTTAAAATTCAGTAATATCTTTTTGCATATATCTGTGTGTGGGGATATATTCACAGCATAGTAAGGGTCAGGAGTGTTATAGAAGGTAAATATAATATAAAAATAATTGTTCAAACATTAGCTCTTTGCCTAAGTAAGTTTTAAAAACTTTTTCTTCTGAAAAATTTAAAACCTATAGAAAAGTTAAGATACTTATTACAGTGACTCCTCTTATATGCTTCCTCTAGATTTACCAGTAGCCCATATGTTGCTACATTTCCTTTTATGTCTCTTAAGAGAGTTTATTTTGTGTATAATGTGTCTGATTCAAAATTGTTTAAAGATACATATTTCAAGGGGAACATAGTCTTTATTTATTTAAAAAAAATTTTAAAAATATTTATTTGACAGAGCGAGAACACAAGCAGGGGGAGCAGCAGGCAAAGGGAGAGAGAGAAGCAGACTCCCCACTAAGCAAGGAGCCCAATGCAAGGGCTTGATCCCAGAACCATGGGATCATGACCTGAGCTGAAGACAGATGTTTAACCGACTGAGCCACCCAGACGCCCCCATAGTCATTTTTAAAAATATAAACTAGGAAAGTAAGCCTTTACAGTTACTGTTTATTAAAAAAAATTGAGATTTTATAAAATGTGTTAGGCATCTTGTATGAGTACCAGGGATATAGTGGTGAGTAGACTTGTTTACTGCTCTTGTGGAGTTTCAGCTCTATGGGGGAGGGAGTGGTTGCAAAGTACCAAAATACTACTACTTTCTCAGCACCTGAAGTTAAAATCTAATTCACAGTACCTTTGCTGTTCTTTTTTTTTCCCTTTGCTCTTCTAAGATGTTTTGTGTTGTGAGAAATACAAACTTTATACCTTTTAAGATACCTTATTTTTCTATTTTATTTTTTTACATTATTATAGTTACTCTATCTTAAGAAAGATGTAGAGTTTTTTTAAGATGGAGAATTTTATCTATTATTTATTTATTTTTGTAAGATTTTTATTTATTTATTTGACAGAGAGAGACACAGCGAGAGAGGGAACACAAGCAGGGGGAGCGGGAGAGGGAGAAGCAGGCTCCCTGCCAAGCAGGGAGCCCAGTGTGGGACTCCATCCCAGGACCCTGGGATCGTGACCTGAGCCGAAGGCAGACACTTAATGACTAAGCCACCCAGGCACCTCTAAATGGAGAATTTTAAGAACCAACTAGTAACACTACATTTATCTAGGGAATTAGTCTTTCAACACTGTAGTACTTGATGTTTTCTCAGTGTCTTACTGACTTTGATTTCTAACCCCATTTTATTAAGCCCAAAGCAAATAAGAAGCAGCAGATTTTTGCTGTTATGTAAGTAACATGTCTAGCCAGAAAAAATGAGATCAAGTAGACATTTAGAGAGGAAACCTGAAAACTAAAATAAAGATTAAAGATTGTATTACTATACCATACAGTTACAGATTTGTGAACTGATGATTATCAGTGAGAAGAAATTCTTTATCTCTAGTAGTTTCTGTCAAGGTAGAAAGTTTGGTATATTTTGCAGACATGAATAGTTATTAAGTTTTGGTACTTTACATATAATCACAATTTAACTTTTGTGGACTGTTTTTTCTACAAGATGCTGAATAAATGATTTATCATAAAATAATAAAACATTTCTTATATTCAGAAAGATTAAAAACATTGGAATGATCAATGGAAAAGTGAGTCCTGAGGGTGCATATAATCCAAAGAGAAAATTATGGGCCTGGCTAAGGCACACTTAAGATTCAAGTTCTAGGATTTGTTGGAGGGTTATCCTTTGACCCTTGAGTGAAGCAGTTTGGGGGGGTAAATGTAAGGATTTTTTACATATTGAATGATATATTAAGAGAAATAATTTCTCTGTTTTAAACGGGCTCAAAGATGGTCTGCACAGATGTGTGAACGAGTGTCAGAGCCACAAATAGCATCTTAGTGAAACTAGCTTATACATAACCTTTAAGATGAATTTCCAGGAGATCAACCATGCTCTTATCTTAACATGCCTCCCTCAAGAATAGTGGACTTGTGGATCATAAGTCAGAGAGGATTTGATAGTTTGTATTTCTCTGTTCAATAAAATACTCTAATAAAAATATTAAATAGTAATACCTAATATAACACAGGTAACTATAAGTTAAGCAATATGTGGACTGTACTTTTGAGGCTATTTGTTACTATTGGTTAATGTATACTTAAGGGAATAAAAATAAATTCAATATTAACCTGATAAACTCCAGTGTAACTTAGTTTTATACTACAGTATGACTTCCCCTCACTTTTTCTTTATCCTCTGAAAACTTTTCTTTATTAAGATGTTTTATAGGGGCACCTGAATGGTTCAGTGGCTTAAGGCCTCTGCCTTCGGCTCAGGTCATGATCTCAGGTTCCTGGGATCGAGCCCCACATCGGGCTCTCTGCTTGCAGGGAGCCTGCTTCTCCCTCTCTCTCTGCCTGCCTACTTGTGATCTCTCTCCTCTCTGTCAAATAAATAAGTAAAAATCTTAAAAAAAAAAAAAAAGATGTTTTTATATTTAGGTGCCACAACTTACAGGACTGTTTTTCTTCTCTCTCTCTCTCTCTTTTTTTTTTTTTTTTTGACACAAGACATTTTAAACTTTCTTTAACTCTCCCAACACATATTTTCTTGAGCTGATGGCAACTTTTTTTTAGGTTATGCTATGTAACAGGCATCATTTATTGAGTTGTTGGTGACAAGGCAATATATTTATATGAATACTCTTATCTTTTGCCCTAGGTTGTGAACGTCCTATTTAATGATGATTTCCAACTCCAGTAGTGATCTAGTTAGGCACAGTTCGCTCTTTCAACATTTTCTTCAGTCTCGGGGACATCTTGACATTCTGTCTACTCTTGGAATACTTCAGCTCCATAAAAACGTTCTTGCTGAAGGAATTCTTCTAACATTTTTTCCTGATCTCTTAATGAATTTTAGTAAATTACTGAGTTTAAAACTGCTCAGTTGAGTGAGAATTTTTTAGGGAACTATATTCTCAAATATAGTTTGTTTTATCATCTGTTAAGTGAATTTGTTGATTGATGGGAATGAGTGGCTACAAGGAAAGAATTGGAAAGAAAGAATAAAAAATTAATTAAACATTAATTTTAAAGAACACATTATAGCTAACAATTTAAAGAGTAAATAAATTTTTCGTTAATTTGTCCTTGACTCTTACTGTAAAATTCATCTTCCGGAAAGCAGTGGTGTGTGCTTGCTTGGTATTGCATGATTGTATGTTGTTTTGTAGATGTTGACATGCACCATGGAATAGTATTGTAGCTTGACTCATCTTTCTTGCTATTTGTCAGTTAAATTTTCTCATATAATTGCCATGAATCTACTTCAGTGGATGATTTGCTTTTAGGCAGCATTTGGCCTTCCTTTACCATTATAAAATTTGGACAGTCCGTGGTGGGTTGCTTTCCTTTAAAGATGATAAAAATGATCAATTTATTTATTTTTTTTGAAATGTGCAGTGTCTGTGAAGACAGTGGTTCCAAAGTGTGGCTCCCTTAATAGCAGCACTAGCATCACCAGGAAACTTGCTGGAAATGCAAGTTCTCATGTTCCACCTCAGATGATATGATACAAGCTAAAGTTTGAGAACCAAGATTGTGTAGTTGACCCTTCAACAATGTGAGGGTTAGGGACGCCAACCTCCCTGCGCTGTTGAAAATGTGTATAACTCTTGACTTCCCCAAAACTCAACTGCTAATAGCCTACTGTTGACTAGAAGCCCTACCAATAGTAGAAATAGTTAATTAACACCTAATTTTATGTTATATGTTGTATACTATATTCTTACAATAAGGAAAGCTGGAAGAGAGAAAATGTTATTGAGAAAATCCTAAGGAAGAGAAAGTAAACTTGCAGCACGTATTTATCAAAAAAAAAAAAAAAAAAAAAGTCTGCATGTAAATGGACCAGTGCAGTTCAAATCCATGTTGTTCAGGTGTCAACCGTTCTATTAAATAAATACATCTCAGAAATAGTTGTATTTTTCCCCCTTCTCCTGTAATGTATCTTGAAGATCATTCCTCATCATTGTTAGTTTCTTCATTTTTTAAACTGCTGCATAGCGTTCCATTAAATGTATCACAGTTAGTCAACCTGTCCGTCCTGTATTTATTGGCATCTTGGGTCTGGGTTGTCAGGTGTTTAGAAACATGTGGTGCCAACTGTGAAGGGGGTTTGTATGATCTGGCAGTGAACTTACACTTCACCCTGTAGATGGGGTAGTGAGTAGCAGGGCTAAAGCTGTGCCATGTATTTATTTATTTTTTTTTTAATTTTTAAATAATCTCTAAACCCAGCGTGGGTCTCAGACCCACAACCCTGAGATCAAGAGTTGCATGCTCCACCGGCTGAGCCAGCCAGATGCCCCTGTGCCACATTTTTTTTTGTTTTGTTTTGAGAGAGTATGCGGTGGGGTGAGGGCAGGGGGGGGGGGTTGCGGAGAGGGAGAGATCTTAAGCAGGCTCCATGCCCAGCGCAGAGCTGGATGTGACCCTGAGATCATGACCTGAGCCAAAATTAGGAGTTGGATGCTTAAACAGCTGAGCCACCCAGACGTCCTCTGCCACATATTTCTGATGATGCCACTGGTTGGGTGAATTGGTATCATTAACAGGAAATATGCGAGAAAGAGCAGGTTGGAGGCATGATAAGATTTTGAGTTGGGGAAAAAAAAAAGATTTGAGTTGGGTTATGTGCCTATAGGGTATCTGGTCGACAGTAGATACTTGTATGTCATGTCTGGGAGGTAAAGAGTGGAATCTAGTCTGGAGAAATAGAAGCAGTTGAAGTCATGATGGAGTAAGAAGAGAAGACCTCTAAAAACTGCAAGGAATACCAACATTCAGGTGTCGACAGGATAGGAATTCAGCAAGGAAATGAAGAAGTAGTGGCTAGAGTGGTAAGGGAGTGATGGTGTAATGAAAAGAACATGGATTAATTAATATCTTTGTTGCCACTGTTTAATTTCAGACAGATTTTAAAATCTTTTGGAACTCTTTTTAGACTGGGGCTAATAATGCCTGCCTTATAAACCTGATTGTATTGAATGGAATGATAAGACAGTACAGGGCTGGACCATTCTGTGACTTAAAAAGACTTACTGAAAAATATCTTTTAGGGGCGCCTGGGTGGCTCAGTCGGTTGAGCATTTGCCTCTTGGTTTCAACTTGGGTCCTGGGATTGAGCCCTGCGCTCAGCTCAGAGGCTGTTTGAGATTCTCTTCCTCTCCCTCTGCTCCTACCCCCACTTGTGGGCACGCTCTCTATAAAATAAATAAAGTTAAAAAAAAAAAAACTATCTTTTACATGAGCGATTTCTTTGGATATGTAATTTGGGCGTGGTTATAAACAGACGAGATATAGTAAGGACAGTTCCATTCACTATTCATATTTTTAGGTTGGAAGAGCTGATACTTAGCTGAAATTTTTTTTTTATCATCGCTTCTGTTAATTTTAAGGAGCCATGTTTCTTCTCCACATCAAACATCATACCTCTTTAAATGGAACCCACTGAAACCCCAAAATCTCTAACCACCAACAGCTTGCAGTTCTAGGAGCTTTCAGAAAAGGGGTGGAGTTGGAGTTTCTGTATGTGATGTTTTCTTTGGTTTAGAATATTTTTATTCTGTGGTAAATTACTGTAGTCAGTGCCCTTACCCCTGGGTCAGGAAAGTGATTTCCAGTTATAGGTGCATTTGTTTTTATTTGAATTACATTCATTGAAATTTTAATTTTAAAAAGTAATACCTATTATTTTAAAAATATAATATCCTTTAAAATAGAAAGGATAAGTACTGTGGTACTTCTCTTCCTTGATGCCTTTCCTTGGCTCTACATCCTCAATGTCTTTTAGGTGGCAGTACTTCTTTTCAGTACATTAGTGTATTAGGAAGTGACAACCCCTTGCCTCCCAAGAAATCCCACAGACTAGCTTAAACAATAAGTTTGAAGCTGTGCCATTTTGAGAGTCTGTTTACTAAGTGGCTTAGCAATCTCAACAAGAGCCCTAGTAATTTTCCATCCTGCCACTCAGTGAGTTAGTAGTGTTTCAAACCTAGCTAGCTTTCTTCATCTTATGGAGATAGCTGCAGCAATTTTAGGCTCCAGGTGTACTGAGACATAACATCCTACAGAAAAAGGACCATTACTTCCTTGTGTCTCTCTTTTCCCTTCCATCTTTTGATTTTGAAAACTTCCAAACCTACTGAAAATTTGAAGGACTAGTACCACTGTTCACATATATACCCTTCATGTAGGTTTTCTAATAACTAACTTTGCTGCATTTGTGCACTCATGCACTTTGTGTTTGTGTTTCTTTTATTTGCTAGGCCATTAGAAAAACATTTTTTTTAAAGGTTTTATTTATTTGTTTGACAGAGACACAGTGAGAGAGGGAACACAGGCAGGGGGAGTGGGAGAGGGAGAAGCGGGCTTCCCGCCGAGCAAGGAGCTCGATGTGGGGCTCGATGTGGGGCTCGATCCCAGCACCCTGGAATCATGACCTGAGTCGAAGGCAGACACTTAACAACTGAGCCACCCAGGCGTCCTTATATTTGGGATTTCAAAAAAGAAAAATCTTTCTCTGATTCCTTTTTATCTTCTTTTAAGAGCATAAAAACTCTGACCAGAGTCCTTTGGCCAGCTTACTTCACTTTTCATTAGCCAGAATTGTGTTAACGTGGATGTAATATAAATGAGCATTTTCCTGACTTAAAAAAAAAAAAAAAACAGCTCTAGGGGCACCTGGGTGGCTCAGTGGGTTAAAGCCTCTGTCTTCGGCTTGGGTCATGATCTTGGGGTCCTGGGATCGAGCCCCGCTTCGGGCTCTCTGCTCAGCGGGGAGCCTGCTTCCCCCTCTCTCTCTGCCTGCCTCTCTGCCTACTTGTGATCTCTCTCTCTGTCAAATAAATAAATAAAATCTTTAAAAAAAAAAAACAAACCCCCCCAAAACAAAAAACCAGCTCTATACACAGCCATAATAGGGTTCCTTGATCTATTCTTTCCAGCCTTTTCTTTCTTTAAAGAAATTTCAAAAAATTTTAATCAAAGTAATAACGATTTGTAGTTTTAAAAGAAGTTAAACAGTACTGTATGACTTACTATGAAAAACAGGAGTTCCCTGTATGACTGTTTCCACTGTGAGTCCTGTTTCCCTATGACAGCTCTTTCGACTCTTCACTAATTCTCCTGTATTTACCATCATATTTATAAGTAATATTATATTGCTGTTTATCAATTTTAGACATTATCTGTTGATTTCCTTTTGTAGAATATGAGAGTTTCAGCCCAGACATACTGGCTCCAGAATCCATGCTGCTGATTTGTTTTGTAAGAGGTGAATGTTCTGTTTTAGAGATGTAGCTGTGTTTTTTGTTTGCCATGTATGTCTGTCTCTCTTTTTTTTTTTTGAGAGAGAGAGAGAGTTGGTGGGGGGTGCTAATGTGTTAATAAAAAAAAAGTTCCTATTAAACTAAAAGGTACTATAGAACAAAAAATACACCTGGAATGACTGCGGATTACACATTGGTCTAACTGCATACAAAAAGGCTACTGTTGGGGATGGGAAAGTGAGGAAAATGGATTAAGGGGAGTGGGTGATAACAGGCTTCCAGTTATGTAATGAATAAGTCATGGGAGTAAAAGATGAGCAAGATAGGGAATATAGGCATTGGTACTGTAATACCATTTTTAAGTGACAGATGATAGCTCTACTTGTGGTGAGCACAGCATAAGGCATAGAGTTGTTGAATCTATGTTGTATACCTGAAACTGATGTCACAATGTATGTCAGCTATAGTCAGATAAAAAAATAAATCGGAAGGGGGATAGCGGGAAGGCTACAATATTATACCATTTGAAAGATAACTTTAGATATATATCTATATCTATATGGCTAGCTTTAGATATATATATATATTTATATATGATATATATTAGATTTTTAAAATTTATTTGAGAGAAAGAGACTAAACAATGGGAGGAGCAGAGGGAGAGAGAGAGAAAAGCAGACTCCCTGCTGAGCAGGAAGCCTGATGCGGGGCTCAATACCAGGCTCCCGGGACCCAGAGATCATGACCTGAGCTGGAAAGGCAGACACTTAACCAACTGAGCCACTCAGGCACCCCAATTTAGATGTTAAAATTTAGAAACACATGCAGTCACTGATGTATACAATTTGTGATCAGGCTGTTGTGCTGATTTCTGTATACATAGACATTAATGGCAACATGTGATTCTTCTCTGCTACATGTCATCATTCATATTTTGGAAATGTTTGAGTTTTCTTATTTTTTAAAACTTTTTTTTTTTTTTAAGATTTTATTTATTTGTCAGAGAGAGTGTACAAGCAGAGGAAGTGGCAGGCAGAGCAGGCAGAGAGGAAGAAGCAGTCTCCCCACTGAGCAAGGAGCCTGATGTGGGACTCCCTGAGCCAAAGGCAGATGCTTAACCGACTGAGCCACCCAGGTGTCCCAGAAATGTTTGAGCTTTGAAAGAACTTCATAAATCTACCTGAGTGTCCGTCCTACAGTGGCATTGAATAATTTTTTATAAATAAGTCATAGAAATTTTGGTTGTATTTATTTATGTATTCATGTGTATGTATATAAAAAGTAGGTTCCATGCCCATTGTGGGGCTTGAACTCACCACCCTGAGATCAAGAGTCACATGCTCTACTGAGCCAGCCAGGTGCCTCTTGGTTGCATTTTTTTAATCAATGAATTGAAGTGCCAAAAGGTTTAAGTTTTGAAGTTTTTGGCAAATTGCAATTATTGAAAATAAAACCATGCACACAGGTAAATGCTAAATGGAAGTGTCAACAATTTTAAATATATCGAACTTTAAATACAACTTAGGGGACTACAGAAAACTATTTAAAAAATACAACCATACTAAAAAAAAAACCCTCATTCTTCAGAGGAATATAAAGGATATGACATTAGACCTAGCTAAGAAAGATATATAAGTATGACACAAAAAATATTTATTTTTTTGGAATGATTTAGTTTTTGGAAATTACCTTTTGAGTGCCAGATATATTAGAATATTGAGCCAGGAGACAAGGTTCTAATCATCATTAATTTGCTTTGTGAGTTTGAGCAAGTCATCTAACCTCTGAGCTTTTTTTATTTGTAAATTGGGCATGTTAGAGAAATAGGTGTTTAATTTAATTGTGTTAATCACTTAACTATAGTTAGCATATGGGCTGAGTCTTGCTGAGTCATTTTCTTAGGCTGTGTGGGCAAGGCTTAATTAAAGCCAGCTTAGCCAACTTCATGACATCTCATCTGTTCTGTAGAAGTCAGAGGGAAGTTGTTTTATTTATTATTTTTTTAGTAAAAGTTTTTTGCAGATCAATTAGTGTATTAGTTCATGGAGATTCTTCATTTAGAAGTGAGAATATGATACACAGTAGCTAGGGGACAGGACTGATACACTTTCTTGTGTTTTAGTGGCAGTTTGAATTTAAGAATTAAAAAAATATATTTTATTTACTTATTTGAGAGAGAGAGAGAATGAGCATGAGAGGGGGGAGGGTCAGAGGGAGAAGCAGACTCCCTGCTGAGCAGGGAGCCTGATGGGGGACTCCATCCTGGGACTCCAGGATCATGACCTGAGCCGAAGGCAGCCACTGAACCAACTGAGCCACACAGTTGCCTTGAATTTAACAATTTTTAAATTTACCTTATGCCTCTGTAGTTTCATATATTTTAATTTTTTTAAAAATTTATTTTTAGAGAGAGCATGAGAGGTAGGGGCAGAGGGAGAGGCAGAGAGAATCTCAAGCATACTCCATGCTGAGCATGGAGCCGCATGTGGGTCTCGATCTCTTGACTCTGAGGTCACAACCTGGGCGGGAACCAAGAGTCGGGTGCTCAACCACCTGTGCCAACCAGGAGCCTCTATTTTAATTTTTTTTTTTTTTTTTTTTTTTTTAAGAGAGGAAGAGAAAAGTCTTCAGCAGGCTCCACGCCCAGTGCAGAGCCCGACATGGGGCTTGATCTCATGACCCCGAGATCATGACCTGGGCTGATACTAAGAGTTGGATGCTTACCCAACTGAGCCATCCAGGTGCCCCTGTAATTTCATATATTCTTAAAAAATTTCAGCTGTCCCAAGAATAATGCTGGATTGCAGTGTTCCTCAGGATTTATAGATTTATGTTTTTCCGCAATTTAGACTTTTTTTTTTTTTTTTTAAAGATTTTGTCTGTTGGGGACCCTGGGTGGCTCAAACAGTTATGTGTCTGGTTTGGCTCAGGTCATGATTCAAGGGTCCTGCATAGTGGGGAGCCTCCTTCTCCCTCTTCCTCTGCTCTCTTGTGCTCACGCTCTCTCTCAAAGTAATATAAAATAAAATAAAATAAAATATTTTATTTACTTATTTGAGAGAGAGCGCGAGCACAAGCAGGGAAGAGGAGGGAGGGGAAGAAGCAGGCTCCCCCACTGAGCAGGGAGCCCGATGCGGGGCTCCATCCCAGGACCCTGAGATCATGACTTGAGCTGAAGGCAGACGCTTAACCGACTGAGGTGCTCAGGCGCCCCCACAATTTAAACTTTTTGAGGAATATCTTGAAGATAATAATACCTAAATAGCAAAGCATTTAAAAAACTTCTAACTGCTCAGATGGTTTTGATGGTAACACTTTTGGTTTTGGGGCAGTATAGTTCTATGTGTGTCTGTCTTAGATTTATCTTTATTCTGCACTATTATATTGAGCTGTAATGGATGTACAGCTGTAAGTATTCTAATTGAGCTCCTGGGTTTTAGAGATCAGGCTCCTTGGACTTGAAGTTAAGCATCCTTGGCTTTCTCACGGGAGTTTGTTTTCTTGGCATCTTGTTTCTCTTTTTCTGGGTTTGGCTTCCTGGCATTTCCACAAAGAGTAGAGGGCTTACTTTTGGCTCTTCTGGGAAGTTCAGAAATTAGATCTTGTTCAGAGGGATAGGCTGGAGAGCTCAACAGGAAATGATGGGAAAGAGTAGATTATATCAAGAAGTTGTGATTAGAGCAAAACAGACTCAGATTCACCTACACTTTTCACAGCGCAGCTCAATCTGCCTGTGAGGTACCTGTGATCGTGTTCTTGATGAAGTCACAGTGACTGGGGATATTGACGATGGTAATGTAGTATTTCTTGAGATATGCCAATGGTGATTTTTTTTTTTAACCTGTTTGAAAACAGGTATGTAAGTTTTTGTAATCATTTACTAAGCAACTACATCTTTTTGAATCTCAAGGATTTTTTTTTCCTTTCTTGGAGTTGATTTTTATTTGTTTCATAATACTTAATAGTTGAGGAAAAATTTTAGAGTACTACTATCCTTCTTAAGAGTCTTGCATAATGCTGTGAAGAGGGCAAAATAGGTAATGATTACCATTTCACAGATGAGGAAGCAAAATTTAATGACCTGCCCTTGATAATATGTCAAATATATCAGAGTCTAATCTTAAACATGGTGATGGGAAGCTTTGGGATTAGATATAGGTGGATTCGTTTTTTGACTCCACTTGAATTTCCTCCTCTGTTTAAAAAAGCCTCTTTCAAGATTGTTGGAAGGAGCAAATGAAATACATAATGGAAGCATCTTAACACGTGGTATGACATGTAAATTCTCAACAGATCTTAGTGTTACTTCTGGGGTTTTCAAAATTTGCATCTCCACAGACCCCAGCTGGGGATATTTTGTGACCAGAAAGTCAAAACTGTTTCATATTAATTCTAAGATGTTTCCCATTTTTCACCATGTTGATGCTTAAACTGATTGTACAGAAGCAATGGCGTTTGAAATTGCTGGCCTTACCATTAACCAAGACGGTGGCATCAAGCTGGACTAATTAGTCATTGTTTTCTTCACTACCATGGACTCACAGGAAAAAAAACAAAACTTAATTTCCTAGAGGAAGCAGAAAAAATTTTTATTTTATTTTATTAATTTTTTTTATTTTATTTTTACTTAAACTTGACCCTCAGCACCCATCTTTTTTTCTGCATGACAAAATGAGAAGTAACTGTAAAATACTTCTGCCTTATTCTGAAGCAGTGATGGTTGTCTCAAGGAAAAGCACCAGTGAAATTATTCAAATTGGCCACCTTTTTCATGGAACACCATTTGTCCTTGAAAGAATAACTGGCACACTATGGTTATTCCATCTTGAGTGTATGACAGACACTTTCTCAAATACAATGATAAAATCCATGCTTTTAAATGAAAATTAGGATTTTGTGGGTTTGTTTTTTTTTATAATTACACCTATAATTTTTCTAGATGGAATGAGTGGACTGTAGTGGCAATTTATTTATTTATTTAGATTTTATTTGAAAGGGAGAGAGAGAGAGTGTACAAGCAGGGGGAGCAGCAGCAAGAGAGAGAGAGAGAAGCAGGCTCCCTGCTGAGTGAGGAGCCTGATGCGGGGCTCGATCCTAGGATCCTGGGATCCTGATCTGAGCTGAAAACAGTTGCTTAATCGACTTAGCCACCTAGGCGCCCCTAAAAATTAGAATTTTGGAAAACTTGTGTCTGCCTTCATGAGCTTGACAGTTTTCCAGTACTTAGAGATTTTCCTGATGAAGGCCACAGTGATGTTAACAAACGTGATTTTTTTTCGTATTATGTACTGAGATATGTCAGACATTGGAAGAACTGTGTAGCTTAGTGAACCGATATTTTCCAAATGACCCATACATGATGTTATAAAATCGTGCATGTATAAAAAGATCCACTCAAAATATAAAAGTAACTGATGGATTTCATGTAGTTGAATGTGAAAAATTTATTGATATGGTTTCAGATTTCCCATGGCAGCTAATCTTTTAGAAAGTACCACTTGTTGAGTTTTTAGCATCAAAGAATATTTAGAATTGTCTGAATATGCTCTTAAAATACACGTTCCTCCCTCCTACACTGTTGGTGGGATGCAAGCTAGTACAGCCACTCTGGAAAACGGTATGGAGGTTCCTCAAAAAGTTGAAAATAGAGCTACCCTACGACCCAGCAATCGCACTACTGGGTATTTACCCTAAAGATACAAATGTAGTGATCCGAAGGGGCACGTGTACCCGAATGTTTATAGCAGCAATGTCCACAATAGCCAAACTATGGAAAGAACCTAGATGTCCATCCACAGATGAACGGATAAAGAAGATGTGGTATATATATACAATGGAATACTATGCAGCCATCAAGAGATATGAAATCTTGCCATTTGCAACGACGTGGATGGAACTAGAGGGTATTATGCTAAGCGAAATAAGTCAAT
>CM052885.1:17303017-17318715 GCA_028534135.1 Potos flavus
TGAAACAAGATGGGATCAGGAAGGAGACAAACCATAAGAGACTCCTAAACTCACGAAACAAACTGAGGGTGGCTGGGGCGTAGGGGTGGGTAGGGATAGGGTGGCTGGGTTACGGACATTGGGGAGGGTATGTGCTGTGGTGAGTGCTGTGAAATGTGTAAGCCTGATGATTCACAGACATGTACCCTGGGGCAAAAATAATACATTACGTGTTAATAAAAAAAAAAATACACGTTCCTTTTTCAACTGTATATCTGTATGCAACTAGCTTCATATACTTAATAGTCTTCATATGTTTCAACCTAACAGCATATTGTAACAGATTAAATGCAGAAGCAGATTGAAAATCCATTTGCTGTCTATTAAGCTGGACATTAAAGTTACAAAACTATAATTCATGCCACTCTTCTCACCAAGTTTACTTTCGTTTTTAGAAAATAGAGTTATTTTCATAAAAATTCATTTATGGGTTTATTTATTTTTTTTTTTTAAGATTTTATTTATTTATTTTCCAGAGGGGGAGAGAGAGAGAGCATGCACAAGCCAGGGAACTTCTAGCTGAGCAGGGAGGCTGGCATGGGGCTTGATCCCAGGGCCCTGGGATCATGACCTGAGACAGAGGCAGATGCTTAATTGACTGAGCCACCCAGGCATCCCTGGGTTTATTATTTTAAAATAAATTAATAGTTAAAAGTTTTCTTAGTTTTAATTTCTAGTATAGTAAATATAAATTGACAGAACCTACATAAACTAAAGACTTTTGGGATCCTCAGTAATTTTAGAAGCATAAAGGAGTCCTTGGAACAAAAAGTTTGAGAGCTGATGGTGTACCTCTTTCATTGCTTCTACAGGCCCTCCTAATTTTGTTTATAATCTAGTACAGGAAACTGACATAAAATGAAAAGTGAAATGCTAAAATAATGTATGAAACAATGGTACTGAGAAAAGTTACTTAAAAGGAGTCCATTCAAGACAGTAAACAAATTTTCTTAGCAAATAATGGAAAACAAAAATATTGGTAACTTGAGAAATGAAATTAAAACTTATGAAAGCAAGTTTGTTTTATCTTGTATTCGACAAAATTGGATTATAATTTTAATTCTTGGTTACTATTTAGCACCGAGAGAAAGAATTTAGTGTTGGAAGGGTTTGGCGTGCCTTTTCAGACAAAATCGTCTAGGTAAGATCTTTAATCTTTTGCTTTTTATATTATGAACATAAAAGTTATTAAAAAATATATTTAGAGGCACCTGTGTGGCTCAGTCATTAAGCATCTGCCTTCGGCTCAGGTCTTGATCTCAGGGTCCTGGGATCGAGTCCTCCATCGGGCTCTCTGCTCTGCAGGAAGCTTGATTCTCCCTCTTCCACTCCCCCTGCTTGTGTTCCCTTTCTCGCTGTGTCTCTCTCTGTCAAATAAATAAATAAAATCTTAAAATAAATTTATATATATATATTTAAAAGTATTACCTGTTTCCTTAAGGGACTCTTTTAGTCTTTTTCATATAATTTTAATTTTAAGCCCACTTGTGCTGTCATCCTTAACTATTTCTGTTCATCTGTTAACTCTATTCCTCATTTGTCAGTGGCTTAACAGTTAGTTCTAGTCTAACATTTTTCATTGCATTCACAATCTCTTTGTAGTTGGGTTTACACCGTGTTATTGGACCATCTGGTGAGAGACATTCTAACAATGTCCATGTGACAGGTGAGGGATAGATGCCAGTGTCTATTTCCTAGTATTTTCATGTTGCTATAACTTTTACTTTTTGAAAACTTGTGACTTGGGAGTATAGATAAGGAAAACTTCTGTAGGAGGGCTATGGAATCACTAAGTAGAAGCATTTAGTGCAATAGGTTTCGTAGATTGAAGGTGGGGTGTTTCAGAAAATAGAAAGGGCAGATGAGGGTACTCCTTTCAGGCTATCTGGAATTAATGCTTTCTGTATCACTAAAGGAATTGTTAATTTCTCTTTGATTTAGGAATAGAATTAATTTTAAACATTTATGAGTAGAATGCTTTGTTTTTAGCAGTCTAGGACCCCTCAAATGGAAAAACAATATTTTTTCTAGGTTTGCAGTGAAAGATAATGGGGATAACCAGTTAATGGGAGGTTTTGTTTTAAGATTTTAAGTAATCTTTACACGCAACGTCAAACTCAAACTTTTAAAACCCAGAGATCACGAGTTGCATGCTCTACTGACTGAGCCAATCAGGCACCCCTAATGGGAGGTTGATGTGAATCATTGTGAATTAGAAATGGGTTTGAACTTACTAGATTTGTGCCTTCCATCATCTTGTAGCACAAAAAGGAGAAGAAAGGGCACTTGGTGAAGGTTATAGATGGGAAGATTGAGCATTGAATGATTGAATGAATCACTGGAATTTTAGTTTTTATTTTATATTTTTTAAAGATTTTACTTTATTTGAGAGAGAGAGTATGTGCACAAGTGAGCATGAACGGGGGAGGAACAAAGGGAGAGGGAGAAAGCAGACTTCCTCCTGACCCTAAGATCATAACCTAAGTCAAAGTCGGACATTTAACCAAGTGAGCCACCAAGATACCTGAGTCACTGGAATTTTAAAGGAGTTCCAGAGACTATAAACTGGAATACTTTGTTTCTTTGTTCTGTTCTATAGTAATCTTTTGGTAGTGTAGATAGTAGATGGAACCTTGTATTGGAGACAGAAAACTAGCTTTGTCAATAATTTTTTTAAATAGGCAAATGATTTCATCTCTTGGCCTTCGTTTTCTGTTTATAATAAAAGTAATATGATCTAACACTTAGGCTAAATATGTACCAGGAACTGTACCAAGTGGCTTATATGGATTGTATTTGTAGTTATTAGCACAGTTGAAGAGATGGTTTGTAGAGTCCTATGTATGGGGAAATCGCAATGTACCAGCAGTAAGGCCTTTGGCAGAAAATGAAGCAACATTACATTGAGACATTTGGAAGAAAAGTGACTTAAATGATGTGCAAAATAACATACTACCTTGGGCCTTTAGAAGGAAACAGTAAAGGGAAAGGCTGTGGTACCATTGGTAGTATTATTTTGGGTTCTGAGGACTCCCTTGCCCCTTCCTTTAAATCTTTCCACCTTTTTCTTTCTTATCCGGCGTCTGTGGATAAAACCTAAGCTTGGATTATAAAGGAGGGGAGAACTCTTGCTTGCTCTAAGTTTAGAAAAAGTAAGATTCATAGTTAAGAGCCATGGACTTTGGAGTCAAACTGATGGAGTTGAAATGCCAGTCCTGCCACTTAGTAGCCATGTACCTTTGGGTAAATTACTTATCCTCCATGTGCCTTTGATTTTCTCACCCCCAAAACCCAGAGTTAATGTTTGTAAAATGCTTAGAACATGTCTGGCACATAGTAAGCACTATATAATATAACAAACATATAAATGTTTATTAAAACAAAAAAACAGTAACAAAAGCCAAGGACCTCAGAGAGGGATAAGAAGTTGGAAAAGGAAGTGGTGTTCTTTTCTCATTTGTTGAGAGTAGAGACTGAGCTTAATTTGGAGCTCTTGAGGAGAGCAGCCTGGTTGTAAATTTTAGAGCAGCTAGATACAACAGTATGAGAGTATAGGCTTCCTGGAGAATTGAAGAAAATGTCAAGATGAAGTAATTGAAGGTTGGAATATTGGTAAGAAACTATAGAATATGATACTCAGATTTTATTAGAATCTCCTTTTTTCCCCACATCAAACATTCTTAACAAGCCAGTGTCTTCTGAATTCTTTAGTGCCAAAAAAACTGTCCTTCATTTTCCAGCGGGGAAAATGGTCCTCATTTCCTCCATTAAGTCATTTATTGCCTGATCCCATTCGAAGATCCTCCCCACCACCTCCTCCACTTCTCTGTGGAATAAAATGATTTTGTGCTTTGATTGGCTGGTGTCCTAAATGAATCAGTGCAGATTTAACTTATTTGTTAAGCAGATATTTTGTCTCTGTCATAAATAAGCTTGGGAAGAGGCTGTTTAAAAGGCTTTTTTTTTTT
This sequence comes from Potos flavus, assembly GCA_028534135.1. Taxonomy (NCBI): domain Eukaryota; kingdom Metazoa; phylum Chordata; class Mammalia; order Carnivora; family Procyonidae; genus Potos; species Potos flavus. The sequence goes on from CM052885.1 coordinate 17,307,025, forward strand.
TTAAGATTTATTTATTTGAGAGAGAGGGAAAGTCCACACGCGTTAGTGCGAGTGGGGGCGGGGAGGGGCAGAGGAAGAGGGATAGGGAGAGAGAGAAACTTAAACAGACTTCCCACTGAGCACAGAGCCTGAAACGGGGCTCCATTTCTTGATCCTGAGATCTCCACCTTAGCCAAAACCCAGAGTTGGACACCTAACTTATTGTGAAACCCAGGCACCTCAGGTCGGTCTTTCTTCCTTCCTTTTTTTTCCTTCCTTCCTCCCTCCCACCCTCCCTCCCTTCCTTCCTTTACCAAAAAAAGAAAAAGAAAAAAAAAGAAAAGAAAAAAAGAAAGAAAGAAAACATTAAAACCTCAGCTTGAAAGTAAGAGGGGAAGAGAGGAGGTAGTCAAGTAAATTAGCAGGAATTTAAAGTGGTAATGTTTTATCTAATACAGAATAAATAAATGCCATTGCAAAGTATTATTCTGATGTGAAAGTATAATGGCCAAGTGACAAGTTGTCATGATGCTATGTGGAGATCAGCATTATTCATTAATAAATTTGAAACAATTAATGAAGTCCTAGATTCTGAAGATTTGATGGCCTTTGGAGATGATATATGAACTCATTTTATAACGATCCAGAAAAACTTTGAATATGTGTGAAGTTTTGAATATATACAAAAAAGGATTGAAGGTGGAAATTTAAGCAAAGGGTTAGGAGATAAGTAAACAAGTTCTGGGAAAGTTGAGAAGAGTTACTAACCTAGCGGTCATGCTGCTATTTGGGATAGTTCGGGCTGGATCAAGGAGATGTGTCAGAAGAGTAAGATAAGGGCAGGCCAAAAAGGGTAGACATTTTGACTCAGTAGTGGCAAAGCATTAGACTGGAAGAAGCCTGAAATTAAGCAGTTAGAATAGTATTCAGGACTACCTTAACAATAGCTTAATTGAAAGCTTGTTCGTACTCTCCTAGGCTTTCTGCACATGATCTTATTTAATCCTTATAACATCTTAGAGATGTATTTCCTACTGTAGGTGGGGAGGCAACAAGAAGAGGTCTAGAGAGGTTAAAGTTTCACCCAATGCAACATAGCTAGTGTGTGGTAGAGCCAGAAGACCATGTTTATCTGCATATTCTTAATCATTGCTACATACAGTGTTTCTTAATTCACTGTCAACACCATACTTGTATTTGCTTGTTGAGTTTAGTTTATAACCTAATAGATCATAAAAATACGATTGGAGTAGCTTTGTGTAGGGAAAGTTTTCGGTAATGGAAGTGACAGCAAAAGCTGCAAAAAAAGTTTTTCATCACAGAATTTACTTGCTCAGTTCTTTGACATGAAAAAGTCTCCTTTCCTTTTTAGAAAAGTATCAAAGGAGCATATAAATATAAAGAGCTTAGGAATAAAGGAAATGAAGGAAATTCATTAGGGACTTGAGGAATTAACTACACGTGCCAAATTTAAAGCTACTTTTGGAAATATATGACTCCAATGAAATAAATCTTATGGCTTATGTGAAACAAAGCACAAGGCTCATTAATTTCTGCTATACTAATTTTGAATTCAAAATAATTAAGAGACAGTAAGTGTGGTTGTGTTTTACTTTTTCAGAGCTTTTGACTTTTCAGAAATCTTGTAAGATACAAGTGTAAATTGGTTATTTTTCATTTTTGCCAAATTGGGTAGGTGGTAAAAGGGAAAATGCCAGATAATATTTAAAATACTACATGGATATTACAAATATAGGTATTTGGGGCGCCTGACTGGCCCAGTCAGTAGACCATGTGACTCTTGATCTCCAGATTGTGAGTTCCAGCCCCACATTGGGTGTAGAGTGTTCTTAAAATCTTTAAAAAAAAAAAAAAAAACACATATATATGTGTGCGTGTGTATATATATGTATGTGTGTGTATATATATTAAAGGAAATTTTGAATTTTCAGATAAGAAAATGTAACTTATTCTAGCAAAGTGAATAAAGATAATATATCTTCTGTGCATAGACAAATATATTAATTTTCTCTTTTTGAGATGTTGCTTCTCTTTTGCTCTATTAACTGGTATTGTGGAATTTATTAGATTTTCCAGTTGTCTTAACTATATTACTTCTGGGAATATTAATCAATTAGGGGAGTGTCTCTAAAACTAGTGCATAACAAATAAGACTTTTTCTTCATCCTGACTTATATCTATAGATTTGGCAGTTCTTGGGCTTTATTATATGCTACTTTGTAATGTCAGCTGCTTTTGTTAGATGAAGTTATTTTTTGTTAGAATGACTTGTTATTTGTAATATAATTTTAATATAATGTACAGGTACTTTAGAATAGCTACTTTGCTTTTTAAAAGTCTGAATAGAATTCAAGAACAATATACAGAAATTGAATGTATCTCTATACATTAGTAATGAAACATCTAAAAATGAAATTAAGGCATTTATTCTGTTTATACTAGCATCAAAAAGAATCATCATTTAGGAACAAATTTAATAAAAGAAGTATAAGACTTGTACACTGAAAACTTTTTTTTTTAACATTTTATTTATTTATTTGACAGCGAGAAAGAGATCACAAGTAGGCAGAGGCAGAGGGAGAGGGTGAAGCAGGCTCCCCGCCCAGCAGAGAGCCTGATGCGGGGCTTAATCCCAGAACCCTGAGATCATGACCTGAGCTGAAGGCAGAGGCTTAACCCACTGAGCCACCCAGTCGCCCCTGAAAACTCTTGAAAGAGACTAAAGAAGATCTAAATAAATGGAAAGATACCCATTGTTCGTGGGTCAGAAGACAATATTAAAGTGGCAGTACTATCGAAATTAGTCTACAGATTCAGTTCAATTCCCATCAAAATACTAGCAAGATGGTTGCAGAAGTTGACAGGTGGCTATGATTCAGAGAGAAATGCAGAGGACCCAGATAGCCAAAATAATCTTGAAAATGAAGCACAGGGATGCGTGGGTGGCTCAGTCATTAGGTGTCTGCCCTGCCTTCGGCTCGGGTTGTGATCCCAGGGTTCTGGGATCGAGCTCCGCATCGGGCTCCCTGCTCGGCAGGAAGCGTGCTTCTCCCTCTCCCACTCCCCCTGCTTGTGTTCCCACTCTTGCGATCTCTCTCTCTGTCAGTTAAATAAACAAATGGATTCTTTAAAAAAAAAAATAAAAAATAAAGCTTCTCTTTAAAAAAAAAAAAAAGAAAGAAAATGAAGCACAATGTTGGGAGACACACTACCTGATCTCAAAACTTACAGCAAAGCTGCAGTAATGAAGACAGTGTGGTTCTAGCACAAAGGTAAACATTACAGATCAGTGGAATAGAATTGAGAGTCCAGAAATAAACCCTTCCATTCTGATCAGCTGAGTTTTGATAATTAAATATCAAGCACTCTTATATGCTATCCTGTCTATTTACCTTTTTGTCTTTACTTTTTCAACTTCTTCCATTACTTAAATCAGCAGGTATTCAGTGCTGAATATATAGGATTAGGGTGAATTCTGAGGTGTATTTATTCACATCCATCTGGCCTAACAGAGCTGGCTTGTGCTACTGTAGGACGAGTAACCTAAGAGAATGCCATTTTTTAACCACAGTTAATGAAGAATGAATATGTATATGAACTGTATGTATTTATAATTGCATATCAGTGTTGTTGGTGGCTAAATCATAGTAAAAAAATAATTTGCTTTTCAGTAATTATATAACAAGGGACGGCTGGGTGGCTCAGTCGATTAAGTGGCTGCCTTCAGCTCAGGTCATGATCCCAGGGTCCTGGGATTGAGCCCCACATCAGGCTTCCTGCTCAGTGGAGAGCCTGCTTCTCCCTCTCATCTGCCTGCCGCTCTGCCTGCTTGTGCTCTGTATCTCTCTGTCAAATAAATAAATAAGATCTTTAAAAAAAAATAATGATATAACAAAAGGAAACTAATTAGGTACAAAATCCTAGTTACTTCAGCTTTGTTTTTTCAGTCTGTGATATCAAACTGCTAGTATATCATCATGAAGATATGTGAGAAATACTGTCACACATGAAGAAACAATAATAGTTGTATTATTTCTGAACTTTGAATTATACTTTTTAAAAAAGATTTTATTTTTATTTATTTGACAGACACAGTGAGAGAGGGAACACAGGCAGGGGGAGTGGGAGAGGGAGAAGCGGGCTTCCCGCCGAGCAGGGAGCCCGATGCGGGACTCGATCCCAGCACCCTGGGATCACGACCCGAGTGGAAGGCAGACGCTTAACGACTGAGCCACCCAGGTGCCCCTGAATTATACTTTTTTAAAAGTGTCTAATTTGGGGCGCCTGGGTGGCTCAGTCGTTAAGCGTCTGTCTTCCACTTGGGTCGTGATCTCAGGGTCCTGCAGTTGAGCCCGCATTGGGCTCCCTGCTTGGCGGGAAGCCCGCTTCTCCCTCTCCCACTCCCCCTGCCTGTGTTCCCTCTCTCACTGTGTCTCTGTCAAATAAATAAATAAAATCTTTAAAAAATAAAAAATAAAAAAAATAATAAAGCGTCTTCTTTGATCAAAAAAAAATCTTCCTTGGTTCACAAATTTTAATTGTAGCCTTAGCAAGTTTTCAGTGAATAAAAATTGTCTCTAAAGCTTTGAAAGAATGATAGTGCGCTAATACTGTAAACCACAACCCTCTGGAACTATAGAAAGTGGGAGACGTGGGCCAGGGCTATGAAGTCCCTGAAATTGTACTCCAAATTTTGTGTATATCCAGTTTGGTGTAAGAGTATGGGGAAAGGATCCATGATTTTCATTAGGTTCTCAAAATGATTTGTAACATATTTCAAAAAAAATCAAGGATTACTTAATCTTTAAAAGACAATAAAGCTGTTGAGGACTTCTACTTCTGGACATTACAGAGTAACAGGTACTAGACTAGCCTTCTGGCTATAAACTGCTAGAAAACTGGACAAGCATACGAAACAACTGTTTTTAAATATTTGGTAACAGCTGGGGCAGAACTGCAATCTTTGAGAGAAGGAAAACAAAGAAATTGAACCCAGCGATCACCCTGGCTTTCTGTCTGAAACTAGATTCCAGTGTAGGATCTAAGCAGGGCAAGGCAGTCTTGTGGGGCCAAGGAGATAGAAATCAGAGTAGAGAGAGACTGGAGAGGCTGGAATTTGCAGGATTGTTTATCATACAAGATGGAGTTATGGGGGCGCCTGGCAGGCTCAGTCGTAGAGTATGCGACTCTTGATCTCAGGGTCATGAGTTTAAGCCCCACTTTGGGTGTGGTGCCTACTTAAAAAATTTTCTTGTAAAAATAAAGAAGATGGGGTTATATAGACAGTAAGATCCAGAAAGGAGTCCCTTTGAATCTTTGCCTGTATATTAAGAGGTGTGGGACTCCATGGGCTGGGAAGAAAACAACTGTTAGGTGAAGAGCAACTAACAGATAGCTGGTAGAAGTATTGAGACTTACAATGGGTTGGGAGACATTCTAGTTCCGACCACCCTGAATAGAGAGATCTCACTATCAGGGCCATTTGGGGGAGACCCCAGAAATGGTGCTCATTAGGAGTAGGGCTAAAGTAATTCTGGAGAAAAGGCTGCTCTCACCCACCTTCAAACTGTGCTGAAATGGGCGCCTTGGTGACTCAGTCAGTTAACGGTTTTCCTTCGGCTCAGGTCATGATCCTGGAGTCCTGGGATGGAGTCCTGCATTGGACTCCTTGCTCAGTGGTGAGTCTGCTTCTCCCTCTGCCCTCACCCTGCTTGAGGGTTCTCTCTCACTCACTCACTCTCAAATAAATAAAATCTTTAAAAAAAAAAAAACAACTGCTCAAAAGCGGCTCTCCAAAGGATTAAGCTGATTTTCTACTAATTTAGTTGCCCATATGAACAAAACTCAGCATTTAAAAAACGTATACATTAGGGATGTCTAGGTGGCTCATTCAGTTAAGTGTTTGCCTTTGGCTCAGGTCATGATCCCAGAGTCCTGGGATAGAGTCCTCATCGGGCTCCCTGCTCAGCAGGGAGCCTGCTTCTCCTTCTGCTTGCCGCTGCCCCTGCTTGTGCTCGCTGGCTCTCTTAAATAAGTAAAATCTTTAAAAAAATAAAAGAGTTTATACATTAACAAAATATATAAGATGCTAAGTACCTAATCTGAAATTATTAGACGTATGAAGAAAAAAAATGTAATCCTTAACCAGGAGAAAAATCAGTTGATGGAAACGGACCCAGAAATGACAGAGATGATAGATTTAGAAGACAGAGATATGTTGAAGCAGTTAAAGGAAATCATGAACAAGAAAGAAATATAAGATGTAAAAAAGACCCACTGGAACTTTTAGAACTGAAAAATTCAGTATCTGAAATGAAAAATCCAGTCGATGGGGCTTAACAGCAGATTAGATATGCAGAAGAAAAGATCAGTGATAGGGTAATAGAAACTGTCCAAATGAAGCACAAGGGAAAAAAGGCGGGAGGAAAAAAGAGAGGGCGCCTCAGTGATGTGTAGGACATTATCAGATAGTCTAATACATTTGCATTTGGAATTCAGGGAGGGGCTGCAGTTGCCGAAGTATTTGAAGAAATAATAACTGAAAAATTTCCAGATATGATGAAAGCTATAATCCCTTAGACATAATGAACCCAGATAGGATAAACAAAAAGAGTCACACCGAGGCACATCCTAATCCAGTTGCTGAAAACCGGTTACAAAGAGAAATCTCAAGAGAAGCTGGAAGAAAGAAAGAACACATTATATATACAGAGGGTAATAGCTATTGACTTTTCAAGAATAATAATGTAAGCCAACAAATGGCTTTATTTTATAAACAAATAGCTCACTTTATTACAATTGAATAACATAACTACACTGAGGAGGAGGAAGAGGATAATCAAAGTAACTTTAGAAAACAGTATTTTGTGGGGCGCCTGAATGGCTTAGTCAGTTGTGTCCAACTCTTGATTTTGGCCATAATCTCAGGATCATGAGATCGAGCTCCTCGTCATGCTCTGCTCTCAGTGTGAAGCCTGCTTAAGATTCTCTCCCCCTCTTCTTCTGCCCCTCTCCCCCGCTCTTTGTCTCAGAACAAAACAAAAACCACAGTATTTTGACTAGATACACTGTAAGACTAAAGATAAAAAGAACTATATACAAGTATTCTAGTTAGTAAATTTACCCTTTCTTATACTGCTTTGTGTATAAACTACTTTATGTATGTATTGGGATTGAATATATAAGTAAATATATTTCTGAAAATGACAGCCAGGTATCTAATTGTTAAATGAAGAGTTTACAAGTAAGGAAAGGAAAAAGACTAGAATGAACTTTTTGGTGTTGAGTTGGAGGTGTCAGAGGTATCAATATTAACTCATGGTTTTATATATATTATACATACAGATAAATAGTTACAGAAATGTAGATGTGTATGTATGCATGGGTTATTTTACATACATATATTCCTTGCTCTCTCCTTTGGGAATGCCTAGAAGCAGTGACATCCCTGTAGCAATGAGCATACCTTGTGCTTAGATCTTGGACTCTACAATTCTTCAATAAGAGAGCTGGGATGGGGCAGTGGAAGATGATCCTAGGACATCTTTGGTGCCAGAAAACAAAGAAGTGCTAGAAAAGGGTGGGACACGTCAAAAGGACATAGGAGCCAACCTGAAAGAGCTTCTAATGACCAAAGCTGGAATCAAATAACTATAGTATTGCATTATAAGCAGTAGAATAAAATATCTGTGAGTCCATATTGGCAGTAATAAATAATAGAATTCCAGTTTTTAAGTGTAAAGCAGTGACTGAAACATAACATCACCATCAGGCAAATTTTATAGTAACAGTTGTCACAGGAACAAATTGATAATGGAAGGTAAAATCAGTAGGTGAGGGTATGATGAGAAACATATTTGCAGTCTTAAAGCATTTTCTCCAAAAAACTTACTAGTTTCAAAGGGAGAAACTGAATTTATAGTGGAGAGCAACTGTAGATACCACCATAACCAAGTTATCAAGGTTAATATCACAGCAATAAGACATTTGCAATGTATACTCCCTGATAATGAACTAAGAAAGGCAAAACATTATGTCTGTGGTGTTCTTATCGAAAAATGTGAAGCTTTGCTCTAATTATGAGAAGACCTTAGACAAACCCAAATGGAGGGAGATTCTACAGAATACCTGACTAGTATTCAAAATTATCAAGGTCATGTAAGACAAGAACATACTGAGTAACTGTTATAGATTGCAGGAGGCTTGCCAACTAAATGTAGTGTGGGAATTAGATTGGATCCTGAAACAGAAAAAGACATTAGTGAAAAAACGAGTAGATTAGGTCTATAGTTAAGTGCGTTGTACCATTGTTACTTTCTTGTTTCTGATAAATGGTTAAGTGTTAACATTAGGAGAAGCTGAATGAAAGGTATATGTGGACTCTGTTTTGCAACTTTTCTTTAAAATAATTTCATGATAAATTTCTTAAATCTACATTTCTACCAAAAGGGGTGGGTGTGGAGGAGGCAGTGCAAGCTAGAAGACAATTAAGTAATACTTTTAAAGTTCTGAAGGGAGGGGCGCCTGGCTGGCTCCTGTCAGTAGGGCATGCAACTATTGATCTCAGGGTTGTAAGTTCGAGCCTCATGTTGGGTGTAGAGATTAGTTAAAAATAAAATATTAAGAAACAAAAAGTTCGAAGGCAGGAAACTATCAAATTAGAATTTAATCCTAACAAAAATACCTTTTAAAAATGAAGGCAAAATAAAGACATTTTCCAGGCAAAAGCTGAGAGAATTTCTTGCTGACAGTCTTACACTATTAAAAATGTTAAGGGCGCCTGGGTGGCTCAGTCACTGAGCATGTGCCTTCCACTCAGTCACGATCTGTGGGATTGAGCCCTGCATTGGGCTTCCTGCTCAGCGGAAAGCCTACTTCTCCCTCTTCCACTCCCTCCCCCTCCTTGTGTTCTCTCTCGCTGTCTCTTTCTGTCAAATAAGTAAAATCTTAAAAAAAAAAAAGGAAGTTTTGCAGGCTGAAGAAAGTCATTCTAGGTGGAAACTCAGATATATACAGAGGGATGAAGAGGATAAGAAACGGTACATGTGGGGAAATAGAAAATACTTTTTTCTCAGATTTAAGTTTATTTCAAAGACAATTGACAGGTAAAATTCAGAAGTACAAGTAGAAGTGAAAAGAGAAAAAAATAAAGCCCAATAATGGGAGGCAGAAAGTGAGAGTTTACTGCTGTAAGGTTCTTATGTTAATATGAAAAATGGCATAATGCTGTTTGAAGTTGAATTGTGCTAAGTTAAAAATGTATATTATAAACTCTAGTGCAACCACTAAAAATATATTAGGACTATCTAATAAGCTACTAATTATAAAAAAAAGCTCAAGTGACTATATTAACATTAGACAAAGTAGATTTCAGAGCAAGGGATATATTCCAGGAGTAAAGAGAATTTTTTTGTAATGATAAAGGTGTCAATTTGTCATATTTATATGCCTCATGACAGGGTTTCAAAATACTTGAAGCAGAAATCAACAGAATTGGAAGGAGAAATAGAAATCTACAGTTATATAGTTATATATTCAACATTCTTCTGTAGTGACTGATAGAGTAAATAGACTTATATTAAAGAAATAGAATCTTAATTTAAATTTTTCTGAAAGAAACTTTAAGGCCCAGATAGCTTCACTGCCGAGTTTTATCAAATGTTTAAGGAAGAAAATTCTACTGAGTGGCTCAATGGGTTAAAGCCTCTGCCTTCGGCTCAGGTCATGATCTCAGGGTCCTGGGATTGAGCCCCGCATTAGGCTCTCTGCTCAGCGGGGAGCCTGCTTCCCCCTCTCTCTCTGCCTACTTGTGATTTCCCTCTCTCTGTCAAATAAATAAATAAAATCTTTAAAAAAAAAAAAAGGAAGAAAATTCTATTTTAGTAAATGGAGGAGGAGGGCACACTTTTCAAATCATTTGTAGGACCAGCCTTATCCTAGATACTAAAACCAAAGGTATCTCTAATGAACATTGACATGTCCTTCATGAAAATATACATAAGAATCCTTATCTAAATAACTGCAAAGCAATTCTGGGAACTTATAAAAAGAATAATACATTGTGACCAAGTAGGCTTTATTTCCAGAATCCAATGTTGAGTTCATATTCAAAATCAATTTTAATTAGCTGACTTAATGGGATAAGGAAGAAAAGTCATGATCATCTTAATAGGTATAGAAAAAGCATTTGACAAAATGCAACCTTATTTGCATCATGATACCTCAGCAAACTAGGAAGAGAAGGACATTTCCTCAGCCTACTAAATGATGTACAGTTAACATGATACTTTAACGGTGAAGCTTTCAGTCTAAGCTTTCTTTTAAGGATCAAGTACAAAACAACATTTTATTAGAGGTCCTAGCTGGTAAGAGAAAGAAAGAAATAAGGCAAGAGAAAGAAAGAAATCAGAAGTTCAAAAGGAAGTTGATAAAAAGGTGCCATTTGTAGTCTACCTGATTATGATTACATTCATAGAAAACCCTAAGCACCCCCCACCGGTGGTCTCCGAAAAAACAGCAGCCAGAATTAGGAAGTGACTGTAGTAAAGTTGCAGGATACAGGTCCATATACAGAAATAAGTTGTATTCTATATTTAGCAACAAACAATTGGAAAATGAAACTTTTGAAAGTATTATTTATAACAGCATCCTAAAAATGAAATAGGAATAAATTTACAAAATAATGTGTAAGACCTAGGCACTGAAGACTACAAAATATTGTTGCAAGAACTTAAAGAGGGGCACCTGGGTGGCTCAGTGGGTTAAGTCTGCCTTCGGCTCAGGTCATGATCTCAGGGTCTTGGGATCGAGCCCCGCATCGGGCTCTCTGCTCAGCAGGGAACCTACTTCCCCCTCTCTCTCTACCTGCCTCTCTGCCTACTTGTGATCTCTCCCTCTCTGTCAAATAAATAAATGAAATCTTAAAAAAAAAAAAAAAAAAAAGAACTTAAAGAGGATCCAAAAAACCCCAGAACTTTACCACGTTTATGGCTTAGAAGGCTTATATCACTATATTCAAACCCCTATCTATGTTTCTTGAACCCACCAAGCATATTTTTACTTGATCCTTTGCTCTTAGTGTTTCCTCTGCCTGGAACACTCTCCTTAGATATTCACATGGCTTTGTTTCCAGACCTCCTTGAGGTCTTTGCTCAAAGGTCTTTCAGTAAAGCATTCCCTGATTTTCTTGTATAAAATAGCTCTCTCCACATTCTTGTTTATAGCATTTGTGATTACTAACTTTAATTAAAAATTTTATTTTATTGTGGTACCTGGGTGGTGTGGTTGGTTAAGCATCCAGCTGGCTCTTGATTTTGGATCAGGTCATGATCTCTCAGGGTCTTGAGATTCAGGCTCTGTGTTCAGTGCAGAGTTTGCTTAAGATCCTCTCTCCCTCCCTTCGCTCTCGCCCCCTACCTTGTGAGTGTGTGCATGTGTACTCTCAAATAAATGAAATAAATCTTTAAACAATTTTTTTAAAAAGATTTTATTTATTTATTTGACAGAGAGAGATCACAAGTAGGCAGAGAGGCAGGCAGAGAGAGAGGAGGAAGCAGGCTCCCCGCTGAGCAGAGAGCCCGACGCGGGGCTCGATCCCAGGACCCCGAGATCATGACCTGAGCCAAAGGCAGAGGCTTTAACCCACTGAGCCACCCAGGCACCCCTTTAAACAATTTTTTTAAAAAGATTTTG
>CM052885.1:17319215-17336213 GCA_028534135.1 Potos flavus
GTTATATGGCATGCAACAAAAGAAAAAAAGATAATTTAATTGGGCTTCATCAAAATTAAAAGCTTTTGTAACATCAGTGCAATTTAAAGTGAAAAGATAGCCTACAGAATGTAGGAAATATTTGCGAATCATATATCTGATAAGGGTCTGGTACCCAAAATGTAAAAAGAATCCTACAGCTCAACAACAAAAAGCTTGATTAAAATATGGGCAAAGGACTTAAATACATATTTTTTCAAAGAAGATATACAGATGGCAACAAGCAGATGAATTGATGCTCAACATCATTAGTCCTTTGGGAAATGCAAATCAAAACCACAGTGAAGTACTACTTCATATCCAACCACTATGATGACTTAAAATTTAAAAAGACAAACATTGGCAGGGATATAGAAAATTGAACCCTCATGTGTTGCTAGTGGGAATATAAAATGGTGTATCTGATGTGGAAAACTGGTTCCTCAAGCACTTAAACATAAAATTATGTTTAATTTGACCATATGACCCAGCAATTCCCCAAAGAATTGAAAAAACACGTGCTCGCATAAATACTTATATGTGTCTGTTTATAACAATGCTATTCACAAAAGCCAAAAGGTGGAAATATTCCAAATTTTCATCAAGAAAGAAGTGGATGCCTGGGTGGCTCAGTTGGTTGGGCAGCTGCCTTCGGCTCGGGTCATGATCCCAGAGTCCTGGGATCAAGTCCCGCATGGGCTTCCTGTTCAAAGGGGAGTCTGCGTCTCCCTCTGTCCTTCCCCCCAACTCCTGCTTGTTCTGTCTCCCTTTCTCTCCTTTAATAAAATCTTAAAATAGGTAAGTGGATAAACGAATTATGGTACATATACATATAAGGGAATTTTCATTCATAAAAGAATGAAGTACTGATAAATGCTACAGTGTAGCTAGCCCTTGAAAACATTATGCTAAGTAAAAGAAGCCAGACACAAAAGGTCACATGTTGTGTGCTTCTATTTATATAAAATATGCAGAATAGGTAAATCTATAGAGACAATGCAGACATGTTTCCAGGGAGTCATGGGAGGGGATAAGGGAAAGCAACTGCTTCATGGGTATGGAATTTCCTTTTGAGGTGATGAAAACATTTTGAAGCTAGATAGAGGTGTTGGTAGCACAACACTGAATGTACTGAATTGTTCGTTTTAAAATGGTACATCTTATGTGAATTTTACATCAATAGACAATAGATAAATAAAAAATGGAGTTATGGGGGCACTTGGGTGGCTCAGTTGGTTAAGCGTCCAACTCTTGATTTTGGCCTAGGTCATGATCTCTGGGTTGTGAGATTGAGCCTCCCATTGGGCACCACGCTGGATGTGGAGCCTGCTTAGTTAAGATTCTCTCTCTTCTCTCCCCTTCCCCCACCCCTGCATGCCCATGCATTCTCTTTCTCAAAAATAATAAAAATAAAATTTAAAAATGGAGTTATGGAACTTAATGTAGGTTAAGGGCTTGTATGGTCTGAAAAAACACATGGAATTGATTTCTGGTTCTGCCACCTGTTAGTTCTCTGACCTTGGGTAAATTAAAGTTTCCTCTTCTGGAAAGGGGAACCCTTTTGTACTGTTGATGGGAATGCAAACTGGCACAGCCTTTCTGGAGAACGGTGTGGAGGTTTCTCAAAACATTAAAAATAGAACTGTGCTACTATCCAGCAATTTGTGCTACTAGGTATTTACGCAAAGGATACAAAAATTCAGATTTGAAGGGGTACCTGCATCCCAATGTTTATAGCAGCATTATTAACAATAGCCAAACTATGGAGAGAGCCCAAATGCCCATCAGCTGATGAATGGGTAAAGATGATGTGGTATGTACGTATGTGTATAAATACACACACACATAGTGGGATATTCAGCCATCAAAAAGAATGAAATCTTGCCACTTGCAACCTCATGGATGGAGCTAGAGTGTATTCTAAGTGAAGTAAGTCAGAGAAGGACAAATACCATATGATCTCATTCATGTGAAATTTAAGGAAAAAAACCAGATGAACATATGGGAAGGGGGAAAAGAAAAAAAGAGAGGGAAACAAACCATGAGACTCGTAATGATAGAGAACAAACTGAGGGTTGATGGAGAGAGGGAGGTGGGGATGGAGGGGGGATCGGCCAGATGGGTGATGGGTATTAAAGAGGGCACTTGTGATGATCACTGGGTGTTGTATGTAAGTGATGAATCACTGAATTCTACTTCTGAAACCAATATTTCACTGTCTGTTAACTAAAATTTAAATTTAAAAAAAATAAAATATCCTCTTCTGTAAATAGGCATATTAGTACTTTTGCAGAGGATATTTTTGGATATTAAATGAGATAGTATATGTGAAATGCTTAGAACACTTAGTAGTTATCCAGTAAATATTAGTGTTACTGCTTTTTTTTTCTCCTGCTGTTGGTTTTTATTTTATTTTTCATTTGTAGCATGGAAATAAAAGTATGAGTTAGGATTGTTCTGAGGATTTAATGCATTAATTCACTCAAAGGACTTAAAACAATGCCAGGCACATTGTACATTCTCAAAGTGTTTAGTAAGCTACTATTGTTACATGAAAGAATCTTTACAGGAAACTTCTGCATTCTGCATTTTCACATCTGCATCTAGATAAACTAATGTCTGTATTGAAAAGTGATCTTTTCAAAATTGGTGCTGTTATGACAAAACTAGAGCTAGGATTAGAATCATGTTTCTTAAATTCCAGACAAAGCTACATTCAAAGGATTGTAGGTATAGGATTCTTATTTCCTTTCCTGATGTGGTGAAAATACATTATTTTCACTTGTTAAAAATCGCAGATATTGGGGTGCCTGGGTGGCTCAGTCATTAAGCATCTGCCTTCGGCTCAGGTCATGATCCCAGAGTCCTGGGATTAATTAGGCTCCTGGCTTAGCGGGAGGCCTGCTTCTCCGTCTCCCATTCCCCCTGCTTGTGTTCCCTCTCTCACTGTATCTCTGTAAAACAAATAAAATCTTAAAAAAAATCACAGATACTGTTTACCTATGAGTTGTTAAACTTTGGCTGTCTTGAGTTTTTTTCTGCTTGCATTAAATACTACTACATACTTGTGTGTCATCAGAAGCTAAACTGCTATTTATAGTGGCTAGAAGTTGCAGTTACTCCTCTTGCCACTGGATGGTGCTTCTGCAACATCATTAAGGCAGGTTTTTTGGCTGATATTATTTCTTACTTTCCTGAGCAGCTGAAAATTGGTAAAAGTTAGATTGCAGTAAATTGAAATACTCGTGTGAGCTGAGTCCCAGGAATCTGTAAAAAATAGAGATTTCCTTTAGAGTGATTTTACATAAGCAAAACCTAAAAGAGAATCACTGGATCAAACCCTATGATTGCTCTAGTCTATGGTAATTTAGGAAATGATAGTGTGGTAGGACAATCTGATTATTTCTCCTGGCAGAATCTTAAAAGGTGATGGATTTTCCTAGCATCTCTTGGCAGTCGAGCTATTGATTTTGCTCTAATTCCTAAATTTTATCAAAAGCTTTTCCACTCTATCTAAAGTATAAGTTTTCCCATACTTAGGTGTGTTTTTTGGGGGGAATGTAGAAAGTACAGGTATTTACTTGGAAAAAGCATACAGCTGCAAAAGTTGTGTTTGAAGGTGACTGTAAGAGGAAGACTGGAGGGAATGAGACTGCAGGGGTGGCTTAGAATCATGCTAAAATATGATGATCAAATTGAATTGTTTAAATAGTGGAGAGAACATATTTGTAAACACACCTCCTCCTTTGTTAACCTAATTTTTATTTCTGTTAATGAAATAGACCAGAATTTTAGAAGTCACATAGTATTTCAAGGCCTGTGAGGACAGCAGCAGTAACAGATCTTTGCCTTGTGCCTACTTGTATGTTTCCTTTTCCACTTTTTGGCCTTTTTCTCTTTTCTTCAATACCATATTCCTTAGTCATATCTTTTAACTTAAACCCCAGAAACTTAACTTTGGAAGTTCTCTCTTGTTACGGGAAATGAGAATCAATTACTCTGACAACACTGGACACTCCTGGTGCCTTGCTCTTCATCTTCTCAAATAGTTACAACGCATGTTTTTATTAGCTATTAAACCAAGTGGTGTACTATAGTCATTTTTCCTTTCTTGGATGACTTTGTTTTTATTGTAACTTACAGTTCCTTCATTGTTACATTCACTTAGAGTTCAAGACACTATCCATACTTTATCTCAGACTGCAACAGAATTGCCAAATCCTCTGAATTTGTTTTTTCTTTTCTTTTTTTTAAAGATTTTGTTTGTTTATTCATGAGAGACAGAGAGAGAGAGAGAGGCAGAGGCATAGAAAGAAGCAGGCTCCGCGTAGAGCAGGGAGTCCTATGCGAGACTCAATCCCAGGACCCCCGGATCACGACCTGAGCCGAAGACAGATGCTTAACTGACTGAGTCACCCAGGTGCCCTTGAATTTCTGTTTTTCACCCAAATTACATTAATACCATTTCTTCCCCTCCCTCTCTTAGTAGGCATACTTCTTGGAAATTTCTTCTCATTTTGTTCTGTCTGTTTCTGTCCTCATTTCGCTTCTGAACTGGTTGCTCTCTAGGCCAATTTGAGCTGCCATTTACCTCACTCTTGGCTGGATTTCTTCTTGCTTTTGGCAAAGCTATCTCCTGGTAGTTACCTTAGAAAAGATGTATGGGAGCTAACTATTTTGAGATTTTTCACGTCTCGAAATGCATTTATTTTACTTTCATTTGATTTGGGGCTGGATATGGGTTGAAAATCACCTTTTTTTTTTTTTTTTTAAGATTTTATTTATTTAACAGGGAGTGAGAGCAGGAATGCAAGCAGGGTGAGTGGGAGAGGGAGAAGCAGGCTTCCCGCCAAAGACGGAGCCCAGTGCAGGGCTTGATCCCAGGACCCTAGGATCATGACCTGAGCCAAATGCAGATGCTTAATGACTGAGCCACCCAGGCACCCCCCCCATTTATTTTTTAAAAATTTTATTTATTTATTTGAGAGAGAATGAGAGAGCGTGAAAGGGGAGAGGTCAGAGGGAGAAGCCGACTCCTGGCCGAGCAGGGAACCTGGTGTGGGACTCGATCCCGGGACTCCAGGATCATGACCTGAGCCGAAGGCAGTTGCTTTAACCAACTGAGCCACCCAGGGCTGCCCCCACCCCCTTTTAAAGTAAATGCTACAGTCAATGTGGGGCTTAAACTCATGTCTGTGAGATTGAGTCTCATACTCTCTACTGGCTGAGCCAGCCAGGTGAAAATATTTTTTAAAGACATTATTGGGGCACCTGGGTGGCTCAGTCAGTTAAGCGTCTGCCTTCAGCTTGGGTCATGACCCCAGGATCCTAAGATCGAGCCCTGCATCAGTCCTGCATCTACCTCTCCCGCTTCTTCTGCATGTGCTCTCTCTTGAGCTCTCTCTCTGTCAAATAAATAAAATCTTTAAAACAAAAACATTATCTTACTGTATTCTAGGGTTGCTGTTGAATAGTACAAGTTCAGAGTTGTCACTTTTGATTTTTAATATGGCCTAGTTTCTGTAAGCTTTTATAATATCTGTATTCCTGGTGTCTTGAAATGTAAGGGTGCTACAACTTGGTATAGACCTTATTTTATTCATTATGCTAGGCTTTGGTGAGTTGGTCTAAAATAGATTCCTTTGGTTCTGTTAAGTTTTCTTGCACAATTTTTTTTACAGTTTTAATTTAAATTCCGATTAGTTAGCATACAGTATAATATTAGTTTCAGGTGTACAATATAGTGCTTCAACATTTCCATACACCAGGTGCTCATCACAACAAGTGCACTCCTTAATCCCCATCACCTACTTAACCTATCCTCCCACCCACCTCCTTTCTGGTAACCATCTGGTTCTCTGTAGTTAAGTTTTGTTTCTTGGTTTGCCTCTCTCTCTCCTTTTATTTTTTTCCCTTTGCTCATTTGTTTTGTTTCTTAAATTCCACATATGAGTGAAGTCATATGATATTTATCTTTGTTTGACCAACTTGTTTTGCTTAGTGTAATACTCTCTAGATCCATCCGTGTGATTGCAAGATTTCATTCTTTTTTATGGCTGAGAAATATTTCATTGTGCGGGTGTCTTTATCTTCTCTTTTTTTCTTTTTTTTAAAGACTATACTTATTTGTAAGAGAGCGTAAGAGTGAGTGGTTGTGAAGGCCAGAGATGGAGGGATCATGGGGCTTGATCCTAGGACCCTGCCTGGGATCAGGACCTGAGCCTAAGGCAGATGCTTAACTGACTGAGCCATCCAGGTGCCATCTTTATCTTCTTCTTTTTTCCCCCTAGAGATTTTATTTATATGACGGAGAGAGAGACAGTGAGAGAGGGAACACAAGCGGGGGGAGTGGGAGAGGGAGAAGCAGGCTTCCCGCCAAGCAGGGAGCCTGATGCAGGGCTTGATCCCAGGACCTTGGGATCATGACCTGAGTGGAAGGCAGATGCTTAATGACTGACTGGGCCACTCAGGCGCCCCTTCCTTCTTTATCCATTCATGCATCAGTGGGCACTTGGACTGTTTCCACAATTTGTCTGTTGTAGTTAATGATGCTATAAACATTGGGGTGCAGTGTCCGTTTGAATTACTACTTTTGTATTTTTTGGCTAAATACCTAGTAGTGCAATTGCTAGATTGTAGGGTAGTTCTGTAACTTTTTGAGGAACCTCCAAATTGTTTTGCAGAGTGGCTGCACCAGTTTACATTCCCACCTACAGTGCAAGAGGGTTCTCCCTTCTCCACATCCTAGCCAATACCTATTGTTTCTTGTGTTATTGATTTTAGCCATTCCGACATGGGTAAGGTGATAATCTCATTGTCGTTTTGATTTGTGTTTCCCTGATGATAGGTGATGTTGAGCATCTTTTCATGTGTCTGTTGGCCATCTGTATGTCTTCTTTGGAAAAATGTGTATTCTTGTCTTCTGCCCATTTTTTAATTGGATTATTTGTTTTTTGGGTGTTGAGTTTTATAAGTTCTTTATTTAGGATACTAACCCTTTATCAGATATGTCATTTGCAAATATCTTTTCGGTAGGTTGCCTTTTAGTTTTATCGATTATTTCTCTTGCTGTGAAGATTTCTTGTGTAGTTTTTAAATTATTATTTTCTGTATATCATTTTCTCTGTCCTTTCTTCAATTTCTGTTAGATGTCAGACTTCCTGGTTTGATCTTCTAACCTGTCATATATCACATAAATTCCATTCTTTGTCATTTTGCTATATTTTCTGGGAGATCTTAATTTTCTCTTACAGTCTTTCTGTTGACTATATTAATCTCCCCCCTCCCCTTTTTTTTAATTTCTAAGAGTTTTCAGGTTCAGGTTAATTTTCTTTCCTCCCTTTCTCTCTTTTTCCCCCCATCTTGTTCTGAGAAGATAAAAGGAGCTATCTTTTTTCTTTCTCTGCATTGCCCCTGTTTCCTTCAGGTTCTCTTTTTTGGTTCGTTTCAGTTTTGGTATCTCATTGGAACTTTTGTTGTTCATATTTTGGCCTGAGGCTCTAAAAATATGATTGGATACTAAGTGGACGAGTGCGGAAACTCAAGTAGTGAGTTTCACCCTAAGGGTGAAATATCTATATATCTTTTCTCAGGTACCATTTCACTTTCTCTAGAAAACATCATTTATCTGTTTATTCAAATACTTTTTGAAAGTCTACTTTTATGTCAGGCATAGCTCTAGGTGCTGGGAATTTAACTGAATTAAACAGATAAAAATTCCTACCCTTGTGGATCTTATATTTTGGCATAGGGAGACAGACAATAAATAACAGGAAACAGTAAATACATACAGTATATTTGAGGGATGTTAAAGATAAAAAGTAAGGAAGAAGGTTAGGGATTATTAACAGACAATGGACATGGGATGTGGGACATGGGGAAATGTTGCCACTTAGGAAGGGATAGTGAGGGCAGGGAAGAGGTATTCCAAGTTGGGAGAACAATTAAATGCAAGTGCCTTGAGGTGGGAATTTTCCTGACGTGTGTGGAACAATAAAGAGGCTGATACTCTTAGCTAGAGCAAAGAAAGATACAGAGAATTATGAGGACACGGTGAAAAATGGGGAGGTGGGCAGAATGCGAAGGGCCTTATGAACCATTTTAAGAACATTTGTTTTAATCTTTGTTAAACATGACATTTGTAGATAGACAATGGTTATCTCAAGTTTAGAGTTCAAGAGAGCGGTCTGGGCTTTGGTATAAAATTTGAGATGGGGGACGCCTGGGTGGCTCAGTTGGTTAAGCGGCTGCCTTCGGCTCAGGTCATGATCCCGGAGTCCTGGGATCGAGTCCCGCATCGGGCTCCTTGCTCTGAGGGGAGCCTGCTTCTCCCTCTGCCTCTGCCTGCCTCTCTGCCTGCTTGTGCTCTCTCTCTCTCTCTGACAAATAAATAAAAAATAAAAAAAAATTAAAAAAAAAAAAATTTGAGATGGTACCAGTGTATATATGGAATTTAAAGCCATGAAATTAGGGAAAATCACCAAGGGAATGAGTGGAGATAGAAAAGTTTACTCCAATTTTTAGAAAAGTTCAGAGAGATAAGGAGAAACCAGTAATGAAGATTGAAGAATAAATGGTGGACAAGGGGAGTTTTTGTGCAGAAAAGAGTGAAGAACTTCTTTAACCACTGCTTTAACCACTGCTGATGAGTTTGAGGATAGACAACATTGATTGAGAGAGAAACTCAAGGAGTCTAGGATGGAAGTAGATGGCTTAAAACAGCTTAAAATGTAAATTTTCCAGTTGTACCTGGTTTCTGTCTCAAAAGGTATGGAGCTTTCAGATCGTATCCTAATTTCATCTCATCAGGGAAGTTTTCTGAAATAGTATTGGTTGTCAGGTTTGTCGTTAAGATTAATTAACAAATTCTATGCCTAATTGGAATTGTTAGTCTTGTTCAGAATTGGTCTTGACAGCTAGGTCACTGTAGGGCGATTTTCTCAGTAATTCCTAGAGAAACAAAAATATGGGCTGTAGATAAAGTCTGAGGTTTATAAAAGCCAGGCACAAGACCCTTTTCTTCTTTTGATTTGGGTATGGGAAACTCAACCTAAGCTGAAGATTTTGGTTGGTTAGGGAGCAGACAGATCTGGGCAATCTACAATACTTCTGCTTCATGTCTTTGGAAGCTCTGTGTTATTAGATGAATAAACATTTAGTATTTTTATGCCTTCTTAATGAATTCACCCTTTTATCACCACCAAATGACCCTCTTGGGTGCCTGGATGGCTCAGTAAAGTGTCTGCCTTCGGCTCAGGTCATGATTCCAGGGTCCTGGGATCGAGTTCTGTGTTGTGCTCCCTGCTCAGTAAGGAGTCTGCTTCTCCCTCTCCTCCTCCCCCTTGCGAGTGCGTGGGAGCGCTCTTGCTCTCTCTCATTCTCGCTCTCAAATAAATAAAATCTTTAAAAAGAAAGAAAGAAAAAAAAAAAGAAAGAAAGAACTCTCTTTATCCCTGATAGTAGTCTTTTACTTTGCAAGCTAGTAAAGGCTATATTTTTTTCCTACTAGGAAACATATTTTTACTCTTTTGCATTAAAATATTAGATATTTTAGGGATGCCTGGGTGGCTCAGTTGGTGAAGCATGTGACTCTTGATCATGGGGTCATGAGTTCAAGCTCCACATCGGGTGTGGAGCCTACTTAAAAAAAAATTAGATATTTTAAAGTTTACCTTTTCATTTCCTAATTGTAAAAACTCTTTCTGTATAGCTGTTTCTTCTGCCATGTTGGATCTTCTATTACTCAAGTTTAAAATTGGATAATTTGCGCAGAATTTGCATACTTAGTGACTATCAAGAGCCAAACAAACACAGATACACAGATTTTAAAAGTGTGTTTTTATTTTTACTCCAGTTAATTTTAGGAGAGCTAAGTTCAGAGCCGTAGATACAATTTACCTTTTTCTTTTTCTGTGTTGTAGGAATAGACTTTAAGATCAAAACAGTTGAATTGCAAGGGAAGAAGATCAAGCTACAGATATGGTAAGTGATGCTGATTTACCTACTTTATATAGTAGATTGCCAAGTTCCTGAAGGTTTGGCAGTGAAATCTTTCCTTGTCACCTGTTTAGATTCTGTGAGACTTTCCTTTGTAAAGCCAGCAGTCAGGTCACCTTCTTTCAGTGAAGAAAAAAAGTTAGGGACATGGAGCTCCTGATCGCGTCAGGAGCACCTGATGGCTCTGTTGGTAGAACGTGTGACTCTTGGTCTCGGGGTTGAGAGTTTGATAAAAATAAATAAGTAATTATTGACATGGACTTTATTTATTTTCAGTCCATGAGCTCTGAGTGTTTTACCTTTTCTACTTATTCTAAGAACTTGAGCAAGTTACATAACACTGTGAGGCTGTTGTATCTTCATATATAAAATAGAGATAATACCACTTATCTCAAAAGATTGTTCTAAGGATTACATGAAATAATCTCTGTAGAGCCTTTAGCACCATACCTTGCTCACAAACACTATCAAAAGGTCATTGCTTTGAGAGTCTTAAGCTAAAATACTTGTTCCCTTTAATATGTTTATAACTTTTTATGGGCATTATTTTTTTTAGTTTGTATAGGATTTGCCCCATAGAAGTAAAATGAAATTCTTTAAATTTGTATTCAGGTATGAATCATAGACTTTAAAATTAGAATAGCAGTATTTGACAGTAAATATTAAGTGTTTTACATATATATATTAACCTATTCAATACTCAAAATGACCCCGTGAGATGTTATTTCCATTTTTTAACAGCCTTACTGAGGTATAACTGACACATAATAACTGTACATATTTCAAGTGTACAATTTGGTGAGTTTTGACATATATAAACCCGTGAAACCATCATCACAATCAAGATAATGAACATATCCATCCTTGAAGTCTCTTTGTAATCTCTCCTTCCTTCCTATTCCTGGTCCCCAAGCATCCATTCTTCTGCTTTCTCTTACTGTAGACTAGTTTCCATTTTCTAGTACTGTATATAAATACAATCATGTAGTGTCTTCTTTTCTTTTGTCTTTTTTTTCAGGGGAGGGGGTCTGGCTTCTTTCAGTGTAATTATTTTTGAAAATTATCACTGATTTTTGGGTATATCAATAAGTTCATTACCTTTTATTGCTGAGTAGTATTCCATTAAGATACATCACACCTTGGTTATTCACCATAAAGCTGCTATAAATCTTTGTGTAGGTGTATATTTTCCTTTCTCTCGGATTATCCCTGTTTTATAGATAATGAAATGGGTGCATTTTGGAATAACTAAGATCTTTAGCATGTAAATGGTAGAGCAGGGATGCATTAAATGCTCAGACTGTAGAGTTGAGAGTAACACTATTAATTACTCTACTGCTTCCTATAAATAGTACAGTTTGATAGTTGATTTTGCTGCTCTTTCCAGTCCTGTCATTTCTTTATTACCAGTCAGTAATCATCCTAAATTTGAATTCATTGTTATCTTGGGTTTCACTGTAAAAGGACTTGCCATAGTATGGTTATGAGAATGAGTGGTACACGTAAAGCACTAAGAGCAGTGTCTAATACGTAATTAATGTTTAATAATAAATCATAGCTATTATTATTTGGCTATCTCCCATTAAGAGGCTAGAACCCTAAGAATAATAACCTTTTATTTTAGGATATGAGCAGAGGCGGAAGTTAGCAAAGGAGATTGCAGAGGAGAGTTAGAGAATTAGGAGAGAACAATGGGGGCCCCTAGGTAGCTCAGTTGTTAGGCATCTGCCTTCAGCTCAGATCATGATCCCAGGGTCCTGGGGTTGAGCCCCACATCAGGCTCCCTGCTCTGTGAGCCTGCTTCTCCCTCTCCCTCTGCCTGCTGCTCCCACTGCTGTGCTGTCTTTCTCTCTGTCAAATAAATAAATAAAATCTTAAAAAGAAAAAAAAAGTGGAGAGAACAATGTCGCAGAATCCAAAGACAGTTTCAAAAAGTTAGGGATTCTTTTTGAAAGGGCGCTAATAATAATAATAATAATAATAATTTATATTATTACTATATTGTTATTTTAGAGAGTGCACGTGAGCAGGGGGTTGGGGAGGGGCAGAAGGAGGGAGAATCTTTTTTTTTTTTTTTTTTTTAGATTTTATGTATTTACTTGAGCGAGAGCACAAGCAGGAGCTGGGAGGAGGGTCAGAGGGAGAGGGAGAAGCAGACTCCCCACTGAGCAGGGAGTGCGATGCGGGGCTTGATCTCTGGGATCCTGGAATCATGACCTGACCCAAAGGCATACACTTAACCAACTGAGCCACCCAGGAACTCCGAGAGAGAGAATCTTAAGCAGGCTCCATGCCCAGTACAGAGCCCGACACAGGGCTCAATCTCAAAATCCTGAGATCATGACCTGAGCTAAAATCAAGAGTTGGACGCTTAACCCACTGAGCCACCCAGGCGCCCCACAAACTTTCCCTTTTATTTCTTGTCCTGTGGCTTTAAGTATTTTTTCTCCCTCTCATTTTAGTTTCTGTAGCTTCTAGAAGTAAACAGTAACAACTAACACTTGTTTTTGAAAAAGAGAGCCTTCCTAGAAGATGTTCTTTTGCAACAGTAAGTCCTCCAGTGTGGCCTTCAAGATTAATCTAGAAAAGATTTCTACTGTACCTATAAATCTCAAGTATAGCACAGAAATGGTAACATTTCTAATTTAGAATTGTTTGATTTTTAAACATTATTAATATAACCTCTTTTTGGGTAAAAACACTTGAGAAGGAAAATTTCATTTAGTCTAGGTTTTCATATATAAAACTGCTTTTAATTTGAAATATCCATTTTCCTATAAAGATTAGGAATGAGAGGTGAGAATTTGTGATTGATAGTTTTTAAGAGGTTAGCATTGTGCCAGCTGATTTTCTTTCTTCACTTTTCAAAGTTCGCATGCTTAAAATCCAGGGAGAAGGAGACCATGCAGCTCCAAGTTAAGAGATCTGGAATATGCCACAAAAATTAAAGAAGGCTTTTAGCATGGAAAACCTGTTACTCATAATCAAAATGCTATCCTTACTCAACATTAAATGTTTTGCTTCCAATTGCTACTAAAGCAGTGATTTTTTTTTATGTCTCTAGTTTGAATCAATATATTCAGATTCTTGTTTCAGCATGAAAAATTCCTTTCTGTGATTGGATATTGGAAAGTGTCTGCTAAAGATTTGTGTTATTTTTCTTTACTTGAATGATCGTCATTTCTTGTCTTTTTTCCAGGGGTCTTGTAGGCTATCTGTTGCATAAGGGTGGAGGCCGGTCTCATCCTGGCCAAGGCACATGTGTGTAGGCCTAAAATTAACTTGTCTGGCTGATAGAGAAGCAGCTGTGGCTTTTTAAGTCCCAGATCTCTAGAAGTTTCCATCACAGCATCTATGTACATTTTTCCATAGTGTTGTGGGTCCTGCCAGGAAAAAAGCCATAGTGAGTTACTTCAAGTTTCCCTTTGCTTGTGTTGTTTTGTTTTTAAGGGAGGGTGGTCAGAAATGTTTGTTACTGTGGCATCTGTATCTTGTAGCAGCAGCCTTTTTTTTTTTTTTTTTTTGAAGTTTTATTTATTTGAGAGAGCATGAGCAAGAGAGCACAAGCAGGGGTGAATCAGATTCCCCACTGAGCAGGGAACCTGACATGGGGCTGGATCCCATCATGACCTGAGCCAAAGGTAGCCACTTAACCACCTATGCTACCCAGGCACCCCAGCCAGCAGCAACTTTAACATCAGCACAGTCAACCAGAAATCAGTAGTGTTACATTGTAGAGGAATTAACCATTTACCTACGTAAGGTGCCAGATTCTTGGGGAGTCATCTTTGATTCTTCCCATTTCCTCGATCCCAGCATCCTCTTTGGTAAACTCTGTTGATTCAGACTTCTATGTCCAGAATCCATATACAATTTGCTGTCTCCTTTGTTACCCCCCAGTCCAAGCCACCAGTACTTCTTGTTTGAGCCACTGCACTAGGTAGGCTCTTAATATCCTATTTCCCTTTTTGCTTTATTCCTTTACGCCTTTTCCCACATAATAGAGTAATCTTTTTTCAAATATAAATTAAGTATAGATTATGGTTGTCATTCCTTCCCCATTTATAACCATTTGAATTCCATTGCATTTTAAATGAGAGTCCAAATTCCAAATCCAAATTCCTTACCACAGTTAACAGAGTGGCCTCAACCTTATCTTAATGGTCTTTTGTGCAGCTGATCTTCTTTCAGTTTCATGAACATGGTGTGTTCTTTTCCAACTTGGGACCTTTGTACATGCTCCGTAGACCTCCCTCAAACACCCCCACCCACCCTCACCCCCAACTGTGGCTAGCCTGAACATTCTGAAGTACCACTTCATTCCAGAAGCTTCCCATTTCACCAGAAATAAAATTTGAAAATGTCAGGTTGTGACTTCTGACCTCCTCTCTCACCAGTTTTGCTACGATCATTGTGGCCATTTTCTCTCCCTTGAACATGCCAAGAATGTTCCCATCGCAGGGCCTTTGTACTTCAACTGTTACTCTGCTTGGGATGCTTTTCATCAAATCTTTTTCCTGCTGCCTTCTCATTCACATCTTAATTCCACATTATCCTCTGAAGGAGGCTTTGCACGATTTCAAGCTAAAGCAGCCCAGTCCTTCAGGCACTGTCACATGTATCCTAGTTGATCTTTATCATAGTATTTTTTTTCTCTCTCTTTTTTAAATTTTATTTATTTATTTGACAGAGAGGAGAGAGATCACAAGTAGGCAGAGAGAGGCAGGCAGAGAGAGAGGGGGAAGCAGGTTCCCTGCTGAGCAGAGAGCCGGATGTGGGGCTCGATCCCAGGACCCTGAGATCATGACCTGAGCCAAAGGCAGAGGCTTTAACCCACTGATCCACCCAGGCGCCCCTCATAGTATTTTTTAGTATCTAAAGTTACCATATTTTGAGGGTGCCTGGGTGGCTCAGTCGGTTGACTCTTGATTTCTGCTTAGGTCATGATCTCAGGGTTGTGGGATTGAGCTCCACATCAGGCTCCCTGCTCAGGGGGAGTCTGCTTCTCTGCCCCTCCCTCTGCTCACACACGTGCTCTTTCTCTCTATCTCTGTTAAATAAATACACTTAAAAAAAATAAAGTTTACCATATTTTTTTAAAAAGTGTCCATTGTCCCTTACCTTCTTAGGCTGGGGATCCTATCTGTCTAATATGTGGTTATTATAATGACCACCTAGAAAGAACCTGGCAAGTACAGATGCTCAGTAAATATTTGTTGGCTAAATAACGTTGTTTGGTTGATTTCCGTTCATATTTCTCACCATAAGTATCAGGGACTTCCCTGACCATCCTATCTAGATTGTCTTCCCTTCCCCTTACCCCATTCTTCATCACTCCGTACTGTTTACCTTGTTAGCATTGATCACAGTTTGGGATTATTTATTTATTTATTTGTTTGCTTGTTCCTTTCCCCACTGGAAGAAGCTCTGCAAGAGTGGGTTTCACTCTTTTTTTTTTTTTAAATGAAGATAAACATAGTTAAATGATATTTTGAAATAGAGAAATTGCATATCTATGAGGAAATCAAGGTCTTGGTTTTTTTTTTCTTTTTTTTTTTAAAGATTTTATTTATTTATTTGACAGAGAGAGAGAGATCACAAGTAGGCAGAGAGGCAGGCAGAGAGAGAGGGGGGGAAGCAGGCTCCCCGCTGAGCGGAGAGCGGGGCTTGATCCCAGGACCCCGAGATCATGACCTGAGCCGAAGGCAGAGGCTTTAACCCACTGAGCCACCCAGGCGCCCCAAGGAAATCAAGGTCTTGTTAAGATAAAACTCCGTTTGGGGCGCCAGCCTGGCTCAGTTGGTGGCATGTGTGACTCTTGATCTCCAGGTTATAAATTCAAGCCCCACATTGGGTGCAGAGATTACTTTAAAATAAAATCTTAAAAACAAAACAAAAAAAAACCCACCTCAGTGTGAAATTTGACATTTACAAAGGAGGAAAGAACTTCATTATGTTACCAAAAACACAGAGGTGCAAAATTTGGGATCTCTGCTTTGCAGAGCAGATTGATGTTGTCTCTGGACTGTTCTAGTGCCATCAGTGACCAGACTAAAAATAGCGTCGTAACAGCAGCCAGAGCACACAGCTTCCTTGACCCTGCATGTGGGACTAACAAGTAAGGAAATAAGCTATTTTCGTTCATAGGAACATATCGCTCCTTTTATAATATGTCAGTGGGAAAAAAAAGAGGATTTCACAACATTCTGTTTGCTGTGTGTCTATTATTTTATGTAAGGAAAGTTCTGTTGCCACTGGGTTGTAATTTCAGAAACCTTAAATGTAGTCTGAGAAGAAAAAAAATTATAAGAAAGGGAAAACCAAGTTGAGTGATTTTTGAAAAATGCTTAAAACCTGTATTTTGGTACATAGAAATATATTGTGAGGGGCGCCTGGGTGGCTCAGTGGGTTAAAGCCTCTGCCTTTGGCTCAGGTCATGATCTCAGGGTCCTGGGATCAAGCCCCACATCAGGCTCTGCTCAGCGGAGAGCCTGCCTCCCCACCGCCTGCCTCTCTGCCTACTTGTGATCTCTCTCTCTGTCAAATAAATAAATAAAATCTTTTAAAAAAAAGAAAAAGAAAGAAATATATTGTGAGTACATACAGTGTATAATTGCTCTTCAGATATTTAATACGTGGTTTTGCTCATTGGGGTTAACCCTATGTCTTTAATCTTGGGTGTATGTGTGCATGCAAACCTAAAAATAATTTGGGCAATGAATAAGCAGCTGTGGCTATTTTTAGCCCTGGGCAAAGGATCATCAATTAGCTTAGAGGTATTGAGCAAGAACTCTTATTTCTGGTTGGAAATAAATGGTTGATTGCCTTAACAATTGGTAGGGGCTGATACAAATATCTATACAGGACTCAGGAAAAGGGTAATTTGAGATCAAGGAGTTGAGGAGCCAGATCATCTTGTGGGGTGGATAGAGTCATGTTGGAAGGTGTAAATGTATGACATGTGTAAATGAAAATAAGATGTAG
>CM052885.1:17336713-17397237 GCA_028534135.1 Potos flavus
TGTGCCTCCTATACTATAACCAGTAGGCATTTCTGGAAGCCCAGGTGCTATATACTGTCTTGAGTAAATACATTTCCATCCTGGATTTTAGCTAGGAAACTTTAACCCCTCTTCTAAGGGTATAGAATTATTAGTTGATTTATACTTTTTAGCAATTCAGAAAAAAACTAAAGTATTTCTACTGTGATGAGACAAAATTTTTGTAGTTCTTTCATGAATTTGTAAATTACACGTGATTACGGGTACCTTGTGACTAAATAGAGAAGATTAATAAAAGATAAAACAAGAATTTGGAATTGAGGAAAATGGAAGATGTAAATACTTATCTCCGAAGGACAACTTATGTGCTATGGTTAATTTGTAAAACTTACCTAGAAATTTCTTTGGGGGCCAAGATATAAAAATAACCAAGAAGGAGGGCTACCCACAATAGATTACATTATTCTTTTCAGAAATAATGTAAAGAATGGGGAAGAAAACAGGTCATAACGAATACAGAATACATTTTCATAAAGCTCCTTCTTGTGATTTTTTTTTTAAAGATTTTATTTATTTATTTGAGTGAGAGAGGGGATACAAGCAGGGGGAGTGGAAGAGGAAGAAGCAGACTTCCTGCAGAGCAAGGGAGCCCGATGTGGGGTGGATCCCTGGACTCTGGGATCATGACCTGAGCCGAAGGCAGATGCGTAACAACTGAGCCACCCAGGCGCCCCTCTTCTTGTGATTTTCAAGAAGTTAACATATTAAGGGTAATGATGATAAAAATTCTGGTCTAAGAATGTAAATAAGTATACAGATAGAAATATGTGTGTGTGTGCCTGTGTGTATAGCCTTTATTGATCTAATTTGTTTTAAGGATACAACCTGGAAGAACTGATAGCATGTCTCTTAGTTATTATTATTATTTTTTAAGATTTTATTTATTTATTTGACAGAGAGACCACGAGAGAGGGAACAGAAGCAGTGGGAGAGGGAGAAGCAGGCTTCCTGCCAAGCAGGGAGCCCGATGTGGGGTTTGATCCCAGAACTCCAGGATCATGACCTGAGCCGAAGGCAGACGCTTAATGACTGAGCCACCCAGGTGCCCCTTAGATGGTTTTTCTTAAATGACAGTTCTCTTGACAGTTTTTTGGTATTGTATTACCTCCTAACTCTGCTTCTCAACACACACCCATTTTCAACACAGTATAGAATGATTCTTTTTAAACCAGATTAAGTTACTTCTTTTTGTAAAACCTTTCAGTAGACTTCTCATCTTACTCAGAGGAAAAGCTGAAGTCCTATTGACCTCCTTATTATTCCTCAACCATGGGTCAGGACCTTTACACTTGTTCTTCCCTCTTCTTAGAACATTGTTACTCCCAGATACTTCCTTATTCCCTTCACCTTCTCATTGAGGCCTTCCCTCACCACCCTGTTTAAAATTTTACTTGTTTGCACCATCCCCAACATCAGCCCCTAGTCTCTTTACTTTTTGTGTTCTTGGTACTTTTTACCCTCTAAAGATACATAGTTCTAGAAATTACGATTTATTTGGTTGTTGTCTTACCCCTAGTAGGATATAAAACTTCATTAAAGCAGGAGTTGGGTTTTTTGTTTTTGTTTTTTTCTTTTTTTTCTGTTTACAGCTTTCTCTCTGGTGCCTAGAATAGTGTCTGGCAGGTACTGTTTGTTCAATAAATACGGAATGAATGAATGGGATTTTACATTATTTTAAAGGGCAGATCCGTATACTTTGAGATGAGACGGACAAGTGACAAGGCTGAAATTCTCTTGCAAAAGTTGAAAAATCCAGCCAGGTCTTTTTTTTTTTAAACATTTTATTTATTTATTTGACAGAGAGAGAGAGAGATCACAAGTAGGCAGAGAGGCAGGCAGAGAAAGAAGGAAGCAGGCTCCCCGCCGAGCAGAGAGCCCGATGTGGAGCTCGATCCCAGGACCCTGAGATCATGACCTGAGGTGAAGGCAGAGGCTTAACCCACTGAGCCACCCAGGCGCCCCCAGCCAGATCATCTTTTAACTTGGCTAAATAAAAAAAATCACTTTATTTTACATTTGTTCGGAAATAGGCTTCAGGCAAAGCCAGGGATTTCCTTTTTTTAAGGAAACAAAAACAGCTTTGAGTACAGCTTAAACAGGCAGGTACTAACTTGAAGGAGCATCTGCCAAGATGGCTTTGACTGAGGACATCTGAAAAATACAAATTTTGAATCTCAGAATGACATTATTGCATCTTTGCATATTTTTATACTATACATTGCTTTGGGCTTATTTATAACACACACAAATAAATTATGGAATTTTGCTTTAGTTATTTCTTCTAGTTGTGAATGAAAAAGATTCTGAGAGGTTACATACCTTTAAGATCATCCACCTGGAAGGATTGGACTCTGAGGATAAACTTGGATCTGACTCTAAACCCATGTTCTGTGTTTGTTCTTGTATACTGCCTAGCACAGTATTTGAATTGATGGACAGATGGATAGAGGGCAGATGTATGAACAGATGGAGAGAGGGCAGATGTATGAACATGGTAATCGTACACCAGGATTGAATGTAAGGAATATTGATGTATTGGTAGTTCTGTTATTTCTGGCTACATACATATTTTGGCATAGAAGCATTATTTTTAAAATATGTATCTAAGGGTCATGTAACTGAATTGGAGCACCTTGATATGTAAAATAATACAGAATCTGCAGGGTAATATTCTGAAATATCGACTCATTAACATTTGAATGCTTATTTGCCTTGTAGATAGATTGGGTTCTGCAATAAACAAGACAGATCTCTGATGGAACTTTAATTTTAGAGGACATGGGAGACAAACAGTAAATAAATCTGTGATAAGTGTTATACAGAGAAGTTAAGTAGGGATACGGAATGGAGAGAGACTGGATGACTATTTAAATTGGGTGATCAGAGAAGTCTTCGTTGTTAAGGTGATGGTTCAAATGTGAACATGAGGAGCCAATCATGGACAGGCAGGCTGTGGGAACAGCTAGTGCAGAGGCTGTCAAGTGAAAACAAGCTTGCGAATTTGGGGACATTTTAAAAAAACACGTGACTCTAGTTGTCAGGGAAAGGAATGCCTCAAAATTTGGGGGTCTGGAGGAAAGAACAAGTCCTGTAACACTTGTAAACCTCAAGATAAGGATTTTGGAATTGGTTCTGGTTATAATGAATTGGACATTTTGTTTCGTTTTTTTAAGCCTAGTAATCTGTTTTGTGATGGCTTTATTGAATGAGACCTAATTCATGTACTGTAATTCAGCCATTTAAAGTATAAAACTAGGGGCGTGTGGGTGGCTCAGTGGGTTATTTACTCTGCCTTCGGCTCAGGTCATGATCTCAGGGTCCTGGGATCGAGCCCCATCAGGCTCTCTGCTCAGCGGGGAGCTTGCTTCCCCTTCTTTCTCTGCCTGCCTCTCCGCCTACTTGTGATCTCGCTCTCTGTCAAATAAATAAATAAAATCTTTAAAAAAAAATAAAGTATAAAACTAGGGGCGCCTGGGTGGCTCAGTGGGTTAAAGCTTCTGCCTGCGGCTCAGGTCATGATCTCAGGTTCCTGGAATCAAGCCCCACATCAGGCTCCCTGCTCAGCAGGGAGCCTGCTTCCTTCCCCGTCTCTCTCTGCCTACCTCTCTGGCTACTTGTGATTTCTCTCTCTCTCTGTCAAATAAATAAATAAACAAACAAATAAATAAATAAAATCTTTAAAAACAATAAAAATAAAGTATAAAACTAGTTTTTTAGTGTATTTACAAGGTATATATATTTACCATCATCACAATTTTTGAACATGTTTATATTCCCAAAAAGAAACTCCATAGTCTTTTTTTTTTTTTTGAAACTGTACTCTTTAGTAGCCACTCCCCATCCTGACCAAACCCCTTAGCCAGGGCAGCCACTAATATACTTTCTGCCTATGTAGATTTTCCTGTTCTGGACATTTCATATAAATGGAATCATACATTATTTGATCTTTTGTGTCTGACTTCTCTCACTTAACATAACGTTATCAGGGTCACCCATGGTATAGCAGATATCAGTACTTCATTCTGTTTTATCGCTGAATAATATTCCATTATACGACTTTTTATTTATCCATTTATTATCCATTTATTTATCCATTCATCAGTTGATGGGCATTTAGGTTGTTTCTATTTTTTGGCTATCATGAATAATGTTGTTATGAACATTCATGTATGAATCTTTGTGTGGGCATGTTTTCGTTTCTCTTGGTTATATACCAAGAAGTAGAATTGCAGGATCATGCGGTAGCTGTATGTTTAACATTTTGAGGAACTGCGAGACTGTTTTCCACAGTGGCAGCATCAGTTTACATTTATACCAACTATGTGTGAGGGTTCCAGTTTCTCTACATCCTTTATTGTTTGCTTTTTTTGATTATAGCCATCCTGGGGTGTATGAAGTGATTTTGATTTATAGTTCCCTAATGACGAATGATGTTGAGCGTCCTTCTCATATTTTCTTCTGAGCCTTTTATAGTTTTGACGCCTATATTCCAGTCTTAGATCTGTTTTGAATTAATTTTTATATATGGTATAACGGTAGGGGTCCACCTTCATTCTTTTGCATGGAGATAACCAGTTGTTTTAGCACCATTTTTTAGAAAAACCTACTCTTTCCCCATTGAAGCTATTGGGAGGTTGAAGCAGAAAATGGTATGATCAGACACATATTTAAAGAAGATCATTCTGGCTACTATGTAGAGAATGTCATCTCCTATATCTCTGAATGTTAGAATGCCAGCAAAAGTTACTGAAAATGAGCAGTCAGTGCCATAGAACTAAGAGCAGAAACATGTGGTGTCAGAAAAGCCGTGAGAATAAAATGTTTCAAGAAGAGAAAGTGGTCAATTTTATGGCATCCTGATGAATGATTAAAATATATAAAAAGGAACTAAATCCTGGATTTAGCTATCAGAGGTGTTTGGAGACCCTTTGAAGAAGAGCAGTCTTGGTAGAATGGTAGTAGCAGTAGTCAGATTAGAATTGGTTGAGAAATGGATTTGGGAAGACAGAAATTAGAGAACTTTAAAGAAGGTTGCTGGGGAGATTTTTTTTTGTAAATACAGACAAGCTGGTTTTAAAATTTATATGGAGGGTTGCCTGGGTGGCTCAGTTGGTTAGACATGTGACTCTTGATCTCAGCTCGGGTCTTGATCTGAGGATTGTGAGTTCAAGCCCCACATTGTGCTCCACAGTGGGCATGGAGCCTATATAAAACAACAACAACAACAACAACAACTTATATGCAAAGGCTAGATAGCTAAAACAACTCTTACAAAAATAAGTGGGAGGAATCTCTCTGGTTTTAAGACTTTATTTAGCTATAGTAATCAAGACAGTATGGTATTGGAGGAGGCATAGACACATAGGTCACTGGAACAAAAAGAAAAACCCAGAAATAGACTGGGTTATGGTTGATTGATATTTGTCAAAGGTGCAAAAGCAACTCAACGAAGAAAGGCTATTTCCTCAACATTTTCAACAAATGGTGCTAGAGTAGTTGGACATCCATAAGTAAAAACATGAACCTTTACTTAAAATTCACACCCTGTACAAAAATCAACTCAAAATGTATCATCAATTCATTCATTCATTCATTTTTTAAAGATTTTATTTATTTATTTGACAGAGACAGAGAAAGCACAAGCAGGGAGAGCGGCAGGCAGAGGGAGAGGGAGAAGCAGGCTTCTAGCTGAGCAGGGAGCCTAGTGGGGGGCTCAATCCCGGAACCCTGGGCCACCCAGGTGCCCTGTATCATCAGTTTAAACATAAAATGTAAAACCATAGACTTTCAGAAGAAAATATAGAACATAGGACCTAAGACTAGGTGAAGAGTTCCTAGATACAACACTAAAACTGTGATCCATAAAAGATTCTTAAAAAGTCAGTAAGTTGGATTTCAGTTTAAAACTTTGACTCTACAAAGACCCTGTTAAGAGAATTAAAAAACTAGGTACAAAACTGTCCACATGCAGCAGTGTTTAAAAAAAAAAAAAAAAAAAAGATGGCAAAGAGTCCAGTTAGAAAATGGACTGAAGACAAGAACAGCCATTTCACCGAAGAGGATATATGGATGGCAAATAATTATATGACAAAAAGTTCACCATCATTAGCCATAGAGAAATACAAATTTAAATGATGATGAGGTATCACTACATGCCTAATTTATTAGATTAAAATAAAAAATAGTGACAACACCAAATGCTGATGGATGCAGAGAAACTAGATCTGTTACATTGCTAGTTGAAATGTAAAGTGGTACAGCCACTCTAGAAAAGTTTCCTTGTTTCTTATAAATGTAAACATATCATATGACTGAGCAGTAACATTCCTGGGTATTCATCCGGAAGAAATGAAAACTTATGTACACAGAGGAACTTGTACATAAATATTCATAGCAACTTTATTTGTGATGGCCAAAAACTGGAAACAATCCAGTCTCCTTCCACAGGTGAGTAATTAAACAAATTGTGGTATGTCCACACAGTGGAATACTATTCAGCAATAAAATGGAACAGACTAGTATGACATGCAACACCTTGGATGCATCTCAAGGAGATCATGGTGAAAAAGTGAAAGATAACCATTTGAAAACGTTGTGTTTAACATGATTCCATTTATATAACATTTTGAAAATGATAGAATCATAGATGTGGGCAACAGATTATTGGCCAGAGTGTAGGGACTAAAGGAGATGGAGTTTTCTATCGTGTTTGTGGTGGTGATTACACAGATCTGTACATCTGATAAAATTGCAGAGAACTACATACATGCATGCATGTGTGCCCACACACACATACGAATGTATGTTTAAAGAAAAAAGTAGATTTTAAGTAAGATCTTTTGATTGTACCAATGTAAATGTTCTGGTTTTGCTTTTGTACTATGGCGTAAGATATTACCATTGGGGAGAAGTGGGTGAAGGATACACAAGACTTCTTTGTACTATTTTTGTGACTTCCTGTGAGGCTATAATTATTTTAAAATTAAAGTTTTAAAAAAGAGTTTGCTAGGGAGGGGAATAGAGAAATGTGATGTTAGTTGGAGGGATGTAGGGTTGAGAGTGGGGTTTTTTTGGTTTTAATTCTGCTTTTTTAGAAAAGGGGATACTAAAACATGTATGTATGCTGATGAGAATGATCCATAAAAGGAGGAAATTGGTGATGCAAATAAGAGAGGGAAATTACAGGAGCAAAATCTGTATCTTAGATCTCTGGCATGAAGGAATTTAAAAATACTATTTACATATTTCCATCTTGTTACTTAAAAATGAGGTTATCTTTACAGCATTTTGTAAATGATCCTAAAGGTAAATGTGGCTGTACTACGGTTTAATCCTTTAATGTTCTAAACATTCCACATGCTTTTGTGTTATATTATGGAACTAGATCACTGAATAAAATGAATTTCAAGAGTTTTTATCACACTTGCTGGTGTTCATTTTAAAATAACTTCCAAGAGTTTTCTGTGTCATTTTTCTGTGGTTTTCCCTTCCAGATTTTCATACTATAGGTAGGTCATGAATTTCCTTTGACTAAAAAAAGCTACACACATATATATATTCTTATGAATAAACCATAATTATTTACCATTTAAGAATTAAATGAGTGATGGTACTGTTTTACTTTGTAGTGTATAGTGGATTTAATGTTAATCTTACCAAACCATTCTACTGTTTTGCCCTTCCTTTATCTAGAATGTCATAATATCAAAATGCTCAGTACAAAATATTGCTGTTTATTTCAGGGATACGGCAGGCCAGGAACGATTTCACACCATCACAACCTCCTACTACAGAGGAGCAATGGGTATCATGCTAGTATATGACATCACCAATGGTAAAAGTTTTGAAAACATCAGCAAATGGCTTAGAAACATAGATGAGGTAAGACTAGAAATTGTATAAACTCTTTATAAAGATACGTTTTTGAGTTTATTTAAGAATAAGTAATTCTAAATGGTGTTTAGGATATAATGTACTATCATTATTGAGTTATTTCTACTTCTTAAAGGTTAATGTTACCTGCCTTAAGTATTTGGGCAAGTCTATCTAGAACCCCATCCACGGCAATTCCTAACTTACCCAAAAACTTTATACAGCCATCTTTTCAGATGGCCCCATGGTTACCAGTGGTTTTACACACCTCTCTCTAAACGAATTCTTTCTCAGTGAATTTTTATTGAATGAATAAATTACTAAATTTTTCAGTAGTAATTTAAAACAACAGAAACGTTATATCACTTCTAGGCATTTTGAAAGATACAGAGTAGTAATGCAGTAAAAAACCTAACCAAAAAAGAGTGCCCTATCATTGCATGTGAAGATGTCAATTTTTATAAGGTAAAATATGTGTCAAAGCCAGTTTGTTTCTGTTCTGCAGTGTAAGTAGCTTTTTGTTGAAATTATTTTTCATGTCTTTTTGCAGCCTTCTGGACTTTGAATTTCCTTAAGACTAATTCCTTAAAGCACTTTTGGCTAGAAGTATTAAATGCAAGATAATGATATCTCAATGGTAGCGATCCTGACAGCTTATTCCTAATTTTTCCATTGCTGCAATGAATCTTGAAAGAGAAGCCTGTTAGTATTTAATAATCAATTAATAATACACAGATTTTTGAAACAAGGCTCCATTTGGATTTTCTTAGCCTTTATTTTATGATTCAGCTAAGTAGGACGAATAGTAGGAGCAATTGATAGATTGTGCATTTTTGTTCCAACAACAGCAGTTTTCCAAATTCTATGACATGAATCGGATGTCCTACAAGTCAGTCCTATTCTGATGCTAACTGCCCAGCCTTAGTGTCAGACTCCCCAAGTTTAAGGACTGCCCTTCCTTCAGATGTTAAGTCCTGGGTCCCCTCAGCTACCCACACTTCTCTCTGACTTGGCTACAAATTTGGGGGGTCCCAGGACCCACTTTCGGGTTCAGTAGTTGGCTCTAATGACTCCTAGAACTCAGGAAAGTGTTTTATTTACATTTATAATTTTATCATAAAGGATGCAGTGCAGGAACAGCTAATTGGAAGAGATGTACAGGGAAGGTATGGGGGTTGGACAACACAGAGTTTCCATGCCATCTCTGGACATGTCACCTTCTGGGCATTTTGATGTGTTCACCAACCTGGAAGAGGTCCCCTCCCTTCATTGTTTCAGAGTTTTGATTCAGGTTTTACCGTGTAGGTATGGTTAGTTAAATCATCGGCCTCTGGTGATTTAACTTAATCTCTAGCCCCCTTCACCTCATTGGAGGTAGGGGAGTGGCTGAAAGTTCCAAATCTTTTTTTATTTTTATTTTTTAGTTGAGGTGGGGTAGAGAGAGAGAGCATGAGCAGGGGGGAGGGAGAAGCAGACTCCCCACTGAGCAGGAAGCCTGACGCTGGGCTTGATCCCAGGACCTGGAGATCATGATCTGAGCCAAAGGCAGACTCTTAACAATCTGAGCCACCCAGGTGCCCCTTGAGAGTTCCAATTCTTTAATCACGTTTGGTTCTTCTAGTGACCAGCTTCCATTGTGAAGCTCCGTAGGCCACCCCGCTGCCCCAGGTCTTCATTAGCATACACTTAGGTAGAAAGGGCCCTGTTATGAACAGCAAAAGACAGTCCGTCACTCAGGAAATCAGGAGTACTGTGCCAGGGCACCAAGGCCAGATACGTTTTTTATTTATATTACAGCCTTATGCATTTCGTAGGCTGGATGGCTTCAGTTTCACAACATGAGAATTAAGATACATAAAACTCAGCCATTAAAAAGAAAGTATGTTTTTTCTGACGGTAAGAGATTGGTGTTGCCTAATTTTCACTTTGTTTTAGAAATTAAAACTTTAAATGAAAAAAAGCTGAGTTGATCCAGCAACATTTTAAAAGGATTATTATATATCATTGATCAAGAGAAATTTACCTAGGAGTGTAAGGGTAGTTCAGTATAAGAAATCAATCAGTGTAATACACCATCTTATTATGTTTTTTTTGTTTTTTTTTTTTAAGATTTTATTTATTTGAGAGAGAGAGAATGAGCAGTGGGGAGGGGCAAAGGGAGAGGGAGAAGCAGACTCCTTGCTGGGCAGGGAGCTTGAGTCGGGGCTCGATCCCAGGACGCCGAGATCACAACCGGAGTGAAAGGCAGACACTTAACCAACTGAGCCACCCGGGCATCCCTGTAATACATCCCTGTAATCTTTTTTTTTTAAATTAAAGATTTTATTTATTAATTTGACAGAGAGTGTGCGCATGAACACAAGCAGGCAGAGGAGCAGGAAGAGGAAGAGGGAGAAGCAGACTCCCTGCTGAGCAGGGAGCCCGACTTGGGGCTTCATCCCAGAACCCTGGAATCGTGACCTGAGCCAAAGGCAGACACTTAACCGACTGAGCCACTCAGGTGCCCTGTGTAATACACCATCTTGGTAAAAGACAGAAACCATATGATCTTGCCATCAGACACAGAAAAAAATTTTGACAAAATCCAACATCCTTTCATGGTAAAAACACTCAGCAAACTAGAAATAGAACATCTGTAAAAATCCTACAGCTAACAGCATACCTG
This sequence comes from Potos flavus, assembly GCA_028534135.1. Classification (NCBI taxonomy): domain Eukaryota; kingdom Metazoa; phylum Chordata; class Mammalia; order Carnivora; family Procyonidae; genus Potos; species Potos flavus. The sequence continues at coordinate 17,347,290 of CM052885.1, forward strand.
TATCTATGATCAAGAAAATGAGAAATATGCCACTACTGTTCAGAATTGTAGTGGAGGTTCTAGCCAGGGCAATTAGGCAAAGAAGAAAAGGGGGAAACCCAGATTGGGAGGGAAAACTGTATTTGTAAATAATGAGATTTCGTATATAGAAAATCCTAAGGAGTGGTTCCTGGGTGGCTCCGTCAGTTAAACATCTGCCTGCGGTTCAGGTCTTGATCACGGAGTCCTAGGATCAAGCCCCACATTGGGCTTCCTGCTCCACGGGGATCCTGCTTTCCCCCGCCCCTTCTTCTGCTTGTGTGCTCCCCCCTAAATAAATTTTTTTTTAAAGATTTTATTTATTTATTAGAGAGCGCAAACAGAGGGAGTAGCAGGCAGAGAGAGAAGGAGAAGCACGTTCCCCACTGAGCAGGGACCCCAATCTGGGGCTTGATCCCAGGACTCTGGGATCATGACCTGGGGTGAAGACAGATTGGTTAACTGACTGAGCCACCCAGGCACCCTGTCAAATAAATAAAATCTTCAAAAAAAAAAAAAAAAAAAAATCCTAAGAAACATACACCAAAAAATAAAACTGTTAGAACTGATGAACAAGTTCAGTAAGCTTGGAGGATACAAGATCAGTATACAAAAATCAATTGTATTTCTGTACTTTAGCAGTGAATAATCCAAAAATGAAATTAAGAATATAGTTCCAGGGACGCCTGGGTGGCTCAGTTGGTTAAGCAGCTGCCTTCGGCTCAGGTCATGATCCCAGGGTCCTGGGATCGAGTCCCACGTCAGGCTCCTTGCTTGGCAGGGAGCCTGCTTCTCCCTCTGCCTCTGCCTGCCACTCTGCCTGCTTGTGCTCTCTCTCCTCTGACAAATAAATAAATAAAAATCTATTAAAAAAATTATTAAAAAAAAAGAATATAGTTCCATTTACAGTAGCTTCAAAAAGAAGAAAAACTAGTTACGAAAAATTTAACCAAAAACATTCAAAACTTACATACTGATAACCATAAGATGTTAAAAGAAATTAAAGATCCCTGTAATTAGGATTTAAAAGAAAATAGAAAGAAAAAAGAAATAAAAGAAAAAAAAAGAAAATAAAGATCCATGTAATAAAAATCCATGTTTATTAATTGGAAGTTTTCATATTGTTAAGATGGCAGCATTAGCCAAAGTGATTTGCAGATTCAGTGTAATCCTATCAAAATCCCAGCTGCTGCCTGGGTCCTTGGTGGCAGGGTGGGGGGAGGCGCTGGCAGAAATTGACAGGCTGATCTTAAAATTCATATGGAAGTACAGGCACGGGACTCAGAGTAGGCTCTGATATGAGGAATGACTTTTAAGCTGAGATGTGAAGAAATGAGTAAAAGTTACCCGGAAAAGGATAGGGTTGGTGGAAAGAATGTAATCAATTCAAATTTAAGACAAATCAAAACTCAAAGTACTTTCGTTATCTAGAGAACTTAACTACCTTGGCTGTAGAGACATTCAGGGAAAGGAGTATTGAGCCAAAGAGATGATTTGCAGGTATTTTTCTTACTCCAGGGGTTGGTTGTCTTTTCACTCTGATAGTGACCTTTGACACATAAAAGTTTTTTAATTTTGATGAATATAATTTGCCTTTTTTTTCTTTTGTTGCCTGTACTTTTGGTGTCACATCCAAGACACCATTGCCAAATCTATGTCATAAAATATATTTTCTTTCTGAGTTTTATAGTTTTAAGTCTTATATTTAGGCCTTTGATCCACTTTGAGTTCATTTTTGTATATGGCATAAGGTAAGGGTCCAACTTCATTCTTTCCCATGTTGAAAGCTGGTATGCCCAGCACTTCTTTTTTTTTTTTTAAGATTTTTATTTATTTATTTGACAGTTTGACAGAGCGATACAGAGAGAGCACAAGTAGAGCAACAAGCAAAGGGAGAGGGAGAAGCAGGCTCTCCACTGAGCTGGGAGCCCAAAGCGGGCTCAATCCCAGGACCCTGGGATTATGACCTGAGCTGGAGGCAGCCGCTTAACCGACTGAGCCACCCAGGTGCCCCCGCAGCACCATTTTTGGAAAAGACTTCTTTCCCCCATTGAATGGGCTTGGCCCTCTTGTTGAAATCATTTGATCATGCATGCAAGGGATTATTTCTTGGCTCTGTATCCTGTTTATTCATGTGTATATCTTTATGCCAGTAGCACACTGTTTTGATTATTGCAGCTTTGTAGTAAGTTTTGAAATCAGGAAGTAAGTATGAATCTTCTAACTTTGTACTTCTTTTTTAAGATCATTTTGGCTGTTCAGGGTCCCTCAAGGTTATATATGAATTTTAGGGATGGATTTTTCTATTTGGGCAAATGATGTTACGATTTCAGTGGGGCAAACATTTGTTTTTAACCGATTTTTCTGCATAGGATCTTCTTGTGCCCTAGCAGTGTAGCTTTTTGAGATTTTAAGAGCTGTAAAATTTTTAATTAAGGCTTCTGCAGGGTAATACTCATTATCTAAAATCATGATCCAGCGCATAAGAGATTTCAGTTTCAGATCTTGTGCTTGTATCTTCAGTTTTGGTGAGAATATATCTAGAAACTAGACAGCCTCCTCTTGGGGTAAAACAATATTTGACAGCTTTATGTCTTAGGAATTGTGTTTCTTTTTCTAAGTAATTTACGAATTCATGTAGGCTTTTATAATGGGGTGATTTCAGGGTGATTGTTTAAAACTTCCAGATTATAAAATGACACTGAAAATTGAGAAAAATAAAGTCATTTTTAGAGACTATTAAGCTATAAGTCATGGTAATATGTCAATTAAATCTTCATTCCATTGTAGCATGCCAATGAAGATGTGGAAAGAATGTTACTAGGAAACAAATGTGATATGGACGATAAAAGAGTTGTACCTAAAGGAAAAGGAGAACAGGTAAAAAGCCATGAATGAAACTAATATGCTGCCCTTTCTTTGTGAAGATGGTATTGCATTTGATTGTTGGTAGTGGTAATGGAACGTGCTGAGCTCTTCACATTGTTTTATAAGTGCTGTGGGGAACAAGTTATCATGTGAGTGAATTTTTTCAGTGCATATCTTACAGGTGTGGGAGAATCAAACCTTTGGTAGTAGTATCTTTAGCTGTATTTAAACTACAAAGAGGGAAAAATACAAATCAGTGATCCTCAGTTTTTTAACTTAAGACTTTAAGTACCTCACTTAGAGTATTTGACGTAAATTCCTGAAGTGAGGAAGGATTCTTTTATTATTATTTTTGTTTACTTATTTATTTTTGAACGAACTTGACCATTTGAATCGTGACCCATTGAAGTACTTTGCTTTATATAACCTAGTAGGGACTGCTGCCTTTAGAATAATATTATTTCCTCCAGAATGCTAAAGTCAACAGTTGGCACCCTGTGCTTGATAATTTTACGATGACATTTTGCTTCTGTTTTAGATTGCAAGGGAGCATGGTATTAGATTTTTTGAGACTAGTGCAAAAGCAAATATAAACATCGAAAAGGCTTTCCTCACATTAGCTGAAGATATCCTTCGAAAGGTAAGATCCAAGGTGCCAGTGTCACAGTTCTTTTTTGAAGTACTGGATTAACATACAGAAATTAGATTTGGGTTGTATTGTTCATAAATGTTTACCCATCACCAGTATCAAACCCTCTACAGTGACCCCTTGGGGGAGCAGTGAGCCATTAGAAGTCTGTAGCATCTGGTCAGTGGTAACACTGTTCTGAGCTCCCACACTGACTGTCAAGTCCCCAATTTCATGCTCCTTTTTTCAGTTTTTTGTCTGGTCTGTGGTCTTGTGGCTCTTCTGTTTACTTTTGGACTCACTTCTCTTACACATTCTTTGCATTTCTATAGATAATTTCTTGAAATTTAAGATAATAGTTACTGCTACAGAATCACCTTCTTCTATCTATATAGTCCTTTCTCAGATGTGCCAGTAAAGAGCATGTATATATTATATAGTGAATAAATACAGTAAATCCATCCCAATTTTTCATTTAGTCAACCATTTCAATCTGTGGTATTTTAAAAATTGCTTAAATATGAACCCAGGGAATTCATTTTACTTCAGGGTTAGTGTTCTGTATTTAACTTGGGAATCCCCATACTTACCAATATGAGTAACTTGTAGCAAAATTGGGAAATCTGATTTTCACAGTTTTCCTCAAATGACTAGATATAATATGCAGATTTGGTTCTAAATCTTGAGTTGTCCATTCAATCTATGGTATATTTAAATGCACGTAAAAACAGAAAAAATCTGACACAACTCCTAATGGAGAAGCAGGCATTGTATAGGAGAAAATTTAATTGCTTCTGGTAACCTTTATATTTTTATACTTGAAGTAACAGTATTTTTTCAAAAACCAGTCCCCAAATTAAAAAATATATATATCTGTAAAACATAAGCTTTAATAGAGATGGCATCTCAGATATAAATCTAGGGACATTTCACAGAAATCAAACTTTATTTTTTATAGTGAAATGTAGTTATTCGTTAATTATAATTGTGTGTTCAAACCAGAAAAAAGCCATCAGTTATATTGCTGTTCCCAGTGACTATAAAAGTTGTGCCCTTCCACATCTGCCAGCATCCTAGTATCTATAATATATTGAGTAATAAAAAGCAACTTAGAATATAATATGTGTAGTATGATCTTATTTTTAAAAATTATGTATAATACCAAACACACATGTATTAACATGTGCACACACATTTGGTTATGTTTAGCAAATAAAGATCTGGAAGGATCTATACCAAACTTAAATAGTGAGTATTCCAAGTGGGTGACAGTGTTAAGGAGGAGATATAGAACAGAATTACTCAAGGACTCTGATGTTTATATAGTTTTGTTTAGAAAATTTAGTGTTTAGAAAATTTTTAAAGTTATAAAACAACTTAAAAATTTTAAAATATTCTTTCACAGTATGTAAAGGTAAAACCCCTTGGAATTCCCTGAGGAATTTTTATACTTTTATATACATTTTTATATTTGAAAATATTCCTGTGAGAAATAAAAATAGAAGCATAGAAAACTAAAGTACTAGATGGACAAGGAAAAATGTTCATATTTTTAATTAAATGAAGGAAATAACAGGAATAGAAAAATGCTCTTTTAATTAGTGGAATACTTTGTATTTCAGAGTTTGGTAGGTCATAGTGAAAAATTATTCCCGAGGGTTTTGGAGGGGAGAGGGGTCGGGGGTTAGGTGAGCCTGGTGGTGGGTATTAAGGAGGGCATGTATTGCACAGAGCACTAGGTGTGGTAAATAATCAATGAATCTCTGAACACTGAAAAAATAAAAATTAAAAAAAAGTTTAAACTGGAAAAAAAAGAAAGATTATTCCAGTACCCACAGAATTTACGACAACACTTGTCGAAATGCCGTTATCTCTTGTGTTCTTTCTCTTTCTGGATTTTTTGGTTTTCTCCATTGTTTTTGATTTTTTTCTGTCCATACTGTATCCCTTGATTTTTCTCACTAATCTTGGCATTTAAAAAAAAAATAATGCTTATATAGTCTTATAATCTGTGTCCCAGTATGATAGATCTTCCTTGTAATCCCATTAAAGGTTAAAAAATAAAGATCTCAGTCTGGAGTCTTCCCCATGTAGGCAACGCCCCAATGTGGGGTCCCATTTTTTTCTCATACACATACATATGCTTTTTGATGTGGTAAAATTAGGAGTTAAAACAGCAAACATAATGGGAAATACAGGAGTGCTTCCTGACTAACAGCTTTCGGTGCCATGATTTCTCTCCTGAGTTAGTAAAAGACAAATTAACTTTAGAATGAAAGCAATTTAAAACATTTTTAACTTAATTATTTGAATAAGTAATTCATTCTCATGGGTCAAACATTTAAAATAGAGTGCAAGTGTAGAGAAGTTTCCCACCACATTCTCCCCACTCCTCATTCATCCCCCACAGGTAACCAATGTAATTAATTAACTGATCTCTTAGTTATTAATATATGAGTAAATATGAATGTATATTTTATTCCCACCAACTTTTTTTTAAACAGATAAGGCAACTTGCTGTACTCTGGCACTTAAAATAAGTAAAATAATTCCACTTTTTGAATAATTGAATGCTACTCCTATTAGTGAATATGTCATAATTAAACAGGTTTTCTCAGTGAGGGACATGCAGGTGATTTTCAGCCTTATGATCTCATAAATTGCATTGCAGTGAATAATCTTATATTTAAATCATTTTGCAAGCATATAATTATGTGCAAGTATATGAAGGACAGATTCCTAGAAGTGGCCAAAGAGCACATATGTACATTTTTATAATTCTGATACATCTTGCCACATGCTGGCATGAGGGTTGTACCCGTTCATACTCCTACTAGCAGTGGATGAGAATGTCTGTTTCCTCACACTCTGGCCACGTAATTGATCATAAGACTTTTAGATCTTTCCCAACCTGACAGGTTAAAAAAAAAAAAAAAAAAAAGATTTAATTTGCAGCACTCTTATGAGTATGGTGAGCATTTTTAAAGATAGTTTTAAGAATCACTTTTGTATTTTCTTTTCTGTAAACTTGTTTTATTCCTTTGCTCACTTTTTAAATTATTGTCCCTTTTCTTATTCTTAGCTAGGAATAGCTTAAATTTGTATTTAAATAAACTTGATTAATACTTTGGCTTTAAAATGTTCTACTCTGCATGGGAGAATTCCTTTTTTCAGAGAGTCTCTTTCAGGGATCTAAGTTAAATTTTAAAAGGGTAGACTGTGAGTGAGGTGTCAAATGAAGGAATATAGTGACCTCCCTGGTTACAAGTACCCACGTTTTTGTTTGTTTTTTTTAAACATCCATGTACTTTTAACTGATAACTGACCCACACCTGGAAGTTACCAGAGAAAGAATATTTCCTGTGTAACCATATTCTTTTGCTGTGGGATAGGTGCTGAGGAGCTCTTTCTCTTCTTCTGTCATTTTTCTCAAGATCTGCAGTAGGAATAGTTGGTTGTTCAGGAAAACTCCAAAATTTTTTTAATGCAAAACTTGTAGCTCTAACATGCAATGAGGAAAAGAATCCCATAAGGCAGTGAGAGTAGGTAGGTGAGCTCAAAGTGCAAGTCAAAATTTCACTTCCGTATGAGTTAAGTAGGACTTCTCTTGGGCTACATGACTTTTTAAAAATATTTTAAGTTGTTCCCCCTGGGTTACCTTAACTTTATCTTGTTTTCATTGAGAGAATACATTCCCAGTTACATCTTAGCTTTTAAAATTTCATTCACGGTGACCCACTGTTAAAACAACAGCCAGGATAAGTTTCACAGATTGATACTGAGTAAAGGGAATCATACATCATAGAATACATAAAACATGGTATGTATTTGAAGGGCAAGAACAGAAAAAAAAACCTAATCTCTGGTGACCAAAATGAGGGTACCGTTTACCTTTAGGAGGGTAGTACTGGCTGGAAAGGGATGCAGGGGAGCCTTCTAGGGGTATTATGTTCTATGTTTTGATCTGATAGTTTCACTTTACATACTAAAAATCCATCAAGCACAATTAAGATTTGTATACTTCACTATATGTAAGCGGTTTCTAAAAAAATGGTCCTTTCCTATATACCATATGGGCTATCTGTTGAAAATAGTATATTCTTTTAATTTTAAAAGTAATACTTAGGTTATTGGGGAAATACTGGATTATTCATAGAAGAAAATAAAATCACTCATAAACCCACCACCTAAAGGTTTTCTACTGTTAACATGTGGTGTCTCTCCTTTCGATTTTTTTTCTATATCCATTTTTAACATGAATCATACAACTTTGCATTCTGCCCTACCCTTTTTCTTCCACTAACGTTAGCATATCATTGTTGAGCTTGCCTTTTTCAATCTATGGTAGAGCATTACAAACCTCAGACTCAAAAGGCAAGTAACTAAGACAGAAAGGGCTGTTCCACTTCTCTGAGGTTAGACTTGACCCAACATTGGTTTTATACGGATGCCTTTTGATAATGCTTTTTAAGTACTAGATACTCCGGGGTCGGGGCTAAGAGCTAGCAAACCTCTGTGCAACGAGAGCAGAAAAGATACTGGAAGCTTTATGAAAGGGATGCCTAGAGGCCTCTAGACATTTCACAGCTTGGAGTAAGCAGACAAAATGTAGATCAAAAAAGCTGCCAAATCTTTCCTTTGCATGGGAGAGAAAACCTATCTCGTGTGACTGGAGTTAGATTTTGTTACCTTTGGAAGAATATTTCTGTCGAATCTTGATTTCTCCAAAGCCGTGTGTTTCATGGGTTCCTTCCCTTGTGTGTTTGTTGCAGACCCCTGTAAAAGAGCCCAACAGTGAAAATGTAGATATCAGCAGTGGAGGCGGCGTGACAGGCTGGAAGAGCAAATGTTGCTGAGCGTTCTCCTGTTCCGTCACTTGCCGTCCACCGCCCCGTTTTCTCCTCTTGCTGCAAAATAAACCACTCTGTCCATTTTTAACTCTAAACAGATATTTTTGTTCCTCATCTTAACTATCCAATCCACCTGTTTTATTTGTTCTCTCATCCATGACTGCTTGCTGACTTTATAATTTTCTCCAAACAAGAAAATGTATAGAAAAATCATGTCTGTGACTTCATTTTTAAATGTACTTGCTCAGCTCACCACTGCATTTCAGTTGTATTATAGTCCAGTTGTTCTTATCAACATTAAAACCTATAGCAATCATTTCAACTCTATTCTGCAAATTGTATAAGAATAAAAGTTAGAATTAACAATTTTATTTTGTACAACAGTGGAATTTTCTGTCCTGGATAATGTGCTTGAGTCCCTATAATCTATAGACATGTGATAGCAAAAGAAACAAAAGCCAGGAAAACATCCATTTTCGCCTTGAATATGTCAATGGGATTAATTTTGTCCTGTGCCTTATGTGGAAAGGAACTTCTTTGGTTTTTCATTTTGTTTGTTAGTTTGTTTTGGTGGGAGCATGTGCAGGAGACACACATATCATCCAAACATAAACCATTAAAACGTTTGTGGTTTGCTTGGCTGTAATTTTCAAAGTAGTTACTTGAGGACAAAGGGTAATGCAGAAATGATAGCTTTGGTTTGCTGAGTCTTATTTTAAGTGGCCTTGATATTTAAAACTATTCCTGCCACCAGTTCTTCTCTTTGGCCACTTTTTCCTTGTGTCTGTCTTCCTGCATGCTGCTTTATTTGCTTCTCCCTCCCCCACCACCCAATGGTATGAGTTATTTAAAAACGAAAGGGGCAAACTAGTAGGTTTTTCAAGTTTAACATAAAGTACTGATTTAACTTGCTAAGTAAACTGAAAGATAAATTCTAACTGCCTACTACTATCAAATGTCTTCCCCTCATTTTCTCTCTCTCCTAAAACTTCGGCCCCAGATTCCTCCATTCGCTCTTTTACTTCATGCTCTTCTTCTCCTTCCCTCTTCGTTCTCTTTCTATCCACCGAGTTTATGAAATGGAAGAGTTACTTGCATGCACTAGTGTTTGGAGGGTGTTGTGGTTTGTCTTTCTAATTAGGTGTATAGCCTATTCACTTTCCTAGAATAAATCTCGTAACCGAAATTTGAGTAGTCTCCATTCTGGCAACTCCTCTAGCAGTTTGGTAGCCCAGTAAAGGTTTGTTTCTTTTTGATTTTGGTTTTGTTTTCAACGGTGGGAAGGAGGAGTGAAATTTATTAACATATTTGCCAAATATACTGAGATTTGGCCTTTGAAGAACACTTTTTCAGTGTTAAGTTGTCTTTACCTTAAGATTAGAGATACTTTAGAATATTATTAATTTTAAGTCCTGTCTTCACATCCCTTTGGAAAATGTGTATTACCATGGATTTGGGAAAAGGACAGCAAAAGGCTTTTCATGTAGAGATAAGATCTCCAGCTATCTCTAACCCTGTCCTTTTTTCACTGCATTTTTCTAGTTTTGCTTCATTGCTTATCATCAGGATAGGGTAAGTTAAGTTTGCTACGCTGCTAGCATCCTAAGATGATACCTTTGTTGAAATAATTGTGAATAGCATGATTCATTTCTAGCAGAGGCTGAGTTTAGGACAGCAGCTTCCATTGAAAAGTCTCTCTGTGTCGTGGATAGCATTTCAATGCCCTCTTGGCTCACGTCAACAGCATAGGGACGTATCTGCTGTAAACATCCATGAGTTCTTCAGATAGTGCCCTAAAAACAATTTTATATGCCTCACTGGTTGTCGTTCTTAGGTTTTTCCTTCACTTGACTTTATCATTGTTTACTAGTAAAAGCAGCATTGCCAAATAATCCCTAATTTTCCACTAAAAGTAATAATGAAATGATGTTAAGCTTCTCGAAAAGTTATAGGTTAAACCTACTATTGTTAGATTAATTTTAATGTATGTGTTGCTTTCCTTCATCTGGAATGTGGCAATAGCTTTTTTATTTTTAACCCTCTTTAATCCTTACTCAATTCAGTGACTTAAGGTTTGAGAGCTAAACACTGGGATTTTTGGGTAAAAGACTGACAGTTTTGTTTGCATAATTATAATCGGCATTGTACATAGAAAGGATATGGCTACCTTTTGTTAAATCCGCACTTTCTAAATATCAAAAAAAGGGAAATGGAGTATAAATCAATTTTTGTATAACCTGTTTGAAACAGTTTTATTTGCTTAATATTAGGGCTTTGCCCCTTTTTCTGTAAGTCTCTTGGGATCCTGTGTAGAAGCTGTTCTCATTAAACACCAAACAGTTAAGTCCATTCTCTGGTACTAGCTACAAATTCGGTTTCATATTCTACTTAACAATTTAAATAAACTGAAATATTTCTAGATGGTCTACTTCTGTTCATATAAAAACAAAAATTGATTTCCAACTGTGTGGCTTGGTTTTCATTTATTTATGGAGTTGAAGATGAGGATCACCTCTGAAGACAATGCAAAATAGCACACTGAGTATTAGAGGAGCAGAAATAGAAGGGAAATAACTTTCTCAGCCTAGGGAAAACAGAAAGCAATTTCAAGAACTATCTTTGGTAAGAAACTACATAAGAAATGGAAATCTAAGCAGAAACATCCTGGTGTCAAAAGAGACACCACAGTCACTCCCCAGCCAACAACACTAGAATGTGCCAAGGCCAAGGGCGGCTGCACACAGCTGGTTACCCCGTGCCACCAAGGTAGGCTCCCAGCCTGGAGGGTGAATGCTTGTTTTAGCAGTGACCATTCTCTTATCGGGGGAAAAAAGTATTTCCTACTTTTTTTGTGAACCATAAGCGACAGCTTTTTTTTTTTTTTTAAGATTTTATTTATTTGAGAGCCAGAGATAGCGAAAGAGAGCATGAATGGGGAGGAGAGGGAGAAGCAGGCTCCCCTATGAGCAGGGAGCCCGATTTGGGCTCGATCCCAGGACACCCTGGGATCATGATCTGAGCCAAAGGCAGACGCTTAACCGCTTAAGACGCTTAATTAACCGACTGAGCCACCCAGTCATCCCGACAGCTTTGTTTTATATAAAGAAAAGCTTAATCCCATATTAGTCAATAGGTAGAGATAAATTTTTTTTTTAAGACTTTATTTATTTGACAGGAAACACAAGCAGGGGGAGTGGGAGAGGGAGAAGAATGCCTCTCGCTGAGGAGGGAGCTTGATGCGGGGCTCAATCCCATGACTCTGGGATCATGACCTGAGCTGAAGGCAGACCCATAACGACTGAGCCACCCTGGCGCCCGTAGAGATAAATATTTGTTGACAAGGTTATTTCTGCGGGAAGGATAATGTGTAGAAGTTTCCTCATCCTGCAGTGTTTAGGAATCACCTGGAGTGCTTTTACTGCTTCCCCATTCAGTCTTCCAACTTTTTCTGTTTTGTGTGTCTAGGGTGAGGCCCATGATTCTCCTTTTGAGACTGGTTTAGGAAAATAGAACAAGGTCTCTGCCCTTAAATCTGCAATCCAGTTTAGAAAGCAAAAGCAATTGTTAGCTAAGAACATGTAAGAGCCAACAAGGGGCGCCTGGCCGGCTCAGTCAGTAGAACATGCAGCTCTTGATCTCAGGGTCGTGAGTTTAAGCCCTGCATTGGGCGTAGAGCTTACTCTTAAAAAAAAAAAAAAAATCAACTAGATGTGTTTCAGATTTTAAGTACTGTATTAGTAGTTGGGGAGTAGTTGGGGTGGCTTTCTGAGGAAATAGGGACATGAACTGGTTCTTGGGTAAATAGATCAGCTGATGCTAAGGGGGAGGGTAAGAAGGGATCACAGGTAAATTCGAAACAGGCTTTGCTTATGTGAGAAACCAGAAGTCCAGCTGAACAATGATAGGCAATGGGGAATCTTGGTGAGCCCTTAAGAGTGGTGAGAGCAATGTGTGTGTGTGTATGTGTGTGAGGAAACCAATTCTAGATGTGTTGGAAGAGGAAGAAGCTGGAAGGTTCTGGAGATTGATCACATAGGAAGTTAGTAGGTTAACTGAGATTTGAATAGGACCAGGCTAAAATGATGGCAGAGGGCAGTGCAGGGTTTAAGTTCAAGTATGTGAAAGGGAAAGAATATTTTTTGCCTACTAAAAAATAACTGGAGCCTGCCAGTTACTTGTGACACTGTTCTATGTTCTTTGGGTTTCTGTCCCCAACGACCTGGTGAGATGGTACACAAGATATCGTTTATTTACAAAATAAACAGTGTCAGATTAAATACTTTGGCTAAGGTTGCACATCCCATTGGTGCTGGAGTTGGATTTTGAAACCAAGCCTGAAGCCAGTGCTCACTGTTTTTACCTTCCCCTTATCACAGTTTCTCAGAATAGGGTCTTAAGGTTTGGTTATAATGATTTTAATGAGGGTAATATGGGCGCTATGCCGGAGCTAACAAAGAATTCTAGAGTGTAGTCTGACGTAGTTAATGTAACCATTGAGCCTAACCTTGGCCGCTTCTAACAGTCATGCCCTTGAAAGTACTTAGACCAGTTAACTAATGTTTTTAGTTTAAACCCGTATTCCACCCCCTACCACCCTGCCAATTTTATGTTTCCCCCTACTCCAAACCATCTTTTGGCTGAAAGTAAACAGGCAGTTGCTTTTCACATTTCTCTTAATTGGCTTTCTAAGGCTAGACTTTGAGGGGCACCTTTGTTGTTAATTAATCACTACCACGAGTAATGGTGGAAAAACTCAAAACACAGGTAAGAGTCCTCTAGGGGGATTGAGGGCTTCAAGCTTTTCTGGGACACTGAATTTGGGTCTGAGAGTTCCAGCACTGAGACGAGGAGAGGTGTAGTCCAGTTGCATCTTAAAAACTGGTTGCTAAGAAAAAATCTCTAGCACAAAATTCAGAAATTTCTACCATTAAGGTTTATTGGCCTTCAAAGTGAAATTGTCTCCAGTGCAAGTTCATAAAATGCATGAATTTGCTTGTCCATTTGCTCTATCATTTGTGTGAATTTCCGTAAAACAGAAAAGTACACTGAAAGTGCATGGTGGCCTTTCTGTAGGGAGCTGAAGTAACAAAGGGCAGACTTGCAGCTTTCTGGTGAGATGACTTCGCTATAGACAGAGTTTATTTGCTTCTTCAAGAAAGGGTAATTACCATTCTCATTTGGTTCTGAAATATGGCAGTTTGTCTTTTGACCGGAGCTAGAGCGTAGTCTGTCCAAGATTGAGCTCTCCCGCGAGTGCTTGAAGGGCAGGGTTTTAGTCCATTTACTTTAGTCCAGATGTGCAGGGGCAGAGTGGGTATCGCTTTGAAAATGATTGGACTCCAAGGAGAGGCCGTTCACCCCAGCCCCTTCCGAAGTGCTTGGGATACTCGGTCACAGCCTCCTAAGTGTCACGGGGCAGTCACGGAAGCCACGGGTCTGGCGGGTTTTGCAGGCGGATGCCGCAGTGGGCTCCCCCGGCCCGGCGCCCTGGGATGAGCCAGCCCGCTCAGAAGCCCTCCAGGCCTCGGTCTTCTCTGTGGCGCCTCCCACACCCCAGGGGCTGTGACAACACCCAAGCGTGGGCCAGGCACTCGTGCCGTCCCTCTTCATCAACACAGGCCACTTACGCGTTACCTTGGAAATAAATGTTTGAAGAGAATGATGTGAAAAATAAGTTCCTAGGATAGGGATCACTTTTCCAGTTTCAGCTCTAGGTCACTCGTGTGGGAGGTGACATTACTATTCTTGTTTCTAATCACCCAACTTTGAGAACTCAACCGATGATGACTTTCCCTCACCGTCACCTGCTACTGTTCAGTTGTCCTCCATTATCGCCTGTCTTCCCCTTGACATTCCCACGCTCTCGTTTTGATACTTGGTCCTCTCTTGTAGACCGCAGCATTATTTTCCTAACTCGCCACCGAGTGTCGCTCTCCCCCTCCTACCCTTGTCCCTCTTGCACACATCAGAAGGTTCGTCTTCAGAACACTCCACGCTCCTGCTTGAGAATGGGCCGTGGCCCGTGGCCTACGGCAAGGACGTGCCATGCTTGACCGTGCTTGGTCACCATCCAAGCTTCCAGGGAAATAAAACAGTGAGTTGACCTGGTCCAACAGTTGGGGACCTTCTCCAGGCCCCAATCTGTGTTACAGTCTTAACTATCACCCAGAGTGCTACACAGATTTACTTAGCTGTTTGTAGGCCTCACAACAGGTCAGGCAACAAATTGTCTCTACCATCCCTTGGCTTAATACCCTGCTGTGCAGTTCTTAGCTGCAAATGGCAAAAACCAACTTGGCCTTATTTAAGCAGTGGAGGACATTTCTTAAAAGGATGTTAAAGTTGCATTTTAATTTAATTTTATTTTTTTAAAGATTTTATTTATTTGACAGAGACACAGCGAGAGAGGGACTACAAGCAGGGGGAGTGGGAGAGGGAGAAGCAGGCTCTCTACTGAGGAGGGAGCCCAATGCCAGACTCGATCCCAGGACCCCAGGACCATGACCTGAGCCAAAGGCAGACGCTTAACGACTGTACCACCCAGGTGCCCCAAAGTTGCATTTTTAAAAAAGATTTACTTATTTTGAGAGAGAGAGTGCACACGAGTGGGGTTGGGGATTGGGGGAGGAGCAGAGGGTGAGGGAAAGAAAGAATCTCAAGCAGATGCCCCACTGAGGGTGGAACCCAGTGTGGAGCTCGATCTCACGACGCCGAGATCAGGATCTGAGCCGAAATCAAGATCAAGCACTTAACCGCCTGAGCCGCCCAGGTGCCCCTAAAGGTGCATTTTTATACGAAGGTGGTGGCGGTGGCCTGATTTTTCATTTTCCACAAATCCCTCCATAAAAACACAGCAAGTAGGATCGGAAAACCCATGGACAGTGTATACAGCAAAAGCAGTTGATAAGGTACCCCCACAAACTCCCAAACACAAGCAGGTTGGGGCAAACTTCTGACAGAAACAGGAGCTGTATCATAGCGTCTGTGAAGAAGAAAGCATAGGGAAGAAATGGGGCATCTGGTGGATGGAAAACTCCAAAATAACCAGCAAGGACTCGAAAACACCACAAGCCAATATTAGAGCAGTGGCTGACACTCACAGGGGTTTGCACAATCCAACAGCAAGTGAGTGCAGGGGTCTACTAGGAACTCGGAAGACTGCCAAAGTCCGAGCCCTCAGAAGTTCTCTCTTCCCATTAAAAGAAACCAGAGCTTCATGAAGAAATGGCAGAGTCCATGTTTGTCACATCAGACAGAGAAGTTCTCAACATCTAAGGATGTGTCAATAGGGTTTGGGAGCCAACTTGAAGAGGCCCACTTTGGCCAGAGAGCGGACTCTTGGAACACCTCAGATATTTATATATATATAATATATATATAAATCTATGGATCTGTAATGAGGGGATGCACACGTGCCGGCACACACCCCAATTGGTCCCTGTCGGAAACAGCTCTCTTCCCCACCACACCATCCCTGGTAAATAAAAGAATCCAGAACTTACCTCGACTTCCCGGTACAGACTCTACCACGGGGTGACTGAACAGTGAAGGGGGCCGGAAGAAGCCACTGGGGCATAGAAATGATTTTGAACTGAAGGTTTCTGAATTTCTGAAATCCCTTATCTGCTTAAGAGCATAGCTTCCCGAAAGTACTCAGTCATCACTAAGGAGCAACTCCGAGCTCTTGGAGAGATTTGTACCACACCCGAACACGTCGTCACAGGCCTCTTTCACCTCTCGTCCTCCTAAAGGTCCATTTATCTTGCCAAAAAGTCATATAAGTGCCCTCTCTCCCCCTCCCCGTGTAAGAAGTACCTCTCTGGCCCTTTCCTACCCCTATGAAGGTGGCATATAAGCCCCAAATTAGAAGAGACGTATTCTTCTATGAATGCACAGATATAGTGGATAAAAATCTGCTTTTCTCTCATTAATCTGTCTTTCGTCAGTCTCATTTGCAAGCTTCCAAACACTGTGCTGAGGAGGATAAAGTTTTTCTTCCCAATAAATAGTAAATAAGGTGAAGTGTATCTCTAGAAGTATATCACCAAAGAAAGAAAGAAGAAATGATAGAATATGACTGTTTTGTAGCTGCTAATGAATTAATGGATCTAGTGATGATCAATGGCTAACATCACAAAGGGAGTTCCAACAAAATAGAGCCAAACACCTACGCACCTCTGACCAGCTAACACAATACTCCTACAATGAGGCCATGCCAAAAGAATCTAACATCAGTCAGATCAAAGTTTTGGTCTAGATCCAACTACCAATTTATAGGAAATCTGAAGACAGAGGAACATCATGAACTACATCAATCAATCAACAAAAGCCAGCCTGGTAAATGTGATAGGACAACTGATCCAGTCTCTTCAACAATTAAATTTCAGTGGAGGGAGAGTAAGAGATTATAAATGAATCAAAGACTGAAAGGAAAAAAAAAGGCAAAACTAAACTACAGTGTATTTAGGGAATTACAGAGAATATAAAGAAAATTAAGGAAATGATTACCCTAAAAGTAATGATAGGGATATTCTTAGCAGGGAGGGAGGAGTTATAAATGGTAGGGCATTGGGGCCCCTGGGCTCAGTTGGTTAGGCGTCTGACTCTTGGTTTCTGCTCAGGTCGTGGGATCCATCCCTGCGTCTGGCTCCGGGCTCAGCACAGAGTCTGCTTCAAGATTCTGTCTCTCGGGACCTTGCCTTTGGCTCCGGTCATGATCTCAGGGTCCTGGGATCTAGTCCCGCATTGGGCTTCTTGCTCAGCAGGGAGCCTGCTTCTCCCTCTGCCTGCCCCTCCCCTCCGCTTGTGCTCTGACAAATAAGTAAAATCTTAAAAAAAAAAAAAAAGATCTGTCTCTTGCTCACTCTCTGCTCTTCCTCCCCAAAATAAATAAGTAAATCTTTTAAAAAATGGTAAGGGACACATGGAGGGTTTCAGAGATAGCAAAATCTGGCATGGATGTTTACAAGGGTGTTTGCTTTATAACCATTAATCTACGCATCTGTGTTATGGGTTTTAAAGGGTGTATTATATTTATTTATAAAGGACTCTGTGTGGCTTTCATATTATATTGGGTAGCTCACAACCTCTATCTAGGACCATAGGACCAGTTTCAGAAGCTGTGCGGCCAAGACCACTGTTCAAAATCAGGCTGAGCAGACTTGGTCCGCTGAGGATGGACTGCTCCTTCGGCTGAACATCGTGCCTAGGAATGGTCGCCGCCTCTGAGAACAGTACGGCTGCCACCAATGCCAAACTCCTTGCTAAGGTCGGTACTGCGCAGCCCCCGCTTCTTTCAGTGGCTTTTGCTGCGAAGTCTGAGATGGTTCAGTTGGTTGGTGACGCCCAGAGCGCATGCTCGTGCCCCAGATGCTGGGGAAGTGGGGGAAAGAGAGACTTGCGTGCCGCTTCCCTAGCCTGGGGTGGGCTCTGACTCTCGGTAGGGAGTTCAGGTGCTGGGTGGAGTGACACATGACACATGACGTCAGTGATGTGCGAACCTTGCCGTGCATTGGAATCACCTGGGAAGCACTTTTAAAAAAGACCAATGCCAAGGTTGCACCCAGCCTGATTAACACAGTATCTCTCAGGTGAGACAGGAGTGTGAGTGGTTTTTGGTTGATGAACCAGTGCCTACACCCTTGCTACTGGTTCTGATAAGCCACACTGGCGTCACCTGGGAGCTTGTTAGAAATGCAGGCTCTCCGCACCCACGCACAGCCCTGCTGAATCAGAATCTACCTTTAAACCGAAGACCGAGGCGATGCTTAGTGCGCATGTTCCAATTTGAGAAGGGTTGACTTCCGCTGGTCCTCCAAGGCCAGCCCCAGTCCCCCCAGCAAGGGCATTCCGCTCCCGAGCAGCGAAGGCATTCTCGCCTCTCCACACTGCGAAGAGCACTTTTGACCGACGTTTCCGTCGGGCGTTATCGCCGACTTCCTTGGTTGCAGTTAGTTGTCTTCTGTTGGCTCATCTCCTTCTCAGGGTGTAAACTCTGGAGGGCAGGGACCCCTTCTTGTCCCCAAGAGTTCCGGACATGGCGGTAAGTGACCCGGCGACTTCCCTTCTGTTTCTTTCACTTCACCTCACTGAGCCCGGGCTGCACCGGCCTCCTGGTGTCTCCCGCCACCTTCGTGCACGCACGTGTGTATTACAATTTGAAGGCAACTTTGAATATGACTTTAAAAGAATTTTAAAATTCAAGCCTAGGGTCTGTTGCGACCACCCCCCCCCCCACCAGAGGACAGATTGGTTGACTCCTGTGGCTCTCCATTCCCTTGTCGCTAGAAGCGGGAGTAGAAAGCACTCCGAGCTTCAGTCCAGCAGAAATATCCTATGTTGCTGGTTCCCCTCTGCTGGATTAACCAAGATCCAACACTTTTAACTCTTCCGGGTTGGCCCCGCAGCAGGGAGAATCTCTAAATTAAATATAGAGTCAGTGGGCCACCTTGTGACCATTTCTGAGAACTGCATGTCTTCCCTGTCACAGGAAACTTCCCTAGAGCCCGTCAGTCTTGAGATCCCATCCTGTAGGATTTCTGGTAAACAGCCACACAAAATTAAGTGGGAGGGGCGCCTGGGTGGCTCAGTTGGTTGGGCGACTGCCTTCAGCTCGGGTCATGATCCCTGATTCCTGGGATCGAGTCCCGCATTGGGTTCCCAGCTCCTCGTGGAGTCTGCTTCTCCCTCTGACCTTCTCCCTTCTCATCCTCACTCCCACTCTCTCTCAAATAAATAAATAAAATCTTTTTAAAAAATTAAGTGGGAGATACAGGCTTCCAGTTACAGAATGGTAAGTCATGGGGATAAAAGGCACAGCGCAGGGAATATAGTCAACGATATTGTCACAGCATTGCATGATGACAGAGGGGACCTACACACCTGTGGTGAGCATAGCATAACGTGTAGACTTATCAAATCACCATGTCGTATCTCTGAAACTAATGTAATATTTTGTGTCAACTATACTCAAAAAAATGTTAAAAGGCAAGCAATCTGTGAGAATTAAAAGGTTTATGCAAATATTGAACTTAAGTCTTCTAAAAACGGGAGATGGGGAACAGCTGGCACTGAATGTCCTAGAGCAGAAGTTACAAGCTCACCGTTTTCCGAGAGGAATGCCGATAAAAAGCGAGTGGGTTTGCCCTGAATTCAAGAGTTCCAGGATTTACTGGGTAAATAATACATTATGTGTTAATTAAAAAAAAAAAAAGAGTTCCAGGATTTAGGGGCGCTGGGTTCCACTGAGATGGCGGGCATGAGGCAGCAGACGAACATGGGACCAGTAGGAAGTCTCTATAATAGACACTTGGAGCCCCGGGTGTCCCTGATCATCGCTCGCAGCCAGGAGCAGCTGCCACCCCTCCTGAAGGAGCTGCAGAAATGGAACGAGGGCAGTTCCAGACTCGAGGGCACCAGGCGGACGGAGGGAAAAGTGGGGTGAGGCACGGGGTGCACAGCAGCGGCTTCAGTAAACGGCTGCATCTTGAATGGTGGGCTCCTCAGACTCTCTCCACCTTCTCCCCTCCCTTCCCCCAGTTTTGGCAGCCAGACGTAAGTACCCAGGCGGAAGAATGGGAAGGTCCCTAGAAAACCTGGCTCAAGACAAAAGACTGAAAAACAGTGTCACTTGGAGATACACCAACTAAAACGTCAGCTCCTTGCAGATGGTGCTGTGCGGAAGGTTTCTAGTCACCAAGTTGGACGAGCATATGTAAGGTTTCCATTCTACCTAGAACATCTGTGAAATCATTCAAACATATGAAAAGTGTAGACAGTAAAAACCCACATACCTGATACCCAGACTGAATAGACAGTTGCCTTCAATCAGATATTCACGTCCGCATGGTGACGTAAAAGAAGAAAACAGCTAACAAAGAAACAAAAAAAGGAAATAAAAAAACTTTAAAAACCAAAGAGAAACCTCAAACACACTTTAATGAATATTCTTGGATGCAACATGATATTGAATCCATAAAGCAAGAATCCGATGCTGGGGCATCCGGCTGGCTCAGTCGGTAGAGCGTGCACCTCTTGATCTCGGGGTTGTAAGTTCCATGCTGGCAGTGGGGGTAGAGGTTACTTAAAAAGGGGGGTCGCCTGGGTGGCTCAGTCGGTTAAGCATCTGCCTTTGGCTCAGGTCATGATCCTGGGGTCCTGGGATCGAGCCCCATGTCTGGCTTCCTGCTCAGCGGGGAGTCTGCTTCTCTCTCTCCTTCTGCCCTTCCCCCAGCTCATAATCTCTCTCTCTAATAAAATCTTAAAGAATAGGATGATATAAAAAATGAGATAGAATTCATTAAATAAAAACAGTCAACTGAAATAAAAGATTCAAGAGAAGAATTAGAAGGCAAAAGTGAGGGAAATCTCCCAGAAATAAAACACGCAAACCAGCAGAGAGAGAGTGAGAGAGGGAGAGGGACATGGAAAAGAGAGGAGTGGTAAGGAATTCAGAGGGCCAATCCAAAAGCCAAAATCGGATTAATTGGAAGTCCAGAAAAAGAAAAGAAAGAGGAAAACAGAAGGAAGGTGATTATCGGGAGAGAGAAGTCAAGAAAACTGCCCAGAACTGAGGGTTATTAGTCTCCAGATCAAAAGGGCCGAGCCCAAACGAATGAAAAATTACTGCACCAAGGAATGTCATCGTGACATTTCAGAACCCCAAGGACAAAAGAAAAGATTAAGAGAAAAAAAAAAAAGCATCCAGGGGTGAGAAATAGGTCATCTACTAAGAACTGAGAAACTGAGAAGCCGAATGATAGAAATTTTCTTAAAGGAATGTAGAGACTTAGGAAACAATGGAGCAATAGCGTCCAAATTCTGAATGGAAGGGTAAATTCTTTCTTCCCTTGCTCACCTTCTCAGGAATCTATTAGAGGACATTCTTTTTTTTTTTTTTTTTTTTTTTAAGATTTTATTTATTTGTCAGAGAGCACAAGCAGGGGGAGCAGCAGGCAGAGGAAGAGGGAGAAGCAGGTTCCCCCCTGAGCAGGGAGCCTGATGCGGGACTCAATCTCAGGACCCCGGGATCATGACCGAGCCAAAGGCAGACGCTTAACCAACCGAGCCACCCAGGTGCCCCTATTAGAGGACATTCTTGAGCACAATAAAAAAGTACGCCGAGAAACGGAGCCCTAAGTCCCAGGAAAGCAGCCCCTGAGGTCTGTGTGGCCGGCCCAGGAAACAAGCAACCTCCAGCAGGACCTGGGGACATGGTCCCCATCTAAGTGGTGGGTGTGTCACACAGCTAAAGGACTGTGGAAAGGAACGAGGGAAGCTAGGCAGCGGGCTCTCCGAGGGCAGGGATATAGTATGCCTCGTGTGCCCCTGGGTCCCCAGGGCCTACCTGTTCCTGGCACAGGGTAGGCGCCCAATCAGTACTGTTAAATGAGCAAGTGAGAGAATGCATGAAAGTGACTTGGTCCAGCTTCCAGCTTTTAGCCAGGCTGTCAAGCCGACCTGCTCCCCTTCCCACGCAGACACCTAGAAAGCGAGGGTAAACATAATTGTAAATGCAGAGCCAAATTATAAGAAAGCAAGAACAGTCTGAGGGACAAATAGGGCACTTAGAGATGTGGTTGCAGTGATTAAACTTACAGGCGCCCAGAGAAGCCCCGTGACAAGCTTGTGGTCACACAGCTGATGGTCACTGGGGGAGAGGGGGCAGATCGCTGTCTCTTGCCCACCAGGGCCCTTTCCACTTTCTCCTGGACCTCCGCTTTTACTTGAGAACTAGCAGAACCAAGTGCAGGTGTGTGGTGGCCTTAGACCTTCGTGTCCGGGCTGCGATTACTCCCCACACTGGGAAAGAGGCAGAACGCTGCGGTGCAGAATTCCCCGCTCCAAGAGTTTCCCCTTTGCAACTGGCTGCCCTAATTAAAGAGGAAGCCGTTACTCGGGGCAAACGTTCAGTGTTGAGAAAACTGACTGGAGAACCCAGAAAGAAAATGTGTCCTAGAGAAGTGGCTCCAGACCATTCAGCACAGGGGAGATCTGCGGGCACAGTGTTTCACACACGAGTAGGGACACAACTTGAAGCGTGCCAAAATATCTCTAATAGCAAAAATAAAAGCACTCCCCCTTGAGGCTGGGCTCCACAGCCCCCCCTACAGCTCCCCCACCATCTCTCTGCTCGGGCTTATGCAAAACTCTCCAAAAGAGCGGTGTCTACTGGGCTCCAGCCCTTCTAGAGCTTTCCCCCAGGGCATCATCCCTTCCACCCCCATCAGGAGTGCTCTTGCCAAAGTCAGAGTGGCCACTAATTCTTGAGATGTCAACTTAATCTCCCTCCTTCCTGAAACACTTCCTTCTTGCGTCGTCCAAGACACCCCGTGCCCCCTCCCTCCCTCATCCTCAGTCTTGCTGGCGTCACCTTCATCTTCCTGACCTCTGAGTGTCAGAGCGGCTCAGAACTCAGTGCTCAGAGCACCTGTCTAACAAGCCACAGTCTGCCTTAGGACTTCTGCATTCGCTGTTCCTTCTGTTTGAAAGACGCATCCTTCATCTATCAGAACCACTCACACTGCCGCTTCCTTCTGGTCTCTGCCCAGATGTCCCCTTATCATCCAGGCCCTCTCTGGCCACCCCACGCAGGATAGGAGCCATGCCAGCCCCACCCTGGATTCCCTATCCTTTCCCCTTGCTTTCTTTTCCCCTCCAGTTCTTCCCACCATCTGCCATATTAAAATCTACGTGCTCAGGGGTTGATAGCCTGTCTCCCCTCTGGGATAGAAGGTCTGTGTGGACAGGGGCTCTGTCCTATTTGCTGCTGTGTCTCCGGCATGTGAAATGGCCCGTGGCACACACAGCGCGCTCAGTAAGTGTCTGTTGAATGGATGAATCCCATCTCTTGCCCCTGCTTCCTGCTGGGAACTTCCCAGTGAGGAACGGGAAAAGCAAAGCAGACATTCTGGGGGCATTTTCTCAAGGTCATGGAGGGATTGGTGTCCCCAAAGATGCTTGTCCCCCCCCCCAAAGGGAAGGGGCTAAACCAAAAGCAGCAGAATTTCCTGCTTTGCCACCCACCTTTTATTATCTGACTTCAACTAATCCTGACTTGGGAGACATACTCCTTGACTTATGTGTTCTTTTCCCCATTTGGCACATGAATAAATAAATCCAAGCTCAGCAAATTGTTGAACTTGCCATGATCACACAGCTAGCGGGCAGAAAAACTTGGGTTCGATCCCAGGTGGGTCTGACTCCCTCTGAAGTCCACGTCCTAATGGAGGGCTGTGTTCACTCCTTGATATTTTAGTAAAAATAAAGTAGTACCTTAGGAAATAATATAAGAAGTGTATACACTATGATATTATCAAAATGGAAGTTTGTATCACACAGAGGTAAATGTATACAATTGGTTAGTTTGCAATTCCTTTTTTCAAAACTGATTTTTGTTAATATTTAATTTCCATAATACTATAATAAGTATTCACATAAAAAAGCAAATAGAGTGGACTCGTGTTATTTATAAAATAGCATTATATATGAGTCTCAATAAATTTAAAAGGATTGAAATCACAAAAAGCATTTTCTCCGGGAGCCTGGGAGGCTCAGTCAGTTAAGCGTCTGCCTTCGGCTCAGGTCATGAGCTCACAGTCCTGGGGTCAAGCCCCCGCATCAGGCTCCCTGCTCAGCGGGGAGTCTGCTTCTCCCTCTGCCTCCCCCACTCCTGTTTGTGTGCTCTCTCTCTCTCTCTCTCGCTCAAATAAATAAAATCTTTAAAAAAATAAAAAACATCTCTTTTCAAAATTACAATGAGATACCACTTCACACCCATTGGAATGGTTATAAGAAAAACAAACACACACACAAACACACACACACACACAAAATCCTACCGCAAGACAAGCGTCGGTTAAGTGGAGAAACTGGAACCCACGTCCACTGCTGGTGGGAATGTCAAATGGTGCAGCCACTGTGGACACCAGTTTGGTTGTTGCTGAACACAGAATTACCATAGGACCCAGCAAATCCACTCCTAAGTAGGTAACTGAACTAATTGAAGACAGGTGTTCGAACAAAAAATGTGTACGGGAATGGCCCAGGCAGCACTGCCCACAATAGCCAAAAAGTAGAAGCAACCCAAATGTCATTGGATATTACTTAAAAACAAAAAAAAATTTTTTTAAAGATTGTATTTATTTGAGAGAGAAAGAGAGCACAAGTGGGAGCAGGAATGGGAACGGGACTGGGGGGTGGAGGGGAGGGGCGAAGGGAGGGGGAGAAGCAGACTCCCCGCTGAGCAGGGAGCCTGATGCGGGGCTCGATCCCACAACTCTGGGATCATGACCTGAGCTGAAGACAGACACTTAACCGACTGAGCCACACAGATGCCCCAAAAACAAAATGGGAAAATTCTTTAAAGTGGTAAATTTTATGTTATGTATTACAATTTTTGTTACCATAGTTTTTAACAAGAGCATTGTACCATATTTAGTTTTTATCAGTGGTTCAGTAGTAAGTTAAATGCTTTCCTCAGTAGAAGTCCACTTACAAATAAGTTGAAATACATAATTTGCTAAAAACTTCGAAATTCTCATGTTCCATGTAACAGCCAGTGGTTTCCCAGTGAGTTCTGAGTTTCTGCATCGAATCGTCTTGTGAGGCCAGGAGCATGATGACATCAAGGATCAATTCAACTTACCAAGAGGGCTGTTCGGTCAGTACGTAGGTGACCCGGTGGGAGCTCTCCCACAAGTTCTGGAAACTTCTTGGCTTGACGAGATCAGGAAGCTCAGGGCTCTCAGTGGCTGCCTTCCATCCCTGCTGCCAGGTGGCGAGAAGCCTGGTGCAAATAGGGTCAGGGCAGGGCTAAGGGTCAATTTGTGGTTGGCTTTCCTGGTTATAAAAGCATCAGCCATGTTGTGCTTTTTTTGTGATGGGAATAATTTCATTTCCTACAGAAACGGGGAAGCTCTCCTTTTCCTGTCCTGATTCACATATAAGCTAATATATTAGCTCCTAGAATTTGTTGCCTTCTTCAAAATGTCCAGAGTTAAATCTGTGTCTAGATGCTTTTTTTTTTTATAAGATTTTATTTTTTTAAAGCAATCTCTATACCCCAAGTGGGGCTTGAACCTACAACCCCGAGATCGAGAGTCACGTGCTCCACCAACTGAGCCAGCCAGGTGTCCCCTAGATTCCTTTTTTTTTTTTTGTTCCAGCGCCATTTGTTGAAAAGACTTCTTTCTTTCGCCATTGAATTGTCTCTGCTCTTTTGTCAGAGATCAGCTGACTCTATTTGTATATGTCTATTTCTGGCTCTCCGTTCTCTTCCATCGATCTAGTTGTCTTATTGCTCAGATGGGAATTTCAGTGGAATTATTGGACAATCCGTCTCAGCAGACAAAGGCAAAGCTGTTAGATCCTCAGCAAATCATCAACTTGATTTACACAAAAGGTGTTGGACAATTTCTACAGTTTTGCTTCATTATTTGCTGTCACTTGGGCCCAGATGACACCGAGTTCATCCAAAATGTCTATTCAGGCAGGTGTCGTTCTGGATGGTATGAAAGGCAAGTAGCACAAAATCTCTCTCTTAGAAAACAATTTGAATGAAGTCATTTTTAAAGGATTCTGAAACTTACCATGTTGTGAAAGTAAAAACATTTAAAAACAAGAGATGAAAAGGATAATGAAGCTTCAGATTCAAGAACGCCTTAGTGGGGGGCACTTGGCTGGCTCAGTTGGTAGACAGGAGGACTTGGGGTTGTGAGTTCAAGTCCCATGCTGGGTGAAGAGCTTACTTAAAAAAAAAAAAGTCTTCGTGAGGGCAAAGTTTAATTAGAAGAAATTTTACAAAATAAAAAATAGGTGATAAGGGAAATAATGAAATATGTTGATCGTTTTTGACTTTTCTAAGCTTAAAGTACTATTTAGAGTCAAAACACTTTGTTTTGGATAAATATGTATTATTTAGTTAAAAATAAAACATATTCATTTAAAAAATATACAATTTGGGACTCCTGGGTAGCTCAGTCGGTTAAGTAAGCATCTGCCTTCGGCTCCGGTCATGATCCCGGGGTCCTGGGATCAAGCCCCATAGAAGGCTCCCTGCTCAGTGGGGAGCCTGCTTCTCCTTCTGCCTGCCGCTCCCCTGCTTGTACACTCTCTCTCTTTCTGATAAATAAATAAATAAATAAATCTTAAAAAAAAAAAAAAACACAATTTATAAGAGGTATAGTTTGATTTACTGCGTTCAGCGCTATTGACCAAAACTTTAACTTCTAGCTTCCTAAAGTAAATATTTCATGAGTTATTTATTTTTAGGAAGGAGCATTTTAGGAACAACCTTTAGATGAGGATTAAGCCTCTATTCCGCTTTATCCTTCCAGTACTCTCTTTTTTATGATAAAATAGAAACATGCCAAGAAATTCTCTTGAATAGGCTCCTTTCCACATTTTCTTTATTTGTTTTTTTAGTGAGCTCTGTGTCCGCTGTGGGGCTTGAACTCACGACCCCGGGATCAAGAGTCATACGCTGTACCAACTGAGCCAGCCAGGCTCATTTTCTTTTGCAATAACAAGCTACATTCGGTAAATTGCAAAAGCCAATCATATTGTGGTTCTTTCAGATCTTGCTGGGTTCTAAGCGATTCCATAATTCACACCACAGAAATAAGAAGGAAAAGCTTAAGTGAATTCTTCTTAATTTTAGAGGACATATGAAAATGAAACTACCACAGTGTTATACCCTGACTTGAGTGAGGGCTGAGAGTCAACAAATGGAACTCAGTTTTCAAAATGTCCTTATGAACGGCTCAGTTTTTTTAAAAAATTTTTAAAAGTTTTATTTAAGTAATCTCTACACCCAACATGGGGCTCGAACTCACGACCCTGAGATCAAGAGTCCCCCACTCCTGCTACGTGTCTCAGGTTTTTATAAGAACACAAGGTAACAGTACCCCCATATGGCGCTCCAAACATCAGCAGTAAGAAAGACTTCCAGACTGTTCTTTGGTCTATGCAGCCTGCCAGCAGAGAAGGCAGTGATTATGGTGTTCCCGCCCCAGAGATATGCAGCAGGTGGATGGGATTGTGGGCACATGTCCCCTAGATGACAACACGAGCTTCTTACTTGTTTTCAACTCTAATGAGCATCTCTCACCCAGACTCAACCGATAGAGCTGCCTGGAGTACAACTGACAAATCACTCTAAGGAAACGGCAGTCCTGGAAGAAATGGCTGATTCCATCCTTGGGCTGGGCAGGGACTGTTCAGGATGGCCCCGGAACATCCGATTGTTCCAGAACGTTAGAAAGATCTCAAGGAACTATGGAATCCTGACAGTGGACGAGAGGAACTGGCTGAAAGGTGCTCCCATTGGTCAAATATTGGACAGTGTGTCACAATAAATGAAGAACTTGGAAGAATTCATGAATTGTTCATCAGTAAAGGGAGGGGGAGAGCAAGCGCCTCTGTACAGCGGAATGCTGACTGGTACGTGTGGAAAGGATAGAGGTAGAAAATCACCAGTCGGCAGCCATCACAGTAATCATCGACTCCGGCAAGAGTCAGCAATGGCCGCTGTCATGGGATGCAGGTGTGCAGGTGCCTGACCCAGGCAAACATCTTCCCACCAGTTCTTCATTAATCACAAAGGGGGACAAAGTGCCCTTACCTGGGGACACCTGGCGGACACCACCTTAACCAAGTGATCCAAGTCGACATCACAAGAAATGGGACAAACGGACATCACCTGTCTCCTGATGCGATGTGCTGAGCCTTCCTGACAGCGATGCATCAGCCAAAGCCCATCATCCCACAGAGCAAACACATGGTCTGTCATCCTCAAAATTGTCAGTTTCTTAAAAGTTCAGCAAAGGCTGAGAAACTGTTCTAGATTAGACCAAAGACGTAACAGCTAAACACAATGCACGATCCTAGATCCTAGATTAACCTTGGGAAAAAAAAACAACAAACCTCTATAAAGTATAATGGACAATACTGGGATGATAAAAATTAAATATGAACTGAATATTATGTATTAATATTAAATTTCCTGAACTTAAGGATTGATTTCTAGCTGTGTAAGAGAATGTCCTAATTCTTAGGAAACACACACTGAAGGATTGATGGGCAAAGTGGCATGATGTCTGGAACTTACTTACAAATGGTTGAGAAAAAAAGGAATAATAGGTATCATATTGTGAATCCAGGTAAAGGACATATGAGAGTTTGTTGTAATATTCTTGCAACTTTCCTACAGGTTTAACTTTTTTCAAAAGAAAAAGCCTACTTGGAAAATAAAGTTGTGACACATCTGCTTCCGGTAATGGTTGAGTAAGATCCCGCCAGAGCAACTTTACACACATACACACACACAAAAACTCTGGATTTCACACGCACAAACATAAAAACAGCTAAAGTAAACCCTTAGAGTGTGGGCTATAAATACAAAATAAAGTAAAAGGATCTTGGGTGTGTGTGTGGGTGGCTCAGTTGGTTAAGCAACTGCTTTTATCTCAGGTCATGATCCTGGAATCCCTGGATCGAGTCCCGCATCGGGCTCCCTGCTCAGCGGGGAGGAGGCTGCTTCTCCCTCTGACCCTCCCCATCTCATGCTCTCTCTCTCTCTCTCTCATTTTCTTTCTCTCTCCAATAAACAAATACAATCTTTTTTTTTAAAAGATTTTATTTATTTATTGGCGA
Organism: Potos flavus; assembly: GCA_028534135.1. Classification (NCBI taxonomy): domain Eukaryota; kingdom Metazoa; phylum Chordata; class Mammalia; order Carnivora; family Procyonidae; genus Potos; species Potos flavus. The sequence goes on from CM052885.1 coordinate 17,376,306, forward strand.
GAGAGAATGAGAGAGGGAGAGAGAGAGAGCATGAGAAAGGGGAGGGTCAGAGGGAGAAGCAGACTCCCCGTTGAGCAGGGACCCTGATTCGGGACTCGATCCTGGGACTCCGGGATCATGACCTGAGCCAAAGGCAGTTGCTTAACCAACAGAGCCACCCAGGCGCCCCTAAATAAATACAATCTTAAAAAAAAAAAGTAAAAGGATCTCTTTAAAGGCTGGGAAAAAAAAGGTACCAACTAAGAATTCTATATCCAGTGAAAACATCCTTCAAGAATAAAGGTAAAAGAGGCATTCTCAGATACAAGAAAATTCACCACCAGCAGATTCTCACTACAATAATTGCTAAAGAAAGTCCTACAGGCTGAAGGGATGTAATACCAGATGGAATCTTAGATCCTCAGAGAGGAATAAAGACCATCAGTGGGTAAATGTAAAGGGTCTGTTATTTTCCTCTTAATTTCATTATTACATATATGACTCTTTAAAAGTGACGACACTGGGGGCACCTGGGTGGCTCAGTGGGTTAAGCCTCTGCCTTCAGCTCAGGTCATGATCTCAGGGTCCTGGGATCAAGCCCCTCATTGGGCTCTCTGCTCAGCGGGGAGCCTGCTTCCCCCTTTCCCTCTGCCTCTACCCCTCTCCCTGCTTGTGCTCTTTCTCTCTCAAAATCTTAAAAAAAAAAAAGTGAGAATACTGTCCTGTGGGGTTAATAAGATATATGTAGTTGGAATCCATTTCACACTATAGTACATTGGTGAGGGGATAGATGGATTTATACATTGCAAGTTTTCTACATTTAGTATGAAGCAGTACTGGGAAAACATGAGTGAGTAATAATGTAATCCCTAGAACAACCACACACACGCACACACACAGTGGAAGGAACTATAGCTAAAAAACCAATAGAAAAAATAAAATAGATTAAAAAGAAAAAAGACGCAGGAAAGGAAGAACCAGAGGAACAAAAAATAGAGACAAACAGAAAACAATAAAATGGTAGGAATAGGAAGGAACTTCCTCATCTCGATAAAAGTCACCTACAAAACCCCCACAATTAACATCCTACTCAATCGTAAAAGATGAAAGGCTTTCCTAGAAAATCGGGAACAAGGCAAAGATGTCTGCTTTCACCCCTCCGATTCAACACAGGACTGGAGGGCCTCGCCAGTGTAGTCAGGCACAGAATAGAAGGCATACAGACTGAAGATCAAATAAAATGGTCTTTTTTATACAGACAACACGATTGTGGACATAGAAAATTCCTAAGATGGGGACGCCTGGGTGGCTCAGTCGTTGAGCGGCTGCCTTTGGCTCGGGTCATGATCCCAGAGTCCTGGGATCGAGCCCCACATTGGGCTCCCTGCTCAGTGGAGAGCCTGCTTCTCCCTCTCCCACTCCCCCTGCTTGTGTTCCCTCTCTCTCTGTGTCTCCCTCTCTGTCAAATAAATAAATAAATAATCTTTAAAAAATAAAAAAAATTTCTAGGACTCTACAAAAGTAGATATGAAAACTGGTAAGTGAATTTAAAAAGGTTGAAGGACAATATATACAAATCAACTGTATTTCTATACAGTAGCAATGAACAATTGGAAAAGTTGTCAGCTGACAGACATCCGAGGACAGTCACAATTTTGAATCTCTATGACAGCATAGTTGGAGTCACTCACTGGGACAGCTATATTATTTATTATTTTTTTAAAGATTTTTTAAAAAAGTAATCTCTATACGCAATGTGGGGCTCGAACTCATGACCCAAGATCAAGAGTCATGTGCCCTAGAACTGAACCAGCCAGGCGTCCCATATATTCTGTTCATTTGTTTGTTTCAAGTTTTTATTTAAATTCTAGTTAACACATAAGTTGTCTGATTCTAAATGTTATAGAAGACAATATGAAGGAGAACAGGAAGCAGTGGTTGAACAAAATGTTGGAACTATATGACCATGGAAATTACTTAGTGACTGTGAGTGAAATGAGAGACAATTCCAAATAAATTGTCAAAAAGTTATGTGTGTTGAGTGCAAGTAATAATTGCCTAAATTTGCAATAAAGAGGTAATGAACGAATGTCCTTTTTTTTGGAAAGAATTCCTTTTATCAAAGAAAACTGATGTTGAATGAGGCACGGGAAGGTGATCTCCCTGAGTGCCCTGCAGAGGGCGAGCTGGCTGTGTCCAGCTTTGGAGGACCTGCTATGCCCAGAACCCTCTCTCGCAGGGGGCAGGCCTTCACCCACCCCCCAGGGTACGGCCGGCTTGGAGGCCCCACTGCTCCCTCTGCTGGGCGGCGGGATGTCTGCTTGGAGAATATTCAAACTCCAGAATCTTGGAGGCAGGCCGGGCCTCACATGCCATCACATCCTACCCTCGTTTGCAAAGTTTAAACTGGCTTCTACTTAACAAATAAATGCCTCGTCACTGTATAAAACTTTGGATAATATTTTAAAATTAGAGAAACTATCAATTATTCCATGACCCACACACAAACAGTTTAAACATTAGAGCAGGGCACCTGGGTGGCTCAGTCGGTTAAGTCTGTCTTCGGCTCAGGTCATGATATCGGGGTCCTGGGATCGAGCCCCGCATCGGGCTCCCTGCTCAGTGGGGAGTCAGCTTTTCCCTCTGCCCCTCCCCTCTGCTCGTGGATAAGCTCGCTTTCTCGTAAAAATAAACAAAAATCTTTAAAAAAAATTAGAGCATGTTCCCTTTTTTTTATAGTTCGTTTATTCATGACATGCTATCCTGACCTTTTTACATTAACCCTATACAAGGAGGATTTCCCCAAATCATTACAATTCTTTTCTAAGCTTTATTTCTAATAGGTGTGTGGTATGCCATGGTACATTTGCCTTAGAAACATCTAATAACAGTACAGCAGCCCTCCACTGCCCAGGCCAGATACAAATAGTATTTATGGCAAAATCACGGTGATGGTGGCACAATATGGTGAATACGCTAAAAACATTGAATTTTATTTTTAAAGATTTTATTCATTTACCTGTCGGAGAGTGAGAACACAAGCAGGGGGAGTAGCAGGCTCCTCACCGAGCAGGGAGCCCGATTCGGAACTCCATCCCAGGAGCCCGGGCTCACTACCCGAGCCGAAGGCAGACGCCTAACCGAGCCATCCAGGTGTCCCTCATTTGTATACTTTAAATAGATGAATTGCACAGTATGTGAATTATATCTCAATAAACTTTTTCCCCCAAAGATTTTATTTATTTATTTATTTGAGATAGAGAAAGAGTGAGTGAGAGAGAGAGCACGGGGGTGGGGGGCAGAGGAAGAGGGAGAAGCAGGCTCTCCACCATATAGGGAGCCCAACTCAGGGCCCGACCCCAGGACCCTGGGGTCATGACCCGAACCAAAGGCAGATGCTTAACTGACTGAGCCACCCAGGTGCCCCTTGATAAAGCTTTTTAAAAATTAAGAAGGGGAGGGGCGCCTGGGTGGCTCAGTGGGTTAAAGCCTCTGCCCTCAACTCAGGTCATGATCTCAGGGTCCTGGGATCGAGCCCCATATCGAGCTCTCTGCTCAGCAGGGAGCCTGCTTCCCCCTCTCTCTGCCTGCTTGTGATCTCTCTCTCTCTGTCAAATAAATCAATAAAAAGTTTTAAAAAAAATTAAGGGGAGTAAGCAGGTGCACAGAAATACATGGAGGATTCATAAGAATATTACCTCTACTTTTGTGTATTTTGAATTTTCTAGAATAAAAAGTTGGATACAAAAAAATTTTTTTAAAAAGTTGGATACAGTATTTTCCTAGAATTCTCAGAGGCGCTTATCCTCATGTTCTCCGGCCTCCTGCAGTTCATGGACTGAGAGAAGGCTCTGTGCTCTAGATGGGGCGGGGTGGGGCTGTTTCACACACAGCCCTGGCCAGTGCTGACTCCTTTTGCCGTCTTCCTACTCCACTGACCACCTGCTCCACTCAGGGGCTGCTGGGCTAACCTCTGCCACTGGCCAACCGTGGGCCTCTGCCAGGGCTCTGACCCCCTCCCCGCCCCTCCTCCACACCACTGACCTCTCACGTGTCCTCCCCTCCACCCAGTAGGGGGTCACCTTCTACCTGCCGCTACCAGAGAGCAGCGGGATCCTAGTGACCCGGCCCAGCCCCGGCCTCTCCCTCTCAGCCTGACCCACACTCTCCCAGGGCGGGGAGAGCTCAGGCACGGCTTCATACCCCACCCAGGCTCCCTGGCTCTCTCCCTTCCTGATCCCGCTGCTCAGTCTGGCTTTCCTACTGGACGTCTTCCCACCTCACCATGCTTCCTCTCTGTCCTGCCAGCCATCTTCCAGAAACCTCCACCCAAGCTCTAAGAAGTTCGGACTCTCTGTGAGCCCTGTTCTGACCAAATCACGATGATGAGTATTTGGAGGTGGGTGGGTAAGGGGGGAGTGGGAGGGGATGGAACCAACTTTTTCTGTATTTTGTATTGTATGTTTTCTTCAACATGTAACCAATCAGTATCTTGTCAATATAGTCAGCCAATCAATCGAAAAAAAAAAAAGAAGTTCGGACTCTAAATGACCCTGAATTCCTTCCCACACACCGCCGGAGCCCCAAGCAAATCCAGGGATCTCTATCGGGGCTTGTGTCCGGTTCCTGGGGGTTTGCCAAGCCCTAAAAAGCCCTGGAGAGGTTCTGGAACTCGACAAGAGTTAGGAAGTGGGTCCAGCCAGTTAGGTGGTTCTGCCTGATGTCTCGCACCTGTGTGGCCCCTGACTCGGCCCCCATCCCGGCCCCCACCCACAGCTGTAGACGGGGCTTTGCGCACGAGCTACGAAGGGTGGCCTCTGGGAGAGAAGACTGGAGGAGGAGGAGCAGTCAGCCCGGGACCAGCAGCAGGGCGGAGAGGAGGGAGGGCTCCTTGGACAGATGCTAGAAGCAGAATTGCCAGGACTTGGGGACCAGGTGGAAGTAAGTAAGGGCTAAGGAGATTTCCAGGTTGGGGCACCAGGTGAAAGGGAATTCCTTAGCCGGGGTAGAAGGTAAAAGCAAACACAGTCATGACGGCTGAGACGGAAGGCCAGGAGGCCGCTTGCTGGGGGTGGAGGTGCAGAGCTGGAAACTGAGGCCTAGAGCCGAGGTAAGTTGGGGGGGAGCTCCTGCCCAGCATGAGGAAGCACATTCAGAGGCGTCCTTCAGAGACAGGGCAGCTGCTGGGCCCCGTCCTGGTTTACACCCGCTGTCCTAGGGTCTGGCTTGTGCTTATTGCCCCTCTGAACCCCTCCTTCAGTCTCCAAAGTGTCCTGGTTTGGATCACAGAGGATGTGGTCACGCTACTGAAGAGAGCCAGGGGGCAGGGAAAGACAAGCGAGGAAGTCAGGCTCCTTTCAGCCACTCGCTTCTCTCGGCCTCCTCCTCCTCCTGCCTCCCACCCTCCATGCCTGCCTTAGGTGCCTGTATTTTCTCTTTGCTCCGCCTTCCTCTTGCCCACTTCCCCACCCCACAGACCCTCTGGGTTACCCCAAGTCACAACTGTGGGGGCTTAAGGAAGAGAGAGCCCAAGGGCCAGCTGCTCAGGTCGTGGGGGGGGGGGGGGGAGACGGGCGCAGCAGGGCTGGGGGCCCGCTGGGGGGTGGGGTGGGGGCTGGTTATGGAGTCAGCACCGGCGGGGCCGCCGCCCAGTCCTCTGCTTTCCGGCTTTGCTGTGTTGGAGCAAGGCCCTTCTGCTCTTGGAATTGCCCTTGCTGACCTCTGCAAAAGACGGAGATGGAACAAGCCACCTGAAATCTCTTTGCCCTGCGAAGCTGTGTTATCTTCTCTGGTGCCACTGCTCACGGGGTTCAGGTCACGCGATGTGGGAGGTCAGTCCCTGGAAGAGAGCGCTTGCAGGCACCTGTGTGGGGCTCGCCCTGGGTTCGGAGGCTGAGGACTAGGGTCCATGGAGCCCTTTAAGGACCCACCTAGGGGCTAAGGCCCGCTTCTCCGCAGCCCCTCGGCAGGCCTGCCCCCGCCCCCGCTCACCGGCAGAAGGCGCCGCAGACACATGGAGGGCCGAGGGGTCCTCTGGCAGCGCGGCCCGGCAGAAGCCACGGCTTCTGCGAAGGGCTTCCCGCGAGGAGCTCCTGCGCGGGAGGCACGTGGGGTTGGAACAAGGAGGCGCGGACAGCAGAAAAGGAGGAGCCGCTGAAGGGAATGAGAGAAGGGACAATCCGAGAGCGGGGACTCCACCACGGGTCGCCGGCCGGAAGCTCGGTCGGCTCCTGCGGAGAACGGGAGCAGCCGTGGCGGCGTGCTGTGTGCGTGGAGCCATCCGGCCCACGGGACTCGTGACAGTCGGCTACAGGGCGCTGGGAGCTCCGCGAGGGCCCCTTAGTGGGGGGCTCAGAGCGCGAGTACCGGGGAAGGCAGCAGCTTTTGAAGTCAAACCGGGATACAAGCCGATGTGCCACTTGACCTCTCTGAGCCTGTTTGCTTATCAGTAAAATGGGGTTAACGAGGCGGCCTCGCCGGGCTGTGTGAAGCTGGAGGTGATAGAGGCCGTGGAGGCCGAGAGCACAATTCCGGGCAGGAGCTTCGGGAAGCCGAGCAGGACCGGGGCGGGGTGGGTGGCGGCACGAGGGGGCGAGGAGAGGCGCGGCTCCCGGCGAGGAAAGGGAGTCCAGATGCCCTCGGCTGGTTAGAGGAGGCTGCCTCCCCCGCCCCCGCTCCAGACATGCCGCCGCGGGTCTTCCTGTTGGTTCCGGGCGCCCGCCTGGGGTCCGCGGTCCGGAGCTGTCACCTGGACGCCGGGGAGCGGGGCTGGCGCGCCGGCCGGGCGGAGAGGCGGGACTTGGCGGCGGGCGCGGGCCGGGGGGGTGGGGCGAGGGCCGGGGGGCGGGGGCCGGCGCCCCGCGGGGAGGCCGGCCACGTGACTCCCGCAGCCCCGGCCGGGCGGCCAGGGGGGGAGCGCCGCGGCGGCCCCAGGAGGTGGCGGCGGGCGCGCGAGCCCGGGCCGCGCGGGACTGGCCGTCGGGGGCCCCGGGACGGCGGCCCCGGGGGCGCCCATGCCATGGAGAAGCTGGCGGCCGGGCTGGCCGGCCTGCGCTGGAGCATGGGCGCCTTCCCGCTCGACCTCATCGTCAGCCGCTGCCGCCTGCCCACGCTCGCCTGCCTCGGGCCAGGTACCGGGGTGCTGAGAAGGGCGGCGGGGGGTCTGCGGGAAAATCGGGGACTCTCCGGACAGCTGCTGGGGGGTGGGCGTGAGGATGTGGCCTCTGCCCTCCCGCTCCCGGCGCGGGTTCCGCGCAGCTCCCGGTGCGCCTCCCCTGGAGACCCGGGGCCCGGGAGCCGAGGGTCCGCCGCCTTCTGGGCCCTGGACAGAAAGCCGGGACAGGCACTGAGGCCGGGCCGGGACAAGAGTTTTCTGGGCCAGCTAGAACCCGGAGCGTGGCGGAGGCACCGTGCCCGTCCCGTCGGTGCATCCCTTTCCCCGCTGCTCTCAGACCCCCGCCCGGGCCGCGCCCCCTCTGTCCCTTTGTCTCTCGCCTCTCACCTCGATCCTCCTGCAGCCCCTGGGCCTCGGACTCTGTCTTCCCACCGCCGCCGCCCCCCCAGCCCTGCCTGGCCCCTCTTGGGACCCTTCTTGCACCTTCCTTTCGTGTCCCGGGGAGCAGTGTGCGGCCCTAGGCGGGCAGGCCACCTCGGGAAGAGACCCGAATGACTGGCCCTCCCGCCGGGCGTGCCCCTGGGTCCCCGGCCCTCCCCCATGTCTTGCCCCACTTCCCAGGGGCCCGGGTGCTCCGCCGATGGGACTGTGCATGGGGGCCCGAAAGGGGACGCCTGGAGGCTGCACGGAGTGAGGGGACCCTTTGGAGGAAAGGGGAGCTGCTCGGCGGGAGGAGGGGCGGGAGCCGGGGCTGGCAGCCAGGCCGGGCGTTTTGTGTGTGAGAAGAATAGGGGTTTGGCCCGCGTTGGCACACTCGCTTCCCTGAATGCTAATGGGGCCCGCGGCCACAGGCTCCTCTCCTGTCCATGGGGCCCGCAGCGCCTCCTCCAACCCGCGGCGGCGAGGAGTAGGCACTGAGAGCATCCGGCGCGTTTCCCGTGGCGGCGTCCGTGCCGGGGCCGTCGAGAGGTGCTCAGCAGCCCGGCGTCTTGTTCTCTGGGTGGTCAGGGCGTGATCCCGAGACCCTCCGTGTCATGCATCAAGGCTGCATGTGTCTGCCTGTGAATGGGCTAAGCGGGCCCTAGGTTCTGCCTAGCCACTTGCCACTCATCCTCTCTAGGCATCTCTCCCTCCTGGGGGTCCTGTCTGAGTCCCCCAGTCTGGGCAGGCCTCTTTGGGACTCCCATGACCCCTCTGGCACCCCTGACTTGAGTCCTGTGCTCCGGTTGTAATAGCTTATTGTCTTAGCGCTGGGCTGCAGCCTCCTGGAAGGAAGACATCCTGCTTAGTACAGATTACGGACTTGTCCATTCGCTCCTCCATTGGGTAACAGGGGACGGTCTGGCTGTCTGTGACCGTGGTGGCCATGGCCGTGGTCACCAGGAGTGCGACTATGTGAACAAAAGTATGTCTTGAAGTCTTGAAAGGTCCTTGAATGCCTATGCATTTGGGAGAGGCCCCTTCGTGGGGCTGTGGGACTGAGTTGTGTCACTGGGCCAGGTGGCTGTGGCCCGTGTCCCTGTGGAAGGGGGGGCTGGGGCTTAGGAGAGCTATCTCTGCCCCAGGAGGGGAGGGGCTGGGGAGGAAGGCCCAGACACCCTGCAACACAATGGGAGCCAGGCCCTCCCCCAAGGACCCGAACACATCCTCCCCCCACGCATCATGGAGCCCTCCGGCATCAGGATCAGGATCGGCCACTTCCCATTTGGTTGGGTGGCAGCAGTTTAGTAAGTTGTGTCTGAGAAGGCTGGGAAGGAGGCGTCCCCACCCCCTCCCTGCCCACCAGCTGCAGCCAGGAGACCGCTCCCGGGCCTCCTGGAAGCTGGGCCAGCCCCTCCTGCTCCCCTGGAAACCGTTGCTGGGATTGGAGCCTTCTGGGCCCAGGCCCCTCCCGACATCTCTGCCCCAGTGCAGCTCTCCCCAGAACTAGGTCCCCCCTCGAAGTCCCCCCACCCCAACCTCATCACTGTGTTCCAGAGCCTGGGAGGGTGAAGGGCTGACAAAGGCAGAGCCAAGAAACCGCCTCTCTGAGAGGGGCTATGGGGTATCTGAGACTTTCCTCCCTCTCCTTTGAGGTCCCCTGAATGTAGGAGCCTCCTGGGGCAATGGGTGAAAAGGGGCTGCCCATGGGAGAGGCGGGAATCCGTTCCTCTAAGCTCCGCTCTTGTTCTGACTCGGGTGATGTGTGGCTCTGGGGGGGCCCTCAGCCGGGTCCCACAACCTGTCTCAGCCCTATCGGTGCCTCCAACAAGGCCCTCCTCGCCTGGCTCGGGCACTGACTGGGGGCCTGAGAATCCTGCTGGGGGGCCCGTGGGCCAGCTCTAGGGTCTGCTGCTCCAGAAGTCCTCCCCACGCCCAGCTGGTTTGCTGCTCCCCTCTGGGAGTGCCCAGACACATTCACTCAACATTGAAGGTGGTCTGTTTTCTCAATTCGCATCTCTTTGCATCCCTTTCCACCTCCCCAAGGGTCTAAGTGCTCCTGGAGGGCAGGGCTGGCTCAGCTGCTGGGAGGGGCTCCTCCCGCCTCCCCCCATCCCCCTCCCCAGGGCCCCACGTGGCACTGGACCTGGGACTGGACCTGGGACAGCGGGTGAAGGACTCAGGACTATGGCTGGGCTGGTTGCTGGGGCCCTGCGAGACGGGGCATGACTCCTAGCCCTGAGGCCACAGCTGGCAAACGGCCTGTCCCCTGAGCATTGTTGACCTGGACAGGATCATCGTCAGGGACTTGGGGAAGAAGTCAGTCTCCCTTCTCCCTGCCCCTCCTGATGTTGGCTTTACCTTTCTTTCCTCTTCCGCCCCCTGCCTCCCAGGGGAGTACGCCGAGGGTGTCAGCGAGAGAGACATCCTGCTCATTCACTCCTGCCGCCAGTGGACAACTGTGACAGCCCATACCCTGGAGGAGGGCCACTACGTCATCGGACCCAAGATTGACATCCCCCTGCAGTACCCAGGTGTGCCCAGCCAGGGACAGATGACACAGAGCCACGGGGAGGGGGACGGTGGGGGTGGAGGCAGGAGGGGCGAGCTTGGGAGAAGCCATTGGTGACCCCCTTTCCTTGGAGCCACAGGGCCGAGCGAGGGCTGGCTGACACGGGGCAGTGAAGGTTGGGGTCCAGTGGTTTTCATACTGTTCTGGGGACTCCTGGTTTTCTTGGTGCAAACCTTTTTGATTCACATTTTATTGGAAAATAGATTTTAAATGACTGATTAAAAAAATACCCCCACTCTCAAATTGCTACGAATCAAACCTTAACCCCAATGAGAGACGTGGGGTGGTACCGCGAGCTGCCTCGCTAAGCCTCTTTCGTAGAGACCCTCAGAGAGGACGCAGCCGGGATCTTCAGTAGCGTGTAACCAAAGCCCTTCAGAAACGAAGGGATGTTTGGGCTGATTATCCGCTGCCTCTGTCCGCTGTGATCCTCATCTTCCCAATTTTTGCGTTAAATTCATTGTTTTCATTGATCGACTTTATAAGTGTTAAAATTTTAGGCTTTTAAAAAGATTATGCTCATGAACTACTTTTATCTTTTATTTTTTTTTAAGTATTTATTTATTTATTTGACAGACAGAGAGAGAGAGTACGAGTAGCCAGAGCAGCAGGCAGAGAGAGAGGGAGAAGCAGGCTCCCCACTGAGCAGGGAGCCCGATGTGGGGCTTGATCCCAGGACCCTGAGATCATGACCTGAGCCGAAGGCAGCTGCTTAATGACTGAGCCACCCAAGCGCCCCTACTTTTATCTTTTATCTTTTATTTATTTTATTTGACAGAGAGAGATCACAAGTAGGCAGAGAGGCAGGCAGAGAGAGAGGGGGAAGCAGGCTCCCTGCTGAGCAGAGAGCCCGATGCGGGGGCTCGATCCCAGGACCCTGAGATCATGACCTGAGTCGAAGGCAGAGGCTTTAACCCACTGAGCCGCCCAGGCACCCCTGTATGTGTGATATTGATATCCTCCATCAGATTTTGTTTGAAGAAAGGATTCTGCTGGAAAAGGAAAGTACAGCCCTGGTATTTTACACATGATAAAATGGAGGGTTTAGGAGGGAGGTGACTTGCCCAGGGTCACCTGGTAGCAGAGCCTGGGCTAGAACCTGGGTAGCCTCACTCCTGGGCTGGTGCTTACTTGCACCACCCCGGCAATGCACGGTCATCGTCTCCTGGGTGGGAAGGATGGGAATCTGGTGGCCCCCTCCCAGTGAGGCCCCTGTGTGAGCCCACGATCGCACAGATTCTGTATGTTAAACCCATGGCTGCCTTCCAGACACTGAGCTGAGCATCTCCTCATTTTATCCTCATGGTCACCCTGTGAGAGGTGTTTTTTTTTTTTTTTTTTTTTTTTTGTTTGTTTTTAGGATTTTATTTGTCTATTGACACAGAGCGAGAGATCACAAGCAGGCAGAGAGGCAGGCAGAGAGGGGAAGCAGGCTCCCCGCTGAGCAGGGAGCCCGATGCGGATACGGGGCTCCATCCCAGGACCCTGAGATCATGACCTGAGTCGGAGGCAGAGGCTTAACCCACTGAGCCACCCAGGTGCCCCAGAGGATTTTATTCCATTTTAAATGCACAGGCCAAGGCTCCAGGAGCTCGCTCCACAACCCCGGCCCCTCTTGGGTCTCCTCTGAACCGGGGGGATAGGACTAAGACAAAGGCTTCTGCTCTTTACAACAACCCTGCGAAGCTGGTAACCCCCAGAACCCTCACACCCCATTTAAAAGATGAGAAAACTCTCAAGTGTCCTTCTGACCTGGGTTCTGGCCTGAGCCCGGAGAAGGCCTGCTTAGGAGCTAGAAACTTCCCAGGCTGGGGATCTATCTGGTGTTCGTCCAGGAAGAGGCCCTAGGTTGTCTTCTTGGGAGAAAAAGCAAAAATGGGAAAAAGCCCTCACTATCAGAAGTGTGACTTTACTGTCCTGTTTCATTTGGGTGATTAAAAATTTGGGAAATCAAGGCACAGAGCCTCCTAGGGAAGAGTGAGTGCTGGAGGCTTCTAGCCCTTCCCCTATGTCTTCTGGTGCTCCTGAGTGCATGTGGCCGGTGTGGTCATGGGGTGACAGCTGGCCTGTAGGAGAGGCGCAACCCCATCAGCATCTTTCCAGTGGGTGGCTCGGTGGGGGAGGGGAGGCCAGGCCCCTTAGGAGCAGGAGGGGCGGGGTAACGAGGAAGCTGAGTGCACAGCCCAGTTCCTCCTGATGAATTAATAATGGCGTGGGCGGGGGCAGTGGCTGTGACCCGGGAGGGCCATCGTGGGGGGGGAGGGGAGTGCAGCCCAGCACTCGAGGAGTCAGGGGGAACCTGGCTGCTCTGAGGCCGCCCCCACCGCCCCGCGTGCGGGGCCAGGTGGCTCTGGTCAGCACTCTGGGAGCTGAGCCCTATGCTTCCATTTCACAGATGGGAAAACGGAAGCCTCCAGAGATTAAATAGTTTGCCTAAGGTCACACAGCTGGTTGGTGCCAGGGATAGGATACAACCAGGTCTGTCTGCCCCCAAGTGTATGCATTTACCTGTCATTCTTGAGGGAATGGCTGCTGGGTCGGGTGCTGGGAGGAGGGGGAGATGAGCAGGGCTGCTTCGGGATGCCCCGGATGCCCGGTGGCACGCATGTGTTCTAGGAGGGGAGGGCAGGGAGCAGGGGCAGGCTGGGTGGGGGGCAGGTCCCGGCGCCTGCAGGGGGCAGGGTGGGGGGCTCCGGACGGGGCAGGCAGGAGAGGAAGCTGCAGGGGGAGTAAAGGCTTCCAGGGGCTAGCGCCTGAGTCCCGGGAGGGCTCCCTTCCTTCCTCCCTCCCTCTTGCAGTAATGACCGGGGCCAGGCTGCAGCAGAGGGGGGGCTGCTGGCTACCATGGTTACATCGATCCGCAGGCCACATCCTCCCAGCTGCAGCCCTGACTTGGTTCCAGCTCTCCCCACAGGGGGCAGCGGGGCGTTTGGCCCTGCAAGGCTGCTTGGGGTGGGGGGGCTTGTGTGTGTGTGGGGGGATGGAGTCCGGGTGAGGGAGGGGCGGCGCTCCCCCAACTCCTGCTGTGACCCCCAAACCCCCCAGACCGCTATTCCTTGCCAGGCTCCTCTCCACGGCACCCCTGCTGCCCTCAAGGGCTGTGGCACATCTTAGGAGGGTCTCAGAGGGGTTAGGGCAGGACTTCCTTCCCAGCTTTCTCCTGGGCACTTGCCCTTCTCTTTCTTGGCTCTCGCTTCTTTCCTGCGTCTAGATGCTCATGGACTCTGTCCTTGGCCCTTCGTGCTTCCTACCCAGTACAGGGGAGGCCGGGTGGGGGGTCCTCAGTCTGGGCTTCCGGCTGGGCTGGGTTTTGGGGAATCCCCATACTATATACAGAGTGGTGTTTGTGTTCGTGTCAGGAGTATGGCTGAGGGCATTTTTCTGGGGAAAGGGTTCCCAGGGCGTTAAGATCCTCTGCTCTTCCTCTGGGAGCCGTCTTCCCTGCTCTAGGGACGACTCCTCCCGTGGGCTGGTGACCTTCAGTCTGTACTTCTGACCAGGCGTGTCCAAGCCCCGCCCCGGAATGCTCACCCCACCCCCACCCCCCGCCCACCCAGGAGCACCCCCTGGAGGGCCTCCCTTGGCCCCAGGACTGGCTCCGGCCCCACAACATGTTACTTCCGGGTGCCCAGTTTCGGTTAGCAGCTCCATTTTTTCCTTTCTTTTTCTTTCTTGTAGTTTCAAGTTGTGATTTGAATTCCAGTTTATATACAGTGTAATATTCATTTCGGGTGTAGAATTTAGGGATTCATCACTTACGTACAACCCCTGCTGCTCATCAGGACAAGAGTCCTCCTTAATCCCCATCACCCATCTGGCCCGTTCCCTGCCCACCTCCCTCCAGCAAACCCCCGTTTGTTGTCTAGCATTAAGAGTCGGTTTTGCCAGCTCCATTTCTGCCGGGGCTGGTGGCCCGAGTCCTTTCTTCCCCTGCCTACTCCTCAACGCCACCCCAGTCTTCCTTCCACGTACCTCTTGGTCTGCTCGACTGCGCTCTTCCCCAGCTGCTGGCCGGCTCTCCCGCACTCGGACACTGGCTGGTTTACCTGGCCGGCCGCCCCACTTTGTTTACCGAGCTTGGCTTGGCTCTTGGCATTTTCTTGCTCAAAACACTGTCATTGCTTTCATTTCTTTTTCTTTCTTTTCTTTCTTTCCTCCCTTCCCTTCCTTCCTTCCTTTCGGGGGGTCAGATGACTCTCTATTGAAATACTTTCCTTTCTGGTTCTCAACTAGTGGGGCACTCTCCTGCACCCCCGTCAATGCCATCGATGGTGTCACCGAGGCGGCAACCATCAACATTGCGGCCGACAGACTGGGCAGTCCCCAGGATCTCTTAAATGGTTCCCGAGAGTTCTCTAGCTAAAGACCCGTGTGCTGCTCCTGTAGGGCAATGTTGACAACTCCTCAAAAGTGATGTTTCCGCTGCGATTCGGGTCTTTCTGCTTCTTTCTGTCTCGGCGGTTCACTGAGGGCTTTGATGATCAGAGCAGAGGCAGAAGGTGCCGGTTCAGTCTGGGCCTGACTGTCCTGAATGGTCCGTGTCACTGTCGTCCTCAGACCCTTGTGATCACCCCTGGCCCGGGCCATCTCCTCACTCAGCTTGTTTGGAGACAGACCCAGGGGCCCATCTTGGGGGCACACATGGCCCCAACTTCCCCGCCGGTGCCCCTCAGGTCCAAGACTTTGATCTTGCTGGGTTGAACTTAGGTGAAAAGCTGAAAAGCCAAAAGCTCATTTCTTCCTTCCGCCTTAGTCTGGCATTCAGAGCCTTTCATCACCTGGGTGCTACGTCCCCTGCTGTCGTCCCCTCCCTCAAGTCCTGGCCGCAGGCAGTCCCGTATCGGGCGGCAGTGTGCCCTCGTGACTTGGTCTGGTTCATGCCGGTTCTTCCATGGGCACGTTCTCTTCCGTAGAACTCTTCTCATTCTCGAGCTCCCCTCAGGCTGCCAGGCAGGTTCCCTCTGAGCCCGCAGTCCCCTGGCTCTCTAGTCTCGGGTCCCCGCCCGCCGGCCCGGGTGCTCGCCGCCACGCCCGCTCTGTCGGATCCCCTAGGTTTGCGCCCTCTGTCGGGTCTAGCCCCGCGTCTGGCACACACACGGCGCTCCATACCTGTCTGTGGAACGAATGCGTGCTGGGACCATGACGGCAGCAACCCCAGGAAGACTGCGGAAGCTAAAGAGCCACCTTGTCTCCCCTTGGCCTGTTGTCCCCTCCCCTGAGATTCTCCTCCGTCTGTGGGAGGCCTGAGAAGAGGTCCTCCGTCCAGATGTCCGGGAGCTTCACAGCCTGTCTTTGTGCTCACGTAGGGGGCACATAACACGTGTGGCCAGCGAGGTGAGACCGTTTACACAAGGGGTGGCAGCCTCACGGACTAGCCGCCTCCTTTGAAAGTCCGTGTCTGCCGGGGGCCTCCGCCGAGCCAGCCGAAGCCGCCCTGGGCTGCAGGCTTGGAAGGCCGTCTCTGCGGGTGGCGATTTTGCTGGACTCAGGTCAGAGGCCTCTGGGACAGTGCGGCTGGACATTGGACCAGGGCAGGGTCTGCGGACAGAGCCGGAGCCCGAGCAGCGCTTCTGGGTCCCCCAAGGCCTAGGGCTGAGCCCCCGGTCTGCCCAGTGCAGCAGTATGCATGGATCTGCAATCCAAGGTCGATGCGTTGGATGCCGGCTCCAGACAGGGCCCTAAGTCACCTCCAGCACCCTCAGATGAGGACCCAGAGAAGGGAAGGGACTTGTCCAGGGTCAGAGCAAGTCAAGAGTCGGGCTGGGGCAAAGCTAGGAGCCAGCATCTCCAGGGCCACACTGATGCTGGGCTAGAGGCCCGCTCTGTGTGCAAGTGCTCAGCTGCCTCTTTGCATTTGGATTCCTCTGGGCAGGCAGCTGCTAACCTCCTCACCCACAAGCTGTCTCTGGGGTTCTAGATGCTAGGTCTGTGCCCACCATCACCCTTGAGCCAGCTGACCAGCATCTTCTGCCTCCTGCTAGCGCAAACCTGCCTTCCTGCCTGCCAGGGCTGCCGCGGGACTGGCTGAGATGGGCGTGGCGGGAAGGAGGGACTAGGAGGCAGGCCGGCCCTAGCAGCCTGTGTTCCTCCTTTGCAGGGAAGTTCAAGCTCCTGGAGCAGGCCCGGGATGTGCGGGAGCCAGTGAGGTACTTCAGCAGCGTGGAGGAGGTGGCCAGTGTCTTCCCTGACCGCATCTTTGTGATGGAAGCCATCACCTTCAGTGTCAAGGTCAGTCCTTGCTACACCAAGCAGGATGCCCCCACACTGGTTGGAGGGTTGCCCTTTAGGCAGAAGGTGTCAGTGTGGCTCTTGGCAGCTTCTCCACGGCATTTGGCATGATTGGGCCATATCAGAAGACCTAGGTGAATGACCCATTGGCCTGCAGAACTTTCTGGAAAGGCGGTGAGGCAGGAGTAAGTGTGTGTGGAGTGTCATGCCCTGACTTGGGGGCCTTCAGGGCAGCCTGTCCTAGTCCACTGGTGTAGGGGTAGTGGTTGTTCTGGGGGGAGGGGACACAGTACCAACAGTCCCCCACTTGTGTACCGATCACCCTTTACTATTTACCAACCCTTATCCATCAATTCACTTCTCTTCACAGTAGCCTTGTTGAGTGGGTGGAGCCTTATTACTGCCCCAATTGTAAAGATAAGGATAATAAAAGTTCTCATTTATTGGATATTTTCCAAGTATGTCACAGTACATACCGCAGTTCTTCCAACTAGGAGTTACTATGTGAGGCAGCGAAGGCCCCCGAGGTAGCTCATTTAAGGCCGCCCAGCTGCTCTGTGGCCTCTCCAGGAGGGAGGGTGGGTCCCCGACGCCCCCAGTCCAGGGGTCTTGGTTGGGGTTTCAGCCCGGGGAACACCCCGCCCCCTGCCGCCGAGCCTCAAAGGGCGGCTTTCCGTGGGGGTCTGGCTAAGGCCCCGCCGCGTTTCTGGGCTCCGCAGGTGGTGTCAGGCGAATTCAGCGAGGACAGCGAGGTGTACAACTTCACGCTGCACGCGGGCGACGAGCTCACCCTCATGGGCCAGGCGGAGATCCTGTGCGCCAAGACCACCAAGGAGCGCTCGCGCTTCACCACGCTGCTGCGCAAGCTGGGCCGGGCCGGGGCGCTGGCCGGGGTGGGCGGCGGCGGCCCCGGGGGTGCGGGGGCCACGGGCGGCAGCGCCAGGCCCATCAAGGGCAAGATGCCCTGCCTCATCTGCATGAACCACCGCACCAACGAGAGCCTGAGCCTGCCCTTCCAGTGCCAGGGCCGCTTCAGCACGCGCAGCCCGCTGGAGCTGCAGATGCAGGAGGGCGAGCACACGGTGCGCGCCATCATCGAGCGCGTGCGGCTCCCGGTGAACGTGCTGGTGCCCAGCCGGCCGCCTCGCAACCCCTACGACTTGCACCCGGTGCGGGAGGGCCACTGCTACAAGCTGGTCAGCATCATCTCCAAGACCGTGGTGCTAGGGCTGGCGCTGCGCCGCGAGGGCCCGGCGCCGCTGCACTTCCTGCTGCTCACCGACACGCCCCGCTTCGCGCTGCCGCAGGGCCTGCTGGCCGGGGACCCACGCGTGGAGCGCCTGGTGCGCGACAGCGCCTCCTACTGCCGCGAGCGCTTCGACCCCGACGAGTACTCGACGGCTGTGCGTGAGGCCCCCGCGGAGCTGGCTGACGACTGCGCCAGCCCACGCCGCGCGCGCCTCTGCCTGCCCGCGCCCCCGCGCGCCCCCGGGCCCGCCGGCGCCCGCGCCCCGGGCCCACCCGGCGACGGCGACCAGGAGTACGTGAGCCCGGACTGGGCCGGCACCCCTGAGCCCGCTGCGCTGCCCGCCGAGATCCCTTACGAGGAGCTGTGGACGCACCAGGCGGCCGAGGGCCTCGCTGAGGGCCGGGCCCAGCCGCCCCCGGGGCCCGACCTCATCTCCTTCTCCGCCCCCGGGCCTACCCGCCTGGAGCCGGAGGCGCCGCCGCCTCCCGTCCCTCCCAAGTCCGAGGCGGTGAGTGGCCGTGATGTAGGCGGGAAGGGTGGGAGGCAGGGAGCTGAGCTGGGTGCTTTCTCTCCTCCAGGGACGGAGATGGCCAGCCGGAGGCAAGTTCTCCTGAGCCCCAGCCTCCAGCTCCTGGAGTGACGGGAGGGGTGGGCGGGGGGAGAAGAACAAGGGGAAAGACACAGGAGCATATTTGTAGTAAGGGATACTAGAGACAGTGGCACTGGGAATTCTGGAGACAAAGATGCTGGTAGGTCTCTAGCTTGAAAGAATTTGGGATGAGCCCTGAAGGTCCCACAGAACAGGAGTCCTTTAAGTTGTCTGGTGAAAAGATCCCATGATGGAATAAGTTTAGAAAAATGTAGTGGATGATTCATAATTCACTCCCTCCTCACTTTGGAGCCACAGAATTTTGGTTTATTAAAGGCTCTGAGAAGTTCTGCACTAAGGAAACGTGTTTATGCCTAATGCAGAATTTCCCAACCATACTTGTCCACGGAAATGGACTATAGCTATTAACAGCCCTGGGAGTCCACTTTGAGTATTCGACCTATAAAGAAGGGATCCAGATGGCAGATACCTGTCCTTCCCTTTCTTCTCCCTGTCAGTACCACTTTCCTTTTCCTTGAGGAGGGACTAGATTGACTTATCTGTTTCAATCTGCTTCTGTATTCTCTTACATTCACGATGGGTTTCCAAGGACGTGGGAGATGGTGTATGTGGGCGCTCTCCGTGACACAGGCTGGAGAGACTAGAAGGGGTGGGGTGGGCGAGTAGTTGGAGGTAAGGCAAAGGCAGTCTCGTGGCAAAGTGTCAGGCCCAGACACCCTCCTTGCCCAGCTGCTTGGGAAAGGGAGGATTAGGAGCTTCCACTGCTTGGGACAGGGCGTGGGGTCACGGCCCTCTGCTTGCAGGTGAAGGAGGAGTGCCGCCTGCTCAATGCCCCCCCTGTGCCTCCCCGGGGTGGCAATGGCAGCGGCCGGCTCTTGGGCAGCCCCCCGGTGCCCCCACGCTTCCCCAAGCTGCAGCCTGTCCACTCACCTAGCTCCAGCCTCTCCTACTACTCGTCTGGCCTCCAGGATGGGTGAGCCCCTGGCTTCTCTTGGTGCTGGGTCCTCCTGAGGGGGACTGAGGAGGGGCAGGGCAGGGCGAGGGGAGCCAGTGCTGAGGGAGAGGAAGAGCTGTTCAGAGTGGGTAGGTTCTTGAGGGCGCCAGGGGCTGGGGCCCACTGCTTTGCTTTCCACTTGCTGCTTCAGCTCGTCCCTTTCCTAAGTGTTGACGATTGGATGGGAACACTGCTCAGGGTCCCTCCAGACTGGGATCGGCCACAGGATGGACTGCTCCTTGCTCTATTAAAATTTTTGTATAGTTCAGTTTAGTTTAATTTTTCCTGGGTGGTGGGAGAGGCTGGAAGACAGTCACGGGCAGTCCCAGGGGGTCTCGGGCCTTGGGGGCCGGGGCGCGAGCAGGCCTTCCTGGGATCCGAGTGGCGGTCTCTGGCCCGGCAGAGCGCTTTGCCGTGTCCGTGAGCCTGTGGCGCTTCCCTCTTGCCCTGGCTTACCCTTCCACGTGTGTCTCGCTCTCTGCCCACAGGACGGGTTCCCGCAGTGGCAGTGGCTCTCCGTCCCCGGACGCCTACTCCCTTTATTGCTACCCATGCACCTGGGGAGACTGCAAGGCGGGCGAGTCCTCCAGCCGCCCACCCCCGGGCCCCCTGCCCTCGACCACGCAGCCCAGCCAGGCGGCCCGGGCCCTCGCAGAGCCCCTGAGCGGTCGCGCCTCCTCCCTCCTGGGGGCGGACACCCCCGTTAAGGCGTACCACAGCTGCCCGCCTCTGCTCAAGCCCTCTCACCCCCAGAAACGCTTCGCTCCATTCGGAGCCCTCAACCCCTTTTCGGGGCCTGCCTACTCCTCAGGCGCTTCACCGGCCTCCTCTTCTGGGCCCACCACCACGTCGGGTCCCCTGGCTACCTCCAGCCCTGCCTTCTCGCCAGGCCCAGGCTCCCCAGGCCAGGCCTATTCAGCTGCTCCCCCCTCGTGCCCCACCTCCTCCTCCTCTTCCTCTGAGTGGCAGGAGCCAGCCCTGGAGCCCTTCGAGCCCTTCGAGCTGTGCCAGGGCAGTTCTCCAGAGCCCGAGCTGCTGCGCTGCCAGGAGCCCAGAGCTGTGGGGGCCCCCTGCCTTTTGCCACTTGGACCCCCCAAGGCCTTTGAACCAGAAGGTTTGGTGCTGCGGCAGGTCCCCACCCCGCTGTCACCGGTGGCGCTGCAGGGGCCCGAGGCAGGCGGAGCACGGCTCCTTCTCACCCAGGGGCGCCTGGAGGGGCCTCCTGCCAGTCCCCGGGAGGGGGCCGCAGGCTGGGGAGGCCGAGATGCCTCCTGCTGGCAGCCCCCTGCTGACCTGTCTGCGCTCTCCCTGGAAGAAGTCTCTCGAAGTCTGCGTTTCATTGGGCTCTCAGAGGATGTGGTGAGCTTCTTTGCCCGAGAACGCATCGATGGCAGCATCTTTGTGCAGCTCAGTGAGGACATCCTGGCCGATGACTTCCACCTCACGAAGCTGCAGGTCAAGAAGATCATGCAGTTCATCAAAGGCTGGCGGCCCAAGATCTGAGGTTCCCAGCTCGCGGCCGCACCGCTGGGGCGCTGGCGCGGGGGCTTAGCCGCGGGTCCGCGGGGGGACAGCACGCCCAGAGCAGGTCCTCCCGCAAGGAGAATCTGTGCCGAGACTGAGGCAGCCGGGCGGCCCCTCCGAGTGAAGCCAGGGGACACACACTTGGAGACGGGGACGTCTGGCCTTTGTGCTGAGTGAGTGGGAAGGGGGCTGGAGGCACATTGCTGGGATTCCCACGGTGTGGGGGGGTGTCAGAAGCTGGC
>CM052885.1:17397737-17467632 GCA_028534135.1 Potos flavus
GGGGACTGGCAGGTACAAGGTGTGGGCCTCCAGGCAGGGGAGGACTTTGGAATGAGGTGTGCACGCGGCCCACTCCTGGGTTCCTTCCTGAAAGCCCCTCCTCAGCCCCTACCCTACAAGAACCTTCCAACTCCCAGCAGCGTTTCGACCGAATTCCTAGTGCTGCTGAGTGGAAAGCCCATGTCACCAGCCAGGGCCCACGTTCCAGTTCCTGCACTGACCGAATGCCTGCCTGAGGCTCTCCCCGAGTCCCCATTAGAAGCCCGTTAATGGCTCTGGTGAGAGGATCCGTTCTCTATTTCCTACTGGTCACCTGAAAATCCCAGCGCACAGATGACTCGGTTTTAGCGTCTGGCTTCGCGGCACCCGTGAGTGGTCCGTGGAGCCGGTGCGAAGCTCGCTGCCCGTGGGTCCCAGCAGAGCTGGCGCCAGGGGTCTGTGAGGCCCCGGTGCATGGAACAGAGGCAGGAGCAGTGGGTCACAGCTCCGAGTACCGTTTGCTGGGACTTCCGGTTCCGCACACGAGCAGTGTGGGCCCCTCCGCCGGACTGGGCAGGAGCCCCAAGGCTGCTTACACACACTGGGTGCTGCTGCTGCCGGAACAGGAGCGGAGGGACTCTCCGGCCCAGAGGGCACTGGGACGGCGGCGTGGCGGCCCTCGCAGCGTGGCACTGGTGGGTTGGCTCGGCCTCCTTGAACTGCTCACTGTGTGGTCTCTGATGATCCATCCTTCCTTATGTGCTCTGGACCAGCCGGGACGAGCAGGATCTACTGACCGGAAAAACATTCTCTCCTCTGCTTCACTCCAGTGTTACCATCCTGAGAACATGCAAGTCCCACCACGAAGAGCACTGGGTGCCACTGTGCTACGAGGCATCAGTTTGGGGAAGGAGGTCTTTTACAACGTGGCCTCCGGGCCTGTGGCACTTCACCTGCTCTGGTCAGTCAGGCCTGACCCCACAGCAAGCAGAAGCGTGCCAGAGCGGGTCCTACGGCCAGGTTTTGAAGGCTTTAGTGCGTCAAGTCCCCCTTTATCATCACTCTCTCTCTCTCTCCAGCTGCTGCCCAGAACTCTCCCAGCACCTTCACACCCCAAAAGCCCAGGGATTTATTCCGGCTCCTTGAAGGGAGGGATCTAACCCAGGAGGGCAGAGACAGGAGAAAAAGGGGCAGGCAGAAAGGCTGTTAAGAGTTTGGTTTTTATTGTTATTGTGTACGTGGCCGGGTGCAGAACTGCCCGGGCCACCCCCGGCCCTGGCGGAGCCGGCAGCAAGGTGGCTCTGGAGACACTGGCCCTCGGGATGTCGGGACTCACGGGCTCCCCCTAACGTGAAGTGCAAACTCACTCAGGGCCGGACTTCGCCAGGAGGGAGACACTGTCCCAGCTGAAGGCACTTTAATCAGGGCGCACACCCAGTGCCACAGTCGCTTTGCCTTCTGGTTACTCCGCCACAGCCAGACGCCCCTCTGCCAGAGAACCAGCGCTGCTGGCAGCTGGGGGAGGGGGCCGGGGAGCAGGGGCGAGGGCCTGCTCACTGGTAGAACTTCTTGCTAGGGCTGTTAGCGTGGTCGATGAGCAGCTGGCACGGGGTGAACTGTTTTCCGTAGGCGGCCTCATACCTTCTGAGCCGATCCACTACCTTCTGCGCGCCATACAGATCCACGAAGCGGAAGGGCCCTAAAAGGAAAAACAGGACCTTGCTGAAGGAGACAACAAAACGAGCTCTAGGATAAAACAAGCTACCTTCCCAGCTTGCAAGACCAACCTCCAAGACATGGGGGAAAGCCGAGCCCGAAGACCGCGCCGATGTCGCCCTCTGTGGGCGTGGCCAAGATCCCTTCCTGCAGGCACATGACGGCCTCATTCACAAATCTGGTCACCAGGCGGTACTGGATGTCTTCATCAGAGGAGCTGCCAACAGGGAGAGACAGGTAGATGAAGTGTCCCAGGGGAGGGATGCAGGAGCTGCAGCTGCAGAAACGAATGACGGTGGGTGCTGCTGGCGCTCCGAGGGCCAGCCAGTCCAGAGCTCGCGATGGGCTAGAGAAGGAGCCACCGGGAGCCAGCTCTGCTCCTGGAAGAGCTGGCTCAGAGCTACCCGCCCTAATTAGCCAGAGACTGGTACCTGGAACAGGGTTGGGCGGAGCAGACAGAGTCTCTTGCCACCATCAGCTGTCAATTACAAATGATAAAGAGGGTTTGGTGGTGTGAAGGGGCCTAGGATGATAGTTTTTCTAGCTGCTCTCCAGACCTTCAGAAGGAAGGCTGGAGCAGGGGTCTTTCCAAGGCTCAGCTACAGTCCTTACCCTGATGCCTGGCAGAAAACGAGACGGCATGTGGAAGGACAAAAGTATTGTGGGCAGGTAAGGTGATTATCACAGGGGAGATGGAAGGGGGCTGAGAAGCTCTGGGCTGAAGAGAAACAGGTTTCCACAGCATTAGCTACTGAAGTTAACTCACACGTCAGACTTCGGAGGCACCTTCAGACTTGCTAAGATACCATCCATGTCAGAATTCACATTCTTATTCTTCACACCCTCCTGGTAGATGTAAAAGCCCTTCCCAGACTTGCGGCCTAAAAGAAGCCAGAAAGGGGAGAATGACCAAATCTCAGAGCCTGGACCTGCGGATTCTCTTCTTTACTGGTCTGCTGTACAGCTCCAGCCTCTCAAATGTATCCCTGGATGTGTCTGTCTAGCTAACCCTAGAAATTTCGTGTTTGTCCGCAAAGCTGGCAAAGAAGGAAAAATGATCCTGTGTTTCCTGGGGCTTGAAAATCTGTGTTGGATGGGAAAGGGCACGTGGGTGACCTTTACTGTCCAGATACTGTGCCACACCAGGACCTAGTCTATGCCCCGGTCCTAGGGTTGATTCTGCTGCTCCTCTGCCAAGAGAGAGAGCCACCTCTGGTGGGCCTCGACCACATTCTCTGTGCTTAGAGTGGTCACCTTCTCCACACAGGTGGCCAGACAGTGCGGTAAAGCCTGGGGGCCGTGTCTGCTCCTGCAGGGTCACAGGTGTGCGAGAGGCCTTGGACCAGGTGAAAATGCCTGGCTTGCGTACCTTGGGCAAGGGCGGGGCCTCAGGCCAGGGTTCTGCCTAACACGTTGTCATGAAATCATTTAAAAAACTCCCCGTGATAGTAGGCTCTGCGTTTAGGAAGAGCTCTCGCACACGGGCCTTCTGTAACTGTGTGTCTCCGGAAACTGCTCTCATGGTGCTCTGTTCCTCTGAGGCTACTCACCCAGGAAGCCCTTGGACACCATCTGCTTCAGCAGTTCTGTGCTCCCACCTCCAAACCGCTCCCCGAAGGCTTTGCCCAGATCTTCCGATACGTGTTTTGCTACATCCACACCCACTTCATCGACCAGTGTGGCGGCACCCACAGGAAAGCCAAAGCTTGTGGTAAGGGAATCCAGCTTCTTAGGCTCAACTCCTTCCTGAGTGGGAGGGAAGCAGGGACCTTCGAGGAGGAAGGCATTCCAGACCCTCCCACAAGGGCTCCCCATGCTGGCCCTCTGGAACGGGGCCGGTCCAACACCCGCTTCTCTCCGGGGCGCCACCTGGCCAGGCCCGGGACTGGGGCTGTCCCACTCAGGGACAGCAAAGGAGGTTTGGGAGCCGCCAGGGGGAAAGTCTGAGCCTTCCCTAACCCACGGCACTTTAAGGACTGAACAACTTCATTTAGAGATGAACACATTATTCGTTTCCTTCTTGTTTGCAATTCTGAATCTCAGCAGTAATGAGATTCCATGGCAGACAGGGCGAAGTTTCCCACAACTGAGAGAAGAGATCGCCCCCCAGAGCCGTGGGCTGGGTGGGGCCCCCCCGAGGGGTGTGTGCAGCAGAAGCTGCTCCGGCACCAAGCAGACCAAGCAGACCTGTCTGGTCTGGATGGCTCCCGCCTCAAAGGGAGGCAGAAGCTGTGCAGAAGAGCACGTCAGGAGGCGTTTGGTCCTAGGAGAGCAGCGAGGGGAGTGAGGGAGCAGAGCTCAAGTTCTGCCCATTGTAGGGCAGCAAAGCCCATGATTTTCCACCACGATGTGGAAGGATCGGGCACAAAAGGGCCTTCTTGGAGCAGAGCCTGGACTTAAATGTGTTAGAAGGAAGCCTGTTCCTCATCTTGACTACCAGTTTGGAGGGCTGGTTTCAGAAGCGGAAGATGCCTCCAACATTCCGAGAGCACTACCGACCTGGAGGATTCTGAGCACTTCAGACATCATGGGTGCGAGACACCGGGTGGTGTAGAAGCCGGGTCCGTCCTGCCAAGGGAGAGAGCGTGAGCTCGCCGGCCCCTCCGCGGCCGGTGCGACACAAGGCTGAAAGCAGGTTCTCTTCCCCATGTGTCATTTCAAATTCAAGGCGATTTATACTCCCAAACGGAACCGTTAGAATTACGTGGCGGGGGAAGCCACAGCCAAGGCAGTGCGGCTTGAAGCAGACAGCACAGCCCAGGGTTTCACAGCCAGCCGCAAGGTCTGGAAGGGCGGGGAGAGCCTGCCACGTCCCAGCCACTCCCCCTCTCAGACTCTGACTCAGCAGCACAGTCCACACCGCACGCAACTAAGGGGAAGTCATACCAAAAGGTGACCTATTTGCCTCAGGATAGTTATAAACAAGCCTGAAGGTATAAGGAATCTCCACAGATCTGCCGCCCTGTTACACGGTTCCTTACCTTAACCACGATGATGACCTTCCCCTGCTTGAGCCCAACGGCTACTGCCGAAGCGGTTGTGTCCTTAGACGTTTTCTCGGTTGTGATGATCTCTAGCAGCTGCATCTTGTCCACAGGAGAGAAGTAGTGCATGCCAATCACCTGCAAGGGGAGCATGAAGCCAATGATCTAAGAACGCGGAGGAGGGAACTGGATAGCATTCCTTTTTTTTGGTAGGAAAGCGAGGGAGATCCATCTGAGTGGTTTGGCTCTGTGGTTCTTTGATAAAAGGTTCAGTATGTTCAGAGGGCTCACTGGAATCATCTTCCAACTGCTTCTAGGGCAACATATCCTACTAACAATTGTGCCAAAATCACAGCTAACGGCCCAATTAGATTCAACAAGGAAGAATGAAAGTTCCACTCACATTACTGATACTGATGGCTCAGAGGGTCTACTTTTTTTGAGATGGGGGAGGCAGACGTAGGCAGAAGAATCCATTAATATGCTAGACTGTCAGAGATGTATCTGGATTTTACACAGATGGGTCTCACTACCAGGATACTGGGTTTAAATAACATTTATCAACATTTAGGGCACCTGGCTCAGTTGGTTGAATGTCCAACTCCTGATTTTGGCTCAGGTCATGGTCTCGGGGGTCATGAGATCAAGCCCTATGTCGGGGTCTGTGCTCAATGGAGAGTCTGGGATTTTCTCTCTCCCTCTGCCCCTCTTCCCCACCCCTGCGCTCTCTCTTTTTCAAATAAATAAATCTTTAAAAAAAGTAACATTCAAATGCACTTGAAGATTCATTAAACCAATGAGTCTCGAAGTAACTGGACCAGCAACATTAGCATCTCCTGGGAAATTTAGAACTACAACTTCTCAGGCCCACCCCAGACCCAGATCTATTGAATGAGAAACTAGGGGCAAGGCCCAGATTAGTGTTTAAGAAGCCTTCAAGGTAATTCTGATACATACTGAAGTCCAGAACCTCCTCCTTAAGCTAACAATTAGACAGTTCTCCCAACTGAATTGCTGTGGGAGAGAATAATTTAATCATAAAACTTACAGTTTTGCTCCCCCTACCCTCGCGTTAGCTGTAGGATATAACTAATGATATCTACCATTTATTGACTGCTGGCTATCCACTGTGCCTTAATACCTTTGCCATTTATTCCTTACATTTAATCCATCACTCTGAACTAGTCAGTCTTATCTAGATGAGGGGGAAAAAGTCATCAGGAGGTTAAAATTGGTAGCTCAGCGTCCCTTAGTGAATGGCAATGGGATTTCATCATAGCTGGCCTGTTCCAAAGCCTGCCTACTCTCCATTACGTAACACAAAGGTCACTTAAATGTTCCATAAACTTACCAATCCAAAAGTTCCTTCTAAACCCTAAACTGTTCCTTAACTTGTGTCTAAACTATTTAAAAAGACAGGACCTGATTCAGACTCAGTACTTCTGAGCAAAAGGAATTAGCCTTTATGACGTATAAGTTAGACACAATAAAATGCACAGAACTTAAAATGTTCATTTTGATGAGTTCTGACAACTGCATATACACTCATGTAATCACGACCCCAAGCAAAATCTATATCACTCAAGAAAGCTGTGCCAAAGGTGACCAACTTGTCCTGGATAAACAGATGGCTGGTCACCCTCCCTGTGCCCCTATGACCTTAATTTTATGTAACACAGGGGAAGGTGACGGAAGCTATCCAAGATCCCTGGAGGTCAGGACCACAAAGCATGATGCTTTTTCCACTCCACTGGGAAAATGGGAAGTTAGCATCAAAGATTCTCCTTCACTGACTTAAATGCTGCCGTGGTGCTCTGAGTGATGTGACACGGCCAGACTGTTTGCCTTTATACTGTTTTTGTGTCTTCCCTCAGTGTCACACTTCTCCCTGTGACCTTTTCCTGCCGTCCTGGAACCTGTCAGGCCCCGTATCGCTTCCAGTCGGCGGTGTGCTAGGAACCAAGCTTACCTTGCATTCGCGAGCTATTAGAATAGGAATAAACAGACTTTTGTGTTTTCAATACAAGGACTCTGAACAATTTCGGCTGCTTAAAAGTCTTTTATATTTCCTTTCTACTTTAGGCTGGCTCTGGTTAGCTGAGGCTAATTGCCATCCTCCAGAGAGGTGAGGTGTCTGATTTCGCTTTGAGTGATTTCACTTTCCCTGGGTTACTCTGGTAGACAGCAGAAGCCCAAAGATAAATTTCCAGGCAGCATTCCAAATACTCACCGAAAGTGCTTCTACCCTGGGTAGAAGTTCTAAGTGAACCCATAGGTGGACACACCTCACCACCCCTTCTGATCTTCTATTCCTGGATGTGGAATTGGAATCAAGCCTATCTTAGATCGTCACCAGTGTTTGCTCTGTAGCTAGAGTGATATTTTTAAGTATCCCCTCTTATTTTAAGGGTCTATCTTTATTTTTTTTAATTTAAGGAAGTTTTAAGGATTTTATTTTTTTAAAGTCATCTCTACACCCAACATGGGGCTCAAATTCACAACCCCGAGATCAAGAGTCACGTGCTCTACCGACTGGGCCAGCCAGGTGCCCCTTGGGTCTGTCTTTAAATACCTAATTGTAATAAAGGTATGTTTTATAGTCTGAACCTAAAAAATAAGAGCTGTTAAGGATGCAAATCACCCATTAGAGTATATTTCGGTTGTACTTCACTTATCCCAGTATCTCACGATGGTCACAGTATTAGCCTCTCTGTGCCCAGTTTTGGGGAAGACACCATCACCCCCTCCACCTCACAATCTACACCAGGCCCTTCTCATGCTCTAAGCCTTTCTCAGGGAGCCCACGGCAGGAAAACATTTCAGGGTCTTCCCTCTGTTCAGAATTTACCTTCTCAGGTCTTTTGCTGACAGCAGCTATTTCATTGATTGGGAGCGCGGATGTGTTACTGGCAAAGACACAGTGGTCTGGAATCACCTGCAGGGGAAAAGCATTGAAGAACGTGTCATGTAGGCCTGGGAGATGACTGGAGTCCGAAGCAGAGCTAAAACAGGAAACCCGGGCCTGGCCCTGCTCCCCGCACAACCACTCAGGCAGTAGATCTATTTGGCCGACTTTTACAACTGCCCAGTGCTTCTGTGGTGGGAAGGGTGTTGGCCTTGTTCTCTTTCCCATTCAGCCGCCTTCTGGTTCTGGCTCAGTGTCCTAACCCGGTGATTGCATCTCAGCACTTAGGTAAATAAGACACCTCACATAAATACTGAAAAGATAACCTTGAGTCAAATCTCATTCATTTCAAGATCCAGAAGCGTATCAATCCCTCTTCTTGTTTGGCTCTGCCCTCGAATCTGAAAGCTGACGATCCCCCCGCCTTCACCTTCATAAGAACAAGCCACAGCATTCATGCCTAGCTCATTTTATACCAGGTGCTATTAGAAAACTGTGCACCACTGTAATTAATCTACGGCACACGAATCCTATTAACTGTCCTCTTTATCATCCTGGAGAACGGTCTCTAATGTAGACTGTCTCAGCATTCTGTTCATGATCCCAAATTATTCATGTTTTTATTCAGCTGCATGCACAAAGAACATGGAAGGCACACCTGTCAAATCCGTGCATACTGGGACAGGCAAAATCCTAACAGGGGAGATGGGAATCAAGGTTCAAGATACATGCAACACACTGAAAAGCTGAGTGTAAAATAACATCAATTATAATGGGGACGAAGGTAAAATACCGCATTAAGATTTTTTTTAAAAAGAAAAATGGGAAAAAGCTAAAGAGGCACCTGTTGGACAAAACGTGGCTCGGCACTCAGCCTGTGTAAAGCCCCTAGGATTATAGTTAACTAGAAGTGTGAACTGAAAACAGAGCATGACTGCAAGGAAGTCAAGAGTCTCAAGCGGCATGTCTGAGCAGTATGGCATCTCACGCTGGTGAGGAAATTGTGAAGAGCAGGGCAATGCCTCCAAAGACAGCGGCACCAGTTCCTCCCCTCCTGATTCACGTGGGGCTCCCCTCCCATCCAGACGCAGAATCTATTTCCGCCCTCCTGTATCTCGCGACTTGCCTTTACCAGTGGAAAGCAGGTGTGACACTCTGAGCTCTAGGCCTTAAGAAGCCCTGTTTTTCTGTCCTCTTGGAAGCCAGAGGTCAACACTCAGAGTCTGCACTTCTCTTGATCTGATCCCTCTTTCTCGTTCCCTTCATCACTAGTTTCCCAACTGCTAAAACTAACACGCCCTTCTCCATGCCGGTAGTCCCAAACCCAGATTTCCCAAAAGCAAAGACCATCAGCTAGTCAGCTGGTCAATGGTCTTCTCTCCACGCTGCCTGTGTCTGCTTTTGCTTCTCGTCAGGATCTACCTGCCGCTGGCTCAGCAGCGCCCTCAAAGCCCCGGAACACCACCTACCTCTCTGCGCTGAAATGCCACTTGGCACAGATGGAATACAAATCCACGCAGCTCTTCTGAACTTTCCCCCTCAGCTAAATCTACATTACCCTTTGTCAAAAGATTTTCCAGTGCGTGGATTCCAAAGTGGAAGCTGTCCCAAGCAGTGGCTCGTCTTTCGTGTGTCAGCCCTCCGCAGGCCGGGTGTGCGGTGGAGCAGGGACCGCCCTCACACAGAGGCCACTGTCAGAGTACGGCCACTACTCAGGACACCTGGAGAGCTGCCGAGCCAGTGCCGTCTCGTGTGTGCCATCTACTAGCCCACGTTCTGTTTAACTGTAGGCTGCTGCTCCAGGCCCCGGGTCTACCTCAGGCCCGTTACTGTCATTTGTTCTCCTCTGGGCTCTTTACACCACCCAGGACAGGTACTTGTTTTGTACATGGCATGTAGAGCGCTCGGGATCAAGACCAAGGCAGCATTTCCACAAAGTAAGCATCTGAAACCTGCCTGAGAGAGACTTTCTCCCCTACCTCCTGTGCTGGCTAGACCTGATTAAGTTTAGTTCTGGCTTGTAGCTAACCCAAATGTCAAGACAGAGGGCCATACTCCCGGAGGTTATCTATATGTCTGGGTGACTGAACTCCCACAGAATGCTGACGAGCCCTGTGCAGCTTGATTTTCTCACCTCAGGACTCAGATTTGACCTTTGTAACCTATATACCGTGCATGGGTTCACATAAAAACTGAAAGGTTTGAACACAAACAGCCCTATAAAAAGAACCATGAGTTTCCTTTTAAAAAAACCTATCTCTGTGTCCTCTACTCACTAGGCTACCCTTCAAGTACAACAAGTCCCTTACTTACCGCCTCTACTTCCTTTAGCACTCGGTGCTTAAGATTAAGGTCCTCAAAAACAGCTTCAATCACCATGTCAGCCTTTTCAAAACCCTGGTAATCGAGCTGCCCAGTCAAGTTGCTGAAAATGGAGTCCCTTTCAAATGATGTCAGAGCTTTCTTCTTCACTTTATCATTTAATCTAGAAAAAACACAGTCCTAGTCAGAAGGGAAGAACAGGAAACTTAACATTTATTGAGCATCCACGGGCCAGACAGACATAATCATGATCTCAGGGTCCTGGGATCGAGCCCCGCATCGGGCTCTCTGCTCAGCGGGGAGCCTGCTTCCCCCCCTCCCCGCCTGCCTCTCTGTCTACTTGTGATCTCTTTCTCTGTCAAATAAATAAATAAAAATCTTAAAAATCTACTTCCCAGTCAGCACATATTAAGTAGCATATTATATTGATTACATAAAATATTAACTCAAGGTTTCTTCTTTCCCATAGGGAGATAATAAAAAGGATTCCTGCTACTCAGACATTTAACTGATTACTTTTCAGTGCCAAGAAAAACAGGCTCTCTTAGGTTATAATCTGACCACACTTTCAGAGTAACTGACCTAGAATTTTCCTCTGAATGAAGAATGGAGCTAAATCCCATTCACTAATTTCCTTAACCAAAAGAAAAATTTAAGCCACAAGGTAAGTTCAAAGTTAAAAGCATGGTTCAAATCTCTTGGTTTCTGACAAGGACGTCAGGAGTTAGCAAACACGATGCTCGTCGGAGTTCAGAAAGTTATTAGTTGCTCTAAGGCCTAATGAAACTGTTATCAAGAGAGGATAGGAAACATGTATGTCACAAGTGAGCAGTATGGTGAGGGGCGCTCGCCAGAGCCTGAGGTTTCTGAGGCACAAAGGGAAAGCTGGGGCACCTAAATCCAAAAGGGACACAGGGTGAAAGCTATTCTAGAGCAGCAATTTCACATTTTGGTGACTGTATCACCAAAGAGCCCCAAATTGGGCACTCTGTTCGGCGGGGAGCCTGCTTCCCCCTCTCTCTCTGCCTGCCTCTCTGCCTACTTGTGATCTTTCTCTCTGTCGAATAAATAAATAAAATCTTTAAAAAAAAAAAAAAGGAAAGCCTTTGCCTTTGGCTTGGGTCATGATCCCAGGTCCTGGGATGGAGCCCTGCATCAGGCTCCCTGCTCAGTGGGTGGTCTGCTTTTCCCTCTCCCTCTGCCCCTCCCCCCTGCCTGTGTTCTCTCTCTCTCTCTCAAATAAGTAAATAAATCTAAAACAAATCAAAAGCAAAACAAAAAAACCTCATTCAACTGAAAGTCACACGTAGGACAGTCTACACGCAGCCAGCCTGTCCATTACACTGGAACACAGAACTGAGCTGAATCCAATTTCCAGTCTGGCTAAGCGGCTGCTCAGTTTCTCCCCCTCTGCAAAACAGGCAGAATGTGGGAGGAGGGAAGGGGTAGGTGGGCAGCAGAGAGAGTAATGGTCACCTTTTATTAATTCACAGGTAAGATGGAGACACAATCTGTAAAGCCTCAGACATTGTGGAACCAAATCTGTTTCCTCCTTCTCTACAGTATCACCAGCCAAGAAATAGAAGGTTCAAGAGTTTTGACCCCAGCCCCACCTTCAATGTGCATTTACGGCACATTTCCTCACATCCTCGTCTTCCACAAAGTCGTGCTGTTTCAGTGTTCCATAACAACATGACAGTGAGATGGAAACCATCAAAATTCACAAACATGAGAATTTCTAGTCTTGATACCAAAGCATAAAATAAATGGCATTTAAAAATATCTGATGGTTTTCTCTTCTGCAGTCAGACATTACAGATTCCAATGATGTTAATGGTTTATAATATGTGCAATAAAATGAAGGGAAAGGAACTAGTGTTTCTAAAAATCAAAGGCAAGAGCTTAATTATGGAGCATCCAGTACTCACCATGTTCAGGAAAAAGGGACAGGTAATGGCAAAAAACAAACAGCATTCTGCTGACAGAGGCAGACAGCTGGCTTACCCTTTGAACACTTGTTGCTGTCCTCGGCCCAGCCCGGCTAGTGTAGCATCTTTAAGTATGGTCTTCAGGCCCTTATCCACGGAGACCTGGGCAATGCCGGCTCCCATCAGCCCTGCACCAAGAATGGCTAAGTGCCTAGAAGGAAAGCATGAGTGACTTTTGGTAAACTAATCATTTCAGTAAAAGTGGGAGATTGACCAAGTTATTCAATAAACCAATGGAAGTGGGCATAATAACAAGGTATTTTTAATAATTTTTATCTATAAAAATCTATACCTATAGATTTTATCTATAAAAAAATCTAAAGATTTTTATCTATAAAGAAGGTTTTTAAATAATTTATAATCTATAAAAATTTTAATAATTTTTATTTAAAAAAATTATTTTCAAATTTATTTATTTAATTTTTTTAGAGAGGAAAAGTGAGAGAGAGCACGCA
Organism: Potos flavus; assembly: GCA_028534135.1. Taxonomy (NCBI): domain Eukaryota; kingdom Metazoa; phylum Chordata; class Mammalia; order Carnivora; family Procyonidae; genus Potos; species Potos flavus. The sequence continues at coordinate 17,410,087 of CM052885.1, forward strand.
AGCACTCAAACAGTGTGGGGGTGGGGGAATCCCAACCAGGCTCCACACCTAGCACAGAGTCCGACTCCTGGATGGATCCCAGGACCCTGAGATCACGACCTGGGCCGAGACCAAGAGTTAGATGCTTAACCGAATGAGCCACCCAGGTACCCCCTTTAATTAATTAATTTAGGGAGAGCGTGAATGGGGCAGAGGGAGAGAGAGAGATTTCCAAAGTTAAACGCAAAAATCCATTAGGTCTGAAAGAATTGGCCTACACAAGAAGACAGAATTATATTGATCTTCAATCATGCCTGGAGATCACTAAAAACAAAACGATCTGGTTTATACTGAAGTCAACAAGAGTATTTCTGGTTTCCAAACAAAAGCCAATTTGCAATGATATGCCCAAAGACCAACCTCTGTTTTTCTGACTACTTATCTCTAAGTGATTTTACCATTTTCCTGTAAGGTTTCATTTCTCCTGAAATTTGGTGTCATTATTACTCCTTCCTTGGATTATATCAAAATTCTCCTGGATGGCTTCTTTGCTTCCAGACCATGTCCCCCTCCCCACAAATACCTACATACATGCATATTCCTGCCTTTTCCACCCCCAACTTCTCTTGAACTTGTCAGGACCATCTGGCTTACCCAACAGTATTCTGAAATGGCTTCATGTACATTATTTTTGTCTCCTCAGTTAAATTCTAAGTATTTTGTGGACCAGAGAGCATATCTGATGCTTTTTAGTTTTCCATAGTTCTGGAGCAATATGCCATACTCCCATAGTAAATAACTAAAAAAAATTTTTCCAGAACATCTTCCTTTATAAAAGGAGCCTAAGTTTATAGCACAATGTAGACCTAAATTAGACTTGTAATACTAGGATAAAGTTTCATTTCTAACAGTTCTGATTACAATGTTCGAAAATCATGTTTATGACCTGAAAAGGAAACCTAATTTCAAGTCCTGAAAGCATCTTTCAAATGTAACTTTGGAGTAACACATGCATTTATATGGTTAGTGGGTTTGTTTTTTTTTAAGATTTATTTTTTGGGGCTCCTGGGTGGCTCAGTCAGTTAAGCAGCTAACTTTGGCTCAGGTTGTGATCTCTGGGTCCTGGGATCAAGCCCCACATTGGGCTCCGTGCTCAGCTGGGGGTCTGTCTCTCTCTCTCTCCCTCTGCCCTTACCCCACCACTCATTCTCCCACTCTCTCAAATAAATAAAATCTTTAAGAAAAAGAAAAGAGGAAACATAAGGAATTCAAATGATTATTCAAGGTGAGGGGGAAGAGCCTATAGACAGAAGTGGAGGAAGTAGAGGCATTACTGGCAGTGGGGAAAACAGGAAAAAGGATACCTTTTCTTCAATTCTTCAAGGTTTTTTTTTTTTTTTTTTAATTTATTTAGTAATCTGTACACCTGACATGGGGCTCAAGCTTACGACCCTGAGATCAAGAGTCATGCACTCTTCCTACTGAGCCAGCCAGGCGCTCCAATTTTTCAAGTTTCTTTAGTAAATCTTCCGTTCAACCTATCCTGTCTTGGGTACCCTATAATTAATTCTTCATCTCCTTTTTCCTCAATTTATTTCCCAAGTGAGGTCAATTCTTAGATCATCCTGTTTCTCTGTCCATTTAGTTCTGAGTTTCTGAATTCTGAATTTCTGATTCACGGTGATTCTTATCTGTAAATGCTTATTTAAGGATATCTCATTCAAGTTTGGAAGTGTTCTGTTACAGTTGTCTTCTGTATTGTGGCTCTTTTGGGGGGGAGAATTTTCACAAGCTTCAGTACTTTGATTCTCATTTTCTTATTTATCTTTATATGAGACTCATGTGGATGTTGCCTGTCTTTTTTACGTATTTGGTATAATAACACCTTCCCCCAAATGGCATTATGTGCTAGCTGCCTATGACAGGAAGAGGTATATGCAGACAGGAGTAGGAGTCTGGAGCGGCTCATTAGGTTTTGTAATTTAAGAGGACTCTCTTCAGTTGCAAAGGTAGTCTCTTTAATTGATGGCATTTTTTCGGAGGTGGAGGGATGGGGGTAAAGGAGCAGGGTGGCGGAGAGGTAGAAGTTGGTGTGTGTTTTACAGTTTTGTAATTTTGCAGGACTCAGTATTTTTCTCTCTTGCTTCCTTTTCTTTCCTGTTATAATAAAGTTTCCCTCTTACATCATTAGAAGTTAGCAGTGTATCTATCTTCTATTTATGCCATGCATGGGGAATGGGTGGCCTTGCTGTCCTTGTTTATGTCTGATTATTGTAGAATGTATGCAGAGATGCCGACTTAGGTGGCCATCTTATTCTACTGCAGCATGGAAGTGATTAACCTCACCCACTGACTGCAAGATACTGTCCACGTTGGGTGGAACAAACGCCACAGACAGGTACTGACCTCCCTGATCACCATGTGTGCCGGAGAAGCAGTTACTGTCGTAGTTCATATTCTATTTGGAAATCAGCCCTCTGGGCTAGCATCATATCTCTCTCACCCAAATTTTCTACCCGTTTTACTTCTATTTTGGATTGTAATCTAATTAAAGGTGAAGGGGGTAGAGAAGGCAGTACCATTAGCTGCTCTGAAAGCCCTCACAGTAATGCAGATAGAGCAGTGTGTCTCAATCTTGGCATTACTGACATTTTGGATGAGATTATTGTAATTCTTAGGCCTGTCCCATGTACTGTAGGATGTTTAGCAGCATCCCTGATCTCTGCTCACTAGATGCCAGAGGCACCTGTGACAACCAAAAATGTTTCCAGACATCATCAAATGATCCCTGGGGGGCAACATGGCCCAGGCTGAGAACCACTGAGCTAGAAGGTGAAGTTAGGGGCGTTATGAAATTTAAAATGCTGAAGAGCTTTTGAGCAGCATAGCACTGAAAGGCTTCCTGAAAAGAACAGACATGAAACAGGCAAGTAGAATCTTAAATGCTTAGGTTGTAAGCTAGAAGGACAAGCCTTTAATGGTCAGAATGAGACTTCATTTTTTTAGGGAGGAAGAAGTGTGAGTCCCCAGACACGGTATCTCAAGTCACAGGGAGACACAAGATCATTAAACAGTGCATAGTGTGTGTGTTTGGTGTGGGAACAGGGGATGTAAGCCAGATTTCTAGGGGACATCAATAGCAAGACAAGAAAGCCTCTGTAGGAGCACTTAGAGAGGTCTAGAGAAAACTCAGCACAGGCAGAACTTTGAAAGCCAAAAAGTTCTTAGTAGGAAAAGGGATCTAATGTGCTCAGAACGGAAGAGGTGTAGGCAAGACGGAAGGTGTGAATTTCGCTCTGTAGTGAAACCTACAAGAGCTCCCTAGGTGGAGTTTAACTTACTTCGTTTCCTTCTGTGGAGTTCCAAATTTATTCTTCTTACACAGGACCTGACCATGATAAAGTCCTATCAAGGCCTTTGATTCTTTGGTCATTGCAAGCTCTCCAAATTTCTGAAAAGTAAAGGAGAACGAGAAAAGGTAGAACTTCAGAGTCTCAGTGAGGGGGGTTCCTTCAGTTGGGTTTCCCTGCAGAGCAGAGGTAACACACGCGGAACCCACAGTGCTCCAGGGGTCCCGGGGGTGTCTTCTCACCGGCAGTACTTTCCCACTACTGCTTTGGAAAGGGTCTGGATACACCTGAGCTCTCAGATAACTCTGTGCCAGAGGTGGCGGTAACTAACCTTTGTCATGGAACTAGAGTGTCAGGGCCAAAATGGACCTTCACAGTCCTCTCAACCAACCCTCTCATTTTGAAGACTAGGAAGAGGCCTGGAGAAATTAAGTCAGCACACCACCTCAAGCGGCAGAAACGGAACTCGCACCCCAGGGGTAGGGCTCCCAACTCTGGTTCTCTTTCAATAAAGCAGGATGCCTGCACGACACCTGCCACTTTGAAAAGTACCCTAATGCTTACAGAGAGAAAGTCTCTGGTTAGTGGTTAAGAACCTGAGATTTAGAGTCTGGGTTTGACAGAACTGGGTTTGAATCTTGACTCTACCATGTCTCAGTTGTGAAGCTTTCTTCATCCTTAAAATGGGAAAAAACAATACTTATCTTACAGTATTGCTGGAATTAGAGGAGGATGCTAGTAAAATGGCTAGGGTCTCAATGTCAGCTATCATCATCATCGAGACTACTAGAATTTACTGGTATTGTTACATAGTTACAAATAGCATTTCAAGGGAGGAATCCCCCTAATAAAGTTGCTTTCATGTCCTAATCGAACACAGAACAGTGTTCTACTAATCTGATACAGTGGATTCTATCCAGGAAGCCAGTGATTTTCCAACTGTGGGTAGAGATCCATTAGTGGTCATGAGTTTAGTGGGTTGTGATAAGTAGAACAGATAGGAAATACTGAGTACAACATACACAGTGAGGACAACAACTGATTTGTGAAACTTGGGTTTCAATTACCTATGCACTTGTGTAGCTGGATAGGAGGTCAAAGACTAAAGCAGAGTGTACTGCAATAAGCAACCCAGCACAAGAAATGTTTTCTCTTGAACTTGTCCTGAGCTCTTGAGATACCTTCTGTCTTATTATCAATGAGCAGTCATTCTTCAATGATTGCTTAAAACTTAAAAACAACCCAAACCTCTTAAATCCATAATACTGTTGGAAAAGCGGGAAGAGGCGAGGCTGGTTCATATGCCCCTCTGTGTCCTTTAAGTGGCTACACATTTCCTTCCATTCTCTAATTCACCAGAGAGGCTGGCCTTCAAAGTCTTATTGCTAGGGCCTAACAAGTAAGAAACCTATTTTTCTACCAACATATTCATTTTATTACAACAAAATCAGCCCAGCCCAACTCCAGAACATAAATATCCCAGTGATTCATTTTGAAAGGCTTAGAACTCTGGCTAGAACTCTGGCCCTTCTCTCCCTAGTTAAACCGTCATTACTGGGAGCAAGTTCAAATAGCTGGGCCCACTAAGGTGTTCTTAACATCCACTCGCTGAAATTAACCCTAAGAAATGATAATCACTGAAGAAAAACATTTCAGGTAGGCTTTGGGTAGCTTTTCTTTTTTTAGCTTTACAGAGTTTTAGATCTTGATTTTCTTGAATCTAATAATAATAAATTGAAAGGAAAGAACTTTACCTGAGATTCAGAGAGATAGCCAGCGTCGTTCCCTTGCTCAATTCCAGTCTTTACTACCTAAAAAACACACAAAGCACTTGTTCATTGTTGCAAGGGACTGGCGAGATGTGGACTAACACTGAGTAAAACTGCTGGTTTGTGAATTTTTTTTTTTTTTTTAAAGACTTTATTTATTAGAGAGAGAGGGAACACAAGCAGTGGGAGTGAGAGAGGGAGAAGCAGGCTTCCCGCTGAGCAGGGAGCCCGATGCAGGGCTCGATCCCAGCATGACCTGAGCCAAAGGCAAATGCTTAACAACTGAGCCACCCAGGCGCCCCTAGTTCATCAGTCTTCAAAGAGTCTAAGTCAAAAGTCTGGAAGTGAAATCGGAAAGATGAGAGGACCGAGTGGCTGCTTAAGCTTGACTTCATTCTCCATCTCCAAGGCCACTGCTAAAACTAGCATAAAATGGAAAGAAACGAAATAGGAGAATAAGAAAAGTCAGAGTGGGAAAAGAAGACAGAGGTCCCACAGCTCAAACTCTTATCTCCTTATACCTCTAGACCACTATCCCATCAGAGAGAGAGCTACCATTGGTGCCGCCCAAGTTCAAGAAAAGGTTTCCCCTTCCCTCTTAATTACTTTCCCTCCTGCTCTCTTGTTCTCCTAATGCAGGCACATCCCTAGAGCTCCACCCTCAGCCCCTTCCTCCCTCTTCACATTCTTCCTGAGGCCTATCACCCACTCTGTCACGTTACTCATGAACTCTACAAATTCAACTTATCATTTGAGGGAGGTCCTAAGTACAATGGCAAGTATAAAAGACGAAGTGACCTTGTACTCAATCACAATTTATGGGAATGACAAAATTGATTAACACACACACACACACACACACACACACACGTATCTACATTTTTTTTTTATATACCTACATTCTTAATTGTTGTTTGTCTAAACTCCTGTTGCTTGAATTTCCTGAAACAGCTAAACTCAGCACTTCTAAAACTTAACTCATAATCTCTTCTCTTTGGCAAGTCTCTTACTACCTTCACCTTTTTACTATTCTATCTCAGGGTCTTACTGAGAATGTCTGAATGACCAAGATAGCTTCCGACTTCCGACAAAGTCTCTACTTTTGTCTCACCTCTAAACCATTCTCTATGGTTTATACAGGACAAAGGTCAAATTTCCAAATTCATTATTGTCAATCTTCTAAACTCTAGGCTCATTCTGCCTTTTTGTACATTTTCACTATCCTACAAAATCTGATCTCATTAAATGTTCCTTGCAGAGGCTCATGCTTTCCAGCTTCTGTGACTTTGCTCAAAATGCTTACCCTACCTAGTACTACTTTGTATTTATCTGTTCTCTCCCTACTTTCCATGGCACAGGTCAAGTTCTATGAGGCTCCTCCTAATTTCTCTGGCTTACAGTGACTGTTCCCTTCTCTGTGCATTTAGCAATCTTCCTCTGTCTCAATTATCTGGCTCATACTGGCTTCTAACACCCCCTACACTGCCATAACCTGTCTCACCACAGATACACAGCTAATCTCCCCAGTCCACACTGGAAGATGGGTGAGGGAAGGGACTCATGCGTCCTATTTTATGCATTTTGGTGTCTTTTCCTCAAAATATATTAGTTGGCTGATTTATTCTCCATATTTATTAAAGTCTTAGATTATATGCTTTCTTGATCTTAGACTTTCCAGACTGAAGACTGAAGAGTTTCTAAGTTTTAAAGTCTACCTTTAGACAGAAATGCTTAACCCTGTGATCATTTTATTTATCCTCCTTGATCTTTTTCAGAACTTCTCCATATCATTACACCTTTTTTTTTATAATTCTGGCAATGGGGAAGTCAATGAGACATTTTAAGTACTTACAATGGTTTCAAACTAATTTGTTTCAACTATCTCTTAATTAATGTCCAATATTTTACTGGTCTTGTTAAACTGATATAACTTTTTTCCTGGTTTGTAACTGGTACTTTTAAACTCATTATGCCTGGCACTCATTATTCCTAAAATATCATTTTATAAGCCATCATAACTTGCTTTATTTTTAGTGAGTACTGTAACAGCAGAATTAAAAACTTTAGTACCAGCAGATATGGTTCAGAATGGCAATAAAGAATATTGCTCTACACAAAGGGAGGAAACATGAGAAATGTGGGAATATGGGGTGAAGACTCACATCAATTATCTTCAGAGGGGCAGGATAAAGGCCTTTGGTCTGTTTTCGTACTTTTTCTTCCACCTTTTTGTAAATCTGTTGCCTGACAAATGGAATACTCATGGCATATGATATCAATTCTGTAAAAGAAAACGCTTTTAGGTACTTACTGGAAAAAGCCTAGCCTCCCTTGTTAGTTTGTTCTGTAAACTCCATAAAAATGCAGCAATTGTAGCTATCTGAAAGAACTTTACTTTGATATACAAAATACAAATTGCAACCTAAGGCACTTCTATACACATGGTTCGATTAGTTGATAAATGCTAAGCATTATACTATTCTACTTTCATATTAATGCTTCAAATTTTCCAAGATAAAAAGGTAAAAAGAAATGGCTCTAACAAACCAGTGTAAGGTTTAGGACTTGATCACAGAACACAGGTGTTGTACTCCTTCAGAACGACTCTATGCTTGGTGTAAATAATGCATTTACCTCTTTCCCATTTCTATTTTATAGCAAGTAAAATTAAACTCTCTGGAGAGAACCTTTGCCTTTGTTCTTTAATAATGACACTCACTTTCTACTAATCCCTTGTCTCTCTTTATAGAGATTTTCTTATCGGATAGTCCTTTGGCAAAAGTAACTGCAACTTCTTCTAAGTATTCAATTGTCCGTTCCTCTGGAGGTTTTAATCCTGGTCCTGTAAAAATGAACACAACAGATCGGAGTGTAAATCACTTTCAGCACAGCTTTCCATGTTGGACTAGAAACTGGTAGTTGGCAAGTCATCAACTATGGACTCCAAGAAGAGCATAACACTGAGCAAAGGTGCAACGACGTGCTCTCGATAGAAAACAAGGTCTTACGTCCTATTAGTCTGGCTTCTATTTCTGAGTAGGATGTAGAATATCTCATGAGGCCTGTATTCTTGCTGCAAAACTGTGGACAAAAATGAACAACTTGTAAAACTACACATTTGTAAAGCTATGAGAGAGTGGTGGAAACACTGAGGACCATATGAACTAAAATTCCAGAGAGGGAAGAGCCTATCCCCAGGTGCTGACGATTGCTGGATATTTTCTTTTCTGAGGGTATGTGTTGCTTCTGGGCATAGGCTGAAGCAGAAGGATGCACCTGGGGGCAAGTGAAATGATCAGTTTTTGGAGGTCAAATACAATAGATCCGAAGCTAGAAGAAACCAAATGCAAAGCTAGTCTTCCTCATGGAACAGTCATAATTCTAAGGTGGTATAGGGCGTTGGAAGAGCTGGGTCAAAAAGCTAGAGGGGACTCTCACGGTGTCATGATGTTTAGCACATAAAGTACTTCTATAGAGAAAGGACATGCTAAAAACATGCAACTCATTTTCTACTTATGGCATCTGCTCTTATCTAACATGCTTGAGGCAAGAAACTAAAGAGCTAGGCTCCAAAAATCCAAAAGCTATTTTTACAGGGTTGTGAAAACAGACATCTACCAGGCTCTCAATCAAAAGCCTGGAAGGAAGTGGTGGCTGGGGGTTGAAAAGGCAATCTTGTGCAGTCTTGTGGTATGCAGGAAACAAAATCCCAATAGGAGGAGGAGGCTGAAGCAAACAGGTAACCACTTTCTCCCTTAAGACATGTGCCCTCTTGGGGTGCCTGGGTGGCTCAGATGGTTAAGCGTCTGCCTTTGGCTCAGGTCATGATCCCAGGGTCCTAGGATAGAGCCCCGCATCGGGCTCCCTGCTCAGCGGGAAGCCTGCTTCTCCTTCTCCCACTCCCACTGCTTATGTTCCCTCTCTCGCTGTGTCTCTCTTTGTCATATAAATAAGTAAAATCTTAAAAAAAAAAAAGTTCCTTTCTCTTAAAAAAAAAAAAAAAGAAAGAAAAAAAAAAGACACGTGCCCTCTTGTGAAAGTATGTGAAGGAGGATGAGAAAGAACTGAGCCCCAAACTTCTGAATGGTCAAAGTCCACAGGGCCCACAAAAGTCACAATGAGCCTGTAGGGAGGCCAATGCCACTGGAATTTGTGAAGTAGAATGCTGGAGGGTAGTCGCTCCACGAAAGGAGAGCTCCAGAGATCTACAGAGGGCCCCCTGAAACTCTGGCTGAGTACTGTTCTCCACGTGCATGAGATGAAACTACCTGAGGCTTTCTTTCATAAAGGCATGAAAAGAAGCAAGAAAAAAACGGCCTAAAGACAAGAAGCAAACTGACTGATAGAAACAGATGCAGAGATGAAGATAGAATTAGCAGACACAACGTTAGAAAGGCTATTACAAATTCGTGTCATATGTTTAAGAGGGTAGAGGAAAACAGAAACATAATGAAGAGGAATTGAATACATAAAAGAGAATCAAATGTTACTTCTAGATATGAAAAAAAATCGACATATGAAATGAAAAATACACAGGATTGAATTAATAGTAGATTATATAGCTAAGAAGAAAAGATCAGGAAACTTAAATACGTGGCAATAGAAAATATACACACTGAAAAAGAAAAACTGCTTAATTTTGGGACAATATCAAGTAATCTAACATATGTGAAGTTGGAGCCCCAGAAAAGGGGTGAGGGAGGTAGAAAAATATTGGAAGAAATGGTCAGAAAGTTTCTAATTTTTATAAAAACTGCAAGTCCACTATCCAAGAAGCTCAATGAATCCCATGCCCAATAAACATTAAAAAAACAACAGCAACCACAACAAACCAAGGCATGTCGTAAACAAATGACTAAGACCAGCACTAAAGGGAAGATCTGAGAGCAGCTGGGGGAGGTGGGGGGTGAGGGGGAGACACATCACGTACAGAAGAACAAAGATAAAAATGAGAACAGACTTTCTATCAGAAATTATGTAAGCCACAACACACTGTAGACATCTATAAAGTACCAAAAGAAAAATACTAGAAACCTGGAATTTGATAGCCATCAAGAGTATCTCTGAAAAATGAAATGGAAATGATGACTTTGTCAAACAAATTAAAAGCTGAGCGATTTAACTGCCAGGAGACCTATGCTACAGGGTATGTCAATGAAGTTCTTCAGGTCAGAGGAAAATCAAACCAGATGGGAACTTGGAGCTATACAAAGAAAGAGTACCCAAAATGGCAAATATGTGGGTAAATATAAAAGACGCCTTTCTCATTTTTAATCTCTTTAAAAGATAACTGGTTAAAACAAAAATAGCAATATGCTGAGGAATGTAGAATATATTTAGAAATAAAATGCTTAACAACAATAGCACAAAGAATGGGGAAAAAATGAAACTACAGGTGACTCGAACAACGCAGGGGTTAGAGACGTTGATGCCATTTGCAGTAGAAAATCTGTGTGTAACTTCTGACTCCCCCAAAACTTAACTACGAATAGCCTACTACTGACCAGAAGCCTTACCAATAACATAGCTGATTAGCACATATTTTGTATATGTATTATGTACTGTATTCTTACAATAAAGTAAGCTAGGGAAAAAAATGTTATTAAGCAAACAAGGAGGAGCACCTGGGTGGCTCAATCAGTTAAGCGTCTGTCTTTGGCTCAGGTCATGATCCCAGAGTCCTGGGTTCAAGCCCCAAGTTGGGCTCCCTGCTCGGCATGCCCTCTCCCTTTGCCCCTCCCCCTGCTCGTCCGCGCGCGTGCTCTCTCTCTCTCTCAAATAAATAAATAAAATATTTTTAATTTTTTTATTATTTTAAAATTTTTTTTAAATTTTTTAAAAAAGATTTTATTTATTTATTTGAGAGAGAGAGAGAGACAATGAAAGAGGGAACACAACAAGGGAAGTGTGAGAGGGAGAAGCAGGCTTCCTGCTGAGCAGGGAGCCTGATGTGGGGCTCGATCCCAGGACCCCAGGATCATGCCCTGAGCCGAAGGCAGACACTTAACCGACTGACCCACCCAGGAGCCCCAAATAAAATCTTAAAAAAAAAAAAAGAAAAGAAAAATACATTTACATTTACAGTACTGTATACAAATTTGTGTGTAAGTGGACCCGCACAATTCAAACCTATGTTGTGCAAAGGTCAACTGCACACTCTTTTAAGATTCTTAGCCTACATGTAAAATGATAACATCATTTCCGGATAGATCATATGTTAAAGATGTACAATTTAAACCTCAGAGCAACCATTAAAAGGGTAAAGCAAAGTAAAAGCCCAGTAGTGACAGTAAGAAATGACTAATCCAAAGGAAAGGAGGAAGAAAAAAGGAACAAAGAACAGATAGGACAAATGGAAAATAGGCAGCGTTAAATGAAGTTGAAATGCTAGAACTGTGTTGGTATGCAGTAGAGGAAGTTAATGAAAAGTTTAAGGAAATTTCAATGTTAACACGGATTTATCATGTTGGACCTGCTCAGCCAAACTCGAAGGGTTAGAGGACATATCTTTCACCATGACTCTAAGAAATCAATTTGGGAGAAGAGGCCTGGGATCATTGAAGGGCTCTGTTATTGCTCTTCTCTGTAGGTCAGAAATTACAGTGGGAACCGCTACCATCAACTGGGATCCCTAAATACGATGGGGATAATGGGATCCTAGGGTGGCCAAAGCTAAGTAGCAACACTTTACTGCCAAAGGCAAACTGAGTATGGTTATCATAACGGACAGTGAAACCAAAGTAGTAATCAGAATAGTCTGACTTACAGAGACCTATAGCACTGGCTAGTTGATCATGGTGTCCCTAGAAAAGAAACAGATGGGTAAGTCTACTATATTTTTACTTGATCTGTATAAGTGAAAGAATTCTAGTTCTAGTAAATAGAAGAATAATTTAAATCACCAAAGAGAGTTATGGCGCCTCAATCAATTCCTCGAAATACAGCCAGTTTACAGATCCAGAACCTCTTGCAATCACGGGAGGCCGCATCTCCATAAGGGGATTACATTGTTAATCTTTTTCCCAGCCTCCTCCAAAGGGACCCTATATGGTCATTAACTTTGGGGAAAGGGAAATATAATAATCAGACTTTTGGAGGGATTACTGAACACTGGCTCTGAACTGACACTAATTTCAGGAGACCTGAAATATCTCTGTGGTCCACCAGTCAGAGTTGGGGCTTATAAGGTCAAGTAATCCATGGAGTTATAGTTCAGTTCTATCTCAGAGTGGGCCTACTGGGTCCCTTAACCCATCCTGTGGTTATTTCCGGAATGCATAATTGGAATACACATACTCAGCAACTAGCAATCTCCCTTTATTAGCTCCTTGACCTGTGGAGTGAGAGCTATTAAAATAGGAAGGGGCAAATGTAAGCCATTAGAACTGCCTCTACTCAGAACAGTAAACCAGAAGTAATACTGCATTCCTGGATGGATTGCAGAGATTAGTGCCACCATCAAGGATTTGAAAGATGGTGATTTCCACTCATTCAACTTGCCTATTTTGGCTTGTGCATAGATGGATCTTTGTAGAACAACAGTGGAGGGGCACCTGGGTGGCTCAGTGGGTTAAAGCCTCTGCCTTTGGCTCAGGTCATGATCTGAGGGTCCTGGGATCGGGCTGTCTGCTCAGCGGGGAGCCTGCTTCCCCCTCTCTCTCTGCCTACCTCTCTGCCTACTTGTGATTTCTATCTCTCTCTGTCAAATAAATAAATAAAATCTTTAAAAAGAAAAAAAAAGAACAACAGTGGATTTAAACTTAATCAGGTAGTAAGTGCAATTGCTGTTGGTGTTCCAGATGTGGTTTCATTGCTTGAACAAATTAACACATCTCTTTCCTGTTATGCACGTACTGATCTAGAAAATGCTTTTTTCCTCAATAGCTCTTAGTAAGGACTACCTGAAGCAGTTTGCTTTCAGCCGGCAATGTCTGCAATATACCATTACTGTCTTAACCTTAGCAACTCTCCAGCCATATGTCATAATTTAGTCCACAGGGACCTCGATTGTCTTTCCCTTCTACAAGACACCATGCTGGTTCGTTACATTGATGATATTATGCTGAATGAAAATAGTACCAACTACTCTAGACATATCCATCTTAGTGAAATTTCTAGGGGTCCAGTGATGTGGGGCATGTTGACATCCCTTCCAAGGTGAACGATAAGTTGTTGCATCCTGCCCATCCTGCCAAAGAAAAATAGGCACGAGCATAGTGGGTCTCTTTGGATGTTAGAAGCAACATTTCATTTGGGTTTGCTACTCTAGCCCCTTTACTGCGTAACTCAAAGGCTGCTAGTTTTAAGTGGGGTCCAGGAAGAAAAGCTATTTGGACCATATGATTCAGCTCTGATAGTGCATGAAGTGTCAGCGGTAGACAGGGATGCTGTTTGGAGTCCTTGAGAGGACCCTACAGACAAATCATAGTATAGACACTTAGGAATTTGGAGCAAAGCCCATGTAACTACTCTCCTACTGAGAAACAGCTTTTGGCTTGCTAGTGGGCCTCGGCAGGCACTCAAAGTTTAATTAACCATAGGCTATCAGATTACCATGTGACCTGAGCTGCCCATCATGAAATGGAGGTTGTCTGGCTCGCTAAACCATAAAGTTCATGGTGTGCAACAGCACTCCACTCCATGATCAAACGGAATTGGTGTATGTGAGAAAGGGCTTGAACAGACCCTAAAGGCACAAGTTGTATGAGAAAGTGACTAAACTTTCCTACTCCTCCTTCTCTGTCCCAGTTTGCCCCTATGGCCTCATGGGGAGTTCCTTACGACCAGATGATTGGGGAAGAGAAAACTCAGGCCTGGTCCGTAGATGGTTCGGTATGATATTCAGGCGACATCCGAAAGTGCACCGCTGTAGCACACCAGTCCCTTTCCAAGACTATTCATCCTGATTACCAACTATACTGATTCTGCGCCGGTACCAACTACAATCCTGATTATCCTACTACACAATGGGAGTAAGGAAGAGTAGGTCTTGATTATGACAGATCTCTTACGGGGTCATCTAGTAGCATTACTAGGGCCTAGTAGCACTAGGGCCCGTAATTAGTTAAGGGAAAACTACAACAACTCAGTTCGTGCAGGACTGCTAGTGGCCCAGACCTTCTAGGAATGAAGGTCACCCCACTAGGCAAAGAACCATGACCAGCTGAGGTACTTCCTGAGGGCAAAAGGAACATGGAATGGGAAGTAGAAATAGGTATAGCTATGGCCACATGACTATTTGTAGAAATTGAGGAGCCCAGCTCTGGGCCAAAAACCTATGTGTGATTTTTCAAGCCCAACCACAGGCAATTAGAAAGGCTTTTACCCAGCAGGCCTCACAGGGAAAGCTGTCCTTCCCACAGTAGACTTGGTGCACAGCCAGTGCATTGCAGACTTTAACGGGAGTTTCAGTCAGTAACTCACATATCCCTTGCTGGCTATGCTCTTATACATATTTGCATTCTTACCCCAAGTGCCTCAATCCTCTCTATTTGGGACCTTGAACCGAAGTCTAATTCAGGTGCCTCTGATGAGACCTCCTTATTGGGGGAAGAAAGAAACCTTAAAGATCCTTCTTCTACTCTGACTCAGTACTTTTCCATTCCTAGCTTTTACCATTTTAAACAGTGAAATCACAACCAAAAAGCACAAAAAATGAGAAGAATATGGCACTAAATAGACCATGAAAAGGATACTTGTTGGCTATATGAGAGCTGAAATAAGAAGGCAGAATGTTGCCTTGTTTGACCTCGGCTGAAACATTTGCACTGGGAGATGTGAATTTTTCACCACTCTGTACGTGTCTATTACTGACTGCAAAAGCATCATACGTATTATTTTTGGGGTCATAACAAATTTTAGCGAGTAGGTAAATTCGTAGGTAAGGAGCTTGCAAATAATAAGGATCAACCGTACTCTGATCACAACAGCATTAAACTAGAAATCAGTAACAGAAAGATTCTGAAACATCTGCACATATTTAGAAATTATATAACACACTCTCAAATTACACATGGGTCAAAGAAGAAATCATGGGAAATCTGAAAATATTCTGACCTTCATGGAAGTGAAATATTAAAATATGCAGATAAAGCAATGCTAAGAGAGAAATTGATAGCTTTAAATGCTTTTGTTAGGAAAAAAAGGCTTAAAACAATGATCTAAGCTTCCACCTTGAGAAACTAGAAAAAAGAACAAATTAAACCCAAAAGCAAGCAGAAATAATGAATAGCTGAAATCAATAAACAGCAAACAAACAAACAACAGAGGAAAATCAATGAAACTAAAAGCTGGTTCTTGATAAATTTCTAGCCAGATTCACCAGGGACAAAATAAAGAAGACACTAATTATCAATATCAGGAATTAAAGAGTATAAATGATATATATCTTTACAGAGTATAAAGACATTGAAAGAATAATAATGAAGTATTATGAACAACTTTATTGCAACAAATTTAGCAAGTTAAATAAAATGGACAAAATCTCTGAGAAACAAACTACTATAAGTTTGCTCAAAAAAAATGAAGAACCTGAATAGCCCTATATCTATGAAGGAAATTGAATTCATATATAAAAACCTTCCCAACAAAGAAAACTCCAAGTCCATATATGACTTCACTGGTGAATTCTATCAAGCATTTAAAGAAGAAATAATACCAATTCTATGCATAATCTTCCAGAAAATAGGAAAAAAAAAAACCTTTCTAATTCATTTCATGAAGCCAGCATTATTCTGATACCAAACACCAAGCAAAGCTATCACAAGAAAATTATCCATGAGACCATTATCTCTCATGACCAGACATAAAAGTCCTTTACAAAATTTTAGATGATCCAGTCAATTTAAACAAAGGATAATACATTATGACCAAGTAGAGTTTATTCCAGGAATGCAAGTCTGGTTCAATAGACAAAACTCAATGTAACTGATACTACTAATAGACTAAAAAAGACAAAAACCACATAATCACCTCATTAGATGCAGAAAGAACATTTCACAAAATTTAGTATCTATTCTCAGCACACTATAGATAAAAAGAAATGTCTGCAATCTGATAAGGGCATATAATAAAAAAGCTACAGCTAACACCATACACCCTATAGCATCAGACCGAATGCTCTTCCCCTAAGATGGGCAACAAGTTAACAATATCTGCTTTCACCACCACTATCCAATACTGTACTTAAGGATCTCAGCCATTGCAATAGGTCAAGAAAAAAAAATTAATGCCAACGAGATGGGAAAGGAAAAAGCCAAAATGTCTTTATTTATAAACATTACTATTTAAATAAAAACTCCTTAGAAATCTATAGAAAAAGCTACTAGAATAAATAAATTCAGCAAAGTCACACAATACAAGGTCTATGTACAAAAATCAATGCTAAGAGAGAATTTGTGTATATACACACACACACACATAAAAGTGGTTAATAATGAGAAATTAAAGTTAAAAAAGTATAATGTCCTAGAAGTATGAAGTACCAAAGTACAAACTTAACAAATTTTGTGCAAGATATGTTTAAAGAAGTATAAAACACTGCAGAGAAAAATTAAAGACCTAAATAAACAGAGAGTTATACCCTATTCATGATGAAAGGACTCAATATGTTAAAGATGTCAATTCTCCCCAAATTGATACATTGATTCAGTGCAATTCCAATCAAAATCCTAGCATGTATTTTTGTAGTTACGGATGAGATGATTATAAAATTTATATGTAAATGCAAAGAAACCAGTATAGGCAAAATAAATTTTGAAAAAGAACCAAAATAAAAGGGTTCATACTATCTGATTTCAAGATTTTAAAACACAATAATCAAGACAGTATGATGTTAACTTAAGTAAAGATATATAGATAACTGGAGACAGGAAATTCAGATATAGACTCAAACATATGGGAGTCAACTGATTTTTGACCAAGGTGGCAAGGTAGTTCAATGGGGAAAGGAGTCTTTTCAACAAATTGTGCCAGGACATTGGATATCCATTTGCAGAAAAACCCCCCAAAACTCTATCTACCTCATACCACGTACAAAAGTTAACTTGAAATGGATCACAGACAAAAATGGAAGCGCTAAATCACAAAACTTCCAGAAGAAAATATAGGAGAAAATCTTTGCCATCTTGTTAAGAAAAGATTTCTTTCCCTTTTTTTTTTTAATGATTTTATTTATTTATTTGTCAGAGAGAGAGGCAGGCAGGAGAAGCAGGCTCCCTGCTGAGCAAGGAGCCTGATGCGGTACTCATCTCAGACATGACCTGAGCTGAAGGCAGATGCTTAACAGACTGCAGGTGACCCAAGAAAAGATTTCTTAGACACAACAACAGTATGATCCATAAAAGAAGATCATGATGCAATGGACTTCATCAAAATTAAGAATTTCTGCATTTAGATAATGAAAAGACAAGCCACAGACAAGACAAGCCACAGACAAGAAGAAAATATTTGCAAATCACAAAGCTCACAAAGGACTTGTATTTTGATATAAAGAACTCTGAAAAACTCAATAATAAGAAAAACTCAATCAAACAAAATGGGCAAAACATCTGAACACTTTACCAGAAGATATACAGAAGGCAAATCAACATGTGAAAGAAACTTAGTATCTCTGGTCATTAGGGAAATATAAATTAAAACCACAATGAGATATTACTACACTTCTATTAGAATGTCTAAAATGAAAAGACTGACCATGCAAAGCAGTTGAAGAACTTTCAACTAGACTAGTACTCTCATATACTGCTGGTAGGAATGCAAAATGGTAGAGCCACTTCGAGAAAACAGTTTGACAGTTTCTTAAAAGCTACACACAAATCTATCATATGATCCAGCCAATCTACTCTCTGGTTAATTGTCTAAGAGAAATGAAATATATGTCCACATAAAGACTTGTGGATGAATGTTCATAGAAGCTTTATTCTGAAGAGCCCCAAACTGGAAACAACTCAAATTTCCATCATTTGATGAATAGATAAACAAATTATGGTATATCTGTATGATGGAATAACACTTGGCATTAAGAAGGAACAAACTGTTGATATATGCAATAACATGGATGAATCTCAAAAGCACTAGCTAAAATGAAAGAAAACACAAAAAGCTATACACTAAAAATGTTCTATTATATGATTGTAGTGGTGCTTACATAGCTATATACATTTGTCAAAACTTAGATTGTACATAAAAAATTGGTAAATTTGTTATTATATAATTAACCTCTCAATAATGCTGATTTTTAAGAAATGCAAGAGAGTGATAAACACACAATCTGAAATAGAGGTTTCCTTGGGTGAGGGGAGACAAAGAAGTTGTATGGAGGGAAGCAGCACATCAGTAGATGTCAACTATTGTTAATATTCTCAGGCTGTTTGATAACTGTATTATTAAAACAGACACAAAAAATTGAAGGAGGGTTATTATGAATAATGATACAGGTAATTTAAGAACCAAAAATAAGGACTTGATTCAATTCTGTATTCTTGATGTCCAATTTATAAAATAGAAGTTGGGGTGATTAATGTTAGAGAGGATTTAGTATTAGCTATATTCAGAAAACCTCACTCTTCGGAATGACTCATTTCTTTAGAGTTTGAATTTCACTCTAACCAATATTTAAAAAAAAATAACTTCATAAGGCACAATTCTGAGGCATGGCACTACTTACCCAGGGGTTCCACCAATTGGTCAACAAGTCCCATCTTCTTTGCTCTGTCTGCACGAATGTTTCTACCAGTCAACATCATGTCAAAAGCAGCAGGCACACCCACCTAACAAGCAAGCAAGGATCAGAGTATAGTGGGGAAAATACCAGAGTGACAATTACAGTTTACAAATCATTCAACTGAGCAAAATAAATAAATGAGGAAAGTCAAACCAGATTTTTATGCTATTTACCAATCAGTTAAATTTTACACATCAATACACATTTAGGTAACTTTTGGGATTAGACACCTCTAGGTGAAGCAAAAATGTCTGTATCTCTTCTTTTAATTCAATATGTAAGATTTCTGTCTTATGGAACTGATAAGGTAGAGAAATAATTTTATGTTTCCTAAAACTGTGCATTTATATAGCATTTATATAATACTTAAAATTCCTTTAGTGGAGCTAGTGGAGACTGAGAAACCTGATAGTTTTGACAATGTATGTATTTATTTATTTATTTTTAATTTTTTGAAAAAGATGTATTTATTTGAGAGAGGGAGAGCCTAGGGTTGGGGGTGGGGGGAAGGGCTCAATCCCAGGACCTTGAGACCATGACCTGAGCTGAAATCAAGAGCCGGATGCTTAACCAACTGAGCCACCCAGGTGCCAACAATGTTTTTAAGAAGAATTTTAGACTTAAAAATAGAACTCAACTAGAGTTTCTTATGTAAGTACCAAAAGAATGGTTTCTAGCAACATTCAAATACCAACTATTACAAAACAATGAAAGAAACCCAGCAATATTTTCTACACCTATGTAGGCTTATTTATTCTTCAATAAATCCTCTTGATGATTTCTACAAAGGCATGCACACTATTTATTATCAGAAAACTAACACCATAAATCTTCCTGTTTTTCTATGCCCGGCTCATATCAACTGCCCTCCAAAGAGTATTTCTGCTGAGCCTTGTTTCACTGAGGAATCAACAGTGCCTGAAGCTGTAGGGTTCAATGGGATATTAACATTGCTCTGTAGCCTCCAAGTCCGACTGTTCTTCTCTCCTTATGAATTCAAAAGCCTGATTGGTCTCTTTTGGTTCTATAGAATACAACAGTTGAGATGATCCAAATCAGGAGAAAAATCTGGCTCATATTTATCATGAAATATGACCTATGGATTTGAAAAACTGGTAAGATGGTACTGTGCACAGAAGGAACAAATTAAACTATAAGTTCAAGGGACACCTGGCTGGTTCAGTTGGTAATGCATGCAACTCTGATCTCAGGGCTGTAAGCTCGAGCCCCATGCTGGGTGTAGAGATTATGTAAAGATAAAATCTTTAAAAAAATAAAAGCAAAAAAAAAAACAACCCAAAAAACTGTAAGTTCCAGAAAGGCAAATATGTACCTTATTTACCTTTATACTTCTTCAGGGATTAATAAAAGACCTTGATCAATAATTTTGATCAAGGACTTGGGATGCCTGGGTGGCTCAGTCGGTTAGGCAGCCAAGTCTCGATTTCAGCTCAGGTCATGATTCCAGGGTTGTGGGATCAAGCCCTGCATGGGGCTCTGAGCTCAGCGTGGAGTCTGCTTGAGATTCTCTCTCTCCTTCTTCCTCTGCCCCTCAACCCCCATGTATGTGCTCTCTCTCTTTAAATAAATAAAATCTTTAAAAAATTAATTTTGATCAAGGAATTTAAAAAAGTGGAATTGAGAAAATAAACACCAGTAACAAAACTTGTTACTGATCCTATATACCCGTATTTTATTTTGCTTCTAAATTATACAATGAATATCCATTTTATGCCTTTTGTATCAGAGGAAACATATCTAAAGGACCAGGTGATATAATGAGCACTGGGTGTTAAGTAAGGTTGATGAATCACTGAACTCTACCTCTGAAACTATGTAATACATATGTTAATTAATTGAATTTAAATAAGTAAAAAAAAAAGAAACAACACTGCATTTACATTTTTTTCTCTTTTGTGGAAAAGTAAAGCCATTGTGTCTGTCAATACAAAGTGAGGATCATTTCCCACAGATTTTTCAGTTCCTGCTACCTGGGAAACATCTTCTGTGAAATACTGATTCAACTCTTAATGTTCCTTAATGTATACAGAATTACAAGAGCATGGCTCATTCGGTTAGGCATCTGCCTTTAGGTCAAGCCATGATCTCAGGGTCCTGGGATTGAGCCCTGTGTTGGACTCCCTGCTCAGCAGGGAGTCTGCTTCTCCCTCTCCCTCTGCCTCCTTCTCCCTGCTCATGCTTATTCTCCATCTCTCTCTCAAATAAATAAAATCTTAAAAAAAAAAAAAGAATTACAAGAGCAATTCATATTTATTTCTGTGATGTTAAGTACTCAGGGCAGTTTTGGTAGACTAATTAAAAATCTAAGATAAGATGGAATCAGATGTCTTAAAAGAACTATGTCTTCAGTAAAGATCAGCATAACTTAAATAAGGTTACATTTCTCTTGCTTAACAAATAGGTCTGTGTTCTGTTTGAATCTCCAATTCTATATTATGTATTTTCATGTGTTCTCAAAATAGCAACTTAGTCTAGAAAATTGTATGATAGCCAAAACTAGAGAATATATGAAGAAGAGATTTGTTATCCCTGTGAACTTGAATACGATCATCTCCTCTTACACAGGATAACAATTTCAGTATACTCACCTTTCCCATCCAACTTTCCCCATCATTTGGAATTTTAAGACTTTTTAAATACTGTAAGAGGAGCGCTCTTTATTACTATAACTTAACCCTTAATCTTTGCTCTAAAAATAAACTGTGCTTTTTTCCTGATACAAACCTAAATAAACCAAAGACTATAAAAACAAAACCAAACCAAACCATAAAAGAATTGAATAAAAAGAATAAATAAAGGGGCCTATAGGTATTGAGGTTCTAAAGGTCACAAGGGGGCTTAAACTCACCATTTTGGGCAGTCTTTGTGTGCCTCCTGCTCCTGGTAAGAGTCCCAGCAAGACTTCAGGAGTACCTAATACTGTTTTTCTATCTTTGGTTGCTATTCTATATTGGCAGGAAATGGCAAGCTTCAAACAAATAAAAGAAAATCAGAATGTTAGAAAATGTAACCTTATGATATCTTAAGATATGAGAGGGTCTAAAGATTACTTACAAAGCAGGAATGTATTTTATGCTTTCTATAATTTACCTTTCCAGCCTTATTTCATACTTTCCCCCTAATGAACTTTTCCTGGGGTTCTGGATCTCCTTAAAAACCTGCTGAAAGCTATGGAAGCTCTGAACAGAAAAATGCACACACCACTGTACATTGCACGCCAAGTTAAGAAGGCCTGTATCCTACAGAAACCCTCCTTTTCAATCAAACAGGCCTGCTTACAGTGATCTAATAGGCTTTGCTTACTGTTGTCTTTGCTCATACCATGCCATATGTGAAATGATCTTTTTCCCCACTATTTTCTGATTAATCAATTTCTGCCCATTTTTTAGGACCAGGCATAGATTTCCTCAATTAATATATGTGAAAGTGTCTAGCATAGAGCCCAGCATGTGATAAATGCTCATTAAATGTTATTTCATTTTCTCCTCTCCTTTCCTATATGCTCGTCTAGCATCTCTCCTTTCAAATCTTCCATTATTCACCATCTTTACTGCTCACAAAGCACTTAAACACATATTATGCTCTGTGAATCTCATTTAGACTTAAGTAGCTCAAGAGAATGGACCACACACTTCTTTGCCCTGCAAACTTGAATCAGGTTTTTGGAATCGAAGACGACCTTGGAGATGTAGTTCAAATCTTCTCAATTTCTAAAAATGAAAACATCACACTTTTGGTTTACTTGCTCTGTGCCATGAAATAAGGACTGAAACCTATCCAGAAATTTGACAACGAAAAAGAAAGCTGATCCTCCTCCGAGAACTTTTTGCAGGCAAAACCGCAGCCCACAGGTTTGCAGCTTGTAATTCTCATCAATATGCTGAACAGTATCTCAATGACTTTGGAAGAAACCTATACCTCAAGTCCTCCTCCTAAGCAGGCTCCACTGATGGCAGCCACAATAGGCTTTGTGGACTTCTCAAATTTCTCAAACATTCTCTGTCCTTCCTGTGATATTTGTATTACCTCTTCAGGGGTCTTGCAAGAGGTTAACATGCTGCAGTAAACATGAAAGCAGAGAAGAGAAAAAAAAAACAAAGATGATTTATACCCTACTTTGTTCAATACCTCATCCATTGTATCCTTACATCTACATACTATCCTTACATCTACATCCTCATCTACTAATATTTGATAGTGTATCTTCAAATACTCAAGAGTTTAAAAATGGTTTTGCCTTAGCACTAATATCAGCAACATCATCTCTCCATAAATCCACATCATCTCTCCATGGATGGAGAACATGAAACAAAACATGTTGTGTAATTTTAGTTTCTATAAAAAAAAAAAAACCCACATTGGATTACAAAGCTTTCTGTACATGAGAAAATCATCTTCTGGTAAATATTTTCACTATCACATTAACCATCTTCACTACCAAGTAACTCCCAGATTGAACAGCAATCAAAATAACAGTGAAAAAAAAAAAAGCTTTCAAGTTATTTATAGATCTCCTAATGAGTATAAAAGAACAGTAATGCTGTACCTAATGTCCTTTAGTTTCAGATTGTTTTATTTGCTACTTTGTTCTCAAACGCATTTAAAGTGGCTTTTTTACTTTTGACCAAAGATAACTAGTTTTTGGCATTTTACATACTGGGAGTTGCTCAGCTAGCCTCATAGAAGCTGCCAAGTATTTTCCTCTGGATATAGGAAGCTACTGCCAGGTACATCAGTGTCTTGCTAGGCTCAAATAACTGAGCTAGAAGAAAAAGCGCTTGATACAGATAACTTTGCTTTTCCTAAAAAAATAAACATAAAATATTTATAAATTCCTAATTACTATACATAAACAAAAAAGAGTACACAATGTGGAGTAAGGTTTAAAACTCTACAAACACCTTAAGTACAAATTACTAAGCCTCTAGTGCTGGCTATCATTGCCTAAGGTACAAAGAATAATAAAACAAATACTCGTATCTTGACAGAATTAACAACTGTTAACATTTTAGCCCATTAAACTAACACTAAGACAGCATTTCACCTCCTTATAAATGCTTTAAAAAACTGTAAGCAAGTTATATACACATAAATCCTACCATTTAAAAAAAGAAAAGATTAGCTGCATCACTAAAGTTCCTTTTGACAACCTAGAGTCCTACCAGCTACTTCATTTTCCCTGAAGCATTCTCAAATATTTGTAGTGTATCCTTCCAGACCAACTACATATTTGTATCTATAAATAACAGAGGCATCTCACTATGACTTAAAAATGTTTACATAAACTACATACTGTACAGAATGTTCTACAACTTGCTCTTTTTTTTAAGGGGTGTCTGCCTTTGGCGTGGGTCATGGTCCCAGGGTCCTGGGATTGGGCCCCACATTGGGTTCCTGCTCAGCAGGGAGCCTGCTTCTCCCTCTCCTACTCCCCCTACTTGTGTTCCCTCTCTCGCTGCGTCTCCCTCTGTCAAATAAATAAATAAAATCTTGAAAAAAAAAAAGTCTATAAAAAGTCTAAAACTTAACACCACATTTTTGAGCTCTAACATTATGTTGTGGATCTAGTTAATTCCTTCTAACTATTTTGTAGTATTTTATCATATGAAAGTTTCAGTTTGCTTTTCCATTTCCCTAATGACTGACATTTAATTGCTTCAAATTCTTCATTATTTTAAACTACACAGGGCTGAACATCCTTATACATGCATCCTTAAAAACAAAGGATGGGATTTCTTTAGTATATATATGTATATATAGCTAAATGAGGTATTGCTGAATTATACAATGCATGCATTTTCAATTTTATTAAAGCCTGTCAAAATGTTTTCCAAAGTTGCTGTAGCAATTGGCATTCTCACTAGTAACCTTCTTATTTCCCTAAGTCCTTGCTAACACGGTATTTTCAAACTTTTAAATATCTGTTGTTCTGTTGGGTTAAAAAAAAAAAGGGGCACCTCATAGTTTCATTGTATAGTATTTTTTATTCTATTCAAATATTCTTGGAACTGCTTTCGACTTCTTTAAGGAAAGACTATTAGCCAAGATGAAACATGACTTCAAATTTTTGAAAACTTACTTGATGTCAGCACCTGCAATAAAGCAGCCTGGCTTTGATGAGATAAAGACAGCACTTCTGATTTGATCACTAGCCCAGATTTCATTCATTACTTCCATGAACTCAGACTGCAGTTCTTTATTCAGTGTGTTCACCTGCCAAAGGGAAATACACATAAATCAAAGGCTTTAAATCAGAAGTACATACAATCTGAAGTAATACACTATGTTAATTAATTGAATTTAAATAGAAAAAAAAGAACCACTGACACACACAAAAAATTTTCTAAGTTGAGCATTTTTTCTGAACACAGACTCAACACATCCCTATAGTGGGAAGTTTGAAAGCTATACAGAAGAAAATAACAAGTCGTTCATACTACAAACCCACAGGCAAACGCTTTTAACTTTTTTTTTTAATTTTATTCATCGGAGAGAGAGAGAGCATGCATAAGTAGGCAGAGCGGCAGGGAGAGGGAGAAGCAGGCTCCTCGCTAGGCAGAGAGCCTGATGCGGAGCTCGATCCCAGGACCCTGAGATCATGACCTGAGCCCAAGGCAGAGGCTTTAACCCACTGAGCCACCCAGGCGCCCCTAGAAGGAATTCTTAAACAAGGACCTCTGCTCCAGAAAGTTGCACTCCTTGAGCAATTTGTTAAACTATCAAAACTACAAATTCATGTAAGATTACTGCCAGATTGGTGGATTTCTTTCCCTCCTATTCAGCACTGGATTCATGAATGTATTAAAAGAAAGAGATCGCAGCAAGTTAAATTAGGTACCTTTGAATTGGGTGAGTTAATTCGAACAACAGCCACATCCCCTTTGACTCCATAGTTAATATGGGTTCTGGCTAAAAAGGGAAAGACAATTTATTTGTAAACATGTTTATTGCTAAACAAATTTAAAAAGCAGTGTAAGCATGTCAATAAGAAATTAAACTTACTTCGCAAAGCAGAGGACCCTGAAAAGTTGCGGCAAATATAACCTAAAAGAAGAAGGTATTCAAAATTAATTACTTTATAAAACTTAACTGTAGTACTTGCTTAATATAACAAAGCTGGAATTTATAACAACAATAGCAAAAATACCAAAATGAGAATAATGTATTCTAGGCCATTATTGTGACTACTACCATATCTTTTTCATTCTAATGATCAGCTTATGAAATTATTTAAATAGTAAATGTGGTCGGTGGAAGAACTGCCCCCTCAAAGATGTCCAAGTCTCCAGAAACTGTGAATATGTTAGGTTATATGGCTAAGAGAATTAAGGTTGCTAATTAGCTGACCTAAACAGAGAGAGATAGTAGCCTGGATTATTCAAGTGGGCCCAACGTAATCATGAAGAAGAAAGAGTCAAGGAGGATCAGAGAGATGGCAGGATAAGGACTTAGCCCCGTTCTGCTGGCTTTGAAGAAGTCAAGAAAAGCAGGCAGCCTGGACCTTGAAAACTAGAAAAGGCAAGGAAATGAATTCTCCCTTAGAGCACCCAGAATGAACGCACCCCTGCCAACACCTCTGATTTTAGCTCAGTGAGCCTCAATTTCTGATATCCATACTGTAAGATAATAAATTTGTATTGTTTCAGACATTAAATTTGTGGAAATTTGTTACAGCAGCAATAGGAAATGAATACACTAGGAAATAAGTAATCTACAAAGTGATCCATATTCAGTCCCAAATGTATTACAAATATATTTCAACCATGCTCTCTAGCCACATCCTCTTGTATTTTTATGGAGAGATGGACTTTCCAGTGTTATCAAAAGCAAAACAGGGGAGCCTGGATAGCTCAGTGGGTTAAGCCTCTGCCTTTGCCTTTGGTTCAGGTCATGATCTCAGGGTCCTGGGATCAAGCCCTGCATCGGGCTCTCTGCTCAGCAGGGAGCCTGCTTCCTCCTCTCTCTCTGCCTGCCTCTCTGCCTACTTGTGATCTTTCTCTCTGTCGAATAAATAAATAAAATCTTAAAAAAACAAAAACAAAAACACCCTGCTCTTCCTTCCTTTGTCTTTCATATTCATAGTTCACTTCAAACCCTATCTCCTAGGTTTCTTTCTTTCTTTATACAATTTTTTTTAAAGTAGGCTCCGTGCCCAACATGGGGCTTGAACTCATATCCCTGAGGTCAAGAGTTGCATATTCTACCTACTGAGACAGCCAGGTGCCCCTCCCATACACCTCTTCGATTCCTTATTCCTTATTTCAAACCTTGTCCAATATCTTAGAAAAAAGTTTTCTTTTTCTTTAGCAATAAAAATAAAAACAAATCATCCCTTAATAATTAGTGAACATAATAGCAGTATAAATGAACACCTGTACCCAGGAATTAGTGCTTTAATAATATCCAAGTTTCCTTCGTTATCTCTACTTGTACTAGCTTTCCCTCAGTATTCGTTTTGTTCCTTTTAAAATAAATTATGTGCATGTATCGCTATCAATTCATATACTAAATATTAGCAAATTTAATTTCTTTCCTTTTATTATTTTATTTTTCATCATGATAAGTGTACTTTTTAATCCCCATCACCTCTTTCACCCATCCCTCCCTCCCTCCCACTTCCCCTTTGGTAACCATCAGTTTGTTCTCTCTAGTTAAGAGTCTGCTTCTTGGTTTCTTTTTTCCCCTTTGCTCATTTGTTCTTTCTTAAATTCCACATATGAATGAGTTCATATGGTATTTGTCTTTCTGACTGACTTATTTTGCTTAGCATAATATGCTCTAGTTCTATTCATGGTGTTGTAAGTGGCAACATTTCATTCTTTGTGGTTGAATAATATTCCACCATTATTTTATTCTTAATTATTGGTATTAAAACTTTTTTATATCTGATTTTCATTGATATATACTGCATGTGGACTACATTGGGGCTGCATATGGTCTTGGAATCCACAATATAATTCAAAAGAGTGGTGTGCCTGCCTAATTTAGGAGCACGGTTAAAAAAAAAAAAAAGGTTAAAATTCCTAGCAACCTCTCAGCAGCTAAACCTTTCCACCAGCCTGTGACCACCTGTCTCTCTTTCTGCTAGTCTCTCATTCTCCAAAGCCCCTACCTTCATCTGGCTCAGAATTGGGGGATATCAAACGAGAGTCTTAAGATTGCCTTAGCATGCAGTGATAATCAAAGGTAATGGACAATAAAATTAAACCACATTGGCCGTTTTATGTCATGGCAGTAGTCTAAATGCAATTTTAAACATCAACTCTATTAAAAATACTCTCTACGTGATTTAGAAACAAACCTTAGAACTATACCCATTTCTAAGTTGATGATGGTCCGTATCTGACTAGGAGGCACAGACTCTTCTGGATTGGGGAACTATTATACGCGGCCAAAGCAGGACCCAAAAGACTATCCAACATATCCAGCCGGACTGGGATTCCCATAGCAGTATTGAGAAGTGATTTCAGAACTAGGTTAGGCATTAAAATAAGCGGGAGAGGCTCAAACGCACTCACAAGTATCTGGGTGACATATAACCTAGAACCACAGAATCAGAATTTAAGGGGGCTGGGCCTCAGAGTCCCTTTTTTTTTTTTTTTTTGGTGCAAAAAGATGATTTTATTTAAAGCACGAGGACAGGATCATGGGCAGAAAGAGCTGCACTGAGGTCCTGAGGCCCACTATACACTTTCAAGTTGAGAGGGATTAGGGATAGTGCAGTCCTCCCAGGTATTTTGGAAACAAGGTTTCCAGGATCCTGAGGGGGCTAGCTCTAGATAGGAAAGGTCGTTTATTACTGTTTAGTAGAAACTCAGTCATGAGACCCTTCAGGTGTATATCGGTGGGTCATATGCTTGGGGGAGGATCACTAACATGTATCTTGGGTAGTAGAGCTAAAGGAAGTTTCCAAAGGAATTTTTATATGTTAAAGTAGGCTTACAGGATCCTGGGGTGGGGGTGGGGGTGGGGATTGGGTTAGGATTGTCTTTTGCCCTAAGCAAAGTATTAACATTGAGGCAGTTGAGTCCCTAGAGGAATGTCGCTCTGCTTGTTTCAAGGACTTGTCAATGGGCTACAGGTAGTAGGGAAATTTAATAGTTTCTCTTCTGCCTTTGTTTCCCACATCATTCCCCTCTGAACAGTTTTGACCCTTAAATCTTTAAGGTTGCTGAGGGTGGAAGGTCTCATCTTCTGTAACTTCTTCCTGCTGAACAGGGGCATAGAGATGTCCCTATCTATGGGTCAACATAGATATCATATGGGTCGGTTGGGGCTCATACAGACATAGGAGTCACAAAAGGCAAAGGCAGCTGAATCCAAGGGAGACTGCATGTGTGGATCTTCCCGAGTGGAAGAGTCCATATTTTTTAAAAAGGAAACTGAAGCAGACAGCAAACAAGTGGGCATGTGAGAGTAACTGATTTGGAGAACCCACTGATGATGCAGTGGATTCGGAGAGGGACCATCAGCAATAGCCAAAGCTCTTGCTTTCTCTTTCTTTCCCTCTATCCTGCAGTTTTACTTATTTGAGAGAGGGGGGGTGGCAGTGGGAGAGAAATAATCTCAAGCAAATTCCCCACTGAGCATGGAGCCTGACACGGGGCTGAATCTCATGACCCTGAGATCATGACCTGAGCCGAAATCAAGTTGGACGTTTAACCAACTAAGCCACCCAGGATCCCCTATTTTTTTTTTTTTTTCAAGTTTTATTTATTTAAGTAATCTCTACACCCAATATGGGGCTGGAACTTACAACCCTGAGATCAAGAGTCTCTTGCTCTTCAACTGAGCCAGCCAGGCGCCCCTATCCTGCAGTTCCTTAAGGGAGAGGAAGAGAAGGCACAGAAAATAGCAGCTTTACACTGGTTTGAAAGGCAAGTAACGTATTAAAAGAAAACTGTATAGATGACGCAAGTACCAGAGTGAGGTGATCTCTGGTTTTGTCTGCATTTTTTTTTAAAGCAATCCAAATCAGCCATCTGAGTGCAAAGAGAAAGGACCTGAGAGTCAAAAGACTTAGATTCAACCATCACATTTATCATTTACTAGCTATGTAACCATAAACAAGTCTCTTAGTACATTTCAGTGTTCTTATAAAGACAGAAATAAAAGTGATGTAATGATTATAAAAGTATTTGTAAGTCACAGCGCTACACACAAGTAAATTAAGATAAAAGTCAGCCATATCCTCAATCGCCATGCCTCTACCTCTCTAAGGACACACTTCCTTTCTCTGCTTTACCATCATTTAAAATTTGAATCATCTGTATTTATCACTCTTCTTTATCTTTGTATTATGGCTCCAACCTTTTCTACAAGGCCTTATCATGAGATTCCATCTACAATGATCCTTTCCCTCCCTTCAAAATCCCTTTTGATTTTTATTATTTACTATTTTGTTCTCTAATCACTGCATCTATAGCAGGTGTTTCCCCTAACTAAAGCATAACTCTTCCAATATCATCTCACAGTCCCTCATTCAACAACAACAAATCCTTGTGGCCTACCATGTGCCATGCACTGTTCTAGGCACTTTGAACAAAAAGACAAAATCCCTGTCTCTGTGTAGCTTACATTCTACAGCAGCAGGGGATGATCTATATAAATATCATAGGAAGAATCAGTTCCTACCCAGTAGAGATCTATGAAGAGGTGAAAATAGGCCTGGCATAAAAAGGAGTTTGCCTGTAAAGTGGAAATTCCAGTGGAAGGGAAAGGAGGAATAAGCAATTCTAGCTAGAACAGGGTAAAGTCGATGAGAGTGGGGATGGACTGACTGGGAATGCAGAGTGGGAGGGATGGGGTGGAAAGACAGCCAAAAAATATGTAAAGAAGTATGTTAGGAGATAAGTGCTAAGCAAAAAAGAAAACAGAGGAGGTGCAAGGGCCCAGCATAGGTTGCACTTTTAAAGACCAACTATTTGAGACAGCATGTTGGTGCTCATTAGGTTATGGTTCAAATTATTTTATTTTATTTTATTATTTTTTAAAAAAGATTTTTTTTATTTATTTGACATAGATCACAAGTAGGCAGAGAGGCAAGCAGAGAGAGAGAGGGGGAAGCAGGCTCCCCGCTGAGCAGAGAGCCCTCGAGGCAGAGAGGCAGGCAGAGAGAGAGGGGGAAGCAGGCTCCCCGCTGAGCAGAGAGCCCGATGCGGCTCGATCCCGAGATCATGACCTGAGCCGAAGGCAGAGGCTTTAACCCACTGAGCCACCCAGGCGCCCCTGGTTCAAATTATTTTAAACTCTTACCACTAATCTACCTTTGCTGCACAAACACACACACCTATATTCACATACACAAAACTTCCTCTAAATCAATAGAAACAAAAAAAAAAAGAGAGAGAAAATCAGTAAGTGTACAAACATTTGAATCTTGAATTCAAACCACAGCCAGCTAAATCAAGTTGGTAGCTACAAGGTAGCTTTGCTTTTGAAATCTAGCCTTACCCGTTATGTAATCTGGACAGTTTAGTTCAGAGCAGCTAGGTGAACTTTAGCCTATATCAACTGTGCCAGCAAAAGAGAGAAACCTTTGTCCTACTTCTTAATCCTTTTGATAATTTAACTCAAGAAGATACCTACAAAACCTAAAGCTATAGCAGTGGAGAGAGTTGGATTATGCTGACACAAATTTCAAACACGAAAATGTTACTTTGGTAGTAACAATCAACAACTTTTCTCAATATTCAACCCTGGGGAAAGAGATAGGATTAAGGAAAGTCAGTCAAATTTAAATATACATCATTTACTATTTGCCTCTAATTCATTTCCTGTGAAATTATTTTACCACTTACATAATTAGAAATTTAGATTTAGGAATGGGAATTAAGATATCTTGGTCAAGTTGTGACTGCCATTTGACAGTCATATTCAGAATTATAGCATTTGAGGGGGAGGAATAGGTTTGAACTGTGAAAGTAACAAATCAGTTTCAAGAGAATTTACCCATCCACTAGTAAATGTCATAATCTCATTAAACATTGTCCTTGGCACAGGCTTTCAGGGTAAAAGACCAATAAGTTGAATAAAAATGGCAATCTAGGTGTGCAGGTAATTTTGAATTCACTTTCTAGACATGTTTTCAAAATTCATAAATTGTTAGTCAAAGGGACAAAAACTATAAGCCATATTTTCTTATTGGTGAAACAATGCAATATATATATACATTTACATGTATATGTATTTCTATACAAAAAATATAGAAAAGCTAAGCTTGTCATTACACATATAAAATGTAAAAAATTATTTTAAAAAATTCTCAGATATATAGAATCAGTTCTTCAGGGCAGGAAAGAGTTAATAGCAGTATGTACTGAGCATTTAGTCCATGAAAAATTGCTTTAAATTTAGGATAACTCCTTTGAAGTTCACAAAGGTATCATTCCCCACTTCACAAATGAGAAAATAGAAGAAATTAATTGTCCAAGGTCACTAGAGAGTAAAAGGCCAAGCCAGATTCAAGCCCCAAAGTCAGACTCCAAATTTAATGCTTTGAATTGCTCTTTCATTCTATTTCTCCTGTCTAAGAAAATCCAATCATTTTACAGATGAGGAAAATAAAGGTCAGTTAGACAAAGGTATTTGTCCAAAGTTACACTAGTGACCGGAAACCACATGACCTGACTACCAGCTCAGTGTTACAGCAGCTGCTAATCCATAAGAGGTACCTTAAAACCAATGCATAGGCAAGTATGTATGTATGTATGTATATATAAATAAATAAATAAATAAATATATATATATATGTGATATATGTGATTTTCATAAAGCCTTAAACCGTAAATGTGGAAAACAGAAAACTGTAAGGTAAAATGACCAAATGCTAACAATTACTACATATGACTAGTAACGCGTGACTTTTTTCTTAACCTTCCCCAGTCTTTACTTATCAATTTTTTGTAATATTATGATTGGTATACACACACACACACACACACACACACACACACACACACACACAGCAGTCCTGTGGAAACTACAAACATTGGTGGAGACTCAGAAAAAGGCTGAATCCAAAATTAATCCCTTACAGTGGACTCCAGCTACCGGCTATCCTGGTTCAGGAGAAAGACATATTACAAATTAAAATTCTAACTAGCAGCCAGTATTAAGTGTAATGTGCAATAAAAGGTTACATTTCACCTTACAAATTTGAGATGGGAGGAAAATGCTTGATTTTCCATAATCACCAACTTTAACCCTTTCACTGACAGTTTGAAGTGAAAAAGATAATACAGCTAATGCAAACCTAACCGGGTACTGTCAGAAACAAAATCAGATTAGTTTTTAAAATTACTTAACTTGGGGTACAGATATTTGCTTCTTTTTTTCCCCATCATCCTGCCCCCAAGGCGTCCACAGACAGGACAGTATTTGTGCAGTATTTGTGTATTTAAAAAATATTTCTTCTGGCAAGTTGCAGAACCTCCCCTCGAAATTTGACATACTATACCTTCACACTGGGATTACTGGAACTGCAACATTCGAGCTCCTTATTTAAATGTGGTAATAGGTACAAAAATGGTTTTGAGGGAAAGAAGTTGGGAGTAGCAGTAATTCGCAAGGCTGGTTAATTCCACCTAAGAAGCTTTTTAAGACAGCTCTTGTTACGAGTAAGGAGCTGTGGAGCCGCAAAGATGTGACAGACTGGACTGTCCCAGTCCTCCTGGAACTCCGAATCTATAAGGGTCTGAAGCCATCACAGAAAAAAATAAGAGGGGCGTGACGCCAGAAGTGCGACGGGGAGACTCGCGGAAGGTGCTACCCCGGGTGGACAGGACTCAGAAACGTTAAGTTATGGAGCCTGAAATCGCTGCAGGACTCGGGAGCAGTGGCAGAAGAAATGTCAGTCTGCGCAAGGACACAGGAGACTGGGTCCAAGGGAGGCATCCTTTCCCCCCACTCAGGGCTGAGTTCCCCAGCGGGGCGGGGAGGCGACAGCGAAAGGGAAACATGGCTGCGGGGCGACCTCAAGCTCTGCAAGAGTTCTGCCCGGGGCTGCGGGGCGCTCCCAGCCAGGCCTCACCTGGGCAGCGGCGCATCCTGGAGGCAGCGGCACGGCTGAGACTGCCTATCGCCCGTGAGGCCACCATCTTGAGCTGAGGAGGACAAAAATGGAAAGCGCTCAGATGCGAGCTGCCGAGCGGAGGGCTTTTCTGCCTCAGCCTGGCCCCAGTTAGGCGCCCGACCTACTGCCTGACTAAAACCCCCGGGGCCGAGTTGCCTCTGGCTCCTCGCCCTGACGTTCGCTCCCGGCTAACAGGGCCGAGAGGCCGCTTTCTCCATTGGACGGAAGGGGGCCCATAGAGGAGGAGGCGAAGTGCCCGGTTTTCCAGACAGGCGGCCGATGGGCAGCCTGCGGAATTCGAGAGCGGGAGTGAAGGGGGGGGTCCTTTGGAGCAGGACCCGCCCCTTGGTCACGTCTAGTCCCGGCACTTGAGTCCAAACCTTCCGTGTTCGCTGGCGGAGTTCGGGACGACAGAGCTAAGGTGAGATGAATGGTGCGCTTGGCTCTCCGCCTGGCCGTTCCCTGCAGCGACAGCCACAGTTCCTTTCCCATCTCCTGCGCCAGTGCCCGCGGCCGCCTCCCTTCCCCTCGGGGAGTGGAGTTCCGGGGAGCGGAAAGAGGCCCCATCGGACAGGGTCTCCAGGACCACTGCAATTAGCGCAGTAACTTGGACTAGCTTTGTGTGTGTAGCTCTGAGCAGCGGTGTCACGGTGTCTTTTATCACCTCGGGTTAACAACCTGTTTGCTCGTGTGTGTGTCGGCATAAAGCACTGGGCTATATTGCAGTGTGTGTTTTTGTTTCCCCCGTTTTGCTTGTAGCCAGATTAGCATCTGTCGACATTTAGAACGGGGAGTTGGGATTACCCATTGTTGCTCCTGGACTGGGACTCGGTCACGTGACCATTTCGGGCCTGGAGTGTGGCAGGAGTTGAGATAGTTCTCCATCCTTGGGGGAGGCTTAATGTTCCAGAAGATTTTCTAACCTAGAAGAGATCTGCCAATCATCTGGTCATTCATCCCTTTCATCTTATAGGTGAAGTCTATAAATCGGCGTGAGTAGACTTCTCTGTGGCCACAGGTGGTGGAAGTAGGGATAGAGCCCACACCTATTAACTTTTAGTCACGAGCTCTGTGTTGCATAATAACTGGTTTTGTGTTGGAAAGATGGGTTCGAGTCCTTGAATAATGCCATTGATTCCAAATGAAATAATGTTAATTTGCAAAAAGGATTCTTGATCTCCAGAGGCCCCCTACTCATAAGATTTTTACAGTTAAAAGCTTGCCTTCTGCCCTCATAATGCTCTCTTACGCGTGTAATTATGTTCAGTGCTTACTGTTTAGATAAGGGGTAGTAAATTTTTTTGTTAAGGGCCAGATAGTAAATAGTTTAGGTTTTGCAAACCCATATTGATCTCATATATTTTCTGTTTTGTTTTCTACAACTCTTCAAAAGTGTAAAAACTTTTTTTTTTTAATTTAATTTATTTATTTGACGGAGAGAGAGAGATCACAAGTAGGCAGAGAGGCAGGCGGGGGGGGCGGGGGAGGGCAGCGGGGGGAAGCAGGCTCCCCGCTGAGCAGTGAGCCCGATGCGGGGGCTCGATCCCAGGACCGTGAGACCATGACCTGAGGTGAGGGCGAGGCTTTAACCCACTGAGTCACCCAGGCACCCCACAAAAGTGTAGAAAGTCTTGTTAGCTAAAGGTCATCCTCTCTTGGCTCACTTTTTTGTTTCTGTACTCTCAACAAAATCATAAGCTCCATCAGGGCAGAAATGTTGTGCTTTTTATTGTGGCTTAGAAAGAAGGGAACTAGGTACATTTATACCACTACCCCATAATATTAATAACAAACATATATGACCCTTGCTATGTTATCAGGCACTGTCCTAAGTGCTTTGTGTGTATTAATTTAGTTAGGCAATCCTTTGAGGTAGGTACTGGGATTATCTACATTTTACAGAAGGATTATCTACATTTTACGCTAAGACAGAAAGATTAAGTAACTCGCTTAAGATCATAAAACTAGGGTGGAGCCAGGATTTGGATTTAGACAGTCTAGTTTTAGACTGTGCCCTTCCATTATGTTGTGTCTTAGTGATAGTGTTAACAGTGAGCTGTTAAGCCACTCCATTTTGCTTTTTTTTTTTTTTTCAAGATTTTGTTTATTTATGAGAGAGCGTGTGTGGGGGCAGAGGGAGAGGGAGAAGCAGTCTTTCCTGTGAGCAGGGAGGGAGCCGGGTGAGCAGAGAGGGAGCTGGATGGGGAGCTCGATCCCAGAATCCTGGAATCATGACCTGAGCCAAAGGCAGAGGCTTAACTGAGCTACCCAGGCACCACCCCCCACCCCCCGCCATTTTGCTTTCATTACTTGCCTAGCTCCTTCTTCCTTTCCCTTACTCCCAGGTGTTTGCAACTTCATGCATCTTTCCATAGTTCCACAGCCTACTCCAGCCTACTCTGCTTGAGTTTCCATGCTTCCCAAATCCTTGAGTCAAAAAGGTCTATTTCCTAAAGCTTAGAGCAAACCACAATAAAGGTCAACCCTCCCATAGGGTAGTTTGCTTTCTCTCTCTTTCTTTTGAAATGTGTTTTTAATTAATTATTGAATTAATGATAATATTTTTCAGAAATTACAGAGAAAATAACACCTATAATCCCACCACCCAGAGATAACTACTGTTAACATGTTGCTTAAAAAAACAATAAAACCCAAAACATTTTGCTATGTGTTTTTCTGGGCTTTTTTTTATGCATTTGTATATTTTTATATATTTGTATAAATATTAATATACATAGATTTTAAATGAAACTAGAATTACACTGTACATAAAAAAATGCTCATTGTAACAAATTTTTTTGAGAAGAGAGGAATATAAAATGAAAGCTCTTCTTTATTCCTTCCATTTATAGACTCTTAGCTTTATGGACTTTTTCTGTCATAAAAATGGTGTCTTACTGTACATATTGTTTTGCAGTTTGCTTTTTCTTTTAATATATATTGCGGATATCTTTCTATGTTAGAATATATATGTATATCATGTTTTTCATTTTGCTTTTCAAACTCCTGCACAGTGTTCCGTGGTATGTTTGTACTATAATTTACTTAACCATTTCCTACTGATGTGCATTTAGATTAGTTCTAGTGTCCAGTGTGGTACAATGAACATATTGAATTTTTCTATAGGCCAGAGATCTATGTATGCTACACATATATCTTGAGTATTTCTATAGGTTAAAGACCAATTATAGGAATTATTGGGCTCAGAAATTCACAATTTAAATTTTGTTACATAACTAAAAATTCCCTTCCAAAACCTTAGCAGTTTACACTTTTATCGACTGTTATGGAAGTGTCTAAATCTATTCTTACTAGAACTATGTGTTAACCATGTTGTTAATTTTTGCCAGTTTTACAACCCCACAGTGATACCTTGTTTTAATTTAAAAAATGTTTTTATTGTTAGCGAGGTTGAACATTTAAAATTTTGTTTATTTGCCATTTTTATTTCTGTGAATTGCTCATTTGCTTTTTTTCTTTTAGGCAGTATCAGTAAGGAGCCTTTCATTTGCAAATATCAAAATTCAACTCAAATTGGGTTATTCAAGGGGATTTATTTTCTAACAACTAGAAAGCACAAAAGGAGGATGGGTTTCAGATATGATTCAAGTAGAGCTCTAGTTTCCTTTTTGGAAATTCTCAGCTTTGTCCACTTTTGGGATTGATCAGCTCTATGATTGTTTTAACCCTGGAGTTGGGCTGGATTCAGTTCCATGTAAGCTATGTATGGCAATTGCATAATGGAGTCAAATGGATATTTGGATGAAAACCACAGATTTCATTATAGATTATTTCTCTTTTTGCTATAATTTGTAATAGTTCTTTATGGGTTATGGATATTAACCCTTTGTCTGTTTTACATGTTACAAATATTTTCTCTGAATCTAGTGTTTGCCTTTTAACTTTATATATATATATATATATATATATTTATTTAGATTAATCACATCTGGAATTGATTTGTACATGTATGAGTTATGGACCTAAAGTTTTTTTTCCAGATGATTAGCCATTTCCCCAACAAATTCAGTGAATAATTCATCTTTTTCCCACTTATTTGAAATGTTATCTTTTTTTTGAGAGGGAGACAACCTTTTTTTTTTTTTAAGATTTATTTATTTTAGAGAGAGAGAGGGACAGCGGAAGGGACAGAGAGAGAGTCCCAAGCAGACTCCACTCTCAGCTTGGAGCCTGTCGGGCTCTGTCTCAGAACCCCGAGATCATGACGAGCTGAAATGCAGAGTCACACGTTTAGCAGACTGTGCCACTCAGGTGCCCTTACTTAAGGGAATTTATATCCAAGACTGG
Source organism: Potos flavus (assembly GCA_028534135.1). NCBI lineage: Eukaryota > Metazoa > Chordata > Mammalia > Carnivora > Procyonidae > Potos > Potos flavus. The sequence continues at coordinate 17,448,310 of CM052885.1, forward strand.
TGTGGCGTCATATGTAGCTTCTGGAAACAGGGGTGCACATCTCATGGGCCTGTTTGTGTCTCCCTGGCTAGAGTCTTTTGAATATCCCTAGGCTGATGAGCCTAGAGTTTGGATTCCTTCATCTCTTTTCAAACCACATATTTGGGAAATGTGATTTTTTTTTTTTTTTGGTGAGGTCCTAGGGCATCCTCTTTTTAGTCTATAAAGACCCAAGATGGAGCGCCTGGGTGGCTCAGTGGGTTAAGCCTCTGCCTTCGGCCCAGGTCATGATCTCAGGGTCCTGGGATCAAGCCCTGCTTCGGGCTCCCTGCTCGGCGGGGAGCCTGCTTCCCCTCTCTCTCTGCCTGCCTCTCTGCCTACTTGTGGTCTCTCTCTCTGTCAAATAAATAAATAAAATCTTAAAAAAAAAAAAAACCCAATAGAAGTTAAACAAGGCTTTTGTATTAATTTTTTTTTTTTTTTTAAAGATTCCATTCATTTATTTGGGAGAGAGTGAGAGGGAGAAGAAGACTCCCTGCTGAGCAGAGAGCCAGTGTGGGGCTTGATCCCATGACCTGAGAGCATGACCTGAGCTGAAGGCAGATGCCCAACCGACAGAGCCAACTATATTATCTATCTTTTTAAGGCTTTTTTTTTTTTTAAAGATTTTATTTATTTATTTGACAGAGAGAGAGATCACAAGCAGGCAGAGAGGCAGGCAGAGAGAGAGGGGGAAGCAGGCTCCCGGCTGAGCAGAGAGCCGGATGCGGGGCTCCATCCAAGGACCCTTAGATCATGACCTGAGCCAAAGGCAGAGGCTTTAACCCACTGAGCCACCCAGGTGCCCCATTTTTAAGGCTTTTATATTATCTATTGTATTTGGTACCAAATTACTCCAAAATTTAGCAGATCAAAACAATAAAAATTTATTATTTCATACATTGGGAGTGACTTAGCTGGGTTGTTCTGACTTAGTTTCTTATGAGGTTGCAGTCAGAATGTTGGCCGGGGCAGCCATCATCTGAGAGCTTGCCTGTGCTTGAGGATCCACTTCCAAGTTCAGGTGACTGTTGGCAGGAGGTGGCAGTTCCTCACCATGTGAGTCACTTCATGGGGCTGTTTGAGGTGTGCCAGCTGGCTTCCCCCAGAATGAGTGAGTGATTGGAGGGAAACAACAAGAGCAAAGCTGCAGTATTCCTTATAGCTTAGTCTCAGAAGTGACATACCATCACTTCTGACATATTCTTTTGTTTACACAGACCAGCCGTGGTACAGTGTTGGGGGCCACTGCACAAGGGTATGAATACCAAAAGGTGCAGATTATTGGGAGCCATCTTGGAGGCTGGCTGCCACCACCTTCATAGGCAAATATCAGCTTATTCTTACCCCCTCCTTTTTTTTTTAGGTTAAAACGTATTTCAAATTTGAGAAATTATAAAAGATGGACAATGACAAGTCTTCCTTACATCCTGTCCTCTAGTTACTCAATTTCCTTCCTTTTTTGTTTTATTTTTTATTTTTTTTAAGATTTTATTTATTTATTTGATAGAGATCACAAGTAAGCAGAGAGGCAGGCAGAGAGAGGAGGAAGCAGGCTCCCTGCTGAGCAGAGAGCCCGATGCGGATGCGGGGCTCGATCCCAGGACCCTGAGATCATGACCTGAGCCGAAGGCAGAGGCTTAACCCACTGAGCCACCCAGGCGCCCCAGTTTCCTTCCTTTTTAACATCTTATTTCTACTTTCAGGGATATTTTGTATAGATACAAGGAAATACATGTATTATTTTTCCTCTTTTTGACATGAACAGCAGTAGCTGTACACTATTTTACACGTTGCTTTTTTCACTTAATACAGGTTAACAGTGGTTCCATATCGGTACATAACCATTTCCTTATCTTTCATAGCTGCATAGTATTTCTTTGGGTGGTTGTAGTGTGGTTTACTTAACCAATTCCCTATTTTTGGTTCTTCTGATATTTTGCTATTACAAAACAGTGGTAACATGCTTCATGTCCCATGTGCATTAGTAATGTCCTGGAAGTAGAATTGAAATTGCTGGATCAAAAGTTGGATGCAGTTACAGTTTTGACAGTTAACTGCTAAATTGCCCTCTGTACGGTTTGCCCTCTGTAGGGATTGCCCCACCTTGGCCTCTCAGCAGCAGTATGTCTGTGCATACTCTTAGCACAGAGATTATGTCAAACCTTCCAGTCTTTGCCAGTGTCACAGGTCAAATATTGTATCTCTCTGTGTGGTTTCAATTTGCATTTCTTTTAAGAATGAGATTGAACTTCTTTTCATGTATCCAAGAGCCATTCATTATTTCCGTTTCTATGAACAGTGTGTTCATGTCCTTTGCCCATTTTTTTTTCTTACTGATTTGTAGGAATTCACTTTTTAAGAATTTAGGGGAGCAGCTAATATATTTTAAATATTTTTTAATATGTAGGGTTTTAATATTTTTTAAAAATATTAAATATTAAATATTATTTTGAAACAATAGCAAGCTTATTAAAAAGTAGCAAGTGAGGGGGCCTGGGTGGCTCAGTTGGTTAAACAGCCAGCTCTTGGTTTTGTTATGCCCAGATTTTTAGATCCCCAAAGGCCATCAGGGAGCCGAGTCCGATGCAAGAGCAAAGAGCCTTTATTCAAGCTAGCTTGGGCTCCCTGCTCTCCACCCCCACCGGTGCAGCGGCGTGAAGGAGAACAAGAGCCCTGGTTTCAGAAGGCGCAGCAGTTTTGTAGGGGTTTTCGGCCGATAAGATTGTAACATACACATAGAAAGTAGCAAGGTGATGTCTGGCCATACACAGAGGGCCAATTGAGTGTCTTTTTACCTTATATGGTGCGCGGGGTCAGCGGGTTCTGCATTTCTATTGCCTGACTTAACTAACTCAAGGGCAGGTGCAGCACAAAATGGAGTTAGTCTGGCTCTGCTCTTTCAGTTTCAGCTCAGGTCATGATCTTGGGATTGTGAGAATGAGTCTGCCATTGGGCTCTATGCTCAGTGTGGAGTCTGCTTCAGATTCTCCCTTTCACTCCCTCTCCCTCCAGCTCTCACTCTCTCTCCCTCTTAAATAAATAAATAAAATCTTAAAAAAAAAGCAAGTGCAATACACAAACTTTTTTTTCTTATAGCACTTGGATGTAAGTTGCTAACATGACACTACACCACCCCTGAATACTTTAGTGTACGTTCACCCACGTACGAACATGCACAAGGCACTAATCACAATACAGCCTTCAGAGTCAGCAGATTAACATTGGTGGCTTCATGGTCATGTCCAGCAACCTCTCTACTCCTTTGACCCTAGAGAAGGACATAAACCCTGGAGCTAGACTGCCTGGCTTCAGATCCCAGCTCTGCCTCTTATTAGCTGTGGATCTTTGGGCAAGTCACTCAATCCCTGTATGCTTCAGTTTTCTCATCTCTTACAAAGAGTGTAATAATGCTTAAAATTGTTTGCACGCTATGAAAGCCCCGTCAGTGTAGCTATAAGAATATTATTAGAGGAAGGATAGTTAGTTGGTAATACATTAACTTTTATAGTGCTTTATAGTTACCATGGATAAGATTATCAGAGATCATAGACTATAAGCCACAAATTGTTCAAATAAAATAATATAAGGATATATTTTTGTTCTCTTTCCAGATTTCAGAATGACTTCCATCTTGAGTTACACATTTAAAAATCTTCCCAATACATCAAAATGGGCCCTCCGATTTTGTAAGTTTAATTTCTTCTTTCTTTTTTAAAGATGAGATTTAGATTTATAAACATCTTACACAGGTATTGATTGTACTGCTTTATATAAACAATTTATTTTATCTTCTAGCTGTAAGACCTCTGAGCTGTTCCTCCCAGCTACGAGCTTCCCCAGGTACAGTAATTTGTAAAATAAACATTTCTGGTTAAAGTGTTAGATTCTAGAGCTGTGAATTCTGGATAAAACCCAAGACTGATTTGCAAATTCTCCCTTTTCTATGAGCAACAAGAACATCACTATTGCCTTTAAATTAAAACAATATAGAGCTAGCCAGTAAAGATGTTGCAAGGTGGAGGATTGGCAGGAGGCTGCTGCTGGAGTCAGGGCAGTTCCATGAACCCTGCCGGTCAGTTTATTCAGCTGTCAGTCCTGGAGGTGATTACCATACAGACATTCTTAAGGCAGAGTCAAATTTTTAAATTTGCAATTAGTGATAGGCTTCTCTATTAATGAGCATATACAAGAGGACCCATTCCCGAAATGTGGGTAACTGGGAAACTAGTAAATAAAAGAATGTTGTTGGGAACGCCTGGATGGCTCAGTCAGTTAAGTGTCTGCCTTTGGCTCAGGTCACAATCCTGGGTCCTGGGATCGAGCCCCACATCAGGCTCCCTGCTCAGTGGGGAGTCTGCTTCTCCCTCTCTCTCTGTTGTACCTCCTGCTTGTGCTCACTTGCTCGCTCTCTCTCAAATAAAATCTTTAGAAAAAATAAAAGGGTGTTATTTAGTCAATATGAAATGAAAAAGTAGGGAAATGTGTTGATTTTATATGGTCATATAGACCCTTGGTAAACCCAGGGTAGATCTGTATCTTGAAGGCATCTCTTCCCATTGTAGGTATGTATCTTCCCTGGTCAGAGCTAAAAACACTCTGACATGTTCATGCCATTATTCTTTGCCCGGGTCCTCGAGTGACCTGTGGCTTATGATTTTGGTTTTATTATGGTATTTCTACTTGGATAATAGATAGAAAATTGATAGAAATAGATAGAAAATTGATAGAAAAGCACTTTATCAAAATTCAGAAGACCTCTATTCCAGTTCTGTCTCTTTCTGGGCACTGTGGCCTTGAATTGGTCACTTTATTACTTCCCTGTGCTTTAATTTCTTTGTCTAAAAAAAAATATTAATTTGAGGCTTGCTAGCCTCAAGTTATGAAGATATCTCAAAGTACTTTGAAAACTACACCCAATATGAGTGTAAGTTGGTATTTTTATATTTTATATATAATATATTGTTCAGAGATCTATTGCTTAATCCCACCTAGCGAAGTTTCATGTTGTCATGTGACAATTATATTTCTTCTGGCTTCTAAATTCTAGCTAGAAAATGGATTTGTCTTAGCTTCATGAAGAATAATTTCTTTTTGTCTCATTTACCTTTTCCCTAATTCAGATGTTTGCCCACATGCTTTTGCTTTGCAGTCACACAAATGGACCTGATTCTTGACAACTGGGAAAGGCCAAACCGAATACCAACAGAAGGAAAGCATTTATCTGGCATTTAGAGTATTTTTCTTTATACCATTCTTTAACCATGTTTGTGTTTCTGTCTCCCAACTATATTGCAAACCCTTTTGAGACTGGAGCCTTTTTATATCCCTGGTGTCTAACAGTGATTTGTGTTAGCACTGCTGAAGATCATGTACAAGAGAGCACATGATAAGACAAAGGAATGTGACCAACTGATTTGTGTGTGGGGAGGGGGCAGGCTTATGCCGAACAGGTTTTAGGTTGCAGTAATTTTGTAACATATTCCTCTTGAAGCTCATGTGAATGTCCCTGCTTGACAGAACTCTTAGGATGAAGGGTTTAGAATAGAAGGATACAGAATTTATTGATGTTTTCAGTCTTAAGATGGGACTTAGGTGTCTGATGGAAATTTTGATTGATTCAATGGTTATATCTCTATTTGTTATGGATCTATGTCTATGAACACACACACACACACACACACACACACACACACACATACACACACACCACTGGGATAATACATGACACACATTTTATCTGCTTTGACTTTAATTGTATGTGTGAAATACAGAATGTATATCAGCCATAGAATCCTAGGTTTGGGAGTTGGGAGGAGGTCATCTAGTCCAGCAAATAATAAAGTTTTGGCAGGGCAGGGACTAGAACCCAGATACTTTAACTCCCAACTCAGATTCTTATAGTACATTGCTATTGTGTGCCCATATACTATGGAATACATAAAAAGGAGCTTTTGAGAAAATTCTGATGTGGGTAGGAGCCAGTGTACACAAGAAACACAATGAGAGTCCTTTGGGTGGTGGTTCAGTACATAATGAATAATGAATATTAGTTTTAAATTTGGCTTGTAGCATTAGTTTAATTACTTTATAATATGCTAAAATGTTTAGAATAGCCAATTTTTGCCCCAGAGGTTGCCACAGAAGTTCAGGGGCTGGAACTACAGGTAACCGTAGTTAATCAGGGAAGGCTTTACTAGAAGGTGGAATGTGCACTAGGCCTTGCAGGATAAGTAAGAATTAGATGGACAGAAGAGGCCACTCAGATGGGAGGGTACATGAATAAAGGCAGGGACGTTTAAATGAGCAAATGAGCAGTGTGAGGGATTGGGGACTTGCTCATCTTATTGCATGTTGAGAAGGGGGAAATTCTTTGGGATGGTTAAGGTGGAACTAGTAAAGCAGGGAATTCATTAGAAGAGTCAGGAATTTGAATTGTATCTCTAAGTGTATAAAAAAGACATGAGGTCAGTGGAATGACATGATGGCATGTCCTCTGATTTCCCCTTATTGCTTTATTCTCTCCAAGGTCAGTCATGAGTAATCTGCAAATCTTTTAATTCAGTGACCTCTTTCCAGTCCTCATTTTCCTTGAGGATTGACACATTTGACCATCTTGTGCTCCCTGAGTTTGCTGTCCTGCACTCTTCCCTCCTGATTCTCCTACTGCCTCTTGAGTTTACCTTCTGTCCCACATCTTCTCTCTGCCCTCTGCATATAGGGCAGTCACAAAGCCAAGTGTCTTTAATTGTGAGTAATGGCCCCACTCAAGTGAAGGACGAGAGGGCTGGAGTGTACTACAGCTGGGGAGTGTTAGGGACCCAGCAGCTCCAGGGGCTGGCTACTTTGTCTTTCTCATGGCCAGATAGCATGTCTGTCGCTTTCCTGGCTTTGCTGCTTCTCTCTTTATATCCTTCACCCTTCCTACTGGCTTCTCCGCTCACTCAAGCTTTTTACTGCCGCATAACTGGCTTACAAGTGACCTCAGTTTACCAGTACCCTGGTTTTTTTCATGGCATCCTTTCAGCCTCAACTAATTCGTGTTTTTCTTTATGCTCCTTTGTGTAGATTCCCAAGAGAGAGTGCCTGACTGGCATAGCTTATCACTTACAGGTAGATGACATGGGCTTTTTTTTTTTAAAGATTTTAATTTATTTTTATTTTTTAAAGATTGTATTTATCTATTTGACAGAGCACACACGCACTTGAGAGAGAGAGAGCACAAGCAGGGGGAGCAGCAGAGGGAGAGGGAGAAGCAGGCTCTCTGCTGGCAGAGAGACCCGATATGAAGCTCCATCCCAGAAACCTGAGATCATGACCTGAGCCGAAGGCAGATGCTTAACCAGTTAAACCACCCAGTCACCCCAGATTTTTATTTTTTTAAGTAATCTCTGCACCCAACATGGGGCTCAAACTTAAACCCAGAAATCAAGATTCACATGCTCTACTGACCGAGCCAGCCAGGTGCCCTTCGACTTCTAATATTAAGGACAGACATGTGTCACATTGGTTGTTTTCAATGTGATAGATTGCCAAATATTTGATAAAAAGAAACAGTTTTCTTAATGGCATGAACGCCCTCTTCATTAGGTATAATCTCTGTATTTACCTTAAATGTCGTTTGGAAACTTGTAAATGCTAGTCCATTTCTTAGTGGGTTTTTTTTGTCGTCGTTGTTGTTTTGTTTTTTTAATTGAAGTGGTTTGGTAAATGTCAAATGCAACTTGGCGTTGAATGAGGTAATTCTGCTTAGAATGTCTGTCTTTCAAAATGTAAAAAGTCATCCGACTTCATATATTTGAATTAACAGTTCTTTGAACTTTATCTTAAAGCCGCCCAGACCAAAACAAAGAAAACCTTAGCGAAACCCAACATAAGGAATATCGTGGTGGTGGATGGTGTTCGCATCCCATTCTTGCAGTCAGGCACTTCGTAAGTATGAAATGATTGTGCTCTTCTTTTCTTCTTTGTTTTTTTTCCAGCTTTACTGAGGTATGATTGGCAAATAAAAATTGTATATATTTAGGTTGTACAACATGATTTTTTAAATTTTTATAACCGTGATGATTTAATACTTTGTGAAATAACTACTACATATATACATTGTGAAATAAGTACTACAATTGGATTAATTAACATATCCATCACCCCACGTACTTCTTTTAATATACTTTCAAAAATGGTCTTTGTAGGGGTGCTTGGGTGGCTCAGTCGGTTAAGCATCTGCCTTCGACTCAGGTCATGATCTCAGGGTCCTGGGATCAAGCCCCGCATCAGGCTCTCTGCTCAGCGGAGAGTCTGCTTCTCCCTCTCTCTGACCCTCCTCCTCGTTTGTGTGTGCTTGCGCTCTCTCGCTTTCTTTCTCCCTGTCGCCAAAAAAAGTGGTCTTTGTAAATAGAACCCAGTAGGTAATACTATTGTTAGTGGACTAATGTATGGATAGCATTTTTATGAAATTAATACAGAACAAGTTAAGCCAGTGGTAAAATAATATGGCAAAATTAGTTTTTCATCCTTTCTCATGAACAAGCTTAGTGTAGTTTTAGATTGAACCAGCCCTGTGTTGAAAACCTAGTGTGGGTCCAGATACCTTGGTTCCAACAGAGATATGCTTTCCTTGTCTGGAGATATGTCCATTGTTTCTGTGCTTCTTCAGAAGTTTGAATACTGAGGCTGTGGGTCTACAGGTATTTACAAGGGCCTTTAATTCATTGCTTTGGCTTCCTGGAAATGATCAGAATTGTGGCTGATAGGCTGGTCCAAATCTCAGCATAACACAACCCCAAGTAAATGGAACCAGGATGATCCTAGATGTGTACAAAAATTTCCCAGAACCAAACTGCTGTTCTCCTTAGACTTCTCTTCTCCTTTTCTGTCCCCAAGTGAGGCCCAGCCTGTCCAAATGCTGATAATGGACTTTGGTAACTAGGTTCAAACTAAATGAAGCAACAGTTGTATTCCATTTAGGTTGTTCTGATGTTCGTATTTTGAATAAGCAGTCACTAACTTAAAAATGCACTGGGGAATGTTAGGCATCTGCTGAAAACAGTGAGGCCTATCATTATGCACTAATACAGAAAGATCTTGAAGATAGGGTAAGTGTAAAGAGCAAGGTGCAGAGCGGTAATGCCGTTGTTTGTGGAAGATACACATGTATACATGTACACACACACAAACAGTAAACGTTCTTTTTTAAATGTAGGGTATAGAATCTAGGGGGTATTTTCTCATAGAAGTAATGTGATCCTGGGGTCCTGGGATCGAGCCCCGCATCAAGCTCCCTGCTCAGCGGGGAGCCTCCTTCTCCCTCTCCCACTCCCCCTGGTTGTGTCCCCTCTTTCGCTGTGTCTCTCTCTGTCAAATAAATAAATAAAATCTTTAAAAAGAAAAAAAAAAAGGTAATGCTATAAGTGGTGATTACAGAGTGTTACATCATAACCCAAAGAATAAATATTTGTATGAGTCCAATCTGTTATAAATAAATGATTGAATAAATACATACATGAGAGAGAAGGGACACACCATCTTTATCAAAGAATTTCAGGTAATAAATGTAGAAGGAACGAGGAAAATAAATAAATCACCATTAGCACACCATGGTAGTAATTGCTGCAAGCAAGATCTGCGAATGAATTCTAAAATTAACGGGTGAGAAATGTTGAGAAACAGGATATTTTTGTAGCCTCAAACTCTCTTCCCCCAAATATTTATTAATAGCTGTGATGCTTTTAATATATGTCCACAAATTCTTTGTTATTCCTTCCACTAGGAATTGGAGCTTCATTCTCCTCCCCTTGAGTAAGGGCAGGACTAGTGACTCCTCTACTAAAGCTGAGTACAGAAAGGGAAAGATAGTGGAGAAAAGTGGCAGACACTGCTTTTACCAAGTGATCGATGTAACACCACTAGTAATAAGTCATGTTGCTATCATGTACATTCTGATATGAAGCAATGAGAAGGGCACTTTATCTCTGTGGTATTCTTCCCCCAAACCCACTGAACCTAGTCTTCAATTGTCAAGGTCACAAAAGACACAGAAAGGTTGAGAAACTCACAGATTGGAGGAAACAGAAGCATGACCACTAAATGCATGGATTTGGTCTTGGAACAGACCACTAAGAGGGAGTTAGTAGGAAAAATTGGTGAGACCCAGTTAAAGTTAGCAGCCCAGTGAATAGTATTGTGCCAGTGTAATTTCTTAGTGTTGACGAGTGCATCATGGTGCCGTAAGATAAGAGCATCAGGGAAAGCCAGACGGAGGGTATTCAGGAGCTCTGTTCTATCTTTCCAATTCTATCTCAAATCTCAAATTACTTCAAAAAGTTTCTTTAAAAGTCCTAATACATCCTGCATGTTCCTTTGGGCATCACAAAATAAACAATATATTTTATTTATTTATTTATTTATTTATTTATTTTATTTTTTTGAGAGAGAGAACAAACAAGGGGGGAGGAGGGTCAGAGAGAGAGAGAGAAGCAGACTCTCTGCTGAGCAGGGGGCCCAATGTGGTGCTCGATCCCAGGACCCCGAGATCACAACCCGAGCCCAAGGCAGATACTCAACCGACTGAGCCCCTCAGGCACTCCTGGAGCTTAGTTTTAAAGAGCATGTAACATATGTCGTGCTGGACAGTAAGATACTGGGCCACATCTTAGAGTCTTAGCCAGCTCAGTAGGAGGTAAGGCTTGCCAGAGCGTTCAGGATGACAAATAGTAGTCACACTGTTGCTTCATTTGAGATGATAGACTGCCTCGGATAGCAAAAGGAAGGCATTTGCAGCAGCTTGTGTTAGATGTTATCTCTATGGATTTCAAATAGAACGAAAACTTTTTTTTTTTAATGATTTTATTTCTTTACTCGACAGGGAGAGACACAGGGAGAGAGGGAACTCAGTGAGAGACAGGACGTGGGAGAGGGAGAAGCAGGCTTCCTGCGGAGCAGGAAACCCGATGTGGGGCTCTATCCCAGGGCCCTGGGATCATGACTTGAGCCGAAGGCAGACACTTAACGACTGAGCCACCCAGATGCCCCTGAACGAAAACACTTTTTATTAAAGTTCTAGGCTTTTAGTTTGTTTATTTTCTTTCCCCAGGTATAAGGACCTGATGCCACATGATTTGGCTAGAGCAGCACTTTCGTAAGTAAATGCAGTTTATTTTAGTTCTTATTTCATTAAAAACAGTTTTTCTAGTTTTTATGCGTGAAACAACATGTTTAATAGAATTTCCTTATCTAGGATATACTAACTTTTATGTGGTGAGAAACAAATACTTACTGGCCTTTTTAAGATTTACTTGTGCTTTCTTTTGGCCATATGTACAGTACAAATTCAAGCAGCTGGTAGGGGTCAGAAATGTTTATTTTGTGGTCTTGACAAACAGTCTCTTGGCATGACAGTGTTCTTTAAGGAGAGCTGTAGCTAGCTAGCCAGTATAAACTGATCAGAGTACATACAAATATATATATACATATACATATATATAATCTGTCTGATGATTATTTTAGACAGCTAATATTTGTCAAGAAAGAAGGCTAGAATGAGACCTGAAGACTCATGTGTAAAGCAAGTGAGAATATAAAATTAGGTGTGGTTACCTGAGATTGAGATGGATGCATACTTTGAGGAGACTCATACAATATGTGGCTGTTTCTGCGGTGGGCATAGCATGTAAAGCATTATCTCATTTTTTATTGATGCCTTGCCTCAGTCTCTTCAACCAGCCACAGGTCTTTTCTAATTTGAAAAAAACCTTTCAGTTGACCTTTCTGCCCATAGGGTTCTTTTTCTTCTCTTCCTGCCAGACTTTAAGAATGAATGAAAGCAGCAGTCGCTTCTCTTTTCTTACTATCCATCTCCTTAATCTCGTAATAAGTATTTCCATTCCTGCTGTTCTTCAGTACATTCCAACTGTACTTTGGAAGCTTCTCTTCATAATGGCTTTGTGGTCACTAAATGCTCGAGTCTTTCCCCTGGCTTGGGTCTCTTTTTATTCTGTAGCATTGACCTGTCAGCTGTACTTGACCCTGTCTTCCTTTGATTTCTTAATATTATGCCTTTATGATTTTCCTTCCCTTTTCTGAACCACTCTTCTCTACTTTTTAAAAAGCTGAATCTCTTCCTCTTTCTCTTTCTTAAAAGTGGCAAATTTTAACTCATAAAGCATAGCATTTCTTTGTATACATGCTTTTCCTTTTTTTTTTTTTTAAGATTTTATTTATTTATTTGACAGAGAGAGAGAGAGATCACAAGTAGGCAGAGAGGCAGGCAGAGGGAGAGGGGGAAGCAGGCTCCCTGCTGAGCAGAGAGCCCAATGCGAGGCTCGGTCCCAGGACCCTGGGATCATGACCTGAGCCAAAGGCAGAGGCTTTAACCCACTGAGCCACCCAGGTGCCCCTCAGACTTGGTTTCTAAATGCCATTCCCTGTATGCATGCTTTTCCTTAAAAAAAAAACAAAACTCATCTAAGTATTTAATTTTTTTATGTGGAAGACTCCCAAGTCTCTGAATTTGAACCTATTTTCTTAGACACTTCAATTATAGCATATCAAAAATAAAAATTAAGACGGCTCCTGGCTGGTTCAGTTGGTAGAACATGCGACTTTTGATCTCAGGGTTGTGAGTTCAAGCCCCATGTTGGGTGTGGAGCCTACTCAAAAAAATAAAAGATAGCCAGCTTGTTTTCCTATTTCTGATGTCGGCGCCATTTCTAATTATGATCCCAGACTGGTGTTTTGCAAGTTTCCCCACAACTTTTTGTTTTAAAAACTGTCAAATGTACAATAAAATTGAAAGAATAATACAGTGAAAAAACCTAAATACCTCCTACCCAGATTTAATCATTGTTAACCATTTTGCCATGTTCGTTGTGTCTATGTGGTTTAAAGCTTTTGGCGGTAAGTTGCAGACATCTTGAAACAGACATCTTCAGCCCAAAATACTCAGGGTTTATTTCCTAAGAATAAAGATCTTCTCTGCTGTCCAGGATGTCATTATTATTGTGGCTAAGAACAATAATGATGATTCCATTACTTCTAGTGTTCGGTTCATAGTCAGATCCTCCATAATTGTTCCAAGAATGTCTTGTCTTTTAGTAGTTTTTTTTTTCCTTCAAAGCAGGACCCAGTCGAGGTTCACATTACAAATGGATACGACTCTTTAGTCTTTTCAATTTAGAATGTTTTCTTTCTCCTCCCAACTCTTCCCTGCCCCACATGACAATGACTTTTTGAAAACCATAGGCCACCTGTCCCATAGAATGTCCCATATTCTGGATGTTTCTTCTTGATGATATTTAACTTCTCTTTTGAATTTCCTGTAAACTGGAAATTAGTTCTAGATGCTTGATTAGATTCAGGTTAAACATTTTTTGGTAAGAATGTTTTATGGGTAAAGCATGTGGTATTCTGACATGTCAGGAGGCACATGGTACATGATGCTAAATCTAACCACTCAGTCATGGTGGTCAAACTGCCAGGGCTTTTGGTTATAAAGGTACACTATTTTCTTTTGCAGTTAGTAAGTAATCTGTAAAGTGATATGGTAGCACCATGTTCCCCAACAGTCTTTAACCAAGTGGTTTTAGCATTCATCGATGTTTTTGCCTGGGTCAGTTATTACATTAGAGGTTACAGATTTGTGATTTTTATAATTCTGTTACTCCTACATTTATTGGCTAGTTTTTTGTTTTTTTTTTTAAGATTTTATTTATTTAACTTAGAGTGAGAAAATGAGTGAGCAGGGGGAAGGACAGGGAGAGGGTGAAGCAGACTCCCCGCTGAGCAGGGAACCTGATGTAGGTCTTGATACCAGGCCCCTGGGATCATGACCTGAGCCAAAGGTAGACGCTCAACCAACTGAACCACCCAGGCGTCCCGGCTGATATTTTTCTATAAAGAGCAGCCTGCCTGCCTGCCTGCCTGCCTTCCTTCCTTCCTTCCTTTCTCTTTCTTAGTGATGAAGATGTGAATTTTTGTGTTTTTTTGTTTTTTAAAATTTTATTTTTAAGTAATCTCTATACCTAACATGGGGCTCAAACTCACAACCCCGAGATCGAGAGTTCCATGCTCCACCAACTGAGCCACTCAAGTGCCCCATTTTATTTATTGTGTTATAGCTAAGCTTAGTCATTATTGTTTTTGAAGCTCACACATTTTATCTGTGGGAGCTACTTCAAGTTTTTTTTTTGTTTTTTTTTTTCAGTAAGCTCTACACCCAGTGTGGGGTTTGAACTCAAGACCTCAAGATCAAGAGTCACATTCTCTACCAACCGAGCCAACCAGGCACCCCCAAGTTGTTTCTTATGTCCCTTTTGTTTTTTAGTATAATATTATTTTCTGAGGTATAATTTGCATATAATAAAATGCACAGATTTAAGTGTGTAGTTTGATGAGTTTTGATAAATATGTATGTTCCTGTTTTTGATATCTATTCCATTAGTCTTTGAGATCAGCGAGGTTCACTTTGGACTTGGTCTTGTCTTAGATCTGACCTCAGTCATTTTTTTAAAAAGCTGATTCCTGGGGCGCCTGGCTGGCTCAGTTGGTAGAAGATGTGACTCCTGATCTTGGGGTTGTTAGTTCGAGACCCATGTTGGGTGGAGAGATTACTTAAAAATAAAATCTAAATAAATAAATAAATAAATAAATAGGCGATTCCTTTAGTGGGGAATGGCATTTAGAAACCAAGTCTGAGGGGCACCTGGGGGGCTCAGTGGGTTAAGCCTCTGCCTTCGGCTCAGGTCATGATCTCAGGGTCCTGGGATCGAGCCCTGCATCGGGCTCCCCACTCAGCAGGGAGCCTGCTTCCCCTCTCTCTCTGCCTGCCTCTCTGCCTGCTTGTGATCTCTCTCTGTCAAATAAATAAATAAAATCTTTAAAAAAAAAAAAGAAAGAAACCAAGTCTGAACTGAAAATAGCATTTCTCTATTAAATACTTAAGGGACACCTGGGTGGCCCAGTCGTTAAGCATCTGCCTTCAGCTCAGGTCACGGTCCCAGGGTCCTGGGATGGAGCCCCACATTGGGCTCCCTGCTCAGCGGGGAGTCTGTTTCTCCCTCTCCCTCTCCTACTCCCCCTGCTCGTATTCCCTCTCTCGCTGTGTCTCCATCAAATAAAATCTTTTAAAAATAAATAAATAAATAAATAAATAAATAAATAAGTAAATAAGTAATACAAATGTGTGAAGCAGTTTTACAAAATAGAATAGCATTAGATGTTTTAACTGTTGCACGTTAGAACTGGTGCTGTCATAAAAACAGAATGCTGTCTATACATTCCCGATTACCACAAATATTTCTGGGTTTCAAACTGGCATGACTACTCAAATTGGTGTTTTAAATGATCTCTCTTTCCTTTAGTGATTGCTTTAAACTCCTGGACTTGAGGAAAATTATGGTCAGCTATCAATGGGCAATTTTATCAGGCTTCTTTTTCTCATTATTAGCCTTTGTTGTCTTTTCCTGTGTCTCCCTGCCTAGTTTCAAGACTCCTTCGCTGCCATAACTTCCAGCTGACCGATAATCCTTTCTACTCAAGGAGGTTCATCTGTGTTGCCCACATTGGATTCAGCTGCCTCCCCTTTCATAACTCCCCTATATGTTCCCCAACTGACCGATATTGACCCATAGAGAGGGACATCTCTATGCCCCTATTCAGCAGGAAGAAGTTATAGAAGATGAGACCTTCCACCTTCAACAACCTTAAAGTTAAATTTAAGGGTCAAAATTGTTCAGGGCGGAAATGATGAGGGAGCAGAAGGCTAGCTGAAGACAAAGCATAAACTGACACCCTGCAACATCCCCCCACCCCCCAGCCTCCCAATCCTGGGTTGGGACATGCGTGACTTCTTCCAGAGATCTCCAAACTATCTTCATGTTAATACCTTGTTAGAGGGGAAAACAACCTTAACTTGACAATGGCAAGGCCTCTGATATCCCGTAGGTCCTCTTTAGAATATGAAAGTTCTTTTGAAACTCCCCTTTTTCCTTCCCTCCCCCATCTCCCAAGTATATAATCAGCCACCCCTCACAACCCCGGGGCAGCAGCTCTTCCTGCCCATGGATCACCCTGTGCTTTAATAAAACCACCATTTTGCACCAAAAAAAAAAAAAACCAAGTCTGAGTTCAAATAGATGTGCTCATTCTATTCCTACTGGAGACTGGAGTGTTACTGCTTCTAGTTTTTATTGGTGGGCAGAACTAGACAAGTGTGTGAGTGTATATACATACACATACACACACACACACACACACACACACAAATCATGTGTTTATATTGATATTCCAAATTTAAATTTAATATACCTGATACTTTAACTCTTTATTTTATGTCTTTTTCTTTCTTAGTCTTTGATATTCTCTTTTCTCTTTTGATTGAAACTTAGGCTTCTACTAACATTACTATGTTTATGTATCTGTTTTATCTTTCTCTAGATTATTTTTGATTCTTCCTGTTTCTCATTACCAATTGAACATCAAATGTTAACTTTTTACTTATTTATTTTTTAAAAGATTTTATTTATTTATTTATTTAGAGAGAGTAACACACGTGTGACCAGAGGTAGGGGCAGGAGCAGAGGGAAAGAATCCCAAGCAGACCGTGCCAGAATCAAGACTCGGACATATGACATGCAACCAACTGAGCTGCCCCATGCCCCTAAATGTTGACTTTTTAAATCACTTATTCATTCATTTCTTCTTTGATAAGGTCCCACATGCTTGTTGAATTAAGGAAAAGATACAGTCTCTACTCTTTTAAATTCAAAGTTAACCTTTTAAAAGAAGTACAGTCTTTTATCCGATGACCTCTGGCACTGTCTTGGTGTGTGAAATGTGTTTTTGCTCTGGACTTCTACTCTCAGGGGTTTGCTGCATCGGACCAGTGTCCCAAAGGATGTTGTTGATTATATCATCTTTGGCACAGTTATACAGGAAGTGAAAACTAGCAATGTGGCTAGAGAGGTGAGTAAAATAAACTATATTGTTCAAAGAGATTGATAGGAGAATCAGCTTGAATTTCAGTTAACAGAATTACTTTTTAAAATTATTAAAATTCATTAAAGCTTTACATATATATTTTAAATATTTAATTTATTTGAGAGAGAAAGAGAGGGGGAGGGAGAGCATGAGCAGGGGGAGGGGCAGAGGGAGAGGAAGAAGCAGACTCCCCACTGAACAAGGAGCCTGTTGTGGGGCTCGATCCCAGGATCCTGAGATCGTGACCTGAGCTGAAGGCAGACGCTTAACCAACTGAGCCACCCAGGTACCCCTCATTAAAGCTATATTTGACGTCAAATGTGATTTTACAATTTGAATAACAAATGTTATTTAATATTTAATAATATAAATCAAATGACATACACTATACTAATATATATCATAAACTATAAATCAAATGGATTATTTGAGCTGCTTTCGGTTATATGTTCATTTGTCCTATCTCTTAGGATAATAGAGATTATGGCAAAGTATGGCTAATGTGACTTTTAGTAATGTTATCGTGGCTGCTAATTAACTTAAAATTTCAACATTGTGCAAAGAACTTATTTCGTAACCTGGGTTTTGTTGGAGGTAGCCTTGCTTATTCATTTATTCCTATTAACTAGATGACACATTGGGTGTTGTTTTTTTAAACCATTTCACAGGAGTTTACTTTTACCCTAGTTGGCATAGCTCCAGGTACTGTTTATTGGCGGCACCCAAGGTAATAACAGACCTTGGAACTTCCATGACATATCATACAGGCATTTCATAGTGAACAGTCCAAACACATCTTCTGGGCTTTGTTTCAAATTGAAAGTGATTATTTGGATAAAGTTGACTCCAAAGCACATTTCAGTGTTGCTAAGCATTTTCTTTGTTTCTGGTTTTGTGCCTGCCATATTACCGTGTTCAGTATAGTTGTAGGGGCAACAATTTCCATCACTGTCAGTTAGGAGGAGGGAAAATGAGCAGGACTGAAAGTACTGTTCTGCCTCACATTTTTACCTGCTGGTAAATGTTAACCTTGCTGAAGGTCTGGCGCACCGTAAGCCCACAGAATCAGCTGTATAATGTTAGAGAGGCAGGAAGGAATTAAGAACAGAAAGGGGTTTTTTCTCCCCGTCCTGATTTTTTTTTTGTTTTTTCCTTGAGCTTTCATATTTCTAACTATGTTGAATATGACAATTTTAGGAGTGTATCAAGCTATTCATAATACGTTTCAACTTTTATATTCTGGAAAAAAAAAAAGGCTCTTAAAAGAGCACTTAAAAAGTAAATACCGAGTGTTTCGATTTTCTCAGTATTTCTATTCTATCCTAGTACTTAAAGCCATGATGTTTTTCTCTAAGTTTTGTCTGAAAATTTTATATCTCATGTATTAATTGACCAGCATTAGCTTCCCTCTCCCTGCCCTATTGCATTGCGGTCCGGGTGATTTTTGTAGTGGCTACAGGGAAAGGTGGTGGTGGGGGGAATATGTTATGAAGAGGTCTCTCTACAGTTGTAACCTAAAAGCTAATGTGACCTCCAGCTAGAGAACTTTTTAAGGACTCGTCCGAATCAACGATATTCAAGAAAATCCTAGAGGTTCTGATGCCGAGCTCCCACGAACCTGACTTTACTGAAAGACCTCTGTTTATTTCCCTGCTCTCCTACTTAATAAAGTGGCATCTGCCTCCTTTTCCCTCAGTGTACTATCCAGGGCCTAGGCTTGCCTTGAGACGTATTCAAGCTTTAAATAGAAGCATGTGGACAAGGTTCACCAGAAACCACTTCTATTTAAAACTCTTTCAGTCCTGAGAGCCAGCTGGGGCCAAGGGTGTAACACGTGCTAGAAAGGACCTTGTGAGGATTAGGCCATAACGACCTAGCGCCCTTTCCACTTGCCCCACTGGTGTGTGCTCCTCCCCTGTCCCCTGGAGATTTGCTGCTTTGTTCCTTTTGAATTTGGTCTACATTGAGAGGCTGACATACCATTGCCAGAGTGTAGTTTTCAGCAAAGTAGGTTGAGCACTTAGTATCCAGCCTACCTGGAAAAACCAGAATAAGGTTATGTTGCATATACACTACTATGACACACTTGTATTTCTACAGATGATGGTATATAGGGTGTGTAAGTATAATAGTAAAAATCAGTGAAGAGACGTGGAGTCTGGGGCTCAGTTGGTTAAGCATCTGACTTAGCATCAGGTCATGATCTCAGGGTCCTGGGATCAAGCCTACATCAGACTCCCTGCTCAGTGGGGAGCCTGCTTCTCCTTCTCCCTCTGCCCCTCCCCCTGCGTGTCCTCTGTCTCTCAAATAAAATCTTAAAAAAAAAAGAGA
>CM052885.1:17467732-17494592 GCA_028534135.1 Potos flavus
CATATGCAAAAATGGAATCAGACATTGATTTTTTTTAGCATCATAATTTCCCCCAATTAATAGTACAATGAAGTAATAGATGTCTTGATTTCATGTATGACTCTTACTGTGCCATCATGATGGAGGCTATTTTGCAGGATTAATGGAGCTCCTCAGTTCTTGTCAAGACCCATCAGATTATTCTCTTTTGAAGCACCTGTTACTGTCATCATCCTGGACAGTTTTCTCTTTTTCCAGTTGTTTACCTGGTCTCACCCTTATTTGTCAGAGGCTCACTTGGGGCTCAGGCAGTTTTGCACAGGTTCTTTCATCGACTTGAACTCCTATGTATTGGCAAGTTTTCCAGTTTGACTTTGTGTTGGCTCTACCATGTGCTATGTGAAGTATGAGACGGTTGCTGAGAAAGATCAACTGGCAGAGAGAGGAGAGGGACCTGAGTGGGAATTCTGCTTATGAGTGGTCAGTTCTTTAGAAATCACTTTCTGGTTTGATGACTTGTGCTTTGCCACTAAGCCTTTAAACTGTAGGAACAGAGATCATGAGGATCCTACTCCACGATATGTTTCATCATTCCATCAACTGTATTTAACAGGTTTACTTTAATGGAAAACTTAAAATCAAATTATATATTGATATCCTTGAAGGCTTGGACCAAAGCTTGGCTAAGAAATTAGGTCACGTAGAAGGGTATTGTAGCCTGCTACCACACTAGACACCTGCTATCAAGAATTTTGCAGTGTTTGTCAATTAATGGCTAGATGAAAAATGAGTAAGCCATTTCTGTAATGGGCTCAATTTTATTCTAAATATTACTCTAGAATATTAACTTCAACGGTTTCCTGATTCACCATAGAAATGGTGCTCAAAGCATCATTTCCAGGTAGCACTTCCTGTAGAAGTGACCGTTTCATTCATGTATTTCCTGAAGGCTGCCCTCGGAGCTGGCTTCTCTGACAAGACCCCTGCTCACACTGTCACCATGGCCTGCATCTCTGCCAACCAAGCCATGACCACAGGTGTGTTTACTTGAAAACAGAAGGTACTTGTTAATTCTCCTTGATTGTTTTTTAAGATTTATTTATTTATTTTAGAGAGAGAGAGCACGTGGCGGGTAGGGGCAGAGGGAGAGGGGGAGTCTCAACCAGACACCACGCCAAGCGTGGAGCCCGATGCAGAGCCCGATTCCAAGACTCTGAGATCATGACCTGAGCAGAAACCCAAGAGTCGGACCTGACTGCGCCACGGGCACCCCATAAAAACGTACTCTTAACAGATCTCTAAATTTGTGTCTTTTTTTTTTTTAGAAAAATAATAAATAATACATTGAACATTTTTTATTTTCGACAGTAGTTCTCAACCTTTTTCTTTCTCTCCATACTTGAGGGACAGAGCCATTGATGTGGTTTCTCCATCAGTAATGTGGCTGGCCACAGCAGGGATTATCAGCTGGAAAAGTATGTCTCTAGGAGGGTGCTTCTGAATTTAAGGCATAAATAATTTATAACCTGCTAGGTTTTAAAGTTAGGTGATTCTAATGTGATACTCTCCCGTGAAGATTGTGGCATTAGTGATAAATCACTGCTGTAATACTCTTCTACTTTCTTTCCACACCCGTGGCATTTTTATAATTAGTTACAAATTCTCCTAAAAGACCTTAGCAAAATCCTGGGGCATTTTGTAGCATCGGTCATTATTATAAAAATTCAGGAAACCTGAAAGATGTCATCATCGTGTGCTCTCTTAATAACATGAAGGCCAGCTTGGACAGCCTACCTCATGACTGGCAGAGAATGATGCCAGAAGCAGTGACTGGGGGCAATCACTATTCTGTGAAGCCTGTGACAACTTCTAGATAGAGCAACAGAATACTTGCCAGTGGTCATAAAGATGAAAGGGGGCTGCCTTACATCTTCAAAAGCCAGACTTTCTCAAGCTTATAGGTGAAATTCCCATTGTTAGGGGGAAAAAAATCTGAAAACTGAAGCTGGGAGTTTGTAAAATCTTCAGAATGTTCTGGTATAGAATATGATTTATTTGAGAGTTGGTCCAGTGGATATTTCCAGAAGCTCGTGTCCCTATGGCCTGAAACTTGTTTTTCTCTAATGCAGTGAATATAGTGTTAGTCATTCAAAAAAAATTAAATCCCTTTCAAAAGATGAGAAGCAGGGCACCTGGGTGGCTCAGTTGGTTAAGCTTCCGACTCTTGGTTTCAGCTCAGGTCACGATCTTTGGGTTGTGGGATTGAGCCCCAGGTCAGGCTCCATGCTCAGCGGGGAGTCTGCTGAAGCGTCTCTGTCTCTCTCCTGCCCCTTCTCCTCCTCCCTCTGCTCACATGCGCGTGCGCTCTCTCTCTCTCTCAAATAAAATCTTGTAAAAGATGAAAAATTTAATTACAGATGTTATATAATGCTGTCATAACAGTTTTTTAATGAAGAAGCTTAAATTATCAGTGGTTTGTTAATTTCTGCAAAAGATGTTCATATACGTGTCACCTGTGCCCTGTAGGTATTGGCTTGATCGCTTCTGGGCAGTGCGACGTAGTCGTGGCAGGTGGTGTAGAGTTAATGTCTGATGTCCCTATTCGTCATTCAAGGAAAATGAGGAAAATGATGCTTGAGCTCAATAAGGCCAAGACTCTGGGTCAGCGACTGTCTTTAATTTCGAAATTCAGATTGAATTTCCTATCACCTGAGGTAAGATTGTGAACTCTTACATAAAGACCTGTGTTTTTCTAAAACATCCCACTGCAAAGATTTAGAATTAGGTAAGACAGCTTGGGGTCAGTTATGCTCTAGTAGTTGTAGATTCTGTTAATTACAGGGTAGGGGTAATTATTTGCTCAAGATGGAAAGAAAAAAAAAAAGAGACTGTGGTTAGAAAATGTGAATTTGTGAGCCCTCCTTGGAGATGCCCTGCTCACAAAAAAGCTGCTCCCATCTTGGTCTTGACGGAGTTCCCCGGATAACCCGAGGTGTGGTAGAACTCGTGGGGACGGCGTACCTGATCCCGTACGGCTCCTTTCCCAGCTCCCCGCAGTGGCCGAGTTCTCCACCAGTGAGACCATGGGCCACTCTGCAGACCGGCTGGCCGCCGCCTTCGCTGTCTCTCGACTGGACCAGGATGAGTATGCGCTGCGCTCGCACAGCCTGGCCAAGAAGGCGCAGGACGAAGGACTCCTGTCTGATGTTGTACCCTTCAAAGTGCCAGGTCAGATGGTTTGCGCGGCTTTGTAAAGGAGAACGCTTTGTGCCACGTGCTGGGGAGTTCGGAATCGCTTCTCAAACTCCAAAAGTCCCAAATGACTTTTCAAATAAGTATATTGGTTCTGTTTCCAGAATAGTCACTCTTAAAAACAGACTCAAGTTTCAATTTGTGTTGTAACGATAGGTCAACATTTCAAAAAGAAGTTTTTCTAAGAGTCTGCTTTTAGGTGTTCCTGCTGTATTTTAGTTTTTATGTATATGCCTGTTTTAGAAACTTCATTCGTATGATTTCTGTATAAAATAGCCAAATGTGAATGAATATCTTGAGGAAGTAGGGTGTCCTTCTTTTGTTAGACCATTTAGATGATTTCCCAGATGTCCTAAGGGTATAGTTTGGGGCGCCTAGCTGGCTCATTTGGTAGAGCACGCGACTCTTGATCTCGGGGCTGTAGGTTCGAGCCCCTTGTTGGGTGTAGAGATTAGTTAAAAAGAATAAAATCTAAAAAAAAAAAAAAGTATAGTTTTAAATTCGATAATATCTTGATGACCGTAACAGACTTTTTAGTAAGTAGATGTGGTTTACATTTAATTTGTCATAGTTTTTAGAACATAATTTCTCTAGCGAAGATACAGAAAGCTCGTGGTTCCTCAGAGTTAAAAAGCTCGTGTTTTTGTAGGAAGAGATACAGTTACCAAGGATAATGGCATTCGTCCTTCCTCTCTGGAGCAGATGGCCAAACTAAAACCTGCATTCATCAAGCCCTATGGCACAGTGACCGCTGCGAATTCTTCTTTCCTGGTAACTATGTGTGCTCTGTGCGTTCACTAGTGACTTTCGTATTTGTGGACTCTCACTAGAAAAACCTAAAGTAGATCACTTTTATGTATCAGGAATGGAGGCATAAAAATACAGTTATTTATCATAAAGATATTGAAATGGAATCATTAAAAAAAAAAAATTAGAATCCTCGTTTTAAGGCCTTAGGAGTCACCTGATCCAGCCACCATTCTGATACAAAGAGCTGGTCAGGCATTTAACCAGTCAGAAGACTGCTGAGCTCTGCCAGGCCGTGGGGTTAGGAAGGCCAGTGACAGGTGTGGTGGTGGCTGTGAGCGTAGGCTAACAGAGAGGACATACAGACAGGAGGAGTCCCAGAGGCTCCTCAGAGGAGCTGGCATTTGAGCATCAAATCTCAAAGGGAGGGTACAAGGCAATTCAAGAATTCATTAAATGCATTCTAGGTAAAGGGAATGGCAAGGAGGTATGAGAGCAAGGGTTTCTTTTGGGGAAAGCTTGGCTAGAACATAGGATATGAATTTGAGGCGTGTAGGCAGGGAGAGTGACGAGATACCTCTTCCAGCTCCGATTATTAGAAAATGATGCTTTCAGGGTGCCTAGGTGGCACAGTCGGTTAAGTGTCCGACTCATGATTTCAGCTCAGGTCCTGATATTGGGGTCATGGGATCGAGTCCTGCATCAGGCTCTGTGCTCATCACAGAGTCTACTTGAGATTCTCTTTCTTCCTCTCCCTCTACCCCTTCCCTCTGTGTTTGCATGATGTCTGTGCTCTCTCTCTCTCTCTCCCCCCCCCAATAAATCTTTAAAAAAAAAAAAAAGAAAGAAATGATGCTTTCTACTGACCCCCAATTTATTTTCCTGTAAGCACCTTCTATAAGCATTTTCCTATAAACATATGGAATACAGATGTTTACCTTCATTTTTTGTTGTCGTTGTGCTTATCAGCGTATAGCTTCATATCCTTCCTTGTTTTTTTGGCTCCTCCTCAGTTAAACCTCCCTATGGATTGTGTTTCTGCTCGTAGGATGTGGTTTCTCTTCTCCTCCCACCTTGGGGTACAGTTTTCTCGATCTAGCCCAGCTGGTCAGTGTTTCTTTCACGGTGTCTTCCCTACCTGGACACAAAGTCTGGAAACATGGGTACATGTTGACATTTTTGACCTTGTTAAGTGACTGCTTAGTGCCCACTCTCGGGCTAGGGGAAGGGTGCCTGGAGTGGTTCCAGCCGGATGGCGCACCAGCCCGTTAAGCCTGAGTGCTGAAGGACTGCTTAGATAATCATTTCCAAAACCATACTGAGTGATAGGGCCCTATGGGGTGGGCTCTACTCTTGCCAGGTCTGAACTCCCTTGTTCACTTCTGGAGTGTGCTAAAGGTGTAGGTTTATTCACCGAAAGTCAGAAACACAAATCATCAGAGGCAGCACATCGCAGATACGTGGGTTTTGGGAAATGTGTTAACGCACCATGTTCCTTGCAGCTTTGCACAGGGGCACGTTATATTAATGTAATGTCTGTAAACCATTTATCGTGTGTAGTTCTCTGTGTTTCCAAGCTTTATGGCCCCTCAGTTGATGGTAGCCCCTTAGTCTCTTCAGGGTTACTAAGTTATAAAAATATTAGAGAATGGGGTAGAAATTGTTTTGATATTACAAACTCTCAAATAGTGAATTTTGGATTTTTTTTTTTTTTTGAGCTCTTTCTTTTGCAGTCACGGTAAAGGGCTTTTTTTTTCAGTGGTAGCTCTTTATCTCTGAACTTCTTGATTGTCAGTTGGTAAAAAGCGTGTGGGGTGTGTCCAAGGAGGGAAGACCGGGGTTCTGATGTTCTCAGCTGCCTGTTTCTTCCATATCACCTCGAAGCCTGTGTTTCCCTCCATAGGCAGGAGGCAGCTCCGAAACAGTCCATAAAATGTAAAAATAAGCAAATAAATGAGAGATTCTTTTAATTCGTAAGGTTTCTTATATTCTGTGCCAAAAGCAAAAATCTTTTGGCTTAAGTTTATTACGAATCCGTATTTCTAAAGTTACCTGTTCTCTTCGTCCATTTTGATAATCGTGGTACTTTTGAACAGGTGCTTCTACCCTCTTCCTTAAAAAACGGGTCAGTGTGTGTTTGAGTTGTGAATTAGTGATGGCTAAAATGAAAAAAAGTTTGTTATTTAAAATCTCTGCATGAGTGCGATTCGTGGGGAGATTCAGGAACGCGACATAGAAGATGGTCGCACAGAGACTTCCAGAAAGGCTGAAGCGTTTAACATTATTGTTCTGCTTAACACTTCAGACTGATGGTGCCTCTGCAATGCTGATTATGGCAGAGGAAAAAGCTTTGGCCATGGGTTATAAGCCGAAGGCGTATTTGAGGTAAGGTACATGTCGAAATAAATTGCCTCAGTTTCTTTATTTTATGCCAGAGCTAACCCCTCTGTTTTTCACCTAGGGATTTTGTGTATGTGTCTCAGGATCCAAAAGATCAACTTTTACTTGGGTAGGTAGCAGTGTATATCCTTGGCCTCTAATCAAAAGTATTGATTACCCACGTTTATTACATAGATTTTAAAGTACATTAAGTTCTGATAGAGAACAAACTGAGGGTTGCTGGAGGGAGGCGGGTGGGGGGATGGGCTAGACAGGTGATGGGGATCAAGGAGGGCACTTGTTGTGATGAGCACAACGGTTGTGTGTAAGTCATGAAGCGCTGAATTCTGCTCCAGAAACCAATATTGCATTATATGTTAACTAACAAAATTTAAATAAGATAAAATGGTTAGAAATATAAAGTACATTGAGTTCTGAGTTCATAATTGTTTTGTGTGTTGGATTCTTTTTTTGGGGGGTGGGGTTGTGTGTGTGTGTGTGTGTGTGTGTGTTGGATTCTTAAAAATAATCCTTTATGTTGGTATATCATTTTACAGTTTTGGATTCTTTTTTATTTTTTCTTCTACATTTGTACTTAAATATACAGTCTTGTACTCTTTTTTTAATTAAGGTGTCATAAGCATTTCTTCATATTGCTACACAGTCTTTGTAATAGCCTTTTATAAAAGCCTCCTAATATTTAGATTGTCTGCCCCACCCTCACGGCTCTCCCCTCACTGGCCTCCATCACGTCCTTCAAACTAGGCAAGCTCTTCCCTGTGGTCTGCCCTTTGCACTGTGTTTTTCTGGTTCTTCACATTGTTTGTCCTTCTCTTTCATTGTTTGTTTATTAACTGTATCCCTGACTCTAGCATATACACTTAATATTTGTACAGTAGAATCAGTGAATGAGTGAAGGGCATTATAATACCTTACGTAAAAACTCCGCTTGGGGAATAAGGAGTTCTTACGTTAAAAATTAAATTTTTAACATATTATTTTTTCTTTTTAGACCAACATACGCTACTCCAAAAGTTCTGGAAAAGGCAGGATTGACTCTGAATGATATTGATGCTTTTGAATTTCATGAGGCATTCTCAGTAAGTCACTTAAAAGATACATGTCAAAGGACTGTAACCATAAAAAATGTAGTCTGTGTTTGTGTGGGAGATGCAGGTGTGGCTTATGATGTGAGTAAAACACGAGGAGAGCTTTATATTTGAAGTACTGACCTACACTGTTGGAACAGGTATAAGGGGAGGGAATCCAGTGGTACAGTTTGAAAACATGACCTTTTGAGGCGATCTCTTAGAGACCCTTGGAAAGTAGCAAAATGTTTCCTTAGGAAAATTTTATGAAAAACTGATTTAAAGATTTGCTCAACTTTATGGCAAGGGACATTAATAACAAGATCCTTTCCCTCGTAGGGTCAGATTCTGGCTAATTTTAAAGCCATGGATTCTGATTGGTTTGCACAAAACTACATGGGTAGAAAAACCAAGGTAAGTGTTTGATTAAAAGTATGCTTGAATTTCCAGAGCACTGTAGTATTTGGAGTTTAGTTGGCTGCTAATAAAAATATGAAGGGGAAGGCTTCTCCTTATGAAGAATTTTATATTTCATTAAATGTATTTATTTCTTAGTTGAAAAAAGTTCTTGGAAATCTTTAGAAAAAATGAAAGTAAAATTCTAGGTTGTCTTTTGTTCTTTCAGTTCTGATGTTAGATGAAAAATAACTGGTCTGTGCCTTTCAGGATTGACCCAGAATTTCTTTCTTTATAGAAATAATAATATTTCTATATAATATGTGATGTTTTTATCACAAATAATATGTGATGTTATTTAAGTTGGGCACGTTCTCAGTCTCTCTTACCTTCCTGTTGGTAAGAGCCTGGCCCGATTCGTAAGTTAACTCATCATTATATTTGTGTCTGTTTTGTGGGAGCCAGGTTGGGTCGCCTCCCCTGGAGAAGTTTAACAACTGGGGCGGATCACTGTCCCTGGGACACCCATTCGGAGCTACTGGTTGCCGGTTGGTCATGGCAGCTGCCAACAGATTGCGGAAGGAGGGAGGCCAGTATGGCTTAGTGGCTGCCTGTGCAGCTGGCGGGCAGGTACGTCTCAGCAGCTTCGCACGAGCTTCTGGAAAGTCATTTTCTTGGAAACAAAACAAGCTCATCCAAGCATGTTTCGTTTGGTTAACTTTGAAACATCCTTAGAGCAATATTTCTGATGACAGGCAACTAGGAAAAAAGCAGCCCGTTCTGAGGGGAAGAGGGTACAACTTTAATTCTGGTAGTATTTTGGAAGGAAGTTGGTTTTTAAATGAAAGCTATTTCTATTCCTAAAATAATGTTTATGTTATTGATTTAAGATTTTATTTATTTATTTGAGGCGGGGTGCAGGGAGGAGCAGAGGGAGAGGGAGAGAGAATCCTAAGCAGACTCTGCGCTGAGCACAGAGCCTGACGTGCGGCTCGATCTCATGACCCTGAGATCAGGACCTGAGCCAAAATCAAGAGTCGGATACTTAACCGACTGAGGCACCCAGGAGCCCCTATATTTTTATTTTTAAAAGGAATACATCGTCATTATAGAAAGTACAAAAAGGACATAGAAAAGAATTAGAATCACCTATAATCCCCTCAGCAGACACTATCATTAACATGTTGGTATATTTTCCTCTTTATAATAAAATTTACTCATTTGTCTACTCACCATGAGACCTTATCTATAAAATCTCTCCAAGAAGTAAATTATCTTTCTTGAAAACTGAACTATATCTTAATTGGAGAATTTATTTACGTCTGGATAACTTATTGCTGTTTATTTGGGGGAAATTTGTATTCTGTGGATTTCTTTCATTGGCCTTACTTGCACTACAGACACAGCTTACCATCTGCATTTCACTCTGGGAATAAAATCTAGAAGGAGGACAGGCTAATTATAATCTTTTTTTTCCCCCCTAACCCTGATGGAAACAGATTTGGGTTTTCTTCCAGATTACAGAAACTTTCTGTTGCTAATCAAGATGAATAGATAAGATATGTAAAAGTTTAAACATCTTGCACTTAAAAACCTTTATTTATGGCTTGCCTCAGAAACTGTGAGGAAATAAGAGGTCAGTTATTTGTAGGTTGGAGCATTTCAGACTTCATGATGGAAAGCATTTTTTGTCTGTGTAACTTCAGCCACAGAAAACCATAGTCAGGACTGGAGCCCTCCCTCCTATCTTTCTGTGCCAGGCTTAACCGGGGGAGATAACCAGTGCGTGGTATTGTGCAGAGTGGGTGGTCCACATAGGTCAGTGCTCTGTGCTTTTGAGTGTGTGCTCCCTGATAGTTCATCTAATACACACAGTTTAACACAATCCCGGATGCTTTTGTGGCGGAACGAAGAATACTACCCAGTACCTTTTTTCTAGAAATTTATAGTATGGTGACAGAGAGAGGAGTTGCTGTATCTTAGAAAGTAGATTGAACTTGGCATTGTTTCATCAAGAGCCAAATGCCTGATACCAACACGACTAGGAGGTTAGAGGAGGAATTGGGCATTTTGGATCTAGAGTAGGGTTTCTCAGCTTTGGCTCTGTTAACATTTTGGGCCAGAAAATTTTGGGGGGGCGGTTATTCTGTGTTGTAGGATGAGTTTTTTGTTTGTTTTAAGATTTACTGATTTTTTTTTAAGATTTTATTTGTTTATTTGACAGAGATCACAAGTAGGCAGAGAGGCAGGCAGAGAGAGGGGGAAGCAGGCTCCCCACAGAGCAGAGAGCCTGATGTGGGGCTCGATCCCAGGACCCTGAGATCATGACCTGAGCCGAAGGCAGAGGCTTTAACCCACTGAGCCACCCAGGCGCCCCAAGATTTATTGATTTATTTTTAGAGAGCAAGAGCGAGCAGGGGGCGGGGCAGAGGGGGAGAGAGAGAAGCAGACTCCCCAGCAAGTGCAGAGCCGAACGCAGGGCTCCATCTCACCACCCTGAGATCATGACCTGAGCTGAAATCAAGAGTCGGACGCTCAACCGACCAAGCTAGCCAGGCACCCTGGGTTGTAGGACGTTTAGCATGATCTCTACCTGCTAGATGCTAGGAGCAACGCTCCCCCATACACATGTAAGATCACACAGTGTTTGAAAGGCAGAGCCGGGATCAAACTCTATAGCCTGTACTTTTCCCATTGTTCTCTTTTGCCTCGGGACTGGCCGGATTTTTCACCTTCCATTGCTCTAACTGAACTCTTTTTTTTTTTTTTTTCTCTTTTCAGGGCCATGCTATGATTGTGGAAGCTTATCCAAAATAATAGATAATGAAGAGGTGACCTGGAGTTTCTGTGCAACACTCGCACTAGGCAATGCCATTCCAATGCATTACTAAACGACATCCATAGTTCCTAGCTCCTCTTAGGAAAACACAGTCTGTGGCCTTCTGTTAAGTACTCTGCAATGAAGCCTCGCTAGTGCTCTGAGCTTTCCAGTAATCATGGCTTACTGCTCTTTCAGGGATTTCTTAGTCACCAGAATCACACAGTGATAACGTTGAAGCAATTGTTTTTGGTCTCTATTTTCATTAAATACTAAGAGTGGTTGCAATTTGGGAAAGAGGTTAGGTGAAATTTGGAATCATCTTTGTAACATTTGCAAATTATACTCTTTCCTATTTGTGACCTAAAGATAAGTGTTTTCTATAAAATACAAACCAATGTGCCTAAAGAAAATTATGGGAAGATAATTCAGAGTTAAATGTTACTGACAACTTACAGTAAATGTTTAGATGTATAAGTACCCTGTTAACCTTAATAAAGTGAGGAAGTATTGAACAGTTGGCCTTATTTTTTACTGGAGGTAAAGGGTGGTTCTCTTGGCTTGGGGGCAGATTTGCCTTTACTCATTTGTAACTTCTCACCATCTTAGTCAACCACGAGGCTGCTAGGAATATAAAGAGGGTCCTACTTTAGAATAACACCTTTTTTCCCCATTGCTCCATGGAAGTAAATTTATTTCACTGTTTGGAGATGTCATTGTTTGCCAGGAGTTAAGTAAAGTGTAAAGAAATTTTAAAATTTAAAATTTAAGGGGCGCCTAGGTGGCTCAGTCGTTAAGTGGCTGCCTTCAACTCAGGTCATGATCCCAGGGTTCTGAGATCGAGCCCCACATCGGGTTCCCTGCTCAGCGGGAAGCCTGCTTCTCCCTCTCCCACTCCCCCTGCTTGTGTTCACTCTCTCGCTATGTCTTTCCCTGTCAAATAAATAAAATCTTTAAAAAAAAATTAAAATTTAAAAATAAAAACTCAGTTCTTGTTATGCACTAAATATATGCTAGTGCTTTGAAGAAGCTCAGGTCTCTCAGTTGTGGCCGTTTCTGTGGGTGTTGCTTACATCTATGAAGGTCACTGGCAATCAGAATCCTCCTCTAGTTCAGGACAGGTTGGGCAAAGGAAGAAGTACTAACCACTTAACAGGGTATTTGAGACTCCCAGCATCATTTCCCTACGATTTCATTGGTAAATTCAACATAATGGGGGTTTTTAATCCTGAAAACCAGTATATTTACATAGATACCACAAAATTCAACTCTAGATAAATAGGAAAGGTAAAAAAACCTTCCTAAAATTTTAGAAAAAAATAAAATTTTTAGGAAAAATAATTTAAGAAAAATATCACTATGGCCTTAGGTTGGGGAGAGAGGGAGGTTTCTTAAGATATTTAAAGTTCTTTTTTTTTTTTTTAAGATTTTATTTATTTATCTGACAGAGAGAGATCACGAATAGGCAGAGACGCAGGCACAGAGAGAGGGGGAAGCAGGCTCCCTGCTGAGCAGAGAGCCCGATGCGGGCCTCGATCCCAGGACCCTGAGATCATGACCTGAGCCGAAGGCAGAGGCTCAAACCCACTCAGCCACCCAGGTGCCCCAAGATATTTAAAGTTCTAATCATAAAGGAATTGATCTATAAATTTGTATTGAAATAAGAACTTTTGATAGAGTTGAAAGACAAGCCACAAAAGGGGCAAAAATATATCTTACAAAGGAGATATGTATCTCTCATAAAGTTATATCTGTGTCTTTCTATATGATATAGATGTATCTTTCAAAGGATCCAGGATATATAAAGAATTTCTATAAATCAATAAGAAGAAAGATAACTCAGTAAAAAAAAAAAAGGGCAAAAGCTATTAACAGCATGTTTTAGAAAATAATGTAGAAATGGAGAATAAACATGAAAAGTTGCTTATTAGTAAAGAAAAATGAGGATCATAATGGGAGATTATTTTATACCCACCAGGAGAAATGAACAAGACTCAGAATACCATGTGTTGCTAAGGATGTGGAACAATAGGAACTATTTATTATACACTGCTGGCGAGAATACAGATTGATACAACCACTTTGGAAACAGTCTGGTGTTATCTAGTACATTTGAAAATGACACACAGTCTGTGACTCAGCACCCAAGTACCAGGAGACATGTATAAGAGTGTTCATAGGACTATTGCCCTTTTTTTTTTTTTTTTTAGATTTATCTATCAATTTTAGAGACAGAGTACGGGGGGACGGGGGAGAGAGAGGAATGGAAACTCAAGCAGACTCTGCACTGTGTGAGAGCCAGACACACGGCCTGATCTCATGACCCTGAGATCATGACCCAAGTCGATCCCATTTACAGTTGCCCCAAAACCATAAGATACTTAAGAATAAACCTAACCAAAGAGGCAAAGGATCTGTACTCAGAAAACTACAGAACACTCATGAAAGAAATTGAGGAAGACACAAAGAAATGGAAAAACGTTCCATGCTCATGGATTGGAAGAATGGATTGTTACCATGTCTGTGCTACCTGCAGCAATCTACACATTCAATGCAATCGCTATCAAAATACCATCAACTGTTTTCACAGAGCTGGAACAAATAATCCTAAAATTTGTATGGAACCAGAAAAGACCCCAAATAGCCAAAGGAATGTTGAAAAAGAAAACCGAAGCTGGCGACATCACAATCCCAGACTTCAAGCTCTATTACAAAGTTGTAATCATCAAGACGGTATGGTACTGGCACAAAAACAGACACACTGATCAATGGAACAGAATCGAGAACCCAGAAATGGACCCTCAACACTATGGTCAACTAATCTTTGACAAAGCGGGAAAGAATATCCAATGGAAAAAAGCCTCTTCAACAAATAGTGTTGGGAAAATTGGGCAGCCACATGCAGAAAAATGAAACTGGACCATTTCCTTACACCAGACACAAAAATAGACTCAAATGGATGAAAGACCTAAATGTGAGACAGGAATCCAGCAAAATCCTAGAGGAGAACGCAGGCCACAACCTCTGTGACTTCAGCCACAGCACCTTGCTAAACATGTCTCCAAGGGTAAAGGAAACAAAGGCAAAAATGAACTATTGGGACTTCATCAAGATAAAAAGCTTTTGCACAGCAAAAAAACAATCAACAAAACCGAAAGATAGCTGACAGAATGGGAGAAGATATTTGCAAATGATATATCAGATAAAGGGCTAGTATCCAAAATCTATAAAGAACACCCAAAGAGGGGCGCCTGGGTGGCTCAGTGGGTTAAAGCCTCTGCCTTCGGCTCAGGTCATGATCTCAGGGTCCTGGGATCGAGCCCCACGTCGGGCTCTCTGCTCAGCAGGGAGCCTGTTTCCCCCTCTCTCTCTGCCTGCCTCTCTGCCTACTTGTGATCTCTCTCCTCTGTCAAATAAATAAATAAAATCTTAAAAAAAGAAAAAAATGAAACAAGATGAAGCCAGAGAGGGAGACAAACCATAAGTGACTCTTAATCTTAGGAAACAAACTGACGGTTTCTGGAAGGGAGTGGGGGTGGGGAGATGGGGTAACTGGGTGATGGAAATTGGGGAGGGTATGTGTTGTAATGAGCACTGGGTATTATGTAAGATTGATGAGTCACAGATGTGTACCCCTGAAATAAATAATAAAATAAACAAACAAAATTTTTAAAAGAAAAAAATCTTACAGGTTATGAGGACCAGATAACAGCTTAAGAATAGTTAAAGAAAAAAAAAATTTTTTTTTAAAGATTTTATGTATTTATTTGACAGAGATACAGTGAGAGAGGGAGCACAAGCAGGGGGAGTGGGAGAGGGAGAAGCAGGCTCCCTGCTCCGGATGTGGTTCTCAATCCCAGGACCCTGGATCATGACCTGAGCCTAAGGCAGACACCTAACGACTGAGCCACCCAGGCGCCCCTATTTTTAAAGATTTTTAAGTAATTTCCACACCCAGTGTGGGGCTCAAACTCACGACCCTAAGATCAAGAGTCTATAGTCCACCGACTGAGCCACCTAGGCGCACCCCAACCCCCAAGAATACTTTTCAAAAAAAAACAAGGTGTGGTGAGGGAGAGGAATTCCCTAGCTTGCCATATCAAACATTTCAACTCTGTTAGCTAATGAGCTACATAATATCCTTAAAGATCAACAAGAGAAGAGAAAGATCTCATCTTCATTATTGATTTAGAATCAAAACTTAATCTTTCAAAGGAGTATTTTAACATCCTAATACGTCTCTTAAAAGATCTTTCCTAGAAAGTAGTGTTCTCTCTTTCATTCCTGAAATGATACTTCATTTCTCTAGCAATTTAGGGACAATTATTAGCTGAGTATTTTAATTATGATAAACCAGCTAAAATTAAATTACCTCTTGTTTTATGATGCCTATGGAACATTCCTATAGCCTTGCAAACGAAATTTTCTTTGACAAAAATTTACATGAATGGGAAGGTAGATGGGCAATCTTTTAAAGTAGAAGTCTCCTGGTACAGAAGCTATTTATTTATTTAATTTTTAAATATTTTATTTATTTGACAGAGCATACAAGCAGGAGGAGTGGCAGGCAGAAGGAGAGGGAGAAGCAGGCTTCTCGCTGAGCAGGGAGCTCAATGCGGGGCTTGATTCCAGGACCCTGGGATCATGACCTGAGCTGAAGGCAGACGCTTAACCAACTGAGCCACCCAGGTATCCCATAAGCTATTTATTAACTGTCACCAAACATGGAGAGTATAAAATTTAGTATGACAGTCTTCTGTTCACAAAACCATGGCAAAATGTGTATTTCAAAATTGGGATATAAAATTTAAAAATTTGGATAATTCTGTGAATTCCCAAACATTTATTGGGAATATTCATGTTTATCCATATATCATCCAGAGTGCTAACAGCACTGCTGGAAGCTTTTGATAGGATCAGCAGTCACTCAGAAAACCTTTAGTTTGTTAACCAATTAGCAAAGTTCCTGTTTTTCAATTACATTTTGGAATAAAGTCTATGACTGTTTTTTTAATGATTTTTTTTTTTAAGATTTTATTTATTTATTTGACAGAGAGAGCTCACAAGTAGGCAGAGGCAGGCAGAGAGAGAGGGGGAAGCAGGCTCCCTGCCGAGCAGAGAGCCTGATGTGGGGCTCGATCGCAGGACCCCAAGATCATGACCTGAGCCGAAGGCAGAGGCTTTAACCCACTGAGCCACCCAGGCGCCCCAAGTCTATGACCATTAATTGCAATTTTTTGTTGCTATCTCAGGAATGTCATCGGCAGTGCACTGTACATACTACAGAAAAAAAAGATAAAGCAAAGGGTAGCTTGGGATTGATTTTTCTGTTAACTCATTCACTTTAGGAGGCCAGGCCCAGTAACCATTCAGAGCCTTGTAAGAAGCTCGCAGTCTTACAGGCTCCTCAGGTCGTCATTGGTCACTAATGCTGACAAAGATAAACTTTCAGACACCTCACCTTTCCTAAAGCTCAACAATGGTTCTCGAGCTATTTAAAGGATTTCTCTCAAGCCTTTGTTTTCTTGTTTGAGTTGAAATATTTGTTCCTGTTCCTTGCAACACTGTCGCTCATCAATTTCAATGGCTTTCCTCATTACTGCTGCCATTTCAGGTCTCTGTCCAACATGTGCTTGTAATTCATTCTGATTTGTTTCCAAGTGCCTCCTCTCCAGTCCATGTTGAGATGCATTAAGGACAAATTCTTTGGAGCTGTTGTAATGTACCGTGTCAGTCAAGGAGTGCTGCTCTTTTAACTCATTAATATACCAGGTCTTTTTAGCTATCCATTAGCTGTCTAAACATTTGCTCTTGATAGTCGCTCATTATAAGTCCCAAGGCAGACTGATGTCCTTCCAGGGCTGTATACGATTCTTTGTTTTCTTGTTGCACTTCTCTGGTTTGTCTGTTTTCTTGCCGGATTCCCATAACAATGTGGACTGTGGCCAATGTTCTGCTACTTCATTAAGTTCTTGAATTTCTTCTGATACTGCTTCATTGCTTCTACTCGTTGAGAACTGTGGTGTGGTGAGTCAAAGATTCTGCTGCATCGTCGTGATCTCTCCATCTTTCAACAATGAGCATTAGCATCAGCAAGTGACTTCTCAGTTGTGCAACTCATTTCTGAAGGAATACTCTGGTCTTGATCCCTGGCAGCTGTCAGCTGTGGCGTTAGGACTCAAAGCCTCTGCTCACAGGGACCTAGGCACCCAAGAGAAGAGATTTCCTCTTGTCCGTTGAGCATCTTCAGTGAACAGACTCAGAACCCAGCAGAGGCAGTCAGTGGACGGGCGGCTGGAGGTGACGGTCCATGGGGCTCAGCCCCATCACTGGCCCACGGAAAACCTCTTGGAGATAACAGTTTGTTTTAAAGCCCAGAAATAAATCTTCACTATGTGGTCCAATGGCTTTGGGCAGGAGTGCTAAGACTATTTAATGGAGAAAGGACAGTCTTATCAGTGAATGGTGTTGGGAAAAAGGGAGGTGCACATGTAAAAGAATGAAGCTGGACCTTTATCTTACACCATATATAAAGATTAACTTACAGGGACGCCTGGGTGGGTCAGTTGGTTAAGCAGCTGCCTTCGGCTCAGGTCATGATCCCAGGGTCCTGGGATCGAGTCCCATATCGGGCTCCTTGCTTGACAGGGAGCCTACTTTTCCCTCTGCCTCTGCTTGCTACTCTGCCTGCTTGTGCTCTCTCTCTCTCTCTGACAAATAAATAAATAAAATCTTTAAAAAAAAAAAAAAAGATTAACTTACAGTGGATCAAAGACCTAAATGCAAGAGCTAAAATGATAAACCTCTTAGAAGGAAATGGGAACAGCTACATGACGCTGTATTTGGCAATGTTTTCTTGGCTATGACACCAAAAGCACTGGAAACAACAACAAAATAGATTGGACTTCATCAAAATAAAAGATTTCTGTGCACCAGAGGACAGAGTGAAAGGGCAACCAAGGGGAGAAAATAATTGCAAATCATATATCTGATAATATCCAGAACATAGAAAGAACTCTTACAACTCAACAACCAAGAAACAACTCAGTTTAAAAATGGGCAAATAATTTAAGTAGACATTTCTTTAAGAAAGTTATACAGATGACCAATAAGCATGTGAAAAGTTGTTCAACATCACTCATCATTAGCAAAACGCAAATCAAAACTACATTGCGATATCACCTACATCCGTTAGGATGTCTAGTCTCAAAGAAACAGAAAATAACACATAGTGGGGAGAATGTGGAGAAATCGGAGCCCTTGTACGCTGCTGGTGGGAATATAAAATGGTGCGGCCGCTGTGGAAAACGGTATGCCAGTTCCTCAAAAAATTAAAAATAGAATCACTGCATGATCTAGCAACCCTGTGTCTACGTATATACCCCAAAGAATTGAAAGCAGGGTCTCAGTGAGCTGTGTACACCCACATTCATAGCCCCATTATTCACAATAGCCAATAGGGGAAAGCAACCCAAATGTCCACTGGTCGCTGAATGTGTTTGTACACACAGTAGGGTACTATGCAGTCTCAAAAATGCTGCCACCCCCTACGACATGGAGGAGCCTTGAGGACATCGTGCTGAGTGAAAGAAACCAGTCACAAAAGAACAAATACTGTATGGTTCGAATTGTATAAGGTGTACAAAATCGTCACGTTCATAGCGACAGAAAGTAGAATGAAGGTTACCAGGGATTGGAGTAAGGGGAAGGGAGAGTTAATAGGTACAGAGTTTCAGTTTTGGAAGATGAGTTCTGGAGAT
Source organism: Potos flavus (assembly GCA_028534135.1). Lineage (NCBI taxonomy): Eukaryota > Metazoa > Chordata > Mammalia > Carnivora > Procyonidae > Potos > Potos flavus. Next base: position 17,486,152 of record CM052885.1, read on the forward strand.
TGGTTGCACAACAATGTGTATGTACTTATCACTACTGAACTGTACACTTAAAATGGTTAAAATGATAAATTTCGTGTGTTTCGCCACACACAAAAAATTTTAAATGCTATATCGAAAACATTCAGAGCAGAGGTCCCCCCTTGGCAGGAGGCAGTGGGATTGGGTTGGAGAGGGCCTCAGTGGTGTTGCCAAAGTTCTAGTTCTGCAGTTGAGTCGTGGGTTCACCCAACTTTATGTAAGTTATATGCTGTTTCTAAACATTCTCTGTGTGTCGGAGAAAGCTGAGCTGTTTTCAGTAGCTTGACTTACAGAAGGCCATCCTTGGCTGCGCTGGTTTCAGGTGCCTCCATCTAAAGTAGACATTGCTCTTGGTTCTCAGATATCTCAAACTGGTTTTGCTATTCTTAAAGATCCCAAGTTAACCATCTCTCTTTTTACATAATACTTTAATTAGACCCTCTATTCCACCAAATAACCACTTTGGAGTACAGCCTTTATTTGCCTTCATCTTTCATTCCAACTTCAGAAGCGCGCTCCCCACTCCGGCCCCCCCTCCAGCTGTTTGCTTCTCAGGGGCTCTGATTCTGAGTAAAAGTCCCCGTTCTTCCTGTGCTCGGTATAGTTCATTTGTTCCGGAAATACTTCCTGAGTACCTGTTATGTGTCAAGCATATTTTAGATACTGAAGCTACAGCAACCAGCAAAACAAAAATCCTTACCTGCTTTACATCCATCTTTCCTGACAAAAGAATCCTAATTCTCAGCCTATCTTCTCCCTCACCCCCATCCCTTCTCGTTTATGTTTATTTTCTCTAGGACTCTTCAATTCCGGTCTCTCTTGAGGAGTGAAAAGCAGCAGCAGGTCTCCAGTCTTCCTCTGGGATTTAACGGGCCACTTGGAGGTCCTCTGTCTGTCACTGTGGTTTATCTGGGACTCTGATCTTTTTCAGTGAAGAGGGATCACTGATTGAGAGGAAATGGGAGAATGTGGGGGATGGAACAACAAACATACTGAGTAAAAATACTATTCTGAAAAGGAATGCATTACTGTGAAAGAGACAAAGCATTTAAACATGTCGACAATGTTTCCGGCTGCACGTAACTCAACTAGGAGCCCCTTTCCTCCTCCACACTTAAGGGACTGTCAGTGATCAGACAGAATTGATTCCCAAAACAGAACCCCAAAAAGGCGGTTCAAAGCTTTCTCAGGAACCCCTAATGTAGTCCACCCTTCCATACAAATCTAAATTCCAGGGGGATACTTTGTGTTACTTTGCTTGTTAAGTTTCTATTTTTAAATATGCAAAATGTTCAGAAGAACTTTTTCCAAGTCACTTTTTTCTAGCACAAAAATACATGCTCATTGTAAAAAAATTCAAATAATATTTATAGAGTAAGAAAAATGAAAAATCCAGTCGAGTTCCCACTGTTAATATTTTGGTATCTCTCCTCAATGTACACGTATATGTATGGACAAAAATGGACCCAATTTTGGAATGGACCAGAATTGGCTAGTATAATGCTGTTCTGGAACCCTTTTGTCTTACTTAGCTGTATAGCCTAAATATTTTTCTGTATCAGTAGGTGTAGCTATACATCAATTTTTTAGATTTTATTTATTTACTTGAAAGAGAGAGAGCAAGTGTGAGAGAGCACAAGCTGGGGAGGGTAGGGAGGGAGAAGCAGGGAGCATGAAATGGGGTTCAATCCCAGGACCCTGGGACCATGACCTGAGCCAAAGGCAGTTGCTTAACCAACTGAGCCACCCAGGCGCCCCTAGACATCATCATTTGTGATGACCATATAGCATTCCTTTGGTAGATATGTCCTAACTTGTTTTACCAAGTGCCTTGAGGATATAAACACCTAGAATGCACATCTTTTGTACATCTGTGTGCTCACTTGTCTACTTTCTTTTTAGATTTTATTTTATTTGAGAGAGAAAGAGCTCACGCACGGGTTGGCGGGGCAGGGGCAGAGGGAGAGGGAGAGAATCTCAAGCAGACTCGACACTGAGTGCGGAGCCCGATGCAGGGCTCCATCTCATGACCCTGAGAGCATGACCTGAGCCAAAACCAAAAGCTGGATGCTCAACAGATTGAGCCACCCAGGGAATCCTCTACTTACCCATTTAAGTCATCTTTTTAGAAATGGAATTGCTGCTAAGCCTCACTTTCTTATATTTACCTCCAGAACCTTTTTTCTTTTTTATGTGAGAGTCAAGTGAACAAAGGCTTCCTGTCCTTTCATTGATCAATTCTAAAGTGTGTTTTTAGCAGTAGAGTATGCACTACATGCCATCATTTGAGAAAGGGAATGAAGACATAGTGTTCTACAGAAGCACACTCAGAGTCTCTGCTGCTTTTAAAATGAATGTGTATTAGCTGAAATATTCAAAAATAATCTTATAACTTAAAAAATTAAGACTGTAAATATTAATGAAGTACAAGGGCGATTGAGACAGGACTCTGTCGCCAGGGAAACCAGCAGGCAGAGCCCTGGCTGTTTCAGTGGCTGCCTGTCTCCCGCCTCCCTCGAGGGCTGGGACAGGTCCGAAAGCATAGAAATGTTGCAATTGCCCTGCTGAGTTAGTATCTTCTCTTTGGAAAAAAAAAAAAAAAAGGATTGAATTCATTTAGAGGAATATTTGCGCTGGTTTATATACACTGAAAATATTCACATAGACCCATGTTTATAAGAAAAACATTTTCAATGGCATATCCATTTGCATTTCAACAGAAAATGTTCCCATTGCATTTTATAAAAATAGCCATGAATATTTTAATGAACAAAGACTCATTCATTAGGATTTTTTTCACTTCTCCAGTTGAAAAAAATTTCAGAACCTTATCATCATCTTGTGGATTCCATGAGTTAATTCAGCTAGATGTCGTTGTGTCCTTTCAAGACTTTTCTTAAATATTTCTTCTCCATATCTTATCTATCTCCATATCTTCTCCATAGTCTTACCTTGAGCCTGTCCCTTTTTAAAAATATAATTTTCAGAAAGATTTTATTTATTATTTTAGAGAGAGCGCACACATGTAAGGGGTTGGAAGGAGCAGAGCGGGAGGGCGGAAGGGAAAGATTATCAGGCAGACTCCGTGCTGAGCGTGGAGCCCAGCGCTGGGGATCCCACGACACCAAGACCATGACCTGAGCCGAAAACCAAGAGTCAACGTACTGAACCAGCCAGGCACCCTGAGCCTGTCATTTTTAAATGTCAGTTTTTGTCATGTTGTCGCTTTAATCCTTGACGGTCTGTGGTAACTTCCGCTGTAGTTTAAAGTTGTTAATGTGCTCTTACAAAGGTGCTCAGATCAGTGACTTGGTGTATACATGCACACGTCTATGAAACTTACATTTATATTGATATTGTGAAAGTTAAAGAAAGAAGGACCTATTAGCTTCATCTTTTCCTAAACTTTGAAAAGAAACAAACCAAAATCTGTCCTTCACCTTTAATGTTTGGAAGATCAGGATGTCATTAAGCCATCCTTTTTGTTCCTAGCTGTAGAGAAGAAATAATCAGAAAGGAAATCACTGAATAGTTAAAAATAAAACCATTTTTATGGAATATATCTATAACACGAACTGTTGATTAGTCAAAAACTGATTGAGACTTGCAAAATGATTACTTGCAATCATTTTGAACTTTACTATCTGTTGATTGTGTTTACAGCAGAGGCAGGCTTATTCATTAGGTAGCTTTGGCTAGTTTTTCATGCTACTTTTGCTTGAGTAGTTTAGGGGTGGGGATAGGTGACCTGCAAGAGAAAGGAATGTGACTGGTGGAAACATTAGCCTGTCTTTGCCAACAGCTGAGCTCTGGGAGGGCAGAAGGGCTCAGAGCACTGGGCCAGGGCCCATCCTGGTGGATTCAGGCACATTCTCTCCACGCCCTTGGAGGGCTTGCCTTGAAGCTCTGCGCTGGTGAAGGAGACCTTGCAAGGCTGCCCTCCCCTCTGGATACCAAGCCCGCCAATGGCAATTCCTTCGAAGCAAAGGTTTTTCAGGATAATTAAATATTTGACAGTGCGAAAAGGAATTTTCAGAGTGAACTGAATCAAGGCTTGGTGGTAGTAAAAGTGCCTCCGGCTTTCTGAGAAAGCAATAGAAGATGACATGCCATCTGCTGAGGCCTCCACTTTCCCCATCCCATCCAGAAACGTCTATGTTGGGAAAGTCTGTTTTCCAATCCTTGGGACAGTTACATGAAGAGGAGCCTTCTGCGCCAGGAAGCCCTCCGCTATGCGCGGCTTCGCTCCGTGCTGCTCACACTGCTCGCAGGAAGGCTTGCTTCTCACCTGGCATCTTCACTTCCTCCTTTGCTGTGTTCTGGGATGCAGGTTTCATATGTAGCCTAGGAGGGGGCGGAAAGGCCCAATTGCAGGGTGATTATTATCATCATCATCAACTCTCCTTTGATGAGGCTGTACCCATTTTCATGTTCTCACCTGCCCTCCTGCCGGGCCCACAGTCATCCTAAGAACTTTGCTCTCGGCTACACCGACTCCCAGGCTTACCAATCCTACCTATTCCCTTCATATAGTAACTGGAGGCAGACTTTCAAATGGAGAAACCAGGGACAAAGAGAGTCCCCAGGAGTCCAGGTTGGAATCAGGAGCCCGGGAACTTGACTCTGACTGCTCTGATGGGGCTCCTCTCTCCATTGTTGGGGAGTTTGAACCTGATACATCCTCATTCTAAAAGATAATCCCAACCTCCCCTCGGCTTCTAGCTGTGCCTCTTAGGAGCTGCTTGTAACCTGCTCTCAGGAGGGGAACTGAGGATTTGAGGCCAGCAACTCACCAGGGAGATGGTGGAGTTGGGAGGTTGGGTGCGGCGGAAGCGTTCGAGCAAAGCCTCTCGTATCTGCAGGTAAGGTAATGCCCGATTATGCCAGCCCAAGTCCTCGCCTGGGCACTGCAAGTCAGACGGGGGTTAGGTGGGCAGACTCACCTTCTTGTCCATGAGGCAACCAAACAGTAAGATGAAGACACCCTACAAAGAGGGATATGGGGATAAGTTAGTCAAGGAGGAAGGAATCAACCAAAATCCTCTCTTTCCCTCTCCTCTCCCTTCAGCCTTCGTCTTTCTGTCTAATTCATGTCCCAAGGCTTGCCATCTAGTCTTCTGTACATTCGCATCATGTGGTGCATAGAATCCATTTCAGGTGCTTCTCTTACTGCTTTGGTGACAAAGGAGATATCAAAGTGTTGGGTGCTGACAATTGCCTGACTTCTGTGGCAAAACCAGATACTATTTTACGGATAAGAAAACCAAAGCTCACAGAGGTTTGTCCAAAGTTCTCCAGCTAGTCAGGAGAGGAACTGGGATCCAAACCTAAGGCTTCTAAAATTCCTGAGACTGTTTCTTCTGCCCTGCCATGACACCTCCTTCAGAAGGGACTGGCGGTGACTCAGACCATCTCAAAGGGGCAACAAGCACAGCCGCCACACTGTCACCCACCTGGGTGGTGTTGAGAATCGTGAAGATGTAGTGAGGAACTATGGAGACTTCCTCCAGCAGAGTGGCCAGGCCCAGGCCCCAGGTGAGGCCGAAGACGGGGGTGAGAATGAGCAGGGCTTTGGTCACCCCGAGAAGGGCATGGCGCTGCTCCACCAGGGGCCCCTCTGACAGCGAAGGTCTCAGGAGCTTCAGCACAGCCATGGTGAGCACCAGCCCATTCACGCCCACGATGGCCAGCACTGGCCCCGCGAAGGTGTAGAGCGCCCCTCCCTTCCCATTCAGCCAGCATGCCCCCTCCCGCAGGTATTGCCCTCGGGGTAGGTAGAGGCCCAGGGCGGCCCCTGCGAGCCCCATTGGGCACATGTAGCCGAGGGCCACCATCAGGGAGAGTACTCGGCACTTGGACAGCTGACGGAAGACGAAGAGCAGCTGGTGGGCCAACATCAGGGCCTGAGCCAGCATCCAGAAGAAGGTGGCCAGGTAGAGGAAGTGACAGAGGAAGGCAGCAGCCAGGCAGAGCGGGCTTCGGGGCCCGGGAGGAAGCAGCGGGGCTCCCAGGAAGCAGGCGTCTGCAGCCAAAAGGCAGAGCACCACGTTGAGCAGGGCCATGTGGCGTAAGTAGGCAACTTTGTTCCGTGCCACGGCTCTCCACACCAGCCTGTACACGCCCAGGCACATGAGCAAGGCCAGGATGGAGGCCCCCAAGCCCACCTGACTCAGCAGATCCAGGGCGGGGCTTTCCGGAACAGCACTTCGGGACATGAGGACGGAGAAGGCAGTGAGGTGCCGACAGATACACTGAGTGGTGGGGCTGGCGTGATCGGTCTGCACCTGGCACCCTTCATCTGACCAGCCCCCCTTGCCCTGGAAGAGCTCGTGGTCCCAGAAGACACAGTGGGGCGTGCTAGCCGTGTCCCCGAAGTCCATGATGACTTCTCCCTGGTGGAAGGCCTGGCCACCTGCCATGATGGAGATGGAGAGGACCAGCCCAGGAGTGGCATAGAGGGAGTCCCCCAGGCCTTGGCCATAGTTGGAGGGCAGAAGACGGCCCAGTTTCCACAGCAGCAGGCTAGTAACACTGATGTTCGTTCCATTATGGCCCAGCGGGGCCAGTGAGCGCCTGGGAATGCGTGCCTGCAACGGGGGCTGAGTGGAGAAGGAGGCTCTGTAGTCAGCAGGAAACGCAGGTCCAAGGAGCTGGGTCTGCAGCTGCACGTTACGCAAGCTGAAGGAGAAGGGCTGACCCTGTGGGCACAGGCCGCGTGCCAGGGTCTCCACGGCCAGCAGGAGAGCTGAGCCCGCTGACGGCTTCCGGGCCTGGGCCGGGGCCCACAGAGAGTCGGTGTCCATGCCGAGGACCTTGTCTGTGGTTTTCAGGAGATCCTGTGACACCCGACAGAGAGCTGAGTCCTGGCCGCTAGAGCCCACAGCACTGGGCCAGGGGCACAGGGAACTCTAGGCCCCAAACCCACCTTTCCTAGTCCAGCAGGAGACCCGAGGGTGGAGAGAAAGGGGGAGAGGAAGAGAGACCTGTGAAGGAAGAGTTTCTGTAGCAGAAGAATGGGGAGCTGCTGGGCTCCCCACCGGGGCGGCTTCAAGTCTCCTGATGCACTCCAGCCTCTCCATCTGACGGGCTCTCTCCCCTCCATCCCTTGGGCCACCCAGGCCCTAAGGGGCCCCTTTCCAATTCCTTGACCCCTACAGGGGTGTAAAGCTAAGAACGGTGCCCAGTGGTAGAGGGCACGGTGTGCTGAAGTAGAAGGCCGCTGCACGTCCATGCACCCGCACGGGATACACATTCCCAGATGGGAAGAGTGTGTTGTGTTGTTGCCCCTGGTTATTCTGGATGCCTCTTATTGGTCACCAACTGTTGCCCACAGTGAGAGCTGGGCTAGGTGAGTCCAGCCAAGCCAAGAGTGTTCAAGTATCTCCATGCAAGGATCATGTGTGTGTGTGTGTGTGTGTGTGTGTGTGTGTGTGTGTGTGTGTGTGTGTTTCAGGGTGGGGGGCTTCCCATCATATGCACCCATCTGCCTCTGCATGAATGCCTCTGAACTCATGTCTTCACACCCCTCCCTGCCTTCCCCAACCTCCCATGTGTTCCCAGCATCAGACCTTCTCCACATTTCATGGCCTTGGAGACTGGTGTCCAAGAGGAGAGATGGACCAGGGGAGCAGACACTCAAACTCTAGAAAGGTCTGCTGTCTGACAGCCCATGGTGATATCAGGGGGACAGAAGTGCCCAGAGGTAAAGAGCTTCTGGCCCCCACTACCCAGCGGGCCTCCGCCATGGCTCAGAGAGCTCACCTGCAGGGCCCTGCGGGTAAGCTGTATTCTAGCATCCACCACCACCCGGGCCAGGAGTGATATGGTGCCCAGCAGCGCCAACAAGTCAGAGGGCGAGCTCACCGCCGTCACCTGCTCCGACAGCTGTGCCAGGATCTGGGGCACCTCCATGGCAGGCCGGCCCTGGCCTGCCTGTAGCAGCTGAGACAGACAAGACAGCAGGAACTGGGGAGGGGGGTGGGCAAGTCCTCACGAGGGAGGGGCCATTCCTCCCCCATCTAGCTCTTTCCTCCCCATCCCTGCACCAGTCCCAAGGGAACAGGAAGCCAAGGTTGCGGGAGCCACATGGAAGGAACTGACACCCATGTTCGTGGGACAGACACTTGGTGGGATTAAGATTGGAGAGTAGCACGCTCCCCACAATGACAGTGCTGGTCACTCTCTGGCCCCCACCTCACTCCCTGGCACTGCTAGGCTACCGTGCAGAGAAGGTGAATGACCTTCAGGCTGGCCTCAGGGGGAAAGGCTTCCAAAGCGAGGTCCCGAGTGAGAAAGGGGGGTAGGCATGGAGGGCGAGGCGTTACCCGGGCTCTGCGATGCAAGGCCAGGAGCTCTGCGTCTGTGCAGCTGCTATAGACGGGCTCCCAAATCCCATCGGGCCCGCAGGTCCGCTTTACCACGCC
>CM052885.1:17495092-17521692 GCA_028534135.1 Potos flavus
GGTGAGTTACAGGCGCTATTTTATAAACTGCTGAAGGTAGGGAGCTCTGATGCCAGCATCAGCTGAGGTTTGTTTGAAGCTAATGTCCTAGAACATGTTTGGGATCCGGCTCTTCTTAGCCATTGTCAGGTGTTTGGGGGCCGAGGAGGAAACTCAGAGAATGGTTAGCTCTCTTGCTTCCCCTTTGGAGTGGGAATGCAGCTTCTCTGGTTTTTACTCAGATGCCAGGTGAAATATAGAGTGTGAGTAAATAGGGCCTAGCAGGAAAACAGCAGAAATGCAGCCTTTTCAGTTTCCTTACCTCACTATTCTCTACTCCACCTACTCCATCTCTCTCAATTTATAGAAGAGGAAAAGGAACCAGGAGATCACGCAGCTAGTGGATGGCAGAACCAAAGCTTAAAACCAGATCTTCTGATTTTGAATCTAAGGAATTTAGATAAAGGGAATTAAGATAGATCAATTTGAATATAGAATCATAGGAACTTCTAGCCACAAAAATGCATTAAAGATAGTATAAGATAGCATTTGATCCCACAAAGAAGATAGTTCTTCAAAAAGGCTTCTTTTCCTAAAGAGGAGAGGAAATGAATAAATATAAAAACAGGAGGCAGTACGGAGAGTATGTGCATAAGAATCAAGTAGTTCTTTCAAAGTCAGCTCATGAATACCTTACTTATCTAGATATTCTTCATTCAGCAAATGTGACCATGGGGAACAAAGCTGTGATCTACAAGGAAAAATATGAAATGTCTTATACTAATCACAAAAGGCTGTGAGATGGTAATATAACTCCACGAAAGAAGAACAAGTCTTTTTTTCTATGAGCAAACAACTACGTGTTAGGGTTTGAAAAGGGGCAATAGAGAAGCAGACACAGGAATGAGACAGCGGGGGGATCAAGAGGAGCTTCATTAATGCAAGAGCTCACTGAGAGAAGGTGGTTTGGACCTCAGCCAGATGCACTTCTCAACACATCCTCCCTGAACTGAATTTACCTAGCTGGTCCCTGACATAGCCAGGCATCTCCAGGTCTCCCTTGTGGGGATGGGGTTGCTCAGAATGACTTTGGAGGACTGGCCATTCCCAAAGAGGGAGCACCTGAGCTTATTCTGCGTGTCTTACCAAGCAGTGAAATCACTTTTTGCTTGGGGGAGAGGGAGAGGGGACAAAGACTATATATCCTTCTGCGGAGGAGAAGTTCCCTTCCCTTGGTGGAAATGTGAGAAGAAAAGAGTAAACGTCCCATGCCAACACCAAGCAAAATTATAACAAGATTTATTTTAATATTCTAGTGAAAGAGAACACTGGAAAACTTCATTTAACTAATGACAAAATATACAAATGAGTAGATTTTATAAAGTCAGTAAACCTAGGAAATCTGTTTCAACACCTTGCTACACACCTTAGGGGAATGTGTGTCAAGAGCAAAAAAACAGTACGTACTTGTTCTGGGAGCCTGTTAACTGCTTCTATTCCACTTATTTTCTGACTCACTTCCTAGAATTACCCTCCACGCATAGTCCCAGGTTTCCCATGGAAGTAGTCACTTTATACAGTCATGCTGCTGCTCCCTGACTACGGTCAGTGAGGACATACCTAATGTGTTGGAACCTTTCTCTCTTCTGAGGTATTCTGAGAGCCAGGACTTGGTGAGAGCCTGAGCTTGGACCCGCAACATGTAAATCTCAGCAGCTACTGGTTTTCGGTTGTGCGGACTGGGGAAATGGTCTGCACTCAAAGGAAGAGTGAGGCTAAGGTGTGGACAGAAATGGAGAGAAACAAGAAGAGAGCCCATTGTTTCAACTTTACTTTATTCTTGATGCTCCTTTGCACTCCCGATCTTGAGTTCCATCAGGGACCCCAACTTCTTTTAATTATTTCCCTTCTTGATTGAGCTAGTTAGAGCAGGTTTCTGTTTTTTGCAGCTGAAGGAATGTGTATGAACACATGCTCAGAAAAGCCAAGGAAGCTGTGAGGATGGAAAAGTGGTTATTATATTAAGTTACAGGATTAAAGAACCTTGTGATTCAAGACAGTCACTTCCTTTTTCTAGAGACTTTGCTTCTCACATCAATACAATGAAGGAGTTGAATTACGTGACCTTTGTAGCACAGCTGACCCTTGAACAACATAGGTTTGAACTGGGTGGGTCCAGTTACATGCAATCTTTTTCAAGAAATACAGTACAGTGCTATAAAGGCGTTTTTTCTTCTTTATGATTTTCCTTTCTTCTTCTTCTTCTTTTTTTTTTGGAATAGTTGACACATGATGTTATGTTAGCTTCAGGTGTATAACATAGTGGTTCAACAACCCTATACCTTATGCCATGCTCACACAAGTGTAGCCACCATCTGGCACCAACGATGCTATTACAATACCATTGACTAGATTCCCTACGCTGTATCTTTTATTCCTGTGACCTATTCATTCCGTACCTCTAAGCCTGTACCTTCCACTCCCGGCCACCCCTTTTACCCATCGCCCTCCACTCTCTTCCTTATGATTTTCTTAACATTTTGTTTTTTCTAAGTTACTTTATTGTAAGAATGCAGTATATAATATATATAACACACAAAATATATGTTAACTGCTTATGTTATCAGTAAGGCTTCCGGCCACCAGTCAGCTATTAGTGGTTAAGTTTTTCGGGAGTCAAAGGGTATATATATAGATTTTTGACTGGGCTGGAGTTAACACCCCTAGCCCTCAAGGTGTTCAAGGATCAACTGTACTTTAAAAATCTTGTTCTATTTCCCTCTGGCCCTCATGGTTTCTAATGCAAAATCCGTAGTTATTGTTCCCTTGTAAGTAATGTGTCATTTCTATGGCTGCTTTTAATTTTTTTTCTTTGTCTTGAAACTGTTACGATGTGGCCCGGCTGGGCTTTTTTTTAAGGCTTATCCTGTTTTGGATTCACTGAGCTTTTCGCATACGTAGCTTTATGTATCCCGTCAAATTTGAGCTTTTCAGCCATTATTTCTTCAAATATTTTTTCTGCACCACATTCATTCTCCTCTCTTTCTTGGACTCTAATGACAAATATTAGACTTTTTTTCACCCATATTGTTTTTTTATAGACCCTTGTATCTTTGTTCAGTTTTTCAAAATTCTTTCTCTCTTTGTTGTGAATAACAGATGTGATTATGTTAAGGACCTTGAGATAGGAAGTTTATCCTGTATTATCTGAGTGGGCCCAATGTAATCACAAGCATCCTTATAAAAGGAAAACAGGACTGTGGGGGACAAAAAGATGATCTACAACAGAAGCAGTGGCTGGGGTGGTGTGCATTGAAGCTGGAGAAAGGGACGATGAGCCAAAGAATGAAGGTAGCCTCTAGAAGCTGGAAGAGGCAAGGAAATTGATTCTTCTCTGGAGCCTCCAAAAAAAATGCAGCCCTGCTGACATCTTGATCTTAACCCTATAAGATTCACTTCTTATGTCTAATCCTCATGACTGTAAGATACATTCGTTTTGTTCTAAATCATTATATTCGTAGTAATTTGTTATAGAAGCAATATGAAACAAATAGAATCCATGCAGTAACTTAAAAATTTTTTGGTTACTCTTATTACCATTTGGATCTTTCTATTTTCTGTTTCATCACTGAGACTTCATCTTCTCATTCGTTTCAAGAATATTCATACTTACACTTTTATAATAATTGCTTTAATGTCTTTTTTTTTTCTGATAATTCCAACATCTGTGTCATTTCAGCATTGCTGTCTGTTGATTGTTTTTTTCCCATGCGAGTTGAGATTTCCTATTTTTTTTTTTTTTATATGCCAAGTAATTTTGGATTGTATCTGGACATTTGATATTATGTTGTTTAAATCCAATGGAAAATGTTGATATTTTTGTGTTAGCAGGGATTGACCTGGTTTAGTTCAGGTCATGAGATCTGACCCACCTACTGTGGGTTGTATTTCTAACATCAGTTCCCTTTCCAAAAGTCTTTACAGTGCTATTCAGATCTGCTGCATATATGCCCCCCAGTGGCCAGTATGGGTCCTGGTGATGGTCTGTCTCACGGCAGTTCTAAGTGTATGGTATGCTATTTAGGGTCAGATTCAGGCTGCGCAACTGGGAGATGATCCCAGGAGCTCATAAAACTCAATGGAGTCGTCTTCTTGAACTCTTTATCTCTCAAGTTATTCAAATTACTCTGGAATAATACTTTTGTCAAGCTAGCAGTCATATAGCACACTTACACCTCTCTCTATTGCATGTGTTTTAAACACATTTTTAAGTGCATTATAGAAGGCTTATGACAGAGATTCCCTTAATACACTCTTCTCAAAGTAGCATGCACATATCTCTTATAACCATCTTTATTACTTTTTTCCTTTTTTTTAGAGGACGGTAGGGGCAGAGGGAGAGGGAAAGAGAGAGTCTTAAGAGGCTCCACGTTTAGCGCCAAGCCCCATGTGGGGTTCAATCTCACAACCCTGAGATTGTGACCTGAGCCAAAATCAAGAGTCAGGTGTTTAACCCACTGACACACTCAGGCACCCCTTTATTACATTTGTTATAAAAATTCTCTAAATGAATTACAGAATGGCTATCACATCCATTCCCTTAAAAGATTGTTTTGTTTGTAGCAGGTGGATGGCACTCTTATAGTCACCGTTATTACATGTGTTTCTAAACCCTTCTCTCGATGCATTATGGAAGAGCTAAGTATTCCTAGAATACTTAAAAATATCTTTTACAGGGGCACCTGGGTCGCTCAGTCAGTTAAGCATCTGCCTTTGGCTCAGGTCATGATGTCAGGGTCCTGGGATTGAGCCCCTTGTTGGGCTCCCTGCTCAGTGGAGTGTCTGCTTCTCCCTCTCCCTCTGCCATTTCCCCTTGTTCATGCTCTCTCTCTGTTAAATAAACAAAATCTTTAAAATAAAACATCCTTTACAGGATAAAATCCAACCTCCTCAAGTCTAACTGATGTAATGAGATGGGTAGAGGTCATTTGATGGGTCACAATTGCCAATAGGAAGTGAATTGATCACACAATACTCAGGTCAAATAAAAATGAGGGTGAGTACCATGCTGTCTCCTTCAATGTGGGTTAGGATTAGTTTGGACCTTTATCTTACACCTAAAGAATAAGTCCCACCAAATAGTAGTTTGCATTCAATTAAAATTCCACTGTGTTAGGGCGGCAACGATATATTAAAAATATAAAAGCAAGAAAATAAACGATTTATTTAAAAAAGCAACACTGATTTTAGTTTATTAGAGCAATGCAGGCTTGTTGAAAAAAATTAAAATCGGGGCGCCTGGGTGGCTCAGTGGGTTAAAGCCTCTGCCTTCAGCTCAGGTCATGATCTCAGGGGCCTGGGATTGAGCCCCGCATCGGGCTCTCTGCTCAGCAGGGAGCCTGCTTCCCCCTCTCTCTCTGCCTGCCTCTCTGCCTACTCGTGATCTCTCTCCTCTCTGTCAAATAAATAAATAAAATCTTTAAAAAAAATTGTTTAAAAAAATTAAAATAATTAAAGACAATTGTTTAATTTAGAAACTGAAAGTACTCATGGCCCGTTTTCTGGTCATGAAATGAACCAAACTGTATACTTTGCTTTTGAGTTATTTACTTTAAAAGTGTTATGTTCCCCATTCCTGTTTTTAAAAATGAAATGACCACAACTTTCATGTTGCTCTCTCACACCCAAAAGAAATATACAAAGAAGTTGTTTTTTACTTAATGTAGTTCTCAGATTGTTTTTTCTTGAGTCTGTGAATTTTAAACAAATTTTAGAAAGGAAATTTATTAAAGCATGGCCCAAGAAGTGGAAATAATCTACCATACACAAATAATAGAATGAATAAACAAATTATAGATAGTTTTAAAATGTACTACCATACTTTATTATTTTAAAAAATGATATATTTATTTATTTGAGAGAGAGAGAGCACACGCTCAAGCATGAGTAGAGGGGAGGAGGAGAGGGAGAAGCAGACTCCCCACTGAGCAGGGAGCCCGATGCAGGAGTTGATTCCAGCACATAGGATCATGACCTGCGTCAAAGGCAGATGCTTAACTGACTGAGCCACCCGGGTGCCCCACCACAGGCAGAAATTAAAATGAATGAACTAGATCTATATGTATGGATGTGGATCAACCTGAAAACAATGTTAAGTCTAAACAATGTTGTAAATGGTTAGGAATAGTGGGATACCATTAAGTATACACACATACACACACACACACACACACACACACACACACAATAATGCCATATTGAATCTGGATGTGGACATATGTAATGAAAGTATAAAATATGAATAGGAATGATAACCTCAAGATAGGGGTTACCTCTGGGGATAAAAGAGAAAGAGACAGTAAAGACCTGGAGCTTCAGCTAAAACAAAAAAGATTAACATCTGTTAATTTGTGGTGCTGTGTGGATCCCAAGTATGTTACTTTCTATATGTTACAGTTAAAATGGATCATAAATATGATGATGAAGAGGGAGATGAGGAAACCTTCCTTCCTTTGACTGTTTTTTTTTTTTTTTTAAGATTTTTATTTATTTGACAGAGAGAAACACAGCAAGAGAGGGAACACAAGCAGAGGGAGCGGGAGAGGGAGAAGCAGGCTTCCCGCTGAGCAGGGAGCCCGATGTAGGGCTCAATCCCAAGACCCTGGGATCACGACCTGAAGGCAGACGCTTAACAACTGAGCCACCCAGGCACCCCCTTCCTTTGACTGTTAAGAGAATATTTGGGGGCACCTGGGTGGCTTAGTTAAGCGTCTGACTCTTGATCTCAGCTCAGGTCTTGATCTCAGGGTCTTGATCTAGGAGTCATGAGTTCAGGCTCCAGGCTGGGCTCCATTAAAAAAAAAAAAAAAAAAGACTATTTGATTCATCCTTATGCTATTTCCGCTAAAAGATAAGTTTTTTTTATGGTGTAGCAATTTTTTAAAGGAAACTTTTAATTTTAGAATGGTTATACATTTACAGAGAAATTGCAAAGATAGTAGAGTTTTCATATATTCATATCCCTATTATAAACATTAGTATGGTAAATCTGCCACAATTAATGAATTAATATTCATACATTATTTTAAAATGAAGTCTGTACTTTATTCAGATTCCTCAGTTTTTTAAAATCTAATTTTTTTCCTATTTCAGGATCTCATCCAGGAAATCACAATACATTTAGCCATCATGTTTCCTTAGGCTCCTGTGGACTGACTGGTATTTTGTAGAATGTGCCTTGATTGAGGTTTCTACTGGTGTCCTTATTTTACCATTCTGAGCGACGTGTCGAACTCTTACCTTCTTTTATATCTCATTTCCTTCCCCCTTTTATAATATAGTTGTCTTAAATACTTCTCCTGCATACATTTAAAACCACACCAGTGTTATACTTTTTTAAAACCAGCAAATGTAATTTTAAAAACTCAGAGAAATGCCTATTGTATTTACTCATATTTTTGCTTGCCACGTTCTTCTTTCCTGATGCTTCAAGGCTCTCTCTTTTATCATTTTCCTTTTGTTTAGAGAACTTCTTTTGGCCATTCTTTTTTTTCTTTCTTTTAAAAAAAATTATTTTTTATTTGAATTCAATTAATTAACATATAATGTATTATTAGTTTCAGAGGTAGAGGTCAGTAATTCATCAGTCTTATATAATACCCAGTACTCATTCCATCACGTGCCCCCCTCAATGTCCATCACCCAGTTACCCTATCCTCCCATCCCCCTCCCCTCCAGCAACCCTCAGTTTGTTTCCTATGATTAAGAGTCACTTATGGTTTGTCTCCCTCTCTGGCTTGATCTTGTTTCATTTTTTCCTCTCTTCCCCTATGATGCTCTGCCTTGTTTCTTAAATTCCACATATCAGTGAGATCATATGATAATTGTCTTTCTCTGGTTGACTTATTTCCCTTAGCATAATACCCTCTAGTGCCATCCACATTGCTGCAAATGGCAAGATTTCATTTTTTGATGGCTGTGTAGTATTCCATTGTATATATATACCACTTATTTATCCACTTAACTGTCAGTGGACATCTGGGCTCTTTCCATAGTTTGGCTATTGTGGACATTGCTGCTATAAACATTCGGTTGCAGGTGCCCCTTCGGATCACTACCTTTGTATCTTTGAGGTAAATCCCTAGTAGTACAGTTGCTGGGTCGTAGAGTAGCTTTATTTTCAACTTTTTGAGGAACCTCCACACCGTTTTCCAGAGTGGCTACACCAGCTTGCATTCCCACCAACAGTGTAGGAGGGTTCCCCTTTCTCTGCATCCTCGCCAACATCTGTCATTTCCTGATTTGTTAATTTTAGCCATTCTGACTGGTTTGAGGTGGTTCTCATTCATTGTGGTTTTGATTTGTATTTCCCGATGCTGAGTGATGTTGAGGATTATTTCATGTGTCTGTTGGCCATTTGGATGTCTTCTTTGGAGAAATGTCTGTTCCTGTTTTCTTCCCATTTCTTGATTGGATTATTTGTTTTTTGGGTGTTGAGTTTGATAAGTTCTTTATAGATTTTGGATACTAGCTCTTTATCTGATAAGACATTTACAAATTTCTTCTCCCATTCGTCAGTTATCTTTTGGTTTTGTTGACTGTTTCCTCTACTGTGCAAAAGCTTTTTGTCTTGATGAAGTCCCAATAGTTCATTTTTGCCTTTGTTTCTCTTGCCTTTGGAGATGTGTGTAGCAAGAAGTTGAGGCAGCCAAGGCATAGAGGTTGCTGCCTGTGTTCTCCTCTAGGATTTTGATGGATTCCTGTCTCACATTTAGGTCCATTTTTTTTTTTAGGTCCATTTTTGAGTCTGTTTTTGTGTATAGTGTAATTCTTCTGCATGTGGCTATACAATTCTCCCAACACCATTTGTTGAAGAGATTGTCTTTTTTCCACTGGATAGTTTTTTCTGCTTTGTCAAAGATTAGTTGACCATAGAGTTGAGGGTCCATTTCTGGGTTCTCTATTCTGTTGCATTAATCTATGTGTCTGTTTTTGTGCCAGTATCAAAGCATCTTGATGATTACAGCTTTATAATAGAGCTTGAAGTCTGGGATTGTGATATCACCAGCTTTGGGTTTCTTTCTCAACATTCCTTTGGCTATTTGGCGTCTTTTCTGGTTCCATACAAATTTTAGGATTATTTGTTCCAGCCCTGTGAAAACATTTGATGGTATTTTGATAGGGATTTCACTGAATGTATAGATTGCTCTAGGTAGCACAGACATGTTAACAATATTTTTTCTTCCAATCCATGAGCATGGAACGTTTTTCCATTTCTTTGTGTCTTCTTCAATTTCTTTCATGAGTGTTCTATAGTTTTCTGAGTACAGAGGCAAAGGGCCTCTTTGGTTAGGTTTATTCCTAAGTATCTTATGGTTTTGGGTGCAAGTAAATGGGATCAACTTCTTAATTTCTCTTTCTTCTGTCCCATTGTTAGTGTATAGAAATGCAACTGATTTCTGTGCACTGATTTTATATCCTGCCACTTTGCTGAATTCCAGTATAAGTTCTAGCAATTTTGGTGTGGAGTCTTTTGGGTTTTCCACATAGAGTATCATGTCATCTGCAAAGAGTGAGAGTTTGACTTCTTTGCTGATCTGGATGCCTTTTATTTCTTTTTGTTGTCTGATTGCTGAGGCTAGGACTTCTAGTACTATTTGAACAACAGTGGTGAGAGTGGACATCCCTGCCATGTTCCTGACCTTAGGGGGAAAACTCTCAGTTTTTCCCCATTGAGAATGATATTTGCAGTAGGCTTTTTTTTATATGGGTTTTATGATATTGAGGTATGTTCCCTCTATTCTTACACTGTGAAGAGTTTTAATCAAGAAAGGATGCTGTACTTTGTCAAATGTTTTTTCTGCATCTGTTGAGAGGATCTTGTCCTTTCTTTTACTAATGTGATGTATCATGTTGATTGATTTGTGGATGTTGAACCAAACTTGCAGCCCAGGAATAAATCCCACTTGATGGTGGTGAATAATCCTTTTAATGTACTGTTGGATCCTATTGGCTAGTATTTTGATGAGAATTTTTGTGTCCATTTTCATCAGGGATATTGGTTGGTAATTCTCCTTTTTGGTGGGGTCTTTGTCTGGTTTTGGGATCAAGGTAATGCTGGCCTTAGAAAGAGTTGAGAAGTTTTCTTTCCATCTCTATTTTTTGAAACAGCTTCAGAAGAATAGGCATTAATTCTGCTGTAAATGTTTGGTAGAATTCCCCTGGGAAGCTACCCGGCCCTGGACTCTTGTTTCTTGGGAGATTTTTGATGACTGCTTCAATTTCCTTCCTGGTTATGGGTCTGTTCAGGTATTCTGTTTCTTCATGGCTCAGTTTTGGTAGTTTATACATCTCTAGGAATGCATCTATTTCTTCCAGATTGCCTAATTTGTTGGCATAGAGTTACTCATAATATGTTCTTATAATTGTTTGTATTTCTTTGGTGTGGATTGTGATCTCTCTTCTTTCACCCATGATTTTATTTATTTCAGTCCTTTCTCTCTCTCTCTCTCTTTTTTTTTTTTTTTTTGATAAGTTAGGCCAGCAGTTTATTAACCATTAATTCTTTCAAAGAACCAGATCCTAGTTTTGTTTATCTGTTCTACTGTTCTTTTGGTTTCTATTTCATTGATTTCTGCTCTGATCTTTATTAGTTCTCTTCTCCTGCTGGGTTTAGGCTTTATTTGCTATTCTTTCTCCAGCTCCTTCAGGTATAGGGTTAGGTTGCGTATATGAGACCTTTCTTCTTTCTGGAGAAAGGCTTGCTTTGCTATCTACTTCCCTCTTAGGACCACCTTTGCTGTATCCGAAAAGTTTTGAACACTGTGTTTTCATTTTCATTTGTTTCCATGAATTGTTTTAAATTCTAATTTCCTGGTTGACCCATTCATTCTTTAGTAGGATACCCTTTAGCTTCCATGTATTTGAGTTCTTTCCAACTTTCTTCTTGTGATTGAGTTCCAGTTTCAAAACATTGTGGTCTGAAAATATGCGGGGAATGATCCCAATCTTTTGGTACCAGTTGAGACCTGATCTGTTACCCAGGATGTGACCTATTCTGGAGAATGTTCCATGTGCACTTGAGAAGAATGTGTATTCTGTTGCTTTAGGATGCAATGCTCTGAATATATCTGTGAAGTCCATCTGGTCCAGTGTGTCATTCAAAGCCCTTGTTTCCTTGTTGATCTTCTGCTTAGATGATCTGTCTAATGCAGTGAGGGGGGTGTTAAAGTCTCTTACTATTTTTGCATTATTATCAATGTGTTTCTTTGATTTTGTTATTAATTGGCTTACATAATTGGCTGTTCCCATGTTGGGGGCATATACATTTACAATTGTTAGATCTTCTTGTTGGATATACCCTTTAATTATGATATAGTGTCCTTCCTCATCTTTTATTACAGTCTTTGGTTTAAAATCTAATTTGTCTGATGTAAGGATTGCCATCCCAGCTCTCTTTTGAAGTCCATTAGTATGATAAATGGTTTTCCAGCCTCTCACTTTAAATCTGGAGATGTCTTTGGGTGTAAAATGAGTGTCTTGCAGATACCATTTTGATGGGTCTCACTTTTTTATCCAATCTGATACCCTATGTCTTTTGATTGGGGCATTTAGCTCATTTACATTCAGGGTAACTATTGAAAGATATGAATTTAGTGGTATTGTATTACCTGTAAAGTCACTGTCTGTGTATTTCTCTGTTCCTTTCTGGTCTATGTTACTTTTGGGCTCTCTCTTCACTTAAAGGATCCCCTTTAATATTTCTTGCAGTGCTGGTTTAGTGATCACAAATTCTTTGTTTCTCTTTGTCCTGGAAGCTTATCTCTCCTATTTTGAGTGATATCCTTGCTGGAAAAAGTATTCTTGGCTGCATATTTTTCTCATTTAGCACCCTGAATATATCATGCCAGTCCTTTCTGGCCTCCTTGGTCTCCGTGGATAGGTCTGCTGCCAGTCTAATGTTTCTTTCTTTTTTTTTTTTTTTAAAGATTTTATTTATTTATTTGACAGAGAGAGATCATAAGTAGGCAGAGAGGCAGGCAGAGAGAGAGGGGGAAGCAGGCTCCCCGCTGAGCAGAGAGCCCGATGCGGGGCTCGATCGCAGGACCCCAAGATCATGACCTGAGCCGAATGCAGAGGCTTTAACCCACTGAGCCACCCAGGCACCCCCAGTCTAATGTTTCTACCCTTGTAGCTATGGACCCCTTGTCCTGAGCTGCTTCTAGGATCTTCTCTTTTTCTCTGAGATTTGCAAGTTTCATTATTATATGTCGAGGTGTTGACCTATTTTCATTGATTTTAAGAGGGGTTCTCCGTGCCTCCTGGACTTGAATGCTTGCTTCCTTCCCCAGATGAGGGATGTTCTCCACTACAATTTGCTCCAATATCCTTCTACCCACCCTCCCTTCCTCTTCTTCTGGTATCCCAATTATTTTAATATTGCTTTGCTTTACTGTATCACTTATCTCTCCAATTCTCTTTTCATGATCCAGTAGTTGTTTATCTTTCTTTTTCTCAGTCCTTTATTGTCCATCATTTTGTCTTCTATATCACTAATTCTCTCCTCTCCCTTATTTATCCTAGAAGTTAGAGCCTCCACTTTTGATTGCATCTCATTAATAGCCTTTTCGATTTCAACTTTGTTGGATTTTAGTTCTTTTATTTCTCCAGAAGGGGATTCTCTAGTGTCTTCTAAGCTTTTTTTAAGCCTAGCTAGTATCTTTATAGTCATTATTCTGAACTCCAGTTCTGACATTTTACTTATGTCCATACTGATTAGGTCCCTGGCAGTCAGTACTGCCTCTTGTTCTCTTTTTTGAGGTGAGTTTTTCTGTCTTGTCACTTTTGAAGAAAGTGATCACTTTTCTATTTTCAGAGTTGTAGCTATTTTCTTAGATCTCCACTTGAGTTTGCAGGTGCTCAGAATGATTTGATAGCTATCTAGCTGAATTCCTGAGACCAAAGAAAACTAAGGTCTCCTACTCCTCCGCCATCTAACTAATATATAATGTTATATTTTTAAAAAAAGTAATTCTAAGAATCAACAATTCAAATACTACTGAATGTCAAAGTGTTCCCACCAAGACAGCTCAGCTATTGCAGTAACAATCTTGATCCGTTCGTGACAAGAAGGTACCTCACTTATCTTTTTAATGATTATATATTTTATCACATTGATTTACTCTAGTTTATAGTTTGGGTCCTTAATTCATTAGACATTTTCATTATCTGCATTTCCCCCCTGCAATGATAAATATGGCTCTTTCTAACTCTTGGCAATAAAGATTCTTTTCTTTCATATTATTTCCAAAAGTATTTTCTTCCAATGTTTGGATTGCTAAGGCTATGAATATAAAGAGTATTATAGCACTTGTTGCTACCAGCAACATACATTTCTCTAGTCCCTCAGTCCAATTTAATTCAGTGCAAACTTACTAAGGCCCCCCTCTTCCTCGCCACTCACTCACTGCCGGTGGAGGTGGCAGCTGTCTTCTACTGGCATCATGGCTGCCCTCGGACTTCTGGGGAAGCCTAAGATTGTTAAAAAGAGGACCAAGAAGTTCATCTGGCACCAGTCAGACCAATATATCAAAATTAAGTGCAACCAGGGGTGCCTGGTGGCTCAGTCGGTTAAGAGTCTGTCTTTGGCTCAGGTCATGATCTCAGGGTCCTGGGATGGAGCCCCGTGTCAGGCTCCCTGAGAGCAGGGAGACCTTCTCCCTCTCCTCCCTCCTCATGCTCTCTCTCGCTCTCTCTCTCTCAAATAAATAAACAAAATCTTAAAAAAAAAATTAAGTGCAACTGGTGGAAATCCAGAGGCATTGACAATACGGTGCGCAGAAGGTCTGAGGGCCAGATCTTGATGCCCAGCATTGGTTATGGGAGCAACACCAAAACAAAGCACATGCTGCCCAGTGGCTTCTGGAAGTTCTTAGTCCACAAGGTCAAGGAGCTTGAAGTGCTGCTGCTGTGCAACAAATCTTACTGTGCAGAATTGCTCACAACGTGTCCTCCAAGAATTATAAAGCCATTGTGGAAAGAGCAGCCCAACTGGCCGTCAGAGTCACCAATCCCACTGCCAGGCTATGCAGCAAAGAAAATGAATAGATAGCTTATGTGCCTGTCGTATTTATGTTAATAAAACCATAAAACTAAGAAAGAAAAAAAAACAACCTTACTGAGGATTTACTGAGTACTAGGCATCATGCTAGGTCAGGACTTTACAGATGTAGCACTTACTTCAAGGCACTTAAAGTCTAGTAAGACAGATAAGAAAATAGATAATTTCATAACATGTAAGTATGAAGAAAGAAGTATGCACAGAATGCTTTGGAAGAACAGAGAAACAGTGGGAAATCAAGCCTGAATGCATGCAGGAGGAGGAGTCAAAGAGAGGAATAAAGACAGAAGTAATTCAGAGCAATCAAGGGAGGAAGATGTTTTAGGGAAACAACAGCAGGCAGTGGAAGCTGATGAAACGTCATATAAGAAGTCTGAAGGTGGGGACGCCTGGGTGGCTCAGTTGGTTAAGCAGCTGCCTTCGGCTCAGGTCATGGTCCCAGGGTACTGGGATCGAGTCCTGCATCCGGCTCCCTGCTCGGCGGGGAGCCTGCTTCTCCCTCTGCCTCTGCCTGCCACTCTGCCTGCTTGTGCTCTCTCTCTCTCTCTCTAATAAATAAATAAAATCTTAAAAAAAAAAAAAAAAAAAGAAGTCTGAAGGTGTCCTTCTGACTTAGCAACAATGCTTGGAAGCAGCCATTTCAGTGGAGCTGGTGAGGCTGGAAACCAGACTGGAGAGGTTTGAGAGTGAGTGGGAGATCTGGAAGTAAGAGACAGATTATGTTGAGTAAACAAAGCCTTATGACAAGGGTTTTTACTGTTTTAGCTTTTGACATTCTTTTTCCCAATACCTTAAAACAATTAAGTTTAAAACCGCAATTAGTGGTTTCCAAATCTGTTCCTGGTGGAGCTTACTTCCTGTCCTGTCTTTTAGCTGTTGTAGCTAATCTGAGGCGGTACAGTGTTTGCAAAGTTGATTGTAATAATGTCTTCCCATCCTTCCGCGCAGGCTCCGTTGCCAGGGGACTTCGCCATTCCATCCATTAAGATGTGAGTTTGTTTTCCTTCCTATAAATCTGGGCTGGCCTGCTGATTTGCTTTGTCCATGAGAATGAGACAGAAGTGACACTGTGTGACTTCTGAGCCTAGGTCTTGAAAGGCTTTGTAGCTTCCATTTATGCTGTCTTGGAATTGTAATAAGACCAGCAAGACTAGCAGGACTGCCCAGCTAAACCCAGCCCAAACTGCTGACCTACAGAATTATGAGCAATTAAAATGGCTGTTATTTTAAGCTACTAGGTTTTGTGTGATCCGTTATGTGGCAATAAATAACTTTTACATCAGCCGAACCTTTTATTTTCTTGCAGCTCATGTCAACTGGTACGACATCTCATAATGAAAGGCTAAGTATTATTAGTATACTTGAAGATCTATTTCTGTATCTCATCTTTTGGATTATTTATCTAAATATTAATTCAGTATATCAAAGTCTTCATAGAGTTTTGTTTTGATTCCAACACTTTCTTATTCTTGAGTCAATTCTCTGTCCAAGATGAAATATCTCACACTTTTAACAGTGAACATTTTAAAAGGGGGATGGTAAGGGGAGGAAGGAAGAAAAAGAGAAACCTTGAAGAGCCAAGGCATTGGATAATACTGGTCATTCACAGAATGAAGTAATGTACTCCCTTCCTGGGATCCATGTTTTATTCAATTTTGTATCTCCAAGGTCTATAATAGTATCTGTATTTGGCACATGGCTAGAGTTCAACAAGGATACAGGAAGAGATGATGAAGTTGTTACTGCTACACATTGTTTCATATTTGCATGCCTTGTTTCCTGAAAGTAGAGCCTGATTCTGCTAGAGTGCTGGTCTGGTAGGCAGCACAGCCTAGGGTACATCAAGGAAGATCTCAAAGCCTCATGTAGTAGACATCTATGTTGGCAACTGTTGCCTGAACCCCTGCCCCAGCTTTTTGGGGATTCCTACAGGAAAATGGAGCCAGCAATATTTCCTACTCTCTTGCTCTTCTTAGGTTTTTCTGCTAGTACCTTTCTCTTCCACAGAAAACTAAGTAACTGTCGATCTCAATTCCAGTGATCTCAAAGTTTCATGAAGACAAAAATAATCCTTACTCAAAAATGGGGTGTCTAGGGGAGCCTGGGTGGCTCAGTTGGTTAAACGTCTGCCTTCAGCTCAGGTCATGATCCCAGGGTCCTGGGATTGAGCCCTGTATCGGGCTCCCTGCTCAGCAGGGAGTCTGCTTCTCTCTCTCCCTTGGCCCCTCCCCCTCCACTCATGCTCTATCTCTTTCTCTCAAATAAATAATAAAAATAAAATTTTTTAAAAATGGGATTTCTTGTATGGCTCCAGGTTCAAATTGAAATAATAAAAAGAATAGTGGTTACGTTTGGTTATATCTGCAGACTTGACATCAGATGAAGCAAAAAGGAATACGGAGAAAGGCATAAGGAATAAGGCGATGGTGTGATGCCCTATGGCTACCCATCTGAATGATCTGTACTTGGTTCACCTAGAGTTGTGCTTCCATTCTACTGTAATAATACTGAGGAGAGGGCTGTTTGCGTTGGAGAGGTATCAATTCTCTGCTCAGAAAATACAGATGCTGGGTCACTACCAGAACTTCAAGAATGCTCAAAATAAGCCCTGTATACAATTTTGCCTGAGGGATGCCTGGGTGCTTCAGAAGGTTAAGTATCTGCCTTTAGCTCCAGTCATGATCCCAGGGTCCTGGGATCGAGTCCTGCATTGGGCTCCTTGCTCAGCGGGGAGCCTGCTTCTCCCTCTGCCTGCTGTTTCCCTGCTTGTGCTTGCTCGCTCTCTGACAAATAAAATCTTTTAAAAAACACGAAATTTTGCCTTTTTTTTTTTTGTTTGTTTGTTTTTTGTTTTAGATTTTATTTTTAAGTAATCTCTACACCCAATGTGGGGGTTGAACTCACAACCCTGGGATCAAGGGTTGCATGCTCCATTGACTGAGCCAGCTAGGCACCCTTGTCTGAGATCAGTTTTTAAAAAGAATTTTCCTTTTATGTATAACAGTCATGCTCATGAATAATGGCTATAAAAGAAATAAAAACTCATCTCTAAAACAGGAATGGTAAGTATGCAGAGAGTCTAAATAAATTACTAGGCGTGTCATTTGTCTCTTACTTCATATCACAGTAGGCTCCTTGTTCCCTCTGAACCTTTACACCGACTCTCTGGGTTTTGAATGATGGACACGATTGAGTTTGTGTTCAAAGGTTAAGGGAACAAAAATGGCCAGAAAACCATTGGGAGGCTGGTGGGGTGACAAGTCCCATAATACCATAGACTCTACCCACCTCCACTGACATGGGAAGTAGGAGGTACAAAGTAGTATTAGCTTATGCTGAATCTCAGTATATTGCACAGACCTTTTCTGTGATAAAGAATTTGATTGATGACCCACTCAAATAGAATTTCTATACATTCTTACCTAGTAGGATTATGTTTGAAAGAATAAAAAATACAGCAAAGCCCAGGAAGAGAAACCCTAACCTAAGAGAAAGTTTACTCTAGTCAGGGAATTTCATTTTTAAGAAAAAATAAGCAACTTAATGAGGCTGTTCAGTTCTTTCCTAGTCACCCCCCACCACCTCTAGCATTGATTAAAAGCTGACTTGTGAATTTTCCTTTTTTAAACGTCTTACTTGGGCACCTGGGTGGCTCAGTTGGTTTAGTGTCTGCCTTCGGCTCCGGTCATGATCCCAGGGTCCTGGGATCGAGTCCCACAAAGGGCTTCTTGCTCTGTGGGGAGCCTGCTTCTCCTTCTCCCTCTGCTGCTCCCCCTGCTTGTACTCTCTTCTTTCTCTGTCAAATAAATAAACAAAATCTTAAAAAAAGCAAAACAAAAACCAAACATCTTGCTGTGATAATTTATAGAAGCAAGGTGTAATGGAAAAATTATTTAAAAGTTTGATGACATGTGCTCTTATTCCAGTTTTACCACAAACTGGGTGACTTTGGGGCAAGATATATAATCCTTCTGTTGTTCTATTCTGTACAATTAGAACAACTACTTGGCCCATGCCTCAGGCTTGTTAAGATGACCTAGTGAGATGCCAAATTCCTTTGAGAATCATAGAATTTATTAGCATAAGGCATCACTAGTATTTTAAAATGCAAACCAAATCATCATTATTTTACAAGCTTCCTTGGAAATCCTTGACCATTTTTATGGCTTTAATAACTTATATTGGAGTTTTTAACTATATTAGTCCTTAACTTTCAATTTTCTAGATATTTCCATTTATCTGACATCCTCTTACTTAAGACTAAATAAAACAGGAATGCCAGGAATGAAAACACTTTTTTTTTTTCCAGATTATATTACCAAGGTGCTTGCACAACTATTTTCTGTGATGACCATTCTGGAAGGCAGAAAGTATGATCAGCGTATGAGATGTAGGAGAGATAAACTTCAGTGGTTTAGGAGGCAGACAAGGGATGGGTGAGCACAGGTCTTATATCAAAAATCATTTGAGGGGAGCCTAGGTGGCTCAGTTAGTGGCCCCTTTGGCTCTATGCTCAGTGGGGAGTCTGCTTGAGATTCTCTCTCTCCGTCTTCCCTCTGTCCCTCCCCCCACTTTCTCTAAAATAAATAAATCTTTAAAAAATCATTTGATATGAAGACTTTTTTTCTCTTCATGTTGATTACAAGAAACACAGAGCGGATGAAATCTGTAGCATTTTACTTGGGACAGTAGCTCCAGTCTGATGAATACATTGTCCAAAACTTGTATTTAGTGCGAAGGTGTGTCAATTCAGTATTCTTATCAATACACAGAAGGGATTTTAAATACAGTACATGCACAAAGGAAATACTTTCATGTCCAAAGAGGTGGTTTCATAGTTTTCCTTTCATTAGAGCTAATTTCCTTCTTAAAGGGAGATCCATATTTCTAATGTCCTCAAAGCAGTCACTACACAGCATATCAAAGAGATCTTGGCTCATTCATTCAACAAAATATATTAACCATGTATTATCTGCAAGGCACTGGACTATAGCACATGGGGAACATTAAGATGTACAAGATACAAATCCTCTCCTCAGGACAAGTGAGGGGAAACAGTCATTCAAGTTTATTTATCTGCCATGTACCAAGTATGATGATAGAGGCTTTCTATCTATTACCTCATGAGAATCTTGTACTTTAGAAGGTGAGCTAAGACACACGCATAAATAATAATATACTTGGCATATACTGAGCACCCAATAATTATCTGAATAATTATCTGGATAATTAATGAATGAATATAAGGAACATAAGAGATCTCAAAATAATCACCCTTGTTTCAGAGACCCAGAGATTGAGAGTCCCCCTTAGGTAGTGGTTTTCGACACCAAGGACCTCATTTCATGTTGGGTTGACCACTTCCGAGCTGTATAATGAATGGTCTGATCCTGGGCAGGTTGGGTAATCTGAATTTTGATTTCCTAATCTGCGAAGTGGGTAAAGTGCCTCCCACTTCATAGTATTGTTATGGGGGTTAGTGATAACGTATGTAAAGCTCCCCGCAGAGAAGGCACTCAAAAAAGTGGTAGCAACTATTACCATCATTAAATTTTACTATTGGATTGATACACTCTAACATTGACGTAGTGTTCTTTCTACGATCGGCTCCAGTTATGTGCATGCGCTTCCTGCAAACGCACTTAAAGACCCCTAGAGACTCAGAGATCAGTGCTTTTATCTGGTGGGAGACATTAGCAATTTCACTTTGATAGAGCGGAGTGTGGAGAGGCCTGAGGGATTTGTCTCCAGCGCCCTTTCAGGGCCCTTTACAAGCTGCAAAAAGCCTGTCACCAAGGCTCCCCACCCGCTTCTCGACGTCTAATCACGGTTCCTAAGCACCTGCTGTGCGCAGCGCACCGCGCCAGGAGCTGCAGCGAGCCGGGCACGTACCCTTTCTCTGGACTTTTACGTCACGGTTTGAGGGGAGTAAACGCTCCTCCCTGAGGTACTGTTGAATTGGTTTGCAGGCAATCGCGGTACCCACAAGGACAGATCCAAATCCCCACGCGGGAACGAAACCACAGAGGCTCCCGCCTCCCGCCGCAGGGAGGAACAAAGACCCCTGGGAAATTGACCTTTCGCCTCCACTCACTCCTTACTTCAGCTCACCAATTTTGACGCTAGCGAATGAAGCGGCGAGAAAACCTGGAAGGCGGGACTTAGTGTTGTCCGATCCACACTGATTGGACTGCGACGGCGTGAGGGGGTGGACCGCGTGAACAGGCTAGCGACCCTCCCTCGGTGAGCGGGGAGAGGTGTAGGCTGCGCTTGCGCACTGGGAGGCGGCGGAAGTGGCCTGAGGCGGCTACGCGTGCGCGGTGGGCGGAGCGCGGCTCTTCTACCTCCTTTGCCAGCCTAAGTCTTCCCATCCTTGCCCAACTGGTGTGGTGCTCGTGTTTCCGCACCTCGTCGCGTAGAGTCGCTGCCGAGTGGGCGCTCGGTGTTCGGGTCGTCATGGCTGGTTACGAATACGTGAGCCCGGAGCAGCTGGCTGGCTTTGATAAGTACAAGGTAGCGCGGGGCCCCGCGGACGCGCCTCTCCCTCCTCTTCCCGGCCTCTCCCAGGCGGCTGAGGGGCAGGCGCGGTCCGTGTCACCTTGTGCCGCGTGGCTCCGAGCGGACTGGCGGGCGTTTCTCCGGGGTCGGTCCTGTCGAGACCTGGAGCTTTGGGGTCAGGGTGCGTGGGAGCATCCTAGGCCCGCCGCCTTGACTCGGTATCCTCCTGGGGGATTGCCTTTTCCTTAGGAGACTGCTCGACGAGAGTGGGACCAGAGAAGTCCCTGCGCTTCTTTACTTCATCATTATTATTATTTTTAGCGGGTGCAGTTCCCTACGTGGTGTCTTAATTGTCTTCATTTTAATGAAGTCTCCACCCGTCTCTTGGATACAACTCAGATGGAGATGGTTTTTGGCAGACGAGGCCCGGGGAGGGGGAGTAAGTACTGAAGCCATGCTGCTGATGCACTCCACTTCTACTCCCAATGAGGAGGCTTCCTCAGCAGTAGCTTGTGGCGCTTGGGCTGCCAGATGAAGTAAATGTGCACAGAAGGAACTGTGTAGTAGAAAGAGCGCGGGCTTTGGAGTCCGTAGAAACCTCATACCAAGCTCTAATTTCTTTACGTGGCTTTGGGCCAGGTAATAGTCCCTATGGTGCAAAATGATTATAGGAATTTGCCAAGGGACTGACACATAATGGGCCTCCATTAAATGCTGGTTGTTAACTTTCCTCCAAATCTGGTTTTCCTCCACTGCTCTCTTATCAGTGAATGACTCCACTGTCCATCCAGTTTTCCGAGCCTGAGATCTGGGCTGTAACCTTTCATCCTTGCTATCTGTGTCAGTTTCACTCTTGATTCCTCTACCTCACCCACCAGCCAGTGACTCACCAGGTCCTGTACCTTCTGTCATTTTTAGCCCAAGCTAGAAGTGTGGTTCCATTACCACTCATCCCACATACACTGTAAGTAATCTTTTTATTTTAGAATACTTTTAGAATAGATTTGCAGAAAAATCGTGTAGAATTCCCTTATGTCTCAGACCCAGTTTTCCCTTTTATTAACATCTTATATTAGTATGATCCATTCATCATGATTAATGAACCAATATTTACACATTATTAACTGAGGTCCATACTTTACTCAGATTTCCTAAGTTTTCACCTAATGCCCTTCTTTCCTGGGATTTCATCCACGATATCACATTTCATTTAGTCGTCTTGTCTCCTTAGGCTTCTCTTGGCTGTGACCATTTATCAGACTTCCCTTCTTTTTGATAGCCTTAATAGGTTTGAGGAGTTTCGGTTATGTATTTTGTAGAATGCCCGTCAGTTGGGATTTGTCTAATATTTTTCTCACGATGAGGCAAGGGTTATGGGTGTTTGGGAGGAAGAGCACAGAGATGAAGTGCCATTCTCATTGGATCATATGAAGAGTACATGCTGTCAGTATGACTTGTCACTGTTGATATTGACTTTGATCACCTGGCTGAGGTAGTGTTTGTTAGATTTCTCCCTGTAAAGTTACTCTCTTTGGAAGGAAGTCACTATGAACCCTCCCTTGATAGTGGAGAGTTATGTCCCACCTCCGTGAGGGTAGAGTATTGACATAATTTGTTTGGAATTATGGATGGGAGATCTGTCTTTTCTTTCTGTTGTGTATTATTTTTTCCAATCATTTATTTATATCAGTGTGGATGCATGAATATTTATTTTATCCTTTGGGTTATAATCAAGTAGTACTTTATTTTCTTGCTCGACCACATTTACTTTTGCCCTTACAGTCTTTTCTTTCTGTTAAATAGTGATCTTTAAAAAATGTACTTGTTTGCTTAAAACCCACCACTGTCTTCCCATTGCTCTTGGAATGAAGTCCAAAAAATTCATAACATGAGCTACACGGCTCTGAATGCTATGGTCCTTACCTGTCTTCAGCTTCACATGCTCCTCACAGTTTGCTCCTGCTGGCATTCGTAGCCATCTCCTCCCCATCCCCCCTTTTCTTTTTCAGATCTTTAAGTAATGTAGTCCTGGCTGCCAGGAATGTAGCTTCCTTTCCCGTTTATATTCATCTTCATGCCTTCACTTAAATGTTATTTCCTCAGAGAAGCATCCCCTAAGCTCTCCTCTCCCCTTAAGCGTGCTGTCAGAGTACCCTCTGCTCCTTTATGGAATTTGTTAGTGTGTCTCCCTATTAGAATGTAATACTCAAAAAAAAAAAAAAGAATGTGATACTCAAGTGTTTGGACTTGGCTTTTGGACCACCATGGCCTGAGCACAATACTACTGCGCATATAGGAACCCAGTAGACATACGTAGAATGAATGAATAGCTAAAAAAAATTGTAATGGATTTTCCCTAACTGGAATCAGAAAAACTGTGAAGGACCTTAGCAAGTCATATGGGACAGTCCTCTGCTTTCAAGCAATACGGTGTCATACAATTTTGATCTGAGGTGCTGACACGTATTAAAATTTAAGTGGAAAGAAGTTCCAGAGCCTTCTTGGTAACCTTGGCCAGGGCTTCATAACTTCATTAAAGAAGGTTATTAATGCAGGTACCTCCTGTTTTGCCTTCAGCTCTACCCCTTCCTTTTATCTTTTCTGCACTGTAAATATTGACGTATAAAACTTTTTTTCTTTACTAGGATCTGGCTTTCTGGGTCTAAGTGCCAATAGAATAGCTGTTTTCAGTTGCAGCAGTGTCTGTATTATGGAATCTACCTTTTCTTATAAAGCAGTATTCCCTAAGTTTATATTTCCAACTAGATAGGTGTCCTAATTTACAGGAAATTTGAGTGTGCTTTTTTATTCCTATCTTTTCCCTTTTTCTGTCATCTGACTCACTTCCTGTGACTGATAGCGTATTTCCTATCCTAGAAAACAAAGGTCAGTTTAGCAAGAGTCCAGTGTTCACTAAAATGTAGTTTGTTGACTTTATTTTAAAAAAGGAGGGCCACAAATTATAACCTAAACTTCTTCTAGTAGAGGGTTCTTAGCATTGTGTTCATATTAAAAATATGAATCCAAAGGTGTCCAAAGGGAAAATCTGTGTGGTCAGTTTTGCTGGAACGTGAATTGTACCTAGAGACACTTTCTTCCTAAAGATCACACATACCTCTTGTGTGGTCTTCAACAGGAAGTGCTTTATAAATGCTAATTGAATTAAAACAGCTTTCGAAGCAGATCATCTCATAAATGGGTAAAGACTCAAAACAGTCAAGAGATTTTTATTCCCTTATGTGACCCTGTGTATTAGAGCAAAGAGATGTGAGAAAATTTGATACTATAAAAGCTGCTGGTGTAAAAATTACTTTTGAATTAGTTTAATTTCTTTGTCTCCCTAGAGGTACACCTGAGAGCTACAGTTGGAAAGCTGGCAGTTATTCAGAATAACCGCTGAGAGGGGTGCACATGTGGGTGGTAATTAGATTTCTGTAGTAAGAAACTAAGACGATTGCTTCTCGGTGCAGAAGAAAGCATGAGATGGATTGTATGTTATGTGCTGTCTTAACACTTGTGTTCTCCATTTGTTACCGCAATTTTATTAAGCAGATGAATAACTAGTTGAGGGTCTGCCTCCTCTGTTAGGATATGAGCTCTGAGAGGGCAGGTCCTATAGCCGTCTTGTTCACCATGACCAGGGTATAGTACATGAACAAAATAGGTGCTCAACAAATACTTATTGAAGGAATGAAAGTGCAAAGAATATAAACCATTTTGAAAGTATGGTAAAAGGGAGCTGTGCATCTCCTGGATATTGGAAGAATACTTTTGTATTTTGAATGTGAAGACGTCAGGGGTTTAACTGCCATTTTCTCTGTTGCTTATTTATGTACCTTTAGACAATTATATTGGGGGATTTTACCTTTGAGAGGCTTATCATTGCTCCTTTCTACCTGTCCTTTCTTTGGACAAGTCTGTACAGTTGAAGGATTTTCCCAGTTATCTAAGGGTGAAACTTCTACTGTGGTTTACCTCATCTGACCTAGGGGAGGCATTATTTAATTGCTAGTGTAACAGCTAGTTTCAGATTGTATCATTTTACTTCAGAGAGGAGGTAAGTGTTCTTCCAAATGTCTTGCTTGGTTTCAAGAATATAATTTTACGATGAATTGGTTTCAGTTATCATTTTTGTTGCATGTCAACAACAACCTGATTATAGGAGCTGTGATAATTGTAAATTTATTAGTATTGCAGTTAACAGATTGTAAAGAGAGACTGCGCATCTTGATAATAATGCTAGAGAATCTGGCTTTCACCCATACTGGTTCATACATTTTGCACTTGATCTTAGCCAAAAGGCCGAGAAGCGATGGTTCATACATTTTGATTCTGTTTATTCAGTAAGCATTTATTTGAGAGCCTACTGGGTCAGGCATAGTACTGGGGCTGCAAAATGCAGTCAGGTAAGTGCTGGGTGCTGTGGGAGAGAAGGAAGCAGCTCCAGGGAGAGAGGGTTAAAGCTGACAAAGGCCAGGTGGGGATGGAGGGGAAAGGCAGAGCTCCGTCTAGAAAGATGAAGCTGCTGGGCCCCACATTACCAGATGAAGAGGGAGAAAAGACTTTACAGAGCAGGAGAGCAGTGGAATGCAAAAGGAGTGGAGGCCTGAGAGTATTTTCTGGGAACTATAAGAAGGTACATGTTTAGGCATAATGGTGGAGGGGCA
Organism: Potos flavus; assembly: GCA_028534135.1. Lineage (NCBI taxonomy): Eukaryota > Metazoa > Chordata > Mammalia > Carnivora > Procyonidae > Potos > Potos flavus. The sequence goes on from CM052885.1 coordinate 17,520,356, forward strand.
GGAGATAAGGCTGAGAGGGAGCTGGGGTCCTGTCAAGAGGGGAAAGGACTTCTAGATTTTACCCTGCAGATCAGTGTTTCTGTGGCCCAAGGACTACCAGCATCAGAATCACCTGGGGGAAGTGTTGAAATAGCAGATTCCTAGCCTCACTTTGGGAGATTCAGATTGGGTAGATTACTATAATCTGCGTGTTAAATATCTCAGGTATTTGTAGGCACATCATAATGCTGTAGGTTTGGGGGGACTGCTTGATTTTAAACAGGATCAGATTTTAATTTTAGGAAGCTTACCCTGGCAGCTTGTAGAAAATGAATGGGTGGCGTGATCTGGAGACCTTTTAGGACCCTTCTCTATAAACCTTGGTAAGAAATGAGGGAAGCCTGAATCTAAGCAGTGGGGATAGAAAGGGAGTGGGGATTCTAAAGATAGAAGTCAGAACTGGTTAACCTACCCCCTGAATTTGGCCGGCAGATATGTTTAATTTGGCCCACACCATACTGCTTCAAAAATTAGCATCTTCTCCATAAAAATCCAGATTTCGGGATTTGTTTGAAAAACCAGAATAGTGAGCAACATTGGCCCTGAATTTCCTCTTCCCAAGACTCCCCTGAAGCTAAATAGTGTTTGCCCTCTTTAAAAAGGTATTTGTTTTCCAGTTTGCCCTTTTCCTACCAGTCGATATGCTTCATGCGGGTCTGCTTTGTTCAGCTTATCTTCCTAACCCCTGTAGATGTTTGTTTGTGATCCTTGATTTCAGATTAAAAATTGCAGAACGCGGTGACTGAAAAGCTGGAGGTGTTGGTGGGGTGAGTCAGGGGATGAAGGATAGGGAGGAGTCTGGGATGACTCAGGTTCTGGTAAGACGACTGAGTGGAGAGAGGCAGTAGTCACCGAGGTAGGGGTTTTGTGAAACATTAACCCTGGAAAGGCACCCTTGGTAACAATAGCACCTAACACTTGTTTGGTCTAAGACTTAACCCTCTTGATAGCCCAAAGAGGAGGTATTATGAACTCATATCTGATGAGTACTGAAATTCATGAGAGATTGACCCTTATAGAACAGAAGCGTAATTATAATTTAAATGATAAATGATGCCGAGTCTGGAAAGATAACAGTAATCTCTTGTGCAAAGCACTTCTCTTAGACGGGGCCATATGATGGTGTGGTTTGTGGACTGGGAATCAAAACAAAGAAAACTTCATGCTGTGAAGAAATACCGCTTGTGGAAGAATTATCCTCCACCAGAGGAATATTTCTGTAATGATTTCAGAGAATAGAGAACACTTGTCTTCTGAGCCAGAGTACACACATGAGAAATTCTTAATCTTTTGACGTG
>CM052885.1:17521792-17649043 GCA_028534135.1 Potos flavus
TGGGACATGATCCCAGGACCTTGGGATCATGACCTGAGCCGAAAGCAGACACTTAACCGACCGAGCCACTCAGGTGCCCTTTTTTAAAGATTTTATTTATTTTCTTTTTTTTTAAGATTTTATTTATTTATTTGACAGATCACAAGTAGGCAGAGAGGCAGGCAGAGAGAGGGGGGAAGCAGGCTCCCTGCAGAGCAGAGAGCCCCATGCGGGGCTCGATCCCTGGACCCTGAGATCATGACCTGAGCCGAAGGCAGAGGCTTTAACCCACTGAGCCACTCAGGCGCCCTTAAGATTTTATTTTTAAGTAATCTCTACACCTACCGTGGGGCTCGAACTCACAACCCTGAGATCAAGAGTCACATGCTCTACTGACTGAGCCAGCCAGGTGTCCTTTTTTTATTATTATTATTATTTTTTTTTTTTAAAGATTTTTATTTATTTATTTTACAGAGAGAGATCACAAGTAGGCAGAGAGGCAGGCAGAGAGAGAGGGGGAAGCAGGCTCCCTGCTGAGCAGACAGCCCGATGTGGGGCTCGATCCCAGGACCCTGAGATCATGACCTGAGCCGAAGGCAGAGGCTTTAACCCACTGAGCCACCCAGGTGCCCCTATTATTATTATTTTTTAAGATTTTATTTTCATGTAATCTCTTTAGTGGCCATAGGTATAGATTTATAAATGTCTCATGGAAAGAATTACTTTTGCAGTTGACAGAGGAGTCTTTCAGAAGGGGTGAAAGAAGGATGGATGGGAAACTTCTACAGAATGAGAGGGAGAGAGATTAAGTGGTAGGTAGAATGTCACCACATTTTTAGGTGCTATTTGGAAGCACCTTGACTTGGTTCTTTTACTGTTTTCTGAAACATCAGTTCACTGAGGATGTCTTGTTTTTCTAACTCCTGTAATGCTTAAATTTGCCCAGTGCATAAGGGAAAGTTGGAGCCGATGTACCGGAGAGACTGAAGGGGGAACCAAGGCACAGAGACCAGGAAGACCATGGTAAATTAGACATAAGGAAGTGGCGGGTATGTGAGGTACCAGGCTGAGCCTAGTGAGCCCAGTGAAGGAAAGTTGAAATGGCAAGAGAAATATCATTTTAAATACTGAGTAATAATAATAATAATAATGATAGCAAACATTTATATAGCATTTACTATATGCCAGCCATTGCTTTAAGTGCTTTTATATATATTATCTCATTTAGTATTCACAGGTGCCTTGTAAAGTAGAGCTACTGTTATTTTACTGAGGCACAGAGAGTTTAACTTGTTCAAGGTCCCAAAGTTGAGATTTGAACCCAGGCAGTCCGAGTTAGGAGCCCATTTTCTTCATGCTATGCTTCCTCTCAAATCTAAGAATTGAAGATAAACTCTGCCTTGTAGTTACTGGATGTTTTGTACCAGATATAGAAACATTAGAATAAAGACCTTCAGTGACATGCTTAATTGGGTTTGTGTCTAATGTTTGCAGGTGGGGAAAATGTACAATGAAAAAGAAAGAACTATTTTTCTTTTCTTTCCCCCCCATTTTAAAATTATTAGCGGGGGCAGGTGGATGACCGTATTAACTAGTCTTAACATTTTGTTGAGAATTAAGAACATGTCATATACTAGTAGCTTTAATTGAGATAAAAGTCTCTTGATTAAATAATTAGCTTTGGGACTAATATTAAGTTAGAAAGAAACCACGTGCTAGTGTTTGGATTTAGTGTCATCTCTAACCAGATTTCCTCATCTGTGAAATGAAGTAGTATCTGCCTCATAGGATCATTATCAAAATTGAATGATGTAATATTTGTAAAATGCCTGATGCATAGTGCTATATTAATGTTAAGTAAGAAGTAAAACTTAACATTTGTGCTTCTCTGTGAACATTGGTTAACATATAACATACACATGTGTACCCATACCTCAGGAAGTTCTACCAAGGGAAAGTGTATTTTAGGAAAGCAAGTTAAGGGTGACAACTTAATGGGAGAGATAGGAAGAGTAACAAGAGGTCTGTGTCTAGCTTGAGAGAGACAGAGAGACTTTGACTTCAGATTTCTTCTTCTCCTTAATCATATATAATAATACAACAAGCAGAGTAAGTAAATTTTCTCAAATACTGCTCTCCCATTTAAGGATCTGCAGTATCCTCCACGTATTTATCCTGTGTTCGATATCCAGATTTCCCTGCAAGGATTTCAGGTTTCTTCACTAAATGACCCCTCCTTTTGTCCTCTCATCTCTTATTAGAATTTATTATAGATTACTTAAGTTTAGCAAGCAAACCTGTTTGTCATCATGACTTGCTTGTTTTCTACTGCTCTAGCTTCTCCAATCTTCCGTTACCATCTTCTTCTAGCTTGTTAGTAGATGTAAGTGATAATGTTGGCTGAAATGAGATCTCATTGTCTACAGTCATGTTTTCTGTGAGTGTAGTTCCTAAAGTCTTGTATTGATAAGAAGTATTTTAAGACATTTTAAATTTTTGTCCCAGGGTTATTTGAGCCCCCCCCCCCCCCGGCTTTTTGTACTTTAGGTTTAGGTTTGGTGTTTTTATACCATAGATTGTTTCTAGCATAATGTCTTGCATTTAGTAAATTTAGTAAGTACTTGCTGGATTTTATTTTACCTTGTCTCTTGCTTGCAATGCAGTATTTGAAGTCACCATAAAGAGGAATAGGTGTTGGCCACTAAACTAACTAAACTCTTCTTTCAGCCGAGGAGTTGTGGCAGTGCCATCAATGTTTGCTTTCACCAGAGCAGTGGTCCTCAAACCTGAGTTTGCTGCAGAATTACCAGGGGGGTCTGTTAAAAGAGACTGTTGGGCTGCGCTCCTAGAGTGTCTGATTCTGTATGTCTGGGGCAGGGTCCAAGAATATGGGTTCAGTTTGGTGACTACAGTTTGCGAACCGCCTCATCAAAGAAATATTCAATTATATTGCAATCTGAAGAGCAGTTAATAAAACCAAGAGATGGATATAAAGGAGTAAGAAACTATATTACCGAAACATGTTAGCTCTCAAGCATCAGGTAGTCTTGATTTTGTGGGTAGGAGCCCTAAGATATCTCTTAGCAGAAAAGAGGATGTAGTGCTTTCAGAATTGTGCACTAGTTTCTTATTGCTGGGTAACAAATTATCCCAGACTTGGTGGCATAAAACAACACACATTACCTCACAGTTGTCTTTGAGTTAGGAGTCTGCATCAGTTGGAAGACAAAAAGTGTATTTTAGAGGATATTATGAGAATAATAATTTCAGTAAATTGGCTCTAGGTAGATCATGATTGTATTTAAGCCAAGAAAGGGTAGTCTGGTTTCAGATAAAGTGATCAATTTTGTAGACGTGTTCCAGGATGAATCAGAAAGGATTTATAGTTTAGATCTGCTTACTAGCCATTGTAATCCTTGAATTTTATAGTCTCTTCATGTGTAATATAAGTAGGAATAATCTATCTTACAATATCAAATAAGAGAATAGCTGAATTGTCCTGTGGAAACTGTAAAACATTATACAAATGTAAACATGATATTATTAATAGGGGAAGAGTAAAAAGAATTTCCCCTTGTGAAGTTAAAAGTTGCTGTGGACTAGTCCCTAGGGGAAAATAGATTTGGTGAAGGGAGTAATAACATTTTTTCTCATCACTGATACCTTAACTCTATACTGCTACTTAAATAAACATGCAAAGTAGTTCATGCATTTATTCATTCATATGTATAAACATTCAAATATGTTTATTGAGCTCAGGCTACTGTGTGCCAGAAGCAGAAAAGATTAGGTTGGGAAGTCTTCCCCATTCTCTTAATTTTAAGTTTCTTTATATCCCAGTGCTGAGTCCCACACTTTTATGTGTGGGGCTTTTATGATTGCCTTGGTATTTGTGAGTGAATAACGATTTTTTAAATAATTGAGATCCCTCGTTTTATGTTTCTTGCTTAAGTGCCTAGCCTGGAGGATTGGAATGCCATTGCTAAAGAACTCTGCTCCAGAAGTGGCTGATGGGGTACATGTTGGCCACAATGGATTCTACCCCTGTAAAGACTTAAAACACCTAAACATAATTGAGCCATGAGTCCTGTCAGCAAGGGTCTGAGCTCAGTATCATACCCCTGTGCTATACTACACACTGAGCTTCATTGTGCAGGGGGAGAAAGAGAGAGTTGACACTTCCTTTCTCCTGTTTTAAGAAAGGTTGATAATGTGTGTGTTTCATTTTAGAGATGTCTGAAAAGTTGGTTTGAGCAAGAAATATTATAATTTCATATAACCCAGTTGTGAACTAAAATTGGCTTTTTATGGACATCTTGCTTTTTACTCTTAAAAACTTGGATAATTTTGAATTCAAGAATTTTGGAAATAATTAAAAAAATTAGAAATATCATTTTGAGTTTGGTTGCATCTGAAGTGATTGACAATACGTGCAGTTTATGAACTATTAATAGCTTGTATTAAGCCACATTTTATGGATTACTATAGTTAACTAAATATGTTTTATAAACATAAAGCTTCAGGGTGCCTGGGTGGCTCAGTTGGTTGAGCAGATGACTCTTGATTTCGTCTCAGGTCATGATCTTGAGGTTGTGGGATCAGGCCCCACGTCAGGCTCCTTGCTCAGTGGGGAGTCTGCTTGAGGATTTTCTCTCCCTCTCCCTCTGCATCTCCTCCCACTTGTGTTTTTTTTTTCTTTCTCTCTCTCATAAATCTTTAAAACATTAAAGTATAAAGCTTATATTTATAAGCTTATAATATATAATTATTATATTATATAATATATAATTATTACCCAGATGGGTAAAGACAGTCCTTATATTAAAATCATTTGACAGTAAGAGTCCTATTCTGAGACAAAGTAGGGGAAATCTGCAGCTCAGTATAGATAGTAGAGCATTACTTGGGACAGTGGCCCCAGTCTAATTAATAATTTGTCCAAAGCTCTGTATTTAGTTCAAGGGTTTGTTAGTTCGTATCAGTTTTCTTATCAGTACAGAGAAGGGATTTGAAATATAGTACCTTTGTAAAGGAAACAGTTCTATGTCCAAGGAGGTGGTTTCATAGTTTTCCTTTCATTGGAGCCAATTTCCTTCTTAAATTAAGGGAAGTCTCACATTTTTAATGTCCTTCTCAAAAACGTATACTTCACAGCATATTTGGAAGTAATTTAGAAGTCACTGTACTACTAACCCTAACCCATAGTCTAACCCATAATCCTTTCCACCTGATTACTTTAAGTCTTGTAACTGGCCTCTATTTGCACTTTGGTCCCTGTCCAGTTCTTTTTACACTGTAATCAGTACGATCCTTTAAAAATGCAAATCAGGATGTGCATTGGGTTTAGAATAAAATCTAGCTCACTGTGGTCTTGCTAGGTGGTGTAGGCCCATGTCTCCAATCTCATTTCCTGTCACTCTGCCCTGCTTACTAAGCTATAGCTGCATTAGCCTTCCTCCAGTATTTCAAGTATTTCTAGCTTTGTGGTCTTGGCACATTCTTGTTCTCTTTGCTTGGAAGGTATCTTGGCATGCCCTCCCCTCCCTGCCACACTTGTGTACCACATACACATACATGTGCACACACACACAAATGCACACTGGCACATGTATCTTCTTTAGTTTCTATTTCTTTTTAGGTATTTTACATATAAATGCACACATCTTAAGTGTCTACTTTAATGAATTTTTACATATGTATATACCCATATAACCACCACCCAGATCAAGGTACAGAATTATTTCTGGCAGCTCAGAAGGCCCCCATTCAGTCTCTCTCATCAAACTACTCTTATGACTTCTTTTGTCATAAATTAATTTGTCTGTTTTTGAACTTGATATAAATGGAATCTACAACAGCATGTTCTCTTTAGTGTCTCGCTTCCTTTGACTCGCTATAGTGTCTCTTATGTTCCTTATCTTTCTTCTCAAGTTCTCGGACTCAGCTGAGTATCCATCCCCTCCTTAGAGAAGCTTTCTCTGACCACTCTGACACTACACACTCCCTGCCCCTTGTCCTCTGGCAAAATACCCTGCTTATTTCCTTCACGGTATTTAACACAACTTGTGATTATTCCTTGTTTTTGTGCTTACTGTCTTTCTCACAATGGGCTATAGACTTGGTTAACATAGGGAACATTTTGGTCTTTTCATCATTCATTGTCTTCACTGGGCCTAGCAAAAATTTGCCTGGCACAATCATAGGTACTCAATCATAAATATTTGTTGGCTTAATGAATGAACGAATGAATGAAGAATGAACTCTGCTATATTTTCTGACTTGTACTGAAGTAAAAAAAAAAAAAAGAGTTCTGAAACTTTCTAATTTTTGGCAAAATGTTATCTAAAATAGTACTGATCTTACTAAGATTTTATGAAAATTTTCTCTGTGGGAAAGATAGACTAATTGTCACAGATGACAGGACAGAATTTTATACCCAAATAAAAATTGTTAAATGTACTTGAGGGAAATGTTTAGAAGTTCTGTCTTGATCAGCATTTTTACAGAGGCTTAGGTGAAGGCATTATTACCAGCATGACAGATTTACATGCTGAGATTTTGGGGAGGCATAGCTATTACCTTGCATAAGTGAGTCTGAATCTGAAGAGATCTGGAGGGGATAGAAAAATGAGTTGAATCTAGTAAGATGAAATGTTATAATGGTAAATGTAGAGTCTTGTCCTTTGGTTCCAACAGTCATCCTCACGTTAGCATGGAGAAAGGCGGCTTAGTAGTCCAAAGCGCATTCATATTTACGTCTGCAGAATGATTTTGTTGCCATAGGAAATTAGTGTGTTGAGTATCAGAGGAATATTGAGAAAGAGGGGCTTATGGTCATGTTCTTTCTACTCATGCACCACGTGAAATGTTTCTTATGCCCTGGATCACATGTTTGTATTGGTTTAACAACACATTGGATTGCGTGGAGCACCGGTTGTCAAACTAAAGCCCTCAGGCACCTGTTTTTGTGAATAAAGTTTTACTGGAACACAACTGTGCCCATTTGTTTACCTCTCTTCTTTTTCTTTTTTTTAAAGATTTTATTTACTTATTTGACAGAGACACAGCGAGAGAGGGAACACAAGCAAGGGGGAGAGGGAGAGGGAGAAGCAGGCTCCCTACGGAGCAGGGAGTCCAGTACGGGACTCGATCCCAGGACCCTGGGATCGTGACCTGAGCCGAAGGCAGATGCTTAACTGACTGAGCCACTCAGGCACCCCTGTTCAACTATTTTCTGTGACTGCTTTCTTGCTTCAGTGGTAGTGTTGAGTGTTTATTACAGAGACCATATGGCCTGTAGAGCCTAAAATATTTCCTATCCGATGCTTTCCAGAAAAAACTTTCCAACCTCTGGTCTAAAGTACAAGACCTAGATGAGGAAGAAGATTGAAAGCATGGCAAGAGGAGCAGCAAGAGGAACATGGGATGTTTAAGCAGGTGGAGAGAAGATATAGGTGTGACAGGGAGAGCGGCCTCAAATAGTTGAAGCATGGTTGTTGGGAAGAAAAACCGGACCCTTGTCTGCTTAACTTTGTAAAGCAATATGAAAACAGGATAGAAAATATGGAACAAGGGGAGGATTTTGTTAGTGTATAGAAAGTTGGTTTAACGTGGGTTGGGTTTGCTTCTGGAAATAATGAGTTTTTTGGCACCAGAGGCATTTAAAAAGAGGCCAGATGTCTGTTTTACCTGTTCGCATTGACGAGGGTCAGGCAAGCAAGAACTCGACATTTTCTGAACTCTTGTGATTCTGAGATTTTGCCTTGGAATGATTCTCTCAAAGCCAGGCTATGGTTTTCAAGCATTTCTCCAGGGCGCTAGCTTCACCCGCGGATTGGAGATCAAGTCACAGTGGACCTTAACAGTGGATTATCTTTCTGGTTAAGGTGTTCTGATATATACCTTCCATCAGAAAATAAAAATATATTTAATAAGCTTTAACAAATACCTGAATCTAGTTTAACATCTTTAGAAGTTTATTTTTTACTTTTTCATGCATGTGGAAGGTTTGAATCTTTTTTCCTACTGATTCACAAGACAGTTTTAAGTTTCTTTGTTTATACTAAGTGATATGTGATCTTGAAAAATACTCAGGTGTGTAAGGCTAGAGCACAGAGTGTTCTTTAGGTTTATTGTTTGCTGCCTTTTGTGATCTCATATTACATTTTCTTGTACTTGAGCTTAAATGTGAAACATCCGCTTAGGCAAACTGACCTCGTATTTAGCTCTGCATTCTTTTCATACTTCTGGTCTCCTGAAGTAGAAATTTAGAGGTAAAACTTCAGAATTTAAAAAGAGGAGCTTTTCAAATGAAAATATCATCAGTTAAGGGCCTTCTTTTAGATCTAAATTCAAATTATGGAAAGCTGCTGAATGAGACTCATTCAGCAAACATTTGAATTAAGAAGATTATACTTTGTACATCGTATTAGGTATTCATGGGATGTCTTAAACAGTTTCCTTCTGATTTGGACTTCTTACAACTTTTGTACTTTGCAGTAGACGGTGTGGGCTTGAAATGTGCCGTTTCCCCATTTATCTGACCCGCTGGCTGCGTCAAGTGGGTCCAGGCGCCGACTCCTGTGAAGTGGAGGCCAGGGCCCTCCCCCTTGTCATTGGCAGCCTTTAGAGGCTCCTTTTGGTTCCATGTCCTTAGGTCCGAAGACTTAAATCCAAGTAGTCCTGTCAGCTGAGGACCCCTTCGTTCTGCAGAGGTTCAGATGTAGTGACATTTGTTATGTGGAAAGGCTTTGTAACCTGTGGGGAGCTGTGCAAGTGCAAGTTGATTTTAGGAAGAACATAACTCGCGTTTAAGTAGAGTCTGGCCTTGGCTGTGCAGCCTATCCCTGCAGCCAGCAGAGGCACACCGAGTTCTTCACCGTTTTCCTCCCTCTCTCTAGCTCAGATCCATTGTCCCAGTTATGCCATTTCAGGCAGAATGGGTTGGAGAAATGGAGGCACTCAGACATGGAGTCTGTTGAATCATTTGACTTACTAGTTAACTGTCTTTGCTAGCAGTATTTAACATTATTTCTGTTCATTTACTTTTTTGTTCCATCACACTTTTGAGTCTTGAAACACTGATGAGAAAAGATTTCCTGCATATTTGGAAGCATTCAGGAAGAAATTTTGGCCTTTAATTATGACTTTTTAAAATCATAGATATTCAAATGCTTACTACTTCTTTTATGTACATACTAAGCATTACTATAAAACACAAAAGTTTTTTCAGACATTTGACTATTGTGACGTTTAAATGTCAGCCGGACGAGCTAGGTGATATTTCCACTCTCTGCAGTGGGAATTATCCCTTACCAGTTAATTATCTCTTCTTCCCCACACCTAGCGGAGTGCTTCTGATATGCTGGGTACTCCAGTGTGTGTGGATGTGTGATGAATAAGTCATTGACGTGACCCTTAAAACTATATATATGTATAAATACAGATATGGTTAAAATTTCCTTCGAATTTTTACTAAATAGCTTAATAATTAAGGAATAAACTGGATTACCACAGAACCCTAACCTGTCATTGTCTTCCTTTGCTTATTTATGCAGTCTTTTCCTGCTGTAAAGGAATCTGTCATCCTTTGGTAGTTATAACACATTTAATAATATCTAACACTTACATAGCACTTACCATGGGCAAGGTACTACTTTAAGTGTTTCACGCATATGATTAATTTACCTAATTTTTATGGCAGTCCTTTGAGGTAGAAGCTATGGTTCTCATTTACAGGTGAGCAAACTAAGGCAGAGATTAAGTAACTTGCCGAAGGTCGCACAGCTAGTAAGTGTTTTAGTGGCAGTATGAGGAGGTTGAGAAAGTCTGTGTTTGAATGTATACAGTGTGCACATTTTGATCTTGCATTGTAAGTGAGAACTTGTAAGCATATAAATTTCTCTACTGAAACATTGTAACATTATAAAAGTTGATTGAATGAAAAAAGGAGGTCTGGCTGTACTTGACTGTTTTTGTCCCATTTATATTGTTCATCCAGTTTTGTTATTTAGATGAGGACATCATGTAAGTAGACATATTCTCTAAGTTATTTTTGTAATATTATTTTCACTCCAGAAATACTGTTCTGTTTGCTGGTGTGCAAGGATAACTGAATATTTTCTTTCATTTCTTAACAGTACAGTGCTGTGGATACCAATCCACTCTCTCTGTATATCATGCATCCGTTTTGGAACACTATAGTAAAGGTAAAATGATTAATAGACTTGTACTTATGTTTTAGTAAGTTTTAAATATTTTACGGAGTGTTATGGATGCAACTGTTTGTTTAGTAAGATATCTAGAGAAGCTAGCTCTCCCATCCTCCTTTTCCCTTAGTCACATACCTTTTGATTTATTTCACTGTTGGAGTATAAGCTTATACTCTAGAATTTATCATTTTTATAAAATGAATTTAAAAATTTTCCTAAGTAAATATAATGTTATGATTATAAAAGTTTGTTGATTATAGAATTATTTAAAATGTAGAAAATAGAAAAAAGATGCTTATTTTTATCAACAGACATTATGGTTTACATTTTAATATATATAACATATATATGTATGAGTTCTCAAGTTTATAGCCTTTATTATGACTTAAATTTGCATCTTGTGTAGTGGCCAGAGAGATTCCTTTAACTATTTTGTAATTATTTTGAAAAAAAAAAAATAGGTATTTCCTACTTGGCTGGCTCCAAATCTGATAACCTTCTCTGGCTTTCTGCTGGTTGTATTCAATTTCCTACTTATGGCATACTTTGATCCTGACTTTTATGCTTCAGGTAAGATTATTACTTTATTGTAAAATTTAAAATGTCTAAATGGAGAAAAATGAGATGTGGTTATTTTCTATTCCTATTCATATGCTTGTATTTTGGGGAAGTTTTGAATACTTATAAGGGTATGTAAAATGTTAGGAATTGGGTATAAAAGCTAAGTAAATTGTGTTTTCTCAATCTGTTATGGATGTTTCCATTAAGTTCTAGAAATCAGCTTGGCTACTTAATTTAGATATGCTGTCTAAAAAGCAATGAGGTTTTGATAAATAAAGAATAATTGGATTTATAAGAAGGCAGGAAGTTAGGATTATAACACTTTGCCTGAAAGTGAATATGGGCAGGGTCCAACATACTCAACAGTTCCAGAAATATCCCTTCCCTTGTTCTAATTATGCAAGAAAAATCTCCCCCCCACCTTTTTTGGAAGATTATCTCTTTTTCCCTCTGCTCAGCATCCATTTTTGCCTTTAATACCTCCGAGTTTCCTCTGAAAATGACTCTTAGACCTTAAACATTTATTGAAGTCTTCTTTCACATCTGTATCTGTTTTCACATTCTCCCTCACCCTGTTTCTGCCCCAGGCCACAGGACGGAATCTGACTGTATTTGGGATGAGGGGGGCTAAATGGGAGATAGAGTTGATTTTCATTGCCCAGCCAGTTGGTGGAGTTGAGAGGAATGGAAAGATGATGGTAGATGAATATTTTTGCATTCTAACTTGCAGTTTATATTTTCCTTTTTTTTTTCTTTTCTTGGGGGGAGTTTATATTTTCCAATAAGAATACTTATAAATGATGCAGTAAGGAGTTTTAGTGTTATAATTCATCTGTGTTGTGGGTTTAGCAGACTTTTGTGGACTGACCTGGAGAAACTAAGTCACTGAAAACATTGTTTTTGTAGGAAAAGTTCAGGTTTTCAAAAACTTATGACTTGATATTATAGAAATTTTGAATATTGGAGCTATACATTTGCTTAACAGTTGAAATTTTAAGCAATGGCTTCTGTACATGTAATAAAATGGCAACTTTATGAAGGTCATAAAGTATGACATGATTAATAAGATTAAATTTTATTAAGCATGGTTGGGATATTAAAAAGTTTTTAAAAATTTGTATTTTAATCTTCAGAACATCCTCAGAAGTTTATTTTGTAGCTGGAAATATTTTTTCCCACTACTCTAACATTATTTACTTAGTTATTAAGAGAGGTAAAAATATGTAAATACTATGTATATTTCCCCAAATCATAGAACCTAGAGGACCAGATAAGCCATCTAGTCCTGGTATATTTGGTATATAGACAGGAAGGGTTAAATGATACATTCATGGTCACACTGCTGGTCTAATACAGAGCCGGGATGGGAGCCCAGACCTCCTGATTCTCAGTTGTTCTGTCTTAGGAGGAAATAGTGAGGTCCAGACATTTCAGAATGATTCTGATGCCAAATCATCCAGTGGAGGTGACCCATCTATACCCAAATGAAAAGGTCTTTTGTTTAGCTAATTAATAATGTAATGAAAGAATATAAATTGAAGCCTCAATGTGTTTGTAGGATAATCACAAACAATGAGAATCAGATTAAACACAAGCATCTTTTAAGTTCCAAAAATACTAATTTTCATTCTCAGCACTAAAGTAATTTTCAAGTAAAGATGAACAATCAGTTTTGAATTAAGAATGTAGCTCAAAATAAATGCCTCTTGTTTATGAGGGGTTGGGCAGTTACTCCTTTTGTTTTGTCAGTTTACTAATATATTTTAACATCTGCTTAATTCTGCATTAAAGATACAAGGTACTTTAACTTCTATTTAATAAATAGAAATATCTCTCATTGGCGGTATATGATATGGTAAAAACGCACGTACTTTGTGTTAAAACCCGTGTTGCTTTCCTTTGCAGCCCCAGGTTACAAGCATGTCCCTGATTGGGTTTGGATTGTAGTGGGCATCCTCAACTTCATAGCCTACACTCTAGGTAAGAAATTGGCAAATACTCAGATTAGCCAATGGCTGGTGAATCTGTCAGCAGGGATAGCCAGCCATCCACTAAGTTAACATTTTCTCCTATGCTTAATTCATTTTAACTTGGTTTATTAATTTCCTGTTCAATTTAAAACATATGTTTTCGAGTTTCTCTATGGAAAATATTGTCACTCATTGCTAGGACATGCAAAGAATAAGGTAGGAGCTGGCAGACTACCTCTTGCAGCCCAGCTTTGGCCTGTTGCCTTTTTTTTTTTTTTAAAGATTTTATTTATTTATTTGACAGAGAGAGAGATCACAAGCAGGGGGAGGGGCAGAGAGAGAGAGGGGGAAGCAGGCTCCCTGCTGAGCAGAGAGCCCGATGTGGGGCTCGATCCCAGGACCCTGAGATCATGACCTGAGCCGAAGGCAGAGGCCTTAACCCACTGAGCCACCCAGGTGCCCCCTGTTGCCTGTTTTTATAAGTCAAGTTTTGTCGAAACACAGCTCTGTGTTTCAACATACACGTTGTCTATGCCTGCTTTCTGCAACAAAGACAAAGTTGAGTTGTTGCAACAGAGACTTCTGATGACCTACAGTGCCTCAACTATTTACTGTCTGGCTCTTTACACAAAATATTTACCCACAACTGGAATAAGACATCATTTTTGCCTTACGTTTGGGAAGCAGTACTGACATATCAAATAATTGTGGAATACTGAGAGAGCTGCCCTAATAGGGCACAGTGGGAGAACAAAAATAAGTGGGAGAATAAGAAAGTGATCAAGTCTTATTTAGTGGAGGGGATGGTCAGGGTAGTCTGCTGTGTTAGGCCGTACTATCTGTTTTGCCACGAATGCTTTTTCTTGGGATTATCTGCGTGGCTGGTCGTGCATGTTCCTATTCTCCTTCCCTGTTTTGTTTTTCTCCGTAGCACTTAAAGCCATATAACCTGCTTGTCTGTCTGCTCTAAAATGGACAGAGCTCTGAGGGCTACCCAGTGTTTAGAGCAGTGCCTAACACATAGTAGGCACTCAGTATATAGTTTTTAAATGAATATAAAATACCAAACCCTGACTTCAAGTTGCTTAGATCTCTTCAGGTAAAAATGACTCGCACTCATAAAACCAGTATAATTTGGTACATGATTAAATGCTGACATTGCAGGTGACCAGAGCTGCGAGAGTTTGGGGAAGGAAGAGAGTGAAGTCCAAAAGAATTGGGGGAAAGCTTAGTGAAAAATTACATTTTTAGGCGGAAGCTTTTGTATATTTGTTCTTAAAGATGAGCAGGTTTAAGAATTCTATAGGGTTTGGTTGCCAAGGACAGAGAGGAATAGGGAAAAAGGTGAGAGTGGCCTTGGGCTCTGGCTTTTAACAGCATATCTTAAGAGCTTTTTATAGATAATACTGTACCACCTACCTGTAGTGTCAGTTTCATGTCCACAGTTTTGGCAAAAATCCTGACCAAACATGAAGTATTTGTTGCAAAACTGCCTTGAACTAATGTGAGGCAATGTATAAACTTTATTCTACTAGTGGGACTATTCTTATATTTTGCTGCAGAAATATTAATGTCTTTGATCACAGGGTGCTGTTCTAGGTCCTCCTGAGTTGTTCCTTTCCCGCTCCCCCACTCATAATATGTGGTATATTCACCCCTGAATTACCTTTCTTAAAAAAGAAAAAAACCATTTTCTGAAACATATCCAGACTTTGTGGAGCTGTAATGGGTTCAGTGAGAAGATGTACAAAACCTAATTAGTATGCAGTCCACGAATTCAGTGTTTGTAATAACTGCCCAGGAGTTGCACTGCAAACAAGAATTTAAGCCAGCAAATAATGAGAAAAGACTTTGTGGAAATATTTTAGCTACTTAAGGGCAAAAAAGTTCCCAACACTATGTAACCGAGATCTGCAGTGTTTGGGCAGGAATCTGGGATTCGTCCTTTCCTGTATTCCTTCAGCAGTGTTTTTCAAGGGCTGCTTTGCCACGAACTGAGGTAGGCACTGGGGACAGTGCTGTAGTGAGCAAGATAAACACAGTAATCACAGGAACTTTTAATTCCTTAAATCTGAATCTTTACAATTGGCCTAATAGTTAACAAAACTATTTCTTTTGAGGAAAACTTTTTTTTTTTTTAAAGCTTTTATTTATTTGACAGAGAGAGAGAGATCACAAGAGGCGGAGAGACAGGCAGAGAGAGAGGGGGAAGCAGGCTCCCCACTGAGCGGAGAGGCCAATGCGGGGCTCGATCCCAGGACCCTGAGATCATGACCTGAGCCGAAGGCAGAGGCTTTAACCCACTGAGCCACCCAGGCGCCCCGAGGAAAACTTTTTATGGTTCCGCTTCTTCTTCTTTTTTCTTACTAATGTCTCCCCTACTAGACTGACAGTTCCTGAGAGACCACGGGAATGGTATCTTCACAGGGTGGTTGTCTCTACACAAGCATGCAGAGCTATGCTTCAGACTCTTCTTTTTAACTAGGCTTTCTCATTCTCTCTCTTTCTCTCCCTACACTCCCCCCTTGACCCCTGGCTCCTCTGTTTCTGCCCCTAAATGAAGGTGTTCCACTGTGCTTTATCCTTCACTTTCTCTTTCCACTCATTCCCTTGACAATCCCGATCCTTCCCACTGTGGAGATGACTCCTGTGTTTCTATCTAGCCCTCGTCTGTCTTCTGAGTTGCTAGTAAGTACCTTAGGTTGAGTTGCTTGATATTACCATGTGGATAATTCTGCCAACACTTCAGTGTTAGCATTTCAAATTGTACTCAGCATCTTTTCCACCAGTCACGCTCCTTCTTTGGACTTCTTTTTCCTACCCCTCTCTTAGCCAGATGGGAAATTTTAGAGAGGATCTTTCGGTCCTTCAGCCTCATTGATCATCTTTCACTGCATTGCCATTTTTATTTTCTTAATATATCACCTGCCTCCAGCCTTCCATTCCCACTGTATCCCATGTCAGTGTAGGCCTGCTGATTAGTGTGCTCGCTCCAGCCAGTCATTCCCACTGATGACAGGGGAGTGTTCACAAAGCTCATCACTGCTTTCAGCCTTGTAACTTCCCTGCTCACATCCTTTTAGTAGCGCTTCGTACTCCCTGAAACTTCAAAACTTGCTCCAGCCTCCCTACTGCCCTTTGCACATACTGGTTTCTTTGGTCAACCTGAGCTACTTGGCGTTCTCGGAATACTCATGTGCTTTTCCATCTTGGTGTTTTTGCCGCTAGCACTCCCTCCTCCTGAAACAGCATACTCTTATCTACTGAAATCCAACTCATTCTTTATGTTTCCACTCAGGTTTCATCTTGTCTGGAGGCGATTCTTGATTATCTTAGCCTGAATAGTAGTTGTCCCTTTTCTGTACTCTTCTATGGTTTGGGATGTACTGTATCTTTAATTACCATGTTTTGTTTCCTTTCTCAGTTATAAACTGAGGGCACAGACTTAGTTTATCCTGAGATTATTCTTATAATCTTCACAGCATCAAGAATAGTGCATTGTGCAGTTTTAATACATTCTTATATTTCCTGAATGCCTTCTACGTGCAAAGCCTTTTCTGAAAGCACTTGAAATTGTGGAAGTGGTACATCTGTGACAAAATGTAACTTCAAACAAGATGAAATAGGTGTTAGGACTGAAGCACAGGGTGTTTTTGGATCCTAGAGCAAGGGGTGGTTAGATAAATTGTAGTGAGTAACTGTTGAATATTCTCTGGAGGGCCGAAAATTTGTGGCTAGTGGAATGACTCAGTTATTAGGCTCATTTGGAGGAATTCAGAGTCCAACTATGATGCTTTGTCCTCAGATCTAAAATTGACACCATTTAGTGTGATGTCATGTATTTTAATTTCATTCATTCATTTATTTATTTATAAAGATTTTATTTATTCATTTGACAGAGAGGGAGAGAACACAAGTAGGGAGAGGGAGAGAGAGAAGCAGACTCCCCACTGAACAGGGAGCCTGATGCGGGACTTGATCCCAAGACCCCCAGATCGTGACTTGAGGTGAAGGCAGATGTTTAACCGACTGAGCTGCCCAGGCACCCCGTATTTTAATTTTTAGATTATACTCTGAGAAATTACAGATTTTATTTCCGAAATCTTTGAATTGTAGGAATTAAAGGTTGGATTTTAATAAAAAGTACTGGCTTGTAGCTATCCTTTAGTTAATTAACATTCCTATGATAACGCTGATCTGTTTTGTTTTGCGTTTCTCCAGTTTATTAAAGAAGACTTTCCCCATACTGGTACAGATGTTGACCTTTTCCCGTGGCAATGTGTTTTTGTTGCAGATGGTGTGGATGGAAAGCAAGCCCGGAGAACCAATTCCAGCACCCCTTTAGGGGAGCTTTTTGACCATGGCCTGGATAGTTGGTCATGTGTTTACTTTGTTGTGACTGTGTATTCCATCTTTGGACGAGGACCATCTGGTGTCAGTGTTTTCGTTCTTTATCTCCTGCTATGGGTAGTTTTGTTTTCTTTTATCCTGTCCCACTGGGAAAAATATAACACAGGGATTCTTTTCCTGCCATGGGGATATGACATTAGCCAAGTGGTAAGTATGTGTTCTGACTTAAATTTTCAACATTGCCATGAACTTTGGGGGCAAGTTTTTGTCATTCCTTCTTTATAGCCCTTATGCTTTTTTGGCTAGAACTGATTTGTGCTTTTAAAAATTTCCTTTTTTATCTTGTGTTATTTCTTGCTTATTTATGAGCAGTTTGAAACAGAAAAGTAGGATAGCATAGTGAACCCTTATGTACCTGTTACTTAGCTTCAGCAGCTGCATGGCCAGCCCAGCTTCACGTATACCCTTCCTCCTGGTTGTTTTAAAGGAAATTCCTGATAGTATGTGATAAGTATTTTACTACCTATCTCTAAATAGTAAGAGTACTTTTTTAAAAACCATAATCACAATGTCATTATTATTAAAAAATGGTTAGTTTCTTAATGTTAATAAATATTCCTTCAAACTGTTGATTTTTGTAAAGAAGGATATGCACATATAATTGTTGCTTTTTTGTCTTTACTGCCCGTGTTTCAGTGAGTAGAGATCCTTGTTTTCTCTTACTTAATAGGCTTGCTATTAACTCTCCCTGCCTTTGAATACCAGCTTTTTGTGTTGCCATTTTGCCCATTTGCACCCAAGGCCCCAGTAGAGCATCAGACTTTGGAGAGTGTTTGAAGAAAGTGATTGGATAGGCAAATTGGATCATCCTGTGCCTTAACCAATTCCTGACGGGCCTTACGGTGTTATAAATTATGGCCAGTTGCTTGCATTGTTTAGAAGTTAGTTATTTTATGGCACTGTTGGCTAAAATAAGACATTTTTAAAGGCAAGAAGACTTGCCACAGTATCAAATTTAAGTGTACTTCTGGCTTTTACTAAAGCTATTTACTAGACTTAATGCTGCATACAGCATTATTGGCTCCCTGATCTTTCCAGCTGTTAATGCCTCTGTATGCTTTTGTCTGCATTTTCCTTCCAGACTATATCTTTTGTCTACATAGTGACTGCGATTGTGGGAGTTGAGGCCTGGTATGAACCTTTCCTGTTTAATTTCTTATATAGAGACCTATTCACTGCAATGATTATTGGTAAGAAGCTCCATGTTGAAGCCTATTTTAACATCACTTTATTATCGAAGCCAGTGTTTGATTATCACAAGCTATACCACCTTTTTTCCGCTCCCACACCCTCCAGCAAGGAGAACAACCCTACAGCCCTGGTTTCAACCAAACCAGTAAGGAAAATGAGGTTTCCGTGTCTTGGTCTTTTTATTTAGCACAAGCTATTTCTAGTCAGAAGAAAATAAATACCAAAATCACATACACCTTGTAAACTAACTAAACGAATCTAGACTGTTCTAGAGGATCCACATTTAGTATAGATCCACATTGGTATAGATTTCATGCCTATCTCAAAATTGAAGATCACTAGTTTGTAGGAAGTAGAATAAGTGAAAGATAGAGATTACTTCATAATACATCCACTCCAAAAGTTGAGTCTTTGTTCCTCTCAGATACTCTCCTTCTTTTGCCACTGGCTCTTAGGTAAAGGGTTCTGATCATGGTAATGTTTCCCTTTTGATTTTAGCCAGAGGGGATATTTACGGGAGCTAGAGTGTTTTCTATGCAAAGAGGCAAGGAGGAATTTATTTGGGCTGTGATTTGGGGGCACTAGGAGTGGCATTAGGGCCTCTGTTGAAGTAAAAAATAGCCAATTCTTGGCTACTGCTCTGTTCTCTTATCTAAAAAATAACCCTCTCTCTTACTACCAGTGAACCTTGGTAATAAAATGGGCATTGGGTAGGGTTTAGAAAGAGCTGAGAAGGCGGTGCATTAGGCCCCGGCTTTTAGGCAATGGTTTGGGCCTTTTTCTGTGGCCTGGACTACAGATATTTTAGAACCCCATTGTTATCTTCCAAATCCAAATGTTCATTTTTGGGTTTCTGTATGAACTGAATCCTCTACCTTGAAAAGGCTAGCTATTTTTCACTCCCCGCCACATCATTTAAGTGGCTAGTCCTGTGGCAGTATTGCTGCATTTTATGTTTAAATGTCAGATTTAACGGTAAAATGGAATCCTCTGGTATGTGAGATATATTTTTGAATGTTAAGTGGGTACTTTAATAGGCATATAACTTTCTTTGTAGTTTATAAATTTATCTGAATTCTTTTCTCTGAAATAAAACAAAAGCCCACCTTTCTTTACAAATAAATAAAGCAGCTCTCCCAATACAGGTATACCTTGTTTTATTGCACTTCACTTTATTGTGCTTTGCAGATACTGTGTTTTTTACAAACCGAAGGTTTGTGGCAACCTAGTAGTAAGTCTGTTAGCGCCATTTTCCCAAGAGCATTTGCTCACTTCGTGTCTCCCTCTGTCATATTTTGGTAATTCTCGCAATATTTCGAACTTTTACATTATTATATTTGTTATGGTTATCTGTGATCAGTGATCTTTGATGTTACTATTAGAATTGTTTTGGGGCCCCACAAACCATAGCCTTATAAGATGGCAACTTAATTAATAAATGCTGGGTATGTCTGGCTGCTCTACCTACCCTGCTCTCCCTCTCATTTCTCTCCCTCTCCTTAGGCCTCCCCATTTCCTGAGACACAATATTGAAATTAGGCCAGTTAATGACCCTGTGGTGCCTCTAAGCTTCAAGTGAAAGGAAGAGTCACACATTCTCACTTTAAATCACAAATTAGAAATGATTCGGCTTAGTAAGGAAAAAAGCCGAGATAGGTCCAAAGCCAGCACACCGCCCCCCGCCCCCAACCAATTAGCTAAGTTTATAAATGCAAGGGAAAAGTTCCTGAAGGAAATGAAAGGTGCTACTCACTGAATACATGAATGGTAAGAAAGCAAAACAGCGTTTTTGCTGATATGGAGCAAGTTTTAGTGGTCTGGATAGAAGAGCAAACCAGCCACAACTTTCCCTTAAGCCAAAGCCTAATTCAGAGCAAGGCCCTAACTCTCTTTAATTCTGTGAAGGCTGAGAGAGGTAAAGAAGCTGCAGAAGAAAAGTTTGTAGCTAGCAGAGGTTGGTTCATGAGGTTTAAGGAAAGACTTATCTGTATCGTGAAAGTGCAAGGCGAAGCCTCAAGTGCTGGTGTAGAAGCTGCAGCAAATTATCCGGAAGATAATTAAGGAAGGTGGCTACACAAACAATAGATGTTCAGTATAGATGTGACCGCTTTAATACTGGAAGGAAATTACATCCAGGACTTTTATAGCTAGAGAGAAGAGGTCAATGCCTGGCTTCAAAGCTTCGAAGGACAGGGTGACTCTCTTGTTAGGGGCTAATGCAATTGGTGACTTGTAGGTGAAGCCAGTGCTCATTGACTATTCCGAAAATCCTAGAGCCCTTAAGAATTTGCTAAATCTACTCTGCTTGTCCTCTCTACATGGACCAACAAAGCCTGGGTGGTAGCACACCTCTTTACAACATGGTTTACTAAATATTTTAAGCCCACTGTTGAGATCTCAGAAAAAAGGATTCCTTTCAAAATATTCTCATTGACAAGCACCCGGTCACCCAAAGCTCTGATGACGATATACAATGAGATTAATGTTTCCTTGCCTACTAACACAGCAGCCATCCTGCCGGAGATTGAAGAGTAATTTTGACTTTCACGTCCTATTATTGGAGAAATAAATACCTTTCTATAAGGCTGTAGCTGCCATAGAAAGTGATTCCTCTGATGGATCTAGGCAAAGTAAATTGAAAATCTTTAGGAAAGGATTCACCATTCTAGGTGCCACTATTCGTGGGGAGAGGTCAGAATAATCAACATTAACAGAAATTTGGAAGAAGTGATTTCCAACCTTTATGGATGACTGAGGGGTTTAAGACGTCGTGGAGGAAGTAAGTAGCTGTGGTGGAAATAAGAGAATTAGAATTAGAAGTGGAACCTGAAGATAGGACTGAATTGCTGCTGTCTCATGATCAAACTTTGTACCAGACGAGGAGTTGCTTCTTATGGATGAAAAAAAGAAAGTGATTTTCTTGAGATAGAATCCATTGGTGAAGATGCTGTGAAGATTGTTGGAATGACAAAGAATTTCAAATAGTACGTCAACTGAGTTGAGTAAAGCAGTGGTGGGGTTTGAGAGGATTGGCTCCTATTTTGAAAGAAGTTCTGTGGATGAAACGCCATCAACTAGCATTGCGGACTGTAGAGAAATTGTGAAAGAAGGAGTCAATGTGGGAAGCTTCATTGTTTCCTATTTTAAGAACTTGCCACAGCCATTCCCACCTTCGGCGGCCATCAACCTTGAGTTAAGACCCTCCACCAGCAAAATATTACGACCAGTTGAAAAGCTCAGATGACCATTAGAATTTTTTAGTAATAAAGTATTTTTTAGCTGAGGCGTGTACATTTTTTTTATACATAATGCTATTTTACTCAATAGGCTACATTTTAGTATAAACATAACTTTTATGAACTGGGAAACCAAAAAATTTATGTGACTTGCTGTATTGTGACATTCACTTCATTGTGATGGTCTGAAACGTAACCCGCAATATCTCTGAGGTATGCCTGTACTTTTTATGGGAAGTACATTAGGTGCTATTTAGAGAAGAAATAGAAGATACAGTGTATCTCTTTGGCAACCTATATATAGCCCACGCTTCCTCCATGCTTGCTGTATTTAAGATAAAGCTATTTCAAAATGTTTTAAACTAAAAATACTCTTGGTAGCAAATCTTTTGCAAGTTTCTGTCAGCCTATTTTCAACACCTCAGAGCTATAGTGATTCTAGGTTAATTAATTCAGCCCCGGCTCCCCTACCAGTGCTTCCCAGCTTGACACAGTGTCAGTTGCTAAAAATTTCTGAGGATGTCAGCTTCTCTTCTTCCTTTCTCTCTAAGCTCTTCTAACTTGGGTAACTGTCACAGTTGGGCTTGGAAATGGCAGAGTAATTCATCTTTTCAAACGAGACTTCTGTTTGGTGGATTCTAGTCTTGTCATCTGTTTTTAGCAAAATGTCTTAGGAATTGTTTTGAGGGAATGCTTTTCTGTCTTTGATCCTTAAGCTCATAGCTACATCGACCACCTTCCCACCCTAAGCCAAGTATAGTCAGCGGGAATCTGGAGTGGACAAGCTAGGGCTAATCTATTGAGTGACAGTGAAATATCCAAATGAAGTAGCCAGAAGCTTGCCACAGGTGTTAATTTGGATTTTGAAAGAGGAAAAAAAAAAATCAGGAATTTACATCTCTATAATTGGTAGAATCAGAGAATTTTAAAAATGCAAGGGACATTAAGAAGTCATTTAACCCATCCATATTGTACAACTGTGGCATCTGAAGCTCAGAGAGATCATCTGATTTGCCTAAGAGTACATTACTAGGTTTTGGAGTCATCTGTCGGAAGCTTGCAGGTAAAGCTCTAAGAGAGGATTCCTTGGGGGAGAATAGAAGCACAGTTGAATGCCTAGTTAGGAATATGCAGGAGTCAGAGTTGCCAATAAAGGACAGCACATGTAATGGTTGGATAACTAACAGCACTGGGAGAATGGATCATGAAGGCCAAGGCAGGAAAGAATTGCAATTAGTAGAGAGTCAACAGAGTCCTCTTACTTAGAAGTCAGGAGTGAAGAAAGATTATTGAATTTGATCATTAGGAGAACTTGGTAAATTCTAGAGTACAGTTTCTGCAGAATGAATGAGTCCTGAGGAAGGCCACAGGAAGGTCTGGCAAGTGATAGGGGAGAGTAAGAGAAGTAGAGAGTGAGGGCAGCAGAAGCAATGGGAGGGCTTCTCGGGAAGGCTGTTCTTGCTTTCGCGTTTGAGCGGAAAGAACTAGCGTATGCTTAGGGGTGGGTGGAGAAATTCAGAATGCTCGGGAGATAAAAAATAAGTAGAAATGGGAAACCACAGAATCCATCAATCAGCCCCTCTTTCAGTAACTCACACTCGTGCAAGTTACTGCATACTGGGTACTGTTCCAGGTGTTTTTATGTGTAATAACTCACTTAATTCTCAAAACCGTATGGGGTCAATCCTATTATGTCTATTTTATAAAAGAAGAAATTGAGGCACCGAAACATTAATCTGCCTGAAATCCCATAACCTGTAGGCACAAGCGAGGTTCGAGCCCGATCTGGCCCCTGACCTCTGCTGTGAATCACCGAGCTCTACTGCTGCTCTTCTGGTTGTAAATGTTCAGAAGTGTATTTAATTTCAATACAAAAGTCAGCCTGAACCTGCGAATTATTGGGTCTAAAAGCATTAAGTATTTTGTATGTATTTGTTAATTATAAAAATCACTCTTGAATAATAATCACAATAATTTAAATATTCTTCCTTTTAGGTTGTGCATTATGTGTGACTCTTCCAATGAGTTTATTAAACTTTTTCAGGTAAGTATTTCTTAATTGGGCAAGAAATGTGAAAATTATTACTTAGATGAATTTTAGGATCTGTTTTACTTTTGGCACCTGGACATTTTGGACAGGTCGTGAAAGCTGTATTTTGAACCTAGAATGAGGTCAGGGGCGCTTAGGGTCTAGTGGCGGCTGTGTGCTCAGTTCAAGCACAGCACAGAACTACTGATGCTTTTGTTACAGTCTTTGGCTCACCAGACAGTCTTCCATTTTTATTTTTGTGTGGAGTGAATTGGGAAGGCTTGTGTTGTTGAATATTGAGGAGCTTACGTTCTTTTTAGAAATTGATTATAAGTTTTTATAAATTGATTCTGTGTAAGTTTAGTCAGCATGATCATAAAATTTCTGAACTTGCATAGTTTAGGACCTAACCCTTGATCTCTGCTGACTTCCCAGGTAGCACTATATGAAAATTCCTGCCAGAGGAGTGGGGCAAGGGTTAGGTAGGAGTTTCCTGGGTGGGGTTTTGTTTCTTTGATCTGCCCTTCTCTACCTTTGCTCAGCCACACTGAATTTACATAGGGAACCTGAATGCATTTTGCTGTTTCCCTCCTTGGTAATTTTGCTCCCACTTCCCTCTAGTACTGCCCACTTCATCCTTCGGCCCTCAGATCTGTCCTGCAGAATCCTATCTGTGTCCAGCGAAGCTCTATGAGTCTTCCCTATTTATGGCAGCTGGCAGTCATTCATAGAAACCGTAAAATTTAAAGCTCTGAAGGCCTTGGAGTTGGAGACATTTTCTCCTCATCTTCTAAGGACGAGGTCCTGATCGGGCGGTATCTTGTCCAAGATCATGTAATCAGGAGCTGAACCAAGACTAGAATTTGGGGCTCTGTTCAGATGAGCAGCCATATATTGGAGTGTGTGCCAGAGACACCAAGATAGGCTCTGGGCGGTCTCAGTGCAGTCTTCCACTGGTAGGTTCTCTGTCACTTTGTATTGTAGCAGCGCTCTGAGGTCCTTTCTCATGGTGTTTTGTGCGCATTTTGTTTCCTCTGTTGGACTGTAAATCTCACAAAACAAGTATCAAGTTCTATTCATCTTTATATTCCAGGGGACTAGGGCTCAGAAGACTTCTGTTCTAGTCCTTGCCCTTCCACTTGGTAGCAAGTTAGGTAAATTTAAATTCTCACATCATCACTTAACCTGTCTGCGAAATGGGGTTAGTAATGTTGGTTCTGTTTGTGCTATGGGATTCTTGTGAGTGTAAGAGAATAAGTGTGAAAGTACTTTGAAAACTACAAAATTTACAAATGCAGTGTGAGTTTTATATGTAATAATGTTCTTTGTATTACTTGATTTTCTTTTTTTCAGAAGCTATAAAAATAACACCTTGAAACACAATTCAGTCTATGAAGCTATGGTTCCCTTTTTTTCTCCATGTTTGCTATTCATTTTGTCTACAGCATGGATCCTTCAGTCGCCTTCAGATATTTTAGAGTTGCATCCTAGAGTATTCTACTTTATGGTTGGAACAGCCTTTGCCAACATCACAGTAAGATTTTTTTCTTTTTAAAGTCATAATATATCTAAGGAATATATGACAAAATTTGATAATTTGAGAAATTTTATATAGTATTAAAAATAAACAGATTTTAATTTAAAGATATTTTATTATCAGAAACTTTAAAGAATTATAACCCCTAAGACAGAACATGCTGAAAATTATTTTTTCCTTTTCCAGATGGCTGCAGATCTAATGATTAATTTAGGGAGCCTGAAAGGGGTTTTTGAGAGAAAACACACACACACACACACACACACATTTTTAAATCAGCTGATTTTAAAATTGACAGGGAGTAAAAACTTTGTAATAAATACAATATTTTTTAAAAGGCCTTTCTCTGCGATGGCCCAGCAAGACAGCAGACAGGTAGGAGAGGTCAGGAGGAGTTGAGAAGGGACCTTAACGGTTCTGACAACCAGGGAGCCTGTGCTCTAACTCTAAAAACTTAGTGAGTCTTTATGAGGAAGCCACTGAGTTGATGTTTCCATGTCTGTAACATGTGTTCAGTATCACCAGTCCTATTGATTTCACAGGGTTTAAAGATCTGGAAATATTAATACATTGTATAAAAGGTATCTCTGAAGGAATAAAACTGGATTTGAGTGAGGGATTGAAAGTGAAGGGAGCCAGAGAGGTCTTGAGGTGTTAATATGAGAGTGTGATTGAATTGGAGGCAGCGTCTCCTCAGCTCCACGAAGCAATTTAGTTGTCCGGAGCTAGAAAAGGCTGTTCTGAAAGTTTTTTTCAGATATCATACTTAAAATTGGGGGAAATTTCTTTTATCCAAACTTTTACCTAGTGGAAGAATGCCTTCTCTAGCAACTAAATTATTTTCCCGCCTCTTCTGTCACACACTCCAAGGGTCCGTGGGTTTGGAGGTGTGGGCAGAGGTTCAGTTGAGAACTACTGATTTTAATAATGTCGTGGAACTGTGTTGGCTCAAGCACTTGAATGCTTTTTAAATGTTGGAGTGACTAATTTTGGAAGTGCGTTGCTAATTAAATTTTCATTCTTTTTTTTTCTCCTAACTTCAAGTGTCAGCTGATCGTTTGTCAAATGAGCAGCACCCGGTGCCCAACTTTGAATTGGTTCCTGGTTCCTCTTTTCTTGATTGTCCTGGTGGTAAACTTAGGTGTAGCCTCTTATGTTGAGAGCATTCTCCTATATACTTTAACAGCTGTTTTCACTCTGGCCCACATCCATTATGGAGTACAAGTGGTGAGTAATCTAGAGCAGAACTGGTTCCATTTGGTTCTTATAAGTACTAGGAAAGGAGGTGAGGGGAAAATTTCAAAAGAAAAGTTACTTAGGGACGCCTCGGTGGCTCGGTGGGGTAAAGCCTCTGCCCTCGGCTCAGGTCATGGTCTCAGGGTCCTGGGATCGAGCCCCACATCAGGCTCTCAACTCAGCGGGGAGCCTGCTTCCCCCTCTCTCTCTGCCTGCCTCTCTGCCTACCTGTGATCTCTCTCTCTGTCAAATAAAAGTTGCTTATTAAAGTAGCTGGAGGAATTGGGATATTCTCTATACATTTTGAATAATATCCAGGTACATAATTTCAGATATCGTTTCTCTGATGAATATGTTTTAGTAACTACAAATAATTTAAAAGCTGGATAATTATTATGAGGAATTAGTTGTTTTTAAGTAGAAATGTAAATTGTTTTCTTGGTGAATGGAATTGTAAACTCGTGCTTTTAATTCTCTAAGGACCAAATAGTCCCATTTGTTGATGATTTATTTCTATACTTGGGTCATTAGCTTTAGGGGCTTCTTTTATAAGGGGGAATATTAGAAGAGAATGGATTTAAGAAGGATTTTGCATACCTTAATATTCTCTTGTAAAGCAAGAGACTAGTTTCAGGGCAAATGGACTAAGATAGATAGAATAAACTGAAAATGAGAAGCATGCAAGTTTATTTTCTTTCCTCGCACTTTAACACTCTTTTCTAATTATTTTACGTATTTTAGCATGGTCTTAAAATATGATTTTTAATTGTTGTACAATATTCCATCAAGGAGAGTACTTAATAATTACCCAGTATACTTAGTTATGATCCAGTTATTTTAATCATTCATGTTGTTTCCAAATTTTCGCCATTATAAAGCTAGAGTGAACAATCTGGAATAATATATTTTTCTTTGTTTTCTGACGGTAGTTTCATAGCAAGGAAAAATGTAAAAGGGTATTCATGTTAGTGTTCATGTTTTTATGACTCTTAAAATGCCTCTATTTGGTATGCTTATTTTAAAAGGAACCCTACTAGGATTCAGTTTGAGAAATAAAATGTTTTCTATACTGTTGAACATATTTTTAAAATAGGGGCACCTGTCATGCTTGATAACTACTTTATACTGTGCATATGTTGCTAAACTTACGTTTCTTCTCTTAGGGTTCTCCCCAAAGTTGCCTACATTTGTTGGGATAAAATAGATGAAAAAAAAATCCATGATAACTAGGGATTATGACATGAAGACATAATTGTTTTTATTTGTGCATACTTAACATAAATGCTTCACTTTATATTAATACTTTCAGGCTTTTATCTTTATGAAATAATCAGTCATGTATGAAATAGAATGTAGTCGTAAATGTCTTTTATAATTGTGTTGATTTATTATAACCCCTCAGAAGCATATCTTTAGGCAGCTGTACATAAACCAAACCAAAACATTTTTTTCTTTAAATTACAAAAGCAGTACATTTTCACTGTTAAAAACCTGGAAAATAAATACAAGTTATTGAAAAAAAAAAATTCCAGGAACATCTTTTTTGTCTGTCTTTGTGATCTCTTAGCACTTCTGCAACTTCTGACCAGAAGGTAAAATTTGCTAAGCCACACAAAACATTCACTTTTGAACGATAGAAATATAAATAACAACAATAGAGCTAGGAAGTATCAAGTAAATGATATTTGGTAACTGACACATAACCAGGGTCTTGCCTGCCCACCAGGAATACCTTAACCAATATGGCTTAAATCTCCTAAAATGTACAAATCTACTTTTATACTGTTCCGTCAGGATTAGGAATGATTACCTAGAAATGTTATAAGCAGTTGAATATTGAGTCTAACTATGTATGTAAATATTTGATCTCCTAGATACTATAAGTCAGCTAATCCTATAATTTTTCAGCAGATTCGGGTGTGAGTCTATGTGGTCCAGAGGGCTCTGGAAAGACTAAATTTTGGAGTTAGGCAGCCCCAGGTTTAAGTCCTAACCCTCCCAGGGGTAGTTCTGGAATTCTATAGAATTTTATAGCCTTCTAACTCTATAGCTTTCCTAGTCCAGAAAAACTTACTTCTGCTGAGTTTTGCCGCATCAGTAAATTGGTGTCTACAGAGGGTGAATTCTGTGTCCTTTTAAAAAATTATTAGGAATGTATTTGTCACTGCCTCATGTTCTGGTTTTCGCAGGTAAAGCAGCTGAGCAGCCATTTTCAGATTTATCCCTTCTCGTTGAGGAAACCAAACTCAGATTGACTAGGAATGGAAGAAAAGAATATTGGCCTGTAATCTACAGAAAAAAGTAGTGTAAATAAGATGCTTGTAAATATTTCATCCATCACCATTGAACTAAAATGATCTGCTTAACAGACCTGGGAGCTCAAGTGTGTATAGTACTTGGACAGCAGGAGTGATATAAATGATCTGAACTTATGGAATTTTGGACCTACTAACTCCCAACTTATTTTATTTTTTATAAAACCATGTGGCATTTTGGTTAAGCATAATGTACTTTAGACCAGCAAAATGTTTCTAGTGATTTTAGCTTCATGAGTCTATGATGTTTTGGTTCATACAGAGTTAAAGATGCTTTGTTTTTATTTTTAAAGTCCCCAAATTGGTTTAGGAACACTGATAACATTAAGAAAATGGCAAAATGTTTCATATTTGCCACTACTTTAGTAGTAGGTCTTTAGCAGTGGAAGTTATCAATACCCCAAATGTAATATAGGGAAAAGATAAGAGGAAGTCACCTTTAGCAAGAGATGCCAAATGATTACAGAACTATAATGTACAGTTGCCAAATACTGGTTTCTCTTTCCCACAGAAATGCCTTTTTTCCTCATGCGCTAAGAGAGCCAGTATATATATTTAGATTCTCTAGTATTCTGGCTCTCTTTGGGAGAGATCTTCATAAATGATTTAATTTTCTTTTAAAGAAAATTGTTCGATTGAGACTTAGCAGAGTGTAGATCATAATTGTAGCTCCCCCATTGACATAGTTCATCATTTAAATGTGGCATTTCCCCCCTCAGCTGCAAGTTGCTGAGATTTGGTGCCTGAGAACTATGATTATATGAATGCATGTGACAGTCCCAGTCTTAGGATAATTACTTGTAGGAAACACAGGTAAACTTCCTTATAAGAGAAATTTACTTCGGAGTTAGAAATCTCATGAGCCTCACTATGAATTCCTGCTATGAACCTCACTATGAAATTAGTTTTCTGATTCAGTTTGCCCTTCCTTCCTACCCTCCTTCCTTCTGTCCATTCATCTCTTTTTTATAGAGGAGAGAGTGCTGTGTTTTTTATTTCATACAGGGTAAAGAAGTAGAAATTCTTTCTTCCCTGACTTGCCCACTTCCCCACTTGAAGAAAGTTTTTGATATATATGCCTTACTGAGTACCTACTCTCTTTAGTATGACTTGGAATAATTTTTGAGGTTTACTGACAAGCATAAAAATCCCTTTGACTTAACTGTGGTTGTTTTATAGCTCACACCTTTTCATGAATGTGGATATTTTATTTCTTTTTGACTCTGTCTCCATTTAGTTTGGTGGTGGTGAAATTTACTTGCTGATTTTTTTTATTTTCCACCCAGTGAAGTTTGTGCTCGAATGAAGAGTGTATCTTAAACCCTTTTTTTTTTGGATGGATTGCACTTGGATAAAATAGGCACCACTATGTTGATATGTAATTAAATTCTTAACCATTATTTATCTATGACTGTGACCATTGTTAAATTTAATTATAGTGTATTCCTTTTTGAATTTCAGTCTGCTGCTTTGTAAAAATAACTATGTAATTGATATTTCACTTTTTAAATTTGTAAATTCTAATCATTGTCATCCAGGTTATTAGAAATGAAGAGTCAAGGAGCTAACTTACGGTTCTGTATTCATTTTTAAAAATGGTTCATAAAGATTGAGATATATTTGGTGACTTTTTCTGAGACTGAACATGGTGAGAAATGGATGCTGGAAAATGTGGATAATGATTCCATGTTAATAAATCGCCATCGTGGAGGTCAGAGAATGAACAAATTAAGTAACGGTAACTCTGTTTTTTATAGACCTTGTTCTTTGTCATCTGTAAAATTGAACTGGATCAAGTGGCAATTTGGGCTGGGAACAAAGCTTTGTTCTAAGGTTTCTGAGCTAATCATTTTACCTTTTGTTGAACTGGTACACAAGAATGAGATTATATCTGTATTATATAAGAAAAGAACTGAGAAATGTTTGTCAAATGACAAATTTGGACCACAGGTTTTCTTCACCGTGTACAGTGTAGTTAAAAAAAAAATACCCTTCTGGTGTAGGGTCATGTTCTATACTTTTGGGGCTGTTTTACCTCAGAGTGTCTTTCTGTTCTTTTTCTGTTGCATCAAGTTTATTTGAAATTGTTTTGTGCCTGTACTTCATGACCTATTTCTCTCTAGGGGTAAAGAATTATGCCACAGTTTTATTGACACCATTAGATGAAAGGTGGCTGTCAACAAGGCGAAAGTGAAACTGAGTGATGAACTGTTTCAGAGTACCGCGGACTTTTAAATCTTCAGTGGACTGCTGACTTGTTGTTGGTTCAGTCTGCCATCTTGAAATTACCTTGAAAGCCCCCATTTGTTGTGTAGTGATATAGTAGCTGAAGCAGGACTTCCTTGCTGATAGCTCTGTGCATTTGTGTCATACCAATTATCATAACATTTCCAAAGTATAAAAGATATTTCAGGCTTATGCATGATATTTTGGGGTGAGCCTTCCACCGCAGCCTTTCTCCCAGCATATGGCATGGTTGGTCATACATGCATGTTTTCTGTACATTTCAGAATGGAGTGCCTTAGCCATGCCAGACATTTGCTTTGCATTTCTGCTGACCAAAGTTACCTAGACCTGTGAGAA
Organism: Potos flavus; assembly: GCA_028534135.1. Classification (NCBI taxonomy): domain Eukaryota; kingdom Metazoa; phylum Chordata; class Mammalia; order Carnivora; family Procyonidae; genus Potos; species Potos flavus. The sequence goes on from CM052885.1 coordinate 17,553,051, forward strand.
ATTTCTTGTCAGGTTATGGCATGAAAAATGTCCTTTCGTGCTTGTCAGAAATTAATTCCCCTATATTTGAGGGGAGCATGGGATAGAAAAATCCTGAAAATACCTGGATAGAGTATGTTGCTGCTGCCTTTTCTCATCCTTTACTAACATTCATGATCTTTAGTGCGTTACACAGTTTAAGATCGTCACAGTTGACACCGCTGTTCTTCCATTTATACATAATAGATGTAGGTTTATGAGTTTTAGTCTCAAGGGTAATAGAGTGAATAACTTCCAAATAAAAAACTAAATAGCCCTTGGCCTTTTAATAATATCATGCTTAAAATATTTTAAATTCTAATTTTAAAAAGCTCCATGAAGATTATGGTCTAGAATGTTCTACCACTACTACCGACATGCCATTTATTTTAATATAGAGGTATGGGGGAAGAGGAGTATATGTCTAGAGTTGCCCAAATTCTAAATAGATACTGAGAGAGCATTAATCATGACCTGGAGTTGGCTTTGGGGAATATGGAAAAGAAAAATCAGGCATAGGGTCCACCTGAAGGAGAAGAAGGGATCACCTTAATGCCCAGTGCCTGTAGTGCCTGTAGTGCCCAATGACCCTAGTGCAGTGCAGAGTTTAAAATTGTCACCATTTAAGTCGTCGTTCCTCCACTAACTTCAAATTCAAATGTGAATTTGAAAGGTTCCCAAGTGTTCAGTTTTCAAAGAATTTATTTTGTAGTCAGTCGAAAAACATTTGGAATGTACCTTGCTTTCCAAAGTAGACTTTGATTCTATAACCTGTGGAAAATGAAAAGATAAACTGAAGGTGTTTGAATCAAAGGGCCCTTCCATAGTGTAATGGTTAGCACTCTGGACTCTGAATCAAAGGGCCCTTTTCCTCTTTATATTTTAACTAGAAGCCTATGTGTAACTCTTCCTTTTCATTCTTCACTTGGCCTCCCTTTTGACTTGCTACCACCTAGGACAGAGGCGCCCACTTGCTTTGTAGCACCTAGGTCTTGCCACATTCCAATCTCCTGGATTGCCTTAGATCTCTTGACATGTTAAGGACTGGGAACGTGCCAGAGGGAGCAGAGTAAACCCGATGGGCTAGAACTTTTGACTTTGGGTCCCCCAAAAAGCCAAAAACAAATACAGAAATCTTTGGTTGTGTTGAGTCCTGTGTTCAGAGTGGCCTTTATCTTGACCTCAGTTCTGGTCTTGATCGAGCACTCTAAAGGAGATTTCTGGCCTGATTAGAATTTTCTTTGTCCTGTGAGGTGTCTTTGTAAGAGCATGCCCTTTCTTGAGCTCCCTGTGGGTGAATAGCCTTCCTAAGTTAGCTGCCAGTACTAGAACCTTCCAGAAGGAATTTTAATTAGTATGCTGCATTTGAAGCACTTTGATATGTACATTTTAAGTGACAGTTTTAACAGTAAAACGGTGTTAAACTAATCACTGTGAAACTTGAAAGTGTGATGCTCTGTATATTTTAGGAAGCTTAAGTAAATTTCTGATTTTTCCTTTATTAATTATGTAACCCATGTGATTTGCATATTTTACCTTTCATCTTTGACAGATGACTGACATATTGGCAGGCAGTTACATTAGGATATATGGTAAATCATGGTTTTGTAGCTTTTCCAGAGAAAGTGGCAACATGTTAACTTCTTCCCTGTGTGGAACCATGGGAGTGGGATTTATTGGCTAATTCACTGCAGTGTTTCTACAGTGCAAAATAAATGTAACCTTACTTTTTAATCTACATACTAGTAATATATGCTTTGCTCTTTAATAAACAAATGTGCAAGAGGTAGTAATCTAGCTGATTTTTTTTTTTTTTTTTTGGTTTGTTTTTAAGTAGGGACCTGCTCTTTAGACAGAGATCTTAAATGAGCTAATATTTAGGGAAGCAAAAGATGTTCTGTCATTTGTAGCCCTCTCACAGGTGGCCCGAGTGAGGGGGTGGTTTTCATTTGGTCAGAAAGGCCAGGTTCCCAGAATTGGAAAGTAGTACATGGACTGATTTTAGAATATTTTAACAAGGGTTTCTCTCTGTAGGAAAATCCATTTGGATCTAACAGAAGGTTTGTCTGGTCTTCTGCAGACCCATTCACGTTGTTTTACTCTTCACAGAATCATTTTTAGAAAGGTAGGCTAAATCAGAGTGGTGCTGTTTTTAAAGCTTGTGAATTGGATCATGGCCATATAGTACCTAATGCAACATGGAACTTAGAGACAGTATTAAAGGTACTGGGTGTGGGGGAGCCTAGCTGGCTCAGTCGGTAGAACGTGCGACTCTTGTTCTCAGGGTTGTGTGTTCGAGCCTCATGTTTGGTGTCGAGATTACTTAAAAAAATAAAATCTTGAAAACAAAAATAAAAACAAAAACACCAACAACCAGGAATGGCTAAATGCTGGGATGCCATGTGGCTCTTTGGCTAAAGTCTTCTCTTGAGCAGTTTCTATGGGTAATGATTAAGATTAGAATAGATTCTGTTTTTTTATTAAAACATACACAATTTGCCATGAGTTCTGGATTCTAATATTCTTGACAAGCACTTTTTATCTCTAAAGAGTAAGTTCTTGACCTTACTTGGGACCTGCTTAGTTAGCATTTGATGTTATTAACCCGTTATGGGAGGAGTTTTCATTTTGCAAGATCTGTGAATGTTGCGTTTTAAATCTGTTTGAATTACTGGTATCATTCAGCCTCAGACTCTTAACAACTGCTAATTAAAACTGCCCACAATATTAACGTTGTAGGTTATTTTGTTTATCTAACTTACCCTATTAGCTTTCAAGAGACAAAGTCCCAGCGACATGTAATGACTTGCTCGTTCCAAAATGTGCCAAGAGAGCAGACTTCAGTATTAAACTCCAAATTTCAATTGTTTTTTAAAAAAGTAGCATTTCCTCTGGGTAATGGGGAGGCAGTGAATTACTGCCCAGGTGCAAACTCCCTACTGCCCACCTTGTCCCCTTTCCCTCCCATCCAACATATAATAGGTTACATTTGCAGGAATTTAACTGTAGGAAGAGAAGTTGGTACTTTTCTGAGTAAGGCTTCATGCCCTGTGACTAAGAAGAGTGGCAGGAATCACGGCCGAATCAGTTATTGAGTTGTGTCGCTTGGGCCGTTGCAGTTTGCTTTGTGTAGTATTCTGAAACAAAAGGGTGACTCCATCCCTTCTCAGGTACCTAGAAACGACACCACTTAAGCAGCCGGAATGTGTTAGTGACAAGTGGAGTATATTAGAGTGGAAGATAGAGGGGAGCACAAAATCTTTTGTTTTCTCTTTCAAGTAGTTTAAGTGAGCATATTCATAATTGGTCTGTCTAGAACTTGCTGTGTTCCTAGTAAATAACGTAGCATTTATTTCATCTGGTTATGTGTGGTGTGTGTATATACATATTTAATATGTACACATATTTTCTGCATTTTATGTATGATATATTAATTTATACATGCAGTCTGCTCTTGATTATCTGCAAAATGGTAAGCCCTTATTAGATTGTTCTCTTCTTGTTGACTTAGTCAGCATGTAGCCCATAACTCTGTGAAGCCTCTTCCTTATCTGGATCCACAGTCTTTCCTATTTGCGGTTCATCTTCATTCCCCAAGGAAGGCCCTTGAAATACGTCGTTTTCTGTTTCCATTTCACCAGGGATTGTGAGTGAGAAAGATAGCTGCTTGCACCGGGTTTGAGGCTTCTGGCTCTGAAGGATGATGCAGCCCATTCCCAGCCCAAAGGCAGCTTGGGAGCAGTTGTGCTCAAGGGCTCTATGGGGGGAAAAAATCTAGCCCTTGCAAAAATGGGGCTTCATAACTTGCTTAAATTCCTTAGCTGCGGTGTTGTGAAGTCTTAGATAATTTGATGCACAAATAGATTACAGCTATGCATTTTCACTGTTACTTTTGCATCATTGGTATTACTGTTCCCTATTGCTAGCCCAGATAATCAAGACCCGACTGTTTCTTGCCACTGGATTCTGGAAGCCTTGCCCTTTCAACTGGATTTATGTTTATTTCTGCTGCTGTGAACCCCAAAAGTAATGCAGTAGGTTTTAATTTAAAATTGTTTAATTCTATTGATAAATATTTATTGTAATAAAAGTAAAGAGTAAATAATTTTTAAATCCTTTTAACTGTTTTCAGATTGTCTTCTTTGTTTTTCCTTGGTAGCTGCAAGAGGGGAGGGAGCTATGGGGAGAAAAATAATGTCCAGCCACTTGTCTAAGAGTTATTGATTATTGTAGAACAAAACATTAAATGGTTTTTTGTTTTGTTTGTTTAAAGAACGACCAGCCCAGGGGCGCCTGGATGGCTCAGTTAAGCGTCTGTCTTTGGCTCAGGTCATGATCCCAGGGTCCTGGGTTCGAGCCCTGCAGTGGGGCTCTCTGCTCTGTGGGGAAACTGCTTCTCCCTCTGCCCCTCCCCCCACTCATTTTCTCTCTCTTTCTCAAATAAAGAAAATCTTAAAAAAACAAAATAAAGAACGATGAGCCTGCTTGCTCTTGGGTGTCCCGTAGTCCTGTGCCTTCTTTCGGAAAGCAGAGTACCAGGCGGGGGCGGGGCGGGGGGGGCGGCGGCGGTAACAGCAGTTCAGGGTGTCCTGCTCTTGGAGTCCCCAGCACTGGGTTCTGGGCAGTATATAATAATAACCGGGTCACACTTAAGTTAGTTCATAAGGTGGTTGTCTCATACTTAAAAACATCATCTTACAGAAAGAATGTTAATTTTCCAGGCTAATTCCGCAAGAACCGAATGACCCACACTTGGTACACTTAAACTTTAGTGTATGAATCATAAGCTTTATTGAAAAACCTCATGTTTCCTGACATTGCTTCTGAGAATATTTTCTGTCTTTTACATCACAATTGATCTCCCACTTCCGGCAGCAGGCATTAAATTTTCTTTTTTTCTGTAACAGGTTTAAAGAAGGTGAGGGGAAAATGTCCCATCTTGCAACTCAGGCTAGTTGTCCAGCAGTGTGCTCATAATCCCCTGTCCCTCCCAGCCTCTTGGTTGCCCTAGCAGTTAACTGCCCCTCTGTCTGCAGACCTCCGACACCGAGCCAGTGCCCGATGGCATAGCAGGCGCATCCTAGGTAAGCAGCTCAGGTCTGTCCCAGCCGAGACGCCGTGCCTCCAAAACATCCTGCTCTTCTTCCTGCTCTCATCTTTTCTCCTTGCTCGCAAGTTTCCTGAAAGAAAACTTGACATCTGCTCCTTCCATTTTTCTTTTTGCTTTCATTCGGAAAGTTTCTCAAGGCCTCCCAAGCTTTTAATGACCGTTTCTTGAGTCCTGTTCAGCCTTGCAAGCTTTGACCTGGGGCAAGTTACTTATTTTTTTCTGAGCCTCAGTTTCTTCACTTGTAAAATGGGATTAGTAATATTACCGCAGTCATGCGTATGTGCTATGAATGATGCAAGGAGGTATTTAGCATGGTGTGCGGTCTAAGGCAGGTACTCGGTTTCTACTAAAAACTTTGAACTCTTCCCTAAGCCTTATGACCTACTCGTGACTCCCCTTCTTCCTTCCCTTCCCTGTTCCATCCTTCGTACCTTTGGTAGTCAGTACATAAAGATGATGGGTGAGGCAGTTCTAAAAATCACTTGGAAATGAATAAAAGAAGATTGCCTTCTGAGAATCTATTAGTAAAATTCACACAAATTGGGAGACAGGAATAAGCCAAGAAATTATGTAAATGTTTGATGGGATGATTTGGTGTAATCTTACGGATGTGGAATTAAGTATGTGACTTGACTTCATATACTAAAGTCTAGTCAGCGTTGGGAAAAGACTTTCTACTGAAGGTAGATGGGGAGCCCATTGCATAGCAAAAGAGGCCCATGTATCCAGAAGGGTTTGCGCTTATCCCATACTTACCCAGGGATGGGATGAAAGGACTATTGGGTCTTTGTGGCAAATTATACCCATTGTGGGCCCCTGAGCTCATGGCGGTCAATTGTACATCAAGAAACTTGCCAGTTATAGTTTGATTTCCTTTGTAGATCAGCCTCAGACATGTGCTGCTCACAGGTCATAAATACACATGCTTGTGTCAGTTGTAGTTTCCTGCTCAAATTAGGGTATCCTCTTGTTCTTTTGTGAGCTTATTAGTGTAAGTCAGTTCTCCAAAGCATCTCTGCTCTCTCTCTCTCTTTTTTTTTTTTAAGATTTTATTTATTTATTTGACAGAGACACTGAGAGAGGGAACACAAGCAGTGGGATTGGGAGAGGGAGAAGCAGGCTCCCTGCAGAGCAGATAGCCTGATGCAGGGTTCAATCCCAGGACCCTGGGATCATGACCTGAGCCGAAGGCAGACGCTTAACAACTGAGCCACCCAGGTGCCCTGCATCTCTGCTTTTTGAAGTATTGCCTACCAGTGAGGACCAGACTCTCGATGTTTATGAATCATCAAGGTGGACCTACACCTGCAACCCACCCCCAAACCCCTCTTACCTTGTGATATTTGCCTGCTGCAGTCTTTTCAGGAACCCCTGTCACTATCCTTTAAAAAAAATAAACTTTATTTTTTTATTATATCAAAAGCGATTTGTGTTATAAAGTTTTTTAGAATAGAAAATAAAAACCACCCATAGATCCACAGCCACACCTACTTTGTGTTTTTTTCCCCCCCAAATCAAAAGCTTTATTAAAGCAGTGTAAAATTGGGAAATAGTGGATATTAATTTAATTTGTCCATTTTAATTCTTTTCCCCAAGTTTTTATTTGAATTCCAGTTAGCTGACATGCAGTATACAGTATAGTGATTCAACACGTGCATACAACACCCCATGCTCATCACAAGTGCCCTCCTTAATCCGCATCACCTATTTCATCCATCACTCCACTGACCTCCCGTCTGACGATGATCAGTTTGTTCTCTACAGTTAAGAATCTGTTTCTTGGTTTGCCTCTCTTCCCCCTTTGGCTTGTTTGTTTCTTAAATTCCACGTATGAATGAAGTCATATGGTATATGTCTTTCTGACATAATACTCTTGAGCTCCATCCACATTGTTGCAAATGGCAAGATTTCATTCTTTTTTTATGGCTGTGTAATATTCTGTATATATATATATATTCCCACATCTTCTTTATCCATCAGTAGATGGGACAGACACTTGGGCTGTGTCCATAATCTGGCTATTGTAGATAATTCTGCTATAAACATCGGGGTGTATGTATCCCTTTTTTTTTTGTCATTCTAGCTAAGTAATTTTTTTATTTTTAATAAAATTAAAATGGTTTATTTTTAATAAAAATTATTTTTAATAAAATAAAAACTTTCATTTAGATTTCAGTCAGTTAACATACAGCGTAGTATTAGTTTCAGGTGTACAATATAGCATATTTGTGTACAACACACAGGATACAAAATCAATGTACAGAAATCATTTCTGTATGTTGCATTTCTTTTCTTTCTTTTTTTTTTAGAGAGGGAGCAGGGGTAGAGGCAGAGGGAGAGAGAATCTTAAGCAGGCTCCATGCCCAGCGCAGAGCCCGACATGGGGCTTGATCTCACAACCCCAATATCACGACCCGAGCCAAAATCATGAGTCAGATGTTTACTGAACCATCCAGGCGCCCCAGAAATCTGTTGCATTTTATACACCAATAATGAAGTAGCAGAAAGAAATCAATTCCATTTACAATTGTACCAAAAACAAAAGATACCTAGGAATAAACCAAAACAAAGATGTAAAGATCTGTACTCTGAAAACTATAAAACACGGATGAAAGAAATAGAAGACAACACAAAGAAATGGAAAGACATTATATGCTCATGGGTCGAAAGAACAAATATTGTTTGTCTCTACTACCTAAAGCAAGCTACACATTCAATGCAATCCCTATCAAAATACCAACAGCATTTTTCACAGAACTAGAACAATCCCAAAATTTGTATGGAACCACAAAAGACTCCAAATAGCCAAAGCAACCTTGAAAAAGAAAAGCTAAGCTGGAGGCATCACAATTGCAGACTTCCAAGTTATAGTACAAAGCTGTAGTGATCAAAACAGTATGATGCTGGCACAGAAAGAGACACATAGATCAGTGGAACAGAATAGAAAACCCAGAAATGAACTCACAACTATATGGTCAATCTTCAACAAAGCAGAAAAGAATATCCAGTGGGAAAACGAAGTCTCTTCAACAAATGATGTTGGGAAAACTGGCCCACTTAATTGCGCCATACACAAAAATAAATTCAAAATCAATTAAAGACCTAAATGCAAGATCTGAAACCATAAAGATCCTAGAAAACACAGTCAGTAACTTCCTTGATATCAGCCTCATTTTCTGTTCATTTTTCTTCCCTATATACTAGATATATTTCAAATAGAATTTGGATCACATTCTATACATTGTTACATCTTCTCTTCCTCATTTAATACATCTTTATCTCTTTCTAGGTCAGATTCATTCTTAGTGGCTGCATTGTTTTCCATCTCATGAAAGCTTTATCAGTTCCCCTATTGATGGGTTTTGGGGTCATACCAGTTTTTTTTAATAAAGATTTTATTTATTTATTTGACAGAGAGATCACAGGCAGAGAGGCAGGCAGAGAAGGGGAAGCAGGCTCCCTGCTGAGCAGAGAGCCCAATTTGGGCTTGATTCCAGGACCCTGAGATCATGACCTGAGCCAAAGGCAGAGGCTTTAACCCACTGAGCCACCCAGGTGCCCCTACCAGTTTTTTAATATTATAAATAACTGCAGTGAGCATACATCTGTGTACATTTCTTTCATTCAGCAAACACTGGTTGTGCACTTACTACATATTAGATATTATGCTAGGCGCTATTTGTACAGCATTGAATGAAACTGATGTAATTTTCACCCCGCGAAAGTAGAGTCCAAGTCTCATTATTCAGATTAAAAACCACAAGCCCGCACGCAAATGCGGCGGCGGGGTGGGGGGTGGGTGGGGCGGGGCCTGAGGTGCCGCGCGCGCGCACTCCAGCTGTCGGTCAGGTGACTGCCTTTCCCCGGCAACGGCTTGTTTTTAGCAACCGGCGGCGGTCTGGCGGTGGTCCGGGCGCAGCTGTCCGGGGCTGGAGGCACCTGTCATGAATCCGCCGGGACCCCTGGGGGTCCTGGAGGAGAAGGAGGAGGAGCACTTGTCCACCCCGATTCTTGGGCCGTCCATACATTCTGACAATCCGCAGGAGCGGATCCAGGCCCGGCGCCTCCGCATCGCGGCGCGCCTAGAAGCCCGGAGGCGGTGAGCTGGGCGGTCTGGGCGGGTCCTCAGCGGAGCGCCCCGGGTGCCGGCGACGCAGGGCGGGGACGAGGCGGGCGCCTTGCCCCGGCGGGAGGTCCTGAGGGGAGCGGCGGGCGGGCTCCGGGTGTGAGCGGAAAGATAGGCGGTGAGATAGGAACAGTTTCTTCCACAAGGTTCCAACAAGCAAAGTATGGGATATGAAGACATTCAACACACTTGTCGTCAAAGACGGAAAGAATAGTCCCCTCAGCACTATTACTGAGAGCCAGCTGTGCCATGCACAGCGAGCAGTGCACTGAAGACACGGGCCATCCCTCACCTCCCCGCAGAGGTCTTTCTTTCCTTCTTCCCTCCCAGCCAGCCTTCCCTCCACAAGCATTTCTGTAGTGGACCTCAGCTGTCACTTCTGCTGGTCTCAGTGGCTTATCTGGTTGTATGACACAAACCCTCATCCCTGAAGGGTCTGAGACTGATAATCATACCCTTCTCAGGCCAGGGGAGTTGCACCTGTCCATTCGCGGACACAGTGGGCTGTCATAAGGGGGTACCAAGAGGCACTTGCATGATCTTCTGAATTCCTGAACACCCTCACTGTGTGACAGCACTTGTACCTTGTCCTGGTGGCCAGGGTCAGCTACCCTATCAAGATGGTGACTTCTTGTCTGCTGGCCATTTGGATACAAGGGGCCCAGGGTGGTGTGGCAGTGTTCCAACAAAGCTTTACTTATTGACACTGCAATTTGAATATCATATAATGTTCATGTGTCACAAAATATTCTTTAGATACTGATCTTGTTTTCTGAATTCATTTTTTAGAGAAGTTTTAGGTTCGCAGCAAAATTGAGGGGAAAGTACAGAGATTTCCCAGTACACTACCTGCCCCCGTGCATGCACAGCCTGTCCCACTATCAGCATCCACCAGAGTGGCACATTTGTTGCAAATGATGAAACTGAGTTGACACATCACCACCCTAAGTTCATAGTTTACATCATGATTCACTCTTGGTGTTCTATGGATTTTGACAAATGTAATGACATGTGTCCACTATTATGGTATCATACAGAATTGTTTCATTGCCCTAAAAATCCTTTGTGCTCTGCTTAGTCACTTGATCTTTTTTTTTCCTCTAACTATTAAGAAGTGTAAAAATCATTCTTCGCTTGTGAGCCCTACAAAAATCGGTGGGTCATATTTGGCTCACAGGCCAATCTGATGTAATGGATCAATGTGATGTTCTGCGGGATATCCAGATGGTCCTGATCTCTTCAGACTATATTTTGACCGAGATCAGGAGAGTTAACGTGACCGTGTACGTGTGTGGGTTATACGAGTAAACATTATCATCTGTCGCATGTAAATGTGAACTTCCTGATCCTTTTTTCTTGATTGAGGTAGAAAATAACACATTTGGCCCAATCAGCAGCCACCTTGTGTGTACCTGAGACCACCCCAATCTGCTCTGGCAAAGATACCACACCTGCATGGCAGCCGCGATCAGGACAAGTCCTTGGCTGAGCTTGCGGTATTGATAATCATTTTCTCAGATCCATCCAGTTTTTGCAGGGGCCAGAGCTGTGATTTAAATGGAGACTTGATAGGGACCACCCCTCCTGTATCCTTGAGATCCTTAAGGGTGACACTAATCCTCCATCTCCTCTTACCCTCCTGTTTATGGTTGTTTTTATGTACTCAGGTGCAGTTTTAAAGACATCCATTCGGCCTTCCCTGCCATGATAGCTCTTACCCACAGGCCAAGGACTTAATGTGGGAGCTTCTCAAATTCCGAAGTATGTTGAGATCACTCTGATTGCTCTTTGAGGGAATGGCTTGGAAAAGTCAGAAGTGTAATTAAGGAGAGCACTTAGGAAGCCATTGCATCGATTGGGGTGAGGGATGAAGTTGGTCTGGTGGGATTGGAGAGAAAGCAGATGTACTCAAGACATGTTTTAGAGCTTAAACTGACTGGATACCCTGGTTTTGGACATGCTGGTCAAAGACAGGGACAAGGCAACAATGGCTAGAACAGCTGGGTAGATGGTAGTGCCTTGTATTGGAATGATAAAGACAGCAACCGGGGGAAGTGAGGCAGGAGGATTTGGAAATCAGAGAGTTTGGCTTTGGACATATTAAATGAAATTGGATTTTGGAAGACATTAAAACTGAGATGTCTATTAGGCAGTTGGACATGGGTCTGAAACTCAGAAGAGAATTCTGGATTAGAGAGGTCAGTGCTGAGAGTCAACAGCATTATGATTGTATTGAAAACCATGGGAATGGATTGACTTACACTGGAAAAGAGGATAAAAAGATGAGAGGAGGGCTCATGCCAAGCCCTAAGAAAGCTGTGCATTTAGAAATGGATAGAAAAGGAAACACTGACAGAGGGTTATCGCCATGATCTAAAGATGCCATAGAGTGGCCAGTGGTGCTGGTGGGAAAACGAGTATGCGAGGTGCAGAGGTGGACATGATGAATTTCACACCCCGAGCAGGGGAGTTTTTAAAATAATAATAGCCTGAAAAGGAAAACGGACAGTGAACATTTTCTTCGATTGAACTTTGTTTATATAACCAGGCCAGTGACAAAATTTTAAAAAATAAAAGTAAAATTTATAATATGAAACAAGAAAACAGGAACAGATCGATACCTTTTAATTACATTACTTTATTTTGGGCGGGGGGCGGGAGGAGGAAGGAAAAACACGAAGAAGTGTTTCCAAAAGGAGTCTGCGAGGTTTAGAGAATGATTACATGTAGAATGACAGAACTAAGCTAACTGGAGTTCAGCTTCTTCGTGTTTTCAATAGCTGGGCTGTTGTTCATGTCAAATCCCTCTTTTTTTTTTTTTTTTTTAAGATTTTACTTATTTATTTGAGAGAGAGAGAGCACAGAGGGGAAGGGAGAGGGAGAGAAGCAGACTCGCCAAGCAGAGAGCCCAACACAGGGCTGCATCCCAGGACCCTGAGATCATGACCTGAGCTGAAGGCAGACGCCCAACTGACTGAGCCACCCAGGCGCCCCATATGACAAATCCCTCTTGTGCTGGGAGATGTAGTACCCTGGGGGTTGGGGATGTGCACTGTGCCTCAGTGAGCTGGGACAGCAGAACCATTTCAAACATGCCCTCAGAACACATGTGTGCAGCTGAGTCTGTGTGTGTCACAGGCCAGCTGTATTCTTCGTGTTCTCTGAATTAACTTCCTTGTTAAAGGATAAGACATAGAAAGGTGCTGTATCGAAGCCTACATGTATATTATTTTTTCTTAAGATTTTTTAAAAAGTAATCTCTACACTCAACATGGGGCTCGAACTCACAACCCTGAGATTAAGAGTCTCATGTTCTTCTGACTGAGCCCGACAGGTGCCCCCATATATGTTATTAAAAATTAACAGTAGCTGCAGAAATTGTTTAGAACTTAGATTAACAGAAGATTTTTCAGAAAGGAGTGTTTTATCACTGACCTTGTTTTATTGTTGGCAGAGGTCGATAATAATAAGCAGACTTGTAGTCCATTGTATCATTTTAAAATGATCTGTAGGCTCCTTGATTGCCTCTGGTGCCCACCACCCTAAGTGCTGGGGCCTAAGTATGCCATTGAGGTGTAGTTTTAGGGAAGAAGCTGTTAATAGAATCAAATGTCAAATAAAAATAAAGAACAGGATTAGTGGGCTAAAACTCCTGAAAATCCCAGTCTCTGCTGTCTCAGCTGAAGTTTGAAATTCCTGGAGATGTGACTCCAGAGTAAGGATGGCAGATGGAACACATACATTTATCTTGGATCTCTATCAAAACTCCATTAGCATGACATTTAAAGGGATTAAATAAAAAAGACATAAACCCAAAAAGTCAAGCAAAACAGAAGGGACTCAACAGCAACAACATTTGGAAGCTGGGAAGCATAAGGACAGATGGTAAATGGTCTCGCAGATTCAAGACTATGGAAATATAAGCTAGTAGTGAGGAAAGCCGAGAGCCCCCCCTTGATTTACTCTGCAGTAAATCTGCAAAAGACCAGGAAATCGGAAGCATCAGGTTCAAGTGGAAGTAGAGGCGGAGAAGGGGACTAAAATCAGGAAAATGGTTTGGAAAAATTAATAGTTGGATGCCAGGAAACTTTTTCCCACCTTGCACTAAAGATGGGAGGTTTGGAGGAAGTAAATTGGAGGATCTACGGTTTGGGGGGCGCTGGGCAGAGACGAGGCAGAAACACTGTACTAAACACAAGGGGCTTCTGTGGCCCAGGTACGCTGCTGCTGAGACCTTGCAGTCCTTCTGCCCATTCTGGGAATATGGGCAAGGTGGAGCTTCACAACGCAGGCAGGAGACTGAAGTCTCTCTGGAAAATTTGACCAGCTGCCAAGGAAGGATTTAAAGACTCTTTAAGCCTCTGCCTTCGGCTCAGGTCATGATTTCAGGGTCCTGGGATGGAGCCCCGCATCAGGCTCTCTGCTCAGCGGGGAGCCCCCCTCTCTCTGCCTGCCTCTCTGCCTACTTGTGATCTCTCTCTCTGTCAAATAAATAAATAAAATCTTAAAAAAAAAAAAATAAAGACTCTGACGTTCAGAGTTGCCCACCAGGCGCTCCAACTAGATGGTCCTGCGCCGAAGTTCACTATTGTCAGGCTACACCCTTGCATTCAGAACTTCCTTCAGCTCCTCAGTCTTAATGGTGACAAGGCAGCCAGAGATTTCTAGACGTCTGAGGAAAGTCTTTATCATGAAAGGTAGACGCCAAAATGAACACACAGAAAAAAAGCAACTTAGGAAGAACTTGAGACTATGTAGGAAAAAAAGACAACAGTAATACAACAAAATGACTATCCTTCAGACTATCCTCAGCGAAAAAAGAAACGATATTGCAACCACAGAACAAGAATAGGATGCTGTTAAAAGGGGTGGTGAGAGAACAAAATAGAGCTCTTGGAAATTAAAAAATATGATAGAGATGGAAAACTGTAGAAGGGTTAGGAAATAAAGGTCATGAAATTGCACAGAAGATAGAACAAAAAGAAAAGCAGAAACTAGGCGGGAAAAAGATTTTTCAAAATTAGAGGACCGGTCCAGCAGATCTAGTCTCTCCTTTCTAGATCCATAAAGAAAGGGCAGAACAAATAGAGGGGAGGAAACGACCACTGGAAGTATGCAAGAAAATTGACCAGAACTGAAGTTCATGAGTTTCCCGCTTGGGGGGAACGCCCGACTGAAAATATTCAGCCCAGTGGATGAAAGTAGACCCACTCACGGGCACGTCATTGAGAAAGTTCAGAGCATTACTGAAAAACCCAAGTTCGGCTGCCGGTTGCCCCTAAAGCCAGTACGCAAGAGACGAGTTTTGATTGCAAAGGAATATGAGCTTTATTAAGGGGGCCAGCCATCTGGGGAGAAGGCAACTCCGATGTTTCTGCCTGAAGATTTTTAGAGGAACTTTAGGGCAGTTAATCAGTAAAAGGGGAGCACAGTGGTCTTAACCCTTCTTGATTGCCTGCAGACTCAGTGGTGCCAGCTACAGACCTTAGCCGGTGCTCAGAGGTTGTGTATTGGTGCCCTGGGGGTGGGGAGGTTGTGCCAGAGGGTTTCTTCTGGAGGCTTTCTATGCCTATGCTTTCTATGCCTAAACAATGCAATGCCTAATCTATAGATACACAAAGAAAGGTTTAGTTAATCGATCATGTGGGCTAAAAGTGCTTGCTAGGACTTTAAGACTACTGGTTGGCTGGAGCGACTTCAGGGTTTTGAAATAGCAACACTGGAAGGTAGAAGACACTGCAGCGACCCTCTCAAAATTCTGAAGGAAAATGATTTCCAACCCCAAACTGGAAATCCAGCCAAGCAATCAGTGAAGTGCCAATTATTTAAATCCTGAGAGGGGACTTTGATTGGTCAGGAGGTGGGGTATTCAAGAAGATGGCGGCTCCATGGAGACCGCATGGGTGGGAGCCCCGAGGAAGCAGTTTCCCGAAACTGAGGGAAACCTGAGGAGAGAGAAGTCTCTTTGGGGATGACTCCTTTGGGGAATATGCTAGGTCAAGCAAGCAAAACAAAACAAAACAATAAATTTCTAGTAGCCCTGTTAAAGTAAACAAAACAGGTGAAATTAAATTTTATCATTTATTTTATTTAACCCACTATATAAAAATATTCTTTTAACATATAGTCAGTATAAATTATATTGAGATATTTTACTTTGTTTTTTTATTCAAAGTCTTCAAAAATCCAGGTAGTTTGTATTTTATACTCACAGGACATTTCAGTTTGGATCGGCCACTGGTGGTTAGTGGTTCCCTTTACTGGACGATGAAGTCCTAGGAAAGTCAGAAATGGTAAGGAAAAGGCAGCAATGGGATTCCAGTGAAAACTAGATTAGTAAGAGTTCTTTCTCTTTCTGAAGCACTGGTCTTTGCTCTAGGAAGTGGAGCAACTGGAAGGATTATTTAGATGGAGTTGGTTACTTAATTGGTGGTCAAAGTAGAAAGTCAAGAGAACCAGTGCATTTTGTGTGATAGTGGGAAAACGATGCACCCAGCAACGTCGGAAGACCTGAGTCGAACGGAACACTTAATTCTGTTAGCAATGGCAAAGCGTAGATTGAGTAAGAATAGGGAAGTGCGTGAAATGACAAGAAAGTAAATGGGGTTTTGGTAGACTTGGAGTGGGGTGGGTGTCGTAACTCAACTCCACATTTCAAAAATGCTGTTAACACTGTAGCACGGAGCTGAACTTTGAACAAAGGGAGTGGAAATGGAAGTCAGTATTAAAAAAAATCAAGAAAGAACGAGGCAAAGAGATTTGCTTGTTGCACCGTGGGTGAGGTCCTAATAGGATGGTTTCATTTTTCTTATGCACTGGGAGTCCTCGTGGCCAACTGCATGCCAGAGGGGAGAGGGGACCTCCGTGTTGTAAATGAGGTAGAGGTTGGTGGGGTCATTCCCCCATGCCTCCTCTAAAGAAGCCCATAATCTGGAACCTTATTTTACCCCCTCCTCTTTGGTTTTATTTTTTGATTAACACACACATGTATATGCTGTTGGTAAAATTTATGCAATACAAAAATATAGAGACTCGAAATCCTCAGTAAAGTTCCCTTTCCTTAAATAGCTACCGTCATCTGTTAAGTCATATGTCCTTCCAAAAAATTCCTATGTGTATATAAGCCTATTTTAAAAAGAAAATGTATATTATACTTTCCATATTGTTCTACAACTGGCTGTTTTTACTTAACCGTCATGGATGTCTTTGCATACTGCTAGATATTACATCATTCTTTCTATAGGCTACAAAATAGTTTCTTTCTTTCTTTTTTTTTTTTTAAGATTTTGTTTACTTATTTGAGAGAGAGACAGACAGAACTTGAGCAGGGGGAGAAGCAGGGGGAGAGGCAGAAGCAGACACCCTGCTGAGTGGGGAGTCCAGACGCAGACTTGGTCCCAGGACCTGGGGATCAAGACCTGAGCTGAAAGCAGACACTTAACTGACTGAGCCACCCAGGCGCCCCCCCAATTTTTTCTTACATTGTTGTCTCATAAGCTCTTAAACAGGCAGGTATTAGCGAGGATTAATGTGTGTGTAGGAATGTTTCCATGTTTCTGCTAGTAGAGTCAGTGCTGTAATAATCATTCTTGTGCAGATTTCTCTGAGTACTTTCTGCAGAAAATTCCTGAAGGTTGAGTTGGAGGGGAGGCATATTTAAGTTTGTGATAAACCTTGCCGGATCGCCTTTTAGACAGGTTGTTACACTTCACATCCCCACCTGTGGAGTGGTGTGAGTAGTTGGGCACCCACACCTGGCCCACACCTGATATTATCAACCATTTATTTATTTATCTCTCTGTCTATTTATTTATTTTTTAAAGATTTTATTTATTTGTCGGAGAGAGAGAGAGATAGCACACAAGTGAAGGGAGTGCCAGGCGGAGGCAGAAGCAGGCTCCCCGCCGAGCAAGGAGCCCGATGTGGGACTTGATCCCAGGATCCTGGGATCATGACCTGAGCAGAAGGCAGACGCTTAATGACTGAGCCACCCATGCATCCCATTATCAACCTTTTAAATCTTTCCTCGTCTGGTGTGGAGAATAATGATACCGCACAGGGTTCTCAATTTCATTTCTCAGGTTCTATGTGAAATTGAATGTATTTTCAAATGTCTATTTGCCTGTTGTATTTCTTCTGTAAATTGCCTGTCCACATCCTCTGCCAGTTTTTCTAATTGGTATTTTGTCTTTTTTGTATTGATTTGAAAGAGCCTGTTCTATTTTCTAAATGGCAACATTTTGTCAAGTATCTTTTATGACTTTATCCCTTGAATCAAGGAGAAGAGTTTTAAATTTTAAGAAGCAAAGTCTCTCAATCTTTTTATTTTTTTCTAGGTTTGGTCTTATTCTAAGATGGGTTCTCCCCTGTATTTACTTCTAGTGTTTTTATGATTGTGTTTTTTAATATTTAAATTTTTATCCTTATGGGATGTATTTTCATATATGGTATGATGCACTATGGAAACTCTAAATATAGAATCCACATACTAGAAATAACTTTAGCTTCTCTGCTTTCTCCCATCACAGGGAAGTGCTTGGAGAATATTTAGATGGGAAGAAAGAGAGTGAGGAGGATCAAAGCAAGAGCTACAAGCAGAAAGAAGAAAGCAGACTGGTATGAGCTGGGTGGCATATGGGTCCTGTCCGCCAGTGACACGAGGGAGCTGGATATGACGTCATGGTTTTCATACTTAGAACAGAAGAATCTCAAGAGAGATTCCACATTCCTGCCTTTAGTTAGGCAGAAGTGAATTTGAATCTTTCCCATTTCCAGAGCTCTCTAGGAGTGAGCTTCCATTTTATCCTGCAGACTATTCATTGGAGCAAGTCCAGATTTTTAAGCTGCCCATTCAGGGCCTTCTGTTTCTGTCCTAACTTCAGTCTTCTCTCCCACCGATACCGACCTTGGGCCTTCACTCTGGCTTGGCCGATCCGCTCACTCACCTCCAGTGGGGGCTCCGCTCTTCCTGTTCTGTGTGCCTCTGATCTTCCGGGATGCCAATCCCTCCCCTCCCGCCCTCCCTGCTCTCCTCTGCCTTTCTCTTCTCTCCTCTCATCAGGACGCCTTCCCATACTTCAAGACCTTCTCAAGTCCCAACCGGAGAGGACTGCAAGTCCAAGATTTCTCCGCAGCCCAGGCACCTTTAATTCACACACCGCATACTTCTCTGTGCCACGCGTTTCATTTTAGACCGTTTTCTCCCTTGTAGGACTTCCGATGTGCATGCCTGCAGTATCCCCAGTGGAGTTGTAAGCCCTGTGAGAGCCAGAGCCTCTCCGTATACCTGGGGAGTAGTGCAGAGCTTATACTCAATAACCACTAAAAAGAAAGTCATTGATGGCTCTCGCACGGCAATGCCGGGGCTCCTGGGATGTTTAATAGAGGACTTGGAACAACAGGTGCAGGAAGAATGAACAACAGTTCCAAACAGCAAGCAGAACTGGCGAAGTGCTGCATTTAATTAATTGCTAAATGAATATCACAGGGCAGCGGGATGGTAGGAATTGAGGGAAGGAAAAGGGCTGCCCAAGCGGGCCCGATGGGGGAAGGTTACATGGAGAAAGTGGGATTTGAGCTGCATCTTGGAGAAATAGGTGGGACTATAAAAGCACAGAGGAGAGAGAGCATTTCTGGTGGATGTTGAAGTGCACTTACTGGGAGAAAAAAAATACTCAAGTTACTGAAATGTCATCATAGAGCAAAGAGAGCTATAGAGACACTTGAGCGAACTGTATGGTACTGGGTCGAGGGTGAGATGCCTTATGGGGGCGGGGAGAGCACCGAGCTGCGGCGTGTTCTTGGTCCTGATCCGGTGCTCACTGTGACGTTGATGAGCCATCCCCCCTGTCTGGACTGGGGTCACTTTGTCAAAGTGTCAGTCATCTCTGAGCATCGCTGGGTAGGATCAAAAGGGTATTGTATATAATCTGGAACCTCCTGTTACAGTTTATACTGCCATGGTCTTGAAAATACTGAAATACGGCTCATCTGGAGCACTCTTTGAGTGTGAACCCAAAGAGATAATGTTGTTTTCATTAGCAGCTTTTCAAGCTTCTTTTCACTTACGACTTAAGTCATGTAAAGTGTTGGCATAGAAAAGAAATGTATAAAAACCAAATGCTGCCTTCCTTAATATCAAGATATTAATAACCGGTTCTACTCTAAGACTTGGACAGGAAGGGCCACTGTCCTTGGCCCTACACCTTATCAGTCATTTTTAATTGGTGATTCTTTTGCTTCCTATTTAATCTTGCTCCAATTTTATAAAGATATTCTTTCCAATTTTCTTGTAGAAGCTTTATTGTTCTATCATTTACATTTTAGTCTGTAATCCCATCTCGAATTGATTTTTGTGGGTGGTGTAAAAGTAAGGCTCAAGGTCACTGTTTTGTATATGGATTTTTAATCGACCCAGCACCATTTATTGAAAAGATCATCCTTTCCCCACTGCTCTGCAATACACCTTTGTTGTGAGTCAGGTGATCACATGTGTGGATTTGTTTCTAGATTCTCTATTCTGTTTTATTGGTCTACTTGTCTGACTTTACACCAGTTCCACACTATTTTAACTACTGTAGCCTTATGACAGGTCTTGACATCTGGTGGAGTAGGTCCTCCAATTCTGTGGTTCTTCAAATTGCCTTGGCTATCCTTGACCTTTTACATTTCCATATAAATTTTACAATTGGCTTGTCAGTTTCCACCAAAAAACCTGCTGGGATTTTTAAAAGTGTTATTTATATATTTTAGAGAGAGAGCTGTGTGTGTGTGTTTGGGGATATTGGGGTTAAGGGGAGGGGGGGAGAGAGAGAGTCCTCAAGCAGACTCCTGCTGAGCGTGGAGCCTGACGTGGGGTTCAATCCCAGGACCCTGAGATCATGACCTGGACCGAAATCAAGAGTCAGCCACTTAACCCACGAGCCACCCAGCTGTCCCTCGATTGAACCTATAGATCAATTTGGGAAAGAATTAATATCTTACCAACAATGAGATTTACAGTCCATGAGTATAAAATAGCCCTCCAGTTATTTAGATATTCTTTAATTTTGCTCAACGATGTCTTACACTGAATTGTGTAAGACATGATTCACGGACCTGTACCCCTGAAGCAAATAATACATTATATGTTAATAAAAAAACAAAAACAATATCTTACACTTTGTGTTGAGGCTCTAAGTGTTTATTGCTGATATATAAAAGTACAATTGGTTTTTGAATAGTGACCTGATATTCAGCAACTTTGTCAAATTCACTTGTTAATTCTAATAGTTGTCCTGTGGTTTCTTTTGTTTGTGTGTTTATTTTTTTTACATATATAATCATATCTGAAAACGACAGTTTTATCTTTTCCTGTGTCTGTTGGTCTGTTGGTGACTGTAACATTTTCAGTTTTACTTCGAGTCTGAAATACTTGATTCAGAAATTTCTGATGTTTGCATTGTGTGAGCAGAAAATAGAAAATTGTTCAAAAACTACAGGAAAGCCTTTACTTCCTTAGGCATGTAAAACCATTTGGTACAAGTGCTAAAACTGTAGCCATTTAAAAAAAATCTGGCGTCCCTCTGGATAGGGTTAAGGCTCCCGTTCCGTATTCATTAAAACTGCATTTCCAAATGTTCTTAGGAGGGTGAGATGAAATAGAATCTCTGATCGTTTCAGGTGAGATGAAATAGAATTTCATCTCTGTACGGAGATGTTTATAGGTTCTTTGTTCAGAAACAATCTGAGGGCTGGAGAATTTGTAAGTTCCAAAACAGACTTAGGAAAACGTAGGCATAGCCTAAGGATACCTGAACTTTTTGTTGAAATCCTGTCATCGCCCCAAGGTCAGGAGTGAGGACACTGATGTGGAATTCAAGGAGGGATTTATGTATTTATTTATTTACTTACTTATTTATTAAAGATTTTATTTATTTGAGAGAGAGAGAAAGCAGGAGCATGAGCACATGCGTGTGTGTGGGGTGGGGGAAGGGCAGAGGGAGAAGCAGACTCTCCACTGAGCAGAGAGCCTGATGCGGGGCTCGATCCCAGGACCCCAGGATCAGGACCTGAGCAGAAGGCAGACACTTCACCGACTGAGCCACCCAGGCGCCCCTCTAACTTCTTAAATTCTGCTTTGTTTTCAGAAATTGACTAAACTGCTGCTCTGTGGCACTGAGTTGGTGACAAATATCCAGGTGGCTACAGATATCAGAGAGATCCACAGGAGAGTGGAAGAAGAGGAGATCAAGCGGCAGAGGTGAGGAACCTGCTCTGCAGCCTGGGGGACGTGAGGACATCTCTTCCGTGGGTCCCCAAATTCTCCCCAACTGTTGGAAAGTGGCTGTGTCAAACTCAGTCTAGCAGAATCCTCCTACTGCGCCTTAGGAATGAATCTCTTCCTTCCCTCCCTGCTTTCCTCCCTTCTTCCCGCTTCCCCTACACCGCCATTTTAGCTCATCTCCGCAACAGCATGGTATTAATGTTTTCAGTTGTTCAGCCTAAGGAATTCCTTCAGCACCTTTACTAGCTTTACCAGTATGCAGTTGGTGACTTTATTCTTGCGACTTCCCGCTGCCTGCCTTGGGCTGTGCCCAGCCCGAAATTGGCTGATTTCCCAGCCAAGGAGGTAGGCTGTGTCCTGTGACGGAGGAAAAACTGCAGGTCTTAAGTGGCAGACTTACAGGATAAATGTGGGCTTTGGAAAAATGACCTGGCTCTTGTTTTTCATTTTTTGAGGCCAAAAGTCAAGTGAATTATAATATGTACTCTGTGCTCTAGCTCGGAAGGGAGGCGAGAAGGAGAGCGGGGAGTGTGAGGTTCAGTTGTGACTCCTGTCCTCTAGGGGTTGGCGCTCTTGTCGGGAGGCAGCCTCCTGGGATGACAGTCTGTG
The DNA here is from genome assembly GCA_028534135.1 of Potos flavus. Taxonomy (NCBI): domain Eukaryota; kingdom Metazoa; phylum Chordata; class Mammalia; order Carnivora; family Procyonidae; genus Potos; species Potos flavus. Next base: position 17,575,179 of record CM052885.1, read on the forward strand.
AAGGTAGGGAGAGTCCTGGCATACGTCCTAGTGGCCGTTCCTGGGGGGGTTGGGGGAGCTCACCTCTCATCCTCATGCTTCCCTTCAGTCTGGTCCCCTCCTCAGTACACTTCATCACAGAGTCTCTTTTGGAATTTCTGGAAAGGCCATGCCGATTTTCCATTGCTTAATGGCTGAGTTCCCCTATTTGTATGGTCCCCTGGTCATTTACTGGTAATTTGGGAGAGGAACGGCCACACCACTGCAGTCATGTCGATAACCAGAAATAATAACATGGGTACCCTTTGTTGAGGGACCGCTGCGCTGAGCGTCGTCTCACCTAACCCCGGGAGTAGCTGTAGGAAAGTACATGCTCTCATCCTCCCTCTTACAGAGGAGAAAAACGTAGCTTGCTGGGGCTCAGGGACTTGATTCAAGTTGAGAATCTGTTAGTGGCAAAGTCAGGCCTTGGTCACCGGAGTCGTACAGCTTGTCACAGAAGTACGTGACAAACTGACTCTCAATCCACACGCATGTGTGCATGTGTAAGTAGGTATAGCTTTAAGGTTCATCTGCTTTTGTTATGGGTCACCTTGGTTATTTGGTCTCCTTGCTGCCAGTCAGTCCTTAAGCTAAAAGAAGGTTCCTCAGAGGCTGGTTTGGTTTTGAGCGAAGGTATGTGGGAGCAGTGCTTGGGGCCCAGGCCTGGTGTCTCAGACTCTCGAGAACTGGCCTGCTTCAGCACGAGGCAGCTTCCAGAGCTGGGCTGGCGTGGCCACTGTGTTTGTATCCACAGACTCGAGAAGCTGGAGAACGAAGTCAAGACCAGCCAGGACAAATTTGATGAGATCACCGCAAAGTGGGAGGAGGGCAAACAGAAGAGAATTCCCCAGGACCTGTGGGAAATGCTCAACACCCAGCAGGTGCACTGCGCCGGACTGATCGAGGACAAGAATAAGCTGATCAGCGAGTTACAGCAGGCAAGACTCCCAGCCCTGACCCTGCTGCGTGGGCTCAGGCTGGGGGATTTGACTGGCTCCTTGGTTTGCTCTTCCTGAAGGGAAAAATGGGGAGGCCTCACTTCGCTACTTGGATTATTGTACCACTCAGGCAATAAATTCAACCAGAAGGAAAAGCTTTGGAGAAATCTGAGAATTATTGGTGACCTTAGAAACATGTATGTTCGTAGCCAATGCTGTGTCAGATTTTATGTTTTCAATTAAGGAATGGCACATAGTCTGTAGTGGATAGAGTCCCATGTTGGATCCTGGATCGTCCGTGGGGGCACCCCAGGCTGTCTGGGAACTTACAGGGAGATTTGCAGCAACTAGTCACGGAGGGTTTGATCCCCGGCTGCTCGGTCCGGCTTTGCCCGGAGCTGAGGCCACTCCGCTCTGTCTGCGTGTGCCTTCTCTTGGGTGTCCTCAGATTCTTCTGAGGTCACTTTCACTGTTGCTAGTGTTCACAGATACTGAAGAGTGAGGTCCTGGGGAGTACGCTCGGCACCTCTTGCTTCCGTCTTATTTGGAGACCAACCTTTGGTCGCTCTTCTCTAGGAGTTGAAAACAAAAGATGACCAGTATGTGAAGGATTTGAAGAAACAGTCAGATGACATCTGCCTGCTGCTGGAGAGGATGGAAGAACAAGTGAAGCACGTCATGAAAACCTTCCGTCAGGAGCTGAATTACATCGAGGTAGCGGTGTGATAGAGCTGCCTTCTGTCTGGGGAGGGGGGTGTGCGGCCCCGGGTGGGGGGCGGCCCCTGGGAGGAGGGCTAGGTCTGCCCTGACCGCCCCGGGTATCTTGTCCTCTGGTGTCGGCCCCTTCATTTGTTTACCCATTCATTCATTCACCCAACAAGTATTCACCAAGCACCTACTATGTGCCAGACACCGTCCTGGGGGCCGTGGATATAGCTATGAGCAAAACAAAGTCCTCGATGGAGTCTGTATTCTAGCAGGAGACAGCTAGACAGTAAACAGATAAACTACTAAATATATAGTTGGACAGGTGGTAAAAAGTGCTTTGCAAGAAAATAAAACCATGTAAGGATAAGAAGAGTGGAGGAAGGGGGCACGTGAGCTGTTTATTTGTTGTATTTATGGCCGCCTGGGGGTGGGGGCATGGGAAAACAGGTTCAGGAACCAATACTTTGAATTTGAATGAAATGTTAAGGATTGAGATTGAGACCAGTCTTTCCAGAATGGAAGAGAGCCAAGAGGGTGGGGACCTCTCTGTTTGGATTATTATAGACTCCTTTCTGCATTCGTTGGCCTACCTTTTGTGAGCAACGTGCCCCTTTGTTTCGTGGGAACCCCAACGATGGCGCAGCCCTCGGTGTGATTGAAGCGCTTGCCCGGGCTTGCCCCGTCGCTCCACCGAGGGCCCTGGCCTGCCTCCAGCTCCCTCCTCTGATGGTGCCTGAGCCACAGGGCAGTTGGCACATTTCCTCTCGAAATTTGTGGGAAGTCTGGACTTCATAACACTAATTTCCATGTAACTCGTTCTGTAGCCCTTCGGTTGTACGAAACTTGGCAAGGTTGCATTTGGATTTGACTTGGACTGCCCGGTTGGTACATGGCCCCTGGTGCAGTTACGAGTTCTTTCCTCCTGTGGAACCTGCCTAATCCAGACAGACACAAGAGCCCTCTTCCTTCTTGGTCGTAGAAAGCATTTGAGATAGAGCGACAAGAACTGCTGGCCAGTAATAAGAAGAAATGGGAGCGGGCCCTGCAGGCTCACAATGCCAAAGAGGTAAAGGGGTGGTGGGCGGGGGAGCGGCAGGGGACATGTCAGGGGTGCTCCGTGGGGTCTGGGCTGGTACCTGCGTGGCGGAACTCACTAGCCTTTATGCGTTGGGGAGGATTGCCATGGGGAGGATTGCCATGGCAGACGCTTACTACTCCACTTCGTGGTTAGTCCATGTGGCCGTGCGGGTGGCGGCTGCCTCTGGTGGTGACATTTGCTTCTGGCGGCGGTGAATACCACCTTCCTCTGCAGCTCACTGGGGTTCCTGTGGTCCTGTCCCTCTCTTCTTTGTTCCCAGGCTTCTACCCCAGCCACAGATATTTGTGGCCCAAGAGGATGTTTTAAAGGGTGTGGGGTTAGCACTTTACTTCAGAGACATAAAGAACAAAGAAATAGCTTGACCAAGATCCAGTGGGTTTTTTTTGAGAAATACAAACGTCTGACCCCAGGGCCCATGGCCGGTTTCTTAATGGAGCGGTCCTCTTGGAGTCTCTCAAGTAAGGGGGCTCCAGAGTAAGGTAAACAATACAGAGCCTTGGGGCCCAGGAGCGTCTGAGGGCCGACCGACTCCCTCCAGACTCCTGACACTTGGAGACCCTTCACAGTGTCATGCTTGTCAGGCCACTGAGTCAAGGCAGGGACAGGGCTGACTTTCCTCTTGTCTCCCTGTGCCTTCAGCTGGAGTATCTCATGAACCGCATCAAGAAGGTGGAGGACTACGAGAAGCAGCTGAACAAGCAGAGGATATGGGACTGGGAGGAGTACAACCTGATCAAGATCAAGCTGGAGCAGGATGTGCAGGTCTGACTTGTTGCTCGGCGTCTGGGTGGCAGAGCAGACAGAGTACGGGGCGTGCTTCATCCTTGGTGACTGCCCAGAATGTTCTAGAGTTAGTCCGTTCAACAGATTCATTATCTGCTTTCTTCCAAGCGATCATGTCTGAAGGAGCTCATAGACAAAATATATGTGGAGGAATTCTTTCCTTAATAAATCATGGAGGACTGCCAAGAGGCAAAGCCGGAAACCATGACCTGAGGAATCACTGAGAGGGTTATGCATTTTAGCCAAGCAAAGGGAAGTTATCCCCAGGGCAAGTTAAGTGTATCGGGGCCAAAGCAGAACAGCCACCATCTAGTGAGTGACTGGGCACTTAAGGCACAGTGTCTCTAATCCTCATATGAACACGGAAGGGAGGAATCACTGACCATATTTTATATGCCAGGAAATAGCCTACTTACCTGGCAAATGGTAGGCCCTGGATTCAAACCCAGCTCTATCTGGCTCGGTAGCCTATAATGTTCCTAATATTCCAGACAGCCTCTGGCTGATGGTTGGACATCACAGTAAGGCAGATTCTGACTTGGCATCAGAAAGATCTTTCTTTCTCGATTTCTTTCCTTCCTTCCTTCCTTCCTTCCTTCCTTCCTTCCTTCCTTCCTTCCTTCCTTCCTTCCTTCTTTCCTTCCTTCCTTTCTCTCTGTCTTTCTTCCTCAGATTTATCTATTCGAGAGAGAGGGAGAGAATCCCAGGTTTACTCTGTGCTGAGTGTGGAGCCCGACTTGGGGCTTGGTCTCACAACCCTAAGATCCCAGCCTGAGCCGAAACCAAGAGTCGGACACTTAACCGACGGCGCCACCCAGGCACCCCAGAAAGAACTTTCCAGTAGTTAGAACTATCCAATATAGACAAGGGTCATCCCACAGAACAAGGAGTCTTTTATCTCGTAAGTATTCAAAGGCTGCATGACTGTGTCTGTCTTCAATGCTGAGGAACGATTCTTGCAGTGGAAGGAGGTTAGATTTTCTGTTTTGTGAAGTTCTTTCCAAGCCTAGGAGTCTGTGCTTCAAAGTTAGTTTAAAAAAAAGCTCATCTCTAATTACATTTAGGTGCGATGTAATTATCTCTTCATGTTCCAGGAGGGGCTATTCACTTCAGTCCTGTCTAGAAAAACTTGTTAGACTAAAGCTTTTCCACATAGCCTGTGATGGAATTTCAGGACCTACTATTACTCTTGTGGCTTTATGTAACGAGGTTCAATCAAAGCCCCTGCAGACTACAAATATTCTTACCGGTCTTGAGACTTTTCCTGGGCCTTTCTCATATTAATGCCATGGAAATGAGGGTCACTGACAAAGAACAGTGGGAGTCTGGGAGAGCAGCGCTGCGTATGTGGGCTGCGTACATGACACTGTTAGTGAAAATGGCTATTGTTAAGCTTTCTTTCATTATTTTGGTTTTATGGTAATTTATGGGACAAAATGACACACCGCTGGCCTCACACAGTGAAATAATGGAAACTCACATTCTTTTATCTGTTGTTTTGTTTTTCCTTTTGCGTTAAGAGCACGTAACACAAGATCTACTCTCTTAACACATTTTAAATATACAATAACGGCATTGTTACTCAGAGACCTTCTGTTGTAACTGTTAGATCCCCAGAACCTATTCATCCCGCGTGACCGAAACCTTGTGCCGTCTGCCCAGGACCTCCCCCTTTCCCCTCCCCCAGGCTGACCGTTTTAGATCCACGTACAAGTGAGACCATGCAGCATTTGTCTTTCTGTGTCTGGCTTATTTCACTAAGTATAATGTCCTCCGTGTCCATCCATGTTGTTGCAAATGGTAGATTGTCCTTTTTTAAGGCTGAGGAAGATTTCATGATATGCCTGTACCACATTTTCTTTCTCTGTTAGTCCATCGATGGACACTTAGGTTGTTTCTATCTCTTGACTATCGTGAAAATGCAAACGAACATGGGAGGGCAGACATCTCTTCAAGTTTCAGATCTCAGTGCCTTTGGATCTATATCCAGAAGTGGGATTATTGGATCAAACGCTAGTTCTATTTTTTATCTTCGAGGAACCTCCATACTGTTTCCGGAGTGGCTGCATCAGTTTGCATTCCCACCAGTGGTGCACAGAGTTTCCTTTTCCATATCCTTGCCAGCACCTGTTGTCAATGGTTTTTTGACAATAGCTATCCTAAGAGGCGTGAGGTGATATCTCATTGTAGCTTTGATTTGCATTTCCCTGATAAGTAGTGACTGTCGTGATTATTGGCCATTCGTATATCTTCTAATCGGGTAGTTTATTATTATTATTATTATTATTATTTTTGCTGTTGAATTGTAGGAGTAGAACCTCATGTTCTTAATTTAATTCTCAAATACTTGAACAAAGCCAAAAAATTCTGGGATGTGGGGAGATTTTGGGGGTGGGGGTGATGGAAGACTAGGGAGGTGAGGGACAGAAAGGCAGAGAGCCTGGGAGACCCGCATCTCCTGGCTTCCCCTGTCCAGTTGAACTGCCCATGGAATGTGGGTATGTGGGAGGCAGACAGATAGAGATATTCAGAGCGGGGAAGTGTGTGCAGTTCCTGTGTTAGAATGGAAACCAGGAGTATACTGTACCACATTACCCTTTAACCAGGAACAGATAAATCAGGGATTGCCCGATTGCCGTATGTGGGGTATTTTAGTAGATCGAACTTGATCATAATGCCCCTTACGTGTACTTTCACTAGACAGTAAAGTCAAATAGCATTGGTTTTTGTCAAGAAGATACAGTACGCAGCTCAACATCAAATTCGCTCTAAGTAATTCATAGCAGTGTATCAGTTCTGAAATATACAACTGAAATTTTTGCAAACTGCAAAAATATGAAGGCTTCAATACACAGATTTGATTTGATGGGTAAAGTACAAGAAGTAAAAAAGAGAATGTATACTTTCCAAGTGCTTACTGCCATAAGGTGACATTATTAATGAGCAAAACGAAGCCTGTAAACATTATGCCCTCAAGAGGGATTTCACCACAGCCGCCCACCACCCCACAAAATAACACTACTAGAAACACTTAGTTCTTGATGCAGGAAGCAAATATTTTTTACTTTGGGTCCTACTTATGCTTTTAAAATTGTAAAATGGTTTAGTTCAACTTCAGGGACTGTTACCTTTAATACCAGAATATTAATCACAAAAAATGAAATCCAAGTTACTTACTTAACGAACACCGTGAACTTAACATTGTGCAACGCACAAAGATAAACAAGGCACAGGTCCTGAGAGCAGAGTTGAAGGGACCCAGTAGGCTGAGGTCAGCCCACAAGATCAGGGGAAAGGCTGTTTTAAATTTCCATTCTGCTTGGGGCGATGATGGCAGCGGGTTTTTGGGAGCTATTGGGGCAGGAGATGCGTGGAAAGAGGCTGTGGAGAGGCTTGTACTGACGCAGGAAGAAGGGGAAGGTGGGATCAACACCTGCAGCCCCCGCTACACTGGTGGCCTTTCGTGGCAGGTTAGATTGTAGTTTTGTTTTAAAAGATTTTATTTATTTATTTGACAGAGAGAAAGATCACAAGTAGGCAGAGAGGCAGGCGGGGGGGGGGGGGGGCGGGGAAGCAGGCTCCCCGCTGAGCAGAGAGCCCGATGCGGGGCTCGATCCCAGGACCCTGAGATCATGACCTGAGCCGAAGGCAGAGGCTTTAACCCACTGAGCCACCCAGGTGCCCCTAGATTGTAATCTTTATAAATTATTCACAAAAACCAAACACGATGTTTCGCCATTAGTCTTGGGAACATAAAGTACAGCTTTGCAATAGTATCTTTGGATAATTGAAGAATAAGGGCAGATGGTTATCAAAATCAATTACAATTTTAAAATATAAAACTATCTTCAAAATATGACAACCAAGGACGGCTGTATGTTGAGACTAAACCTTGAAATAATTAACAATAGAGTCACTGGTACCAAAATTATCTTGAGCAGAAGGTGTTGAAAACAAATAATGAGTCATGTAATTCATGCAGCCGCCTGCTGTCGACTCTGTTTGGTGAGACTACAAGACTGTTAGTTCTGCAAGTTCATTGACAGCACGGCCAGTAACTACCAAGCGGCGTCGGGACTGCAGAGGCGGCCTGGGTCTTGGACCAGAGCTGGGGTGACCGAGCGGCTGATCTGGGATCCCCTAGAGATGGAAAGCCTGCAGTGCGTGTTGCATTGCTAGTCCTTCCATGTATCAGTCTCCTAGGAACATATTCTAGCAAAGAGCAGGAGCAGGTGCATTCCGCGCGAGAAAATAAAATCGGCTAATAAATAATTAACAGGAGCGCAAGCAAAGAAATGCAAATTAGAACCGGCAGGTGACAGAGTTTCTTTGTTTGTTGTTTTGCCTATAAAATCAGCTCAGATGTGAGTTCTTTCAGGTCACAAAGAAAAAGACATGGCCTGATTACTTTAGTTCAGAGTTTTGTGAACCGTGTTCAGCCAGGTGAGGTACGTGCGGTGGTTTCAGAGAACTCACAAAAAAAGTGAGTCAGTGATTTTTTCTTTTCCTTTCAAGATGTATTGTGTAGGAAAAATAGAGAGTCAGTTTCCATTGTTAGTTTAATCTAATAATCTGCCTTCAAGATGAAATTTACATGAACATTCACCGCTAGAGCTTGCATTTGTGACTCAAGTGCTCTTACTTCCTTATAAATGTAAAAGCTGTCCTATGGCCAAAGTTTGGGAAATGCTGTCTTAGTGACAGAGGCTTATTGCAAAGCCACGAGAAAAAGGAGGTCCCTGCACGTCATCAGAGCAAACACCAGGCACTCAGGGTCTCAGCTACTCACTGTCGTTCCAAATCAGAGCAACTCCGGAGAGTGTTCATACTTTCTCAGATTATCTCCATCCAACGAGGAGCTTTTCTGCTGACTTTGTACTGAGCCACCTCCTAGGTCAGTGGCCTTCCCCATGTCCAGGGCTGGTCACATGTGAAGCAGCAGGGCTGGTTTCATTTGGAGCATAGGGGCACAAATCACTGCGAGATACCTACCCACAATGGAGATTTAGAACTCTCTGGGATAGTTAAACAGGGTACTCTTGACTGATTCTCTTGATTATCTGTGCCAATGCCTTTGTTGTCCTCTGCATCTCCTCCGGGCCAGTTACCCTCCTTGAGGATGGTCCAGAGCAGGGAGGGGGCACTGCCTGGACTCCCCTTCTAAGCTGATTCCGTGGCCAGGCTCTGTAGCTGCGTGGAAGGAGATCAGGGAAGGAGGCTTGAAAGAGGGCCACATGTCACATGTCCCTGCTTGTCAAGCTCTGATTACACTTAATTGCATCGTCTGTTCCTGCATTTCCACTCAGGAAAGGCCGGAGCAAACTTGCCTCTATTTGCCCTGCCTCTAACCCTGTCCTGCTCTTGACAAAAAAAATTTTTTTTTTTACCCACTGTCAGCGTGATCTATCTTCCTTCCTTCTTTCCTTCCTTTCTAGATTTATTATTTTAGAGTGAGAGAGAGAGAGCATGAATGGGGAGAACAGAGGATCCCAGGCAGATTCCATGCTGAGCACGGAGCCCGACATGGGAATTGAACTCATGACCCTGAGATCACGACCTGAGCCAAAACCCAAGAGTCAGACGCTTAACCTACTTCACCACGCAGGCGCCCCCAGAGTGATCTCTCTCCACTGCCCTGCTGCTCTGTCAGCCTCTTTTCTGACCATTCCCTGCCTCGCACCTCACACCCGACACTGCTCGCGGTTTCCCCAAAGCACCTCACTCCCCTTGCCTCGCTGGAGCTCTGTCCCCTGAGGCGTCCACCTGAGCGACTCCTCCTCATTTTCCAGGTCTCAGACATGCTGGGGCCAGCTGTTCGGGGACGCCTGCCTGGCCTTCAAGGCCACGGAGGGTCCCGTGCTGCCCTGTGCCTACCCCTCTCTTACTTCTTGTCACCGGTGCTTGTCGATCTGTCCCTCTCCTAGACAGGGCAAGACCGCGCCTTTTTCAGCAGTGTTTTCTCAGCAGCACCTGGAAAGGTGTCGCCACAGAGCAGGCCCTCAGATCAATATTTGCTGAATGAATGAATACAGGTAACGGAAATCCAGAAAGAAGGGATGGTTACGTCTAGCCTCCCTTTAAAATGAACACTATCTGTTAAACTCCAGCACGGCCGGCCAGAGGTGAGAGTGGGGACACCTCTGTGGCCTCATGAACTTGTGTGGCATTTCTGCTGGGGCAACGTGTATCCGCAGAGGGTCCGGTGCACAGCGCCAGAGTGGGCCAGACTGGAAGGCTCTAAATGTCATCTCTCCCAGGCTTTAGGGACACAGACTTTAAGCTTGCGGCGGAATGATTGATATTTTTTGTAAAGATTTTATTTATTTATTTGAGAGAGAGGGAGAGAAAGAAGCAGACTCCCCACTGAGCAGGGAGCCCGATGTGGGACTTGACCCCAGGACCCTGGATCATGACTGGAGCTGAAGGCAGACACTTAACTGACTGAGTCACCCAGGTGCCCGAATGATGGATATTTTTTCTGGTTGGCCTTTTATTTGCCCTTAATGACAGATTTTCTAAGAATTCAGGGGTAGGCGCTTGTCCCTCCGGTTCCTCTGACATGACTCCAGAAGGAAGAATCAGGGACCCTCAGGTACAACCAATGATACTGGGGCCAGTGAGTATTATGATTTTTTTAAACTTTAACTGTAGGTTCTTGAGCAGCAGCTTCAGCAGATGAAAGCAACTTACCAGCTAAACCAGGAGAAGCTGGAGTACAACTTCCAGGTGCTGAAGAAGAGGGACGAGGAGAGCACAGTGATTAAATCCCAGCAGAAGAGGAAGATCAATCGGTAAGCGAGCCTGCAGACCATCAGCCCTTCCGTGCTGACAATGGGGACGGGGATGAGCTCCTGTATTCTGAAGAATAGAAGCACTACCCCCCCATGAAAGAGTGTACCCCAAAAAGTCCGTCTCCCACCCCCCGTTTTGTGTAGTTCCTCTTTCAGTCTGTAGTAATTATTCATTTCTTTTGTTTCTTCCAGAATTTTCTTTAACTGCATACAAGCAAACACAGATACTCTCACCACGCCCTCTGTTTTTAGACCAAGTGACAGCATTCTATACACACTGTTCTGTGTCCTGAATATTTCCATATCAGTTCATTAAGAGCTTTGACATGATCTAATGTCCCTGTGAATGGACATTTAGATTGCTTCTAATCTTCTGCTATTGCAGATTATACTGGTGTAGGGACCCATGCCAGCGTCCCACTTTGCATATGCGTGGAGCTGTCTGCAGAATAAATTCTCCGCTTGTTATTACAGAAGCAGTTCTGTGCATTTTAGAGAAGTAGGGAGTACCACACGTGAAAGTAAGATAAAAACATAAAAACAGGGGCGCCTGGGTGGCTCAGTCAGTTAAGCATCTGCCTTCGGCTCAGGTCATGATCTCAGGGTCTGGGGATAGAGCCCTGTGTCGGGCTCCCTGCTCAGTGGGGAGTCTGCTTCTCCCTCACCCACTCCCCTTGCTTTCACTTGCTCTCTCTCTCAAATAAATAAAATCTTGAAAAAAAGAAAGAAACCCATAAAAACACCATATGCCTACCACCAGAGATCAGGTGTGTAGTGTGTCTCTTTCTAGATCTCTCCTTTCTCTCTCCGTCCCTCCATCCATCTGTGACAGCCACAAATCTGTACAGTCTGCGACGAGTTCTCTGGGAAGGCTTCCTGAAGAAGTGAAATAGTGAAGGGGGAGGGATGGGAATTGGTAAAAAGGAGTTAGGACTCCAGGGTAGATGTCGCTGGAGCCAGGAATGAAGGGCGGGGCTGAAAACAAGGAAGTAGGAAGCGGATCCACGTTGATGAAAGAGACTGCACTGTGGGAGGGGGAGGTTGGTAGGACGGGAGGTGGGCACAGGTACGTGAGGCAGACCTTGGGTTTGATCCCAAGGGCCGAAAGATGAGAGACATCAACCCCGCCATCCCTTCCCTGGCTCTTGCCTCTGACTTCAAGCCTGCAGTTTCCCATATCCTGAAAAACCTTCAGCCAACCCTGCTGCTCCTACGTGAGGCTCACTCTTTCTCTCCTTGCTCGCGTGGACATTTTGTTCTCCCAGTTTTCCCATCCTCCACCTCTGTCCCCTCCATCTCTAGCTTCCAGCCAGTCAGGAAGGACGGGATGTTTTCCTGAGCCTGCCCTTACCCCACCCGTGTTGTCTACTTCCTGTCTTGCTGCCTTGCCCAGACCTGCAGCATGCACCTAGAGTTGATTTTTGTTTTATTAGCTTCTATGGGCAGATGACACATAGAAACCCCTTTACTAAGTGATGTGGGGAAAAGTACTTTCGGATGGCTACTTAATAAATTTTTTTCCTTAATAAAATTTTTTACACCTGTATGTGGAAAGTCTCCTAGAATGCTGTAGTTAAGAAAATGAAATAAATATCGCTTTTGCCAGAGCCTAAGTAAATGATTTTTGCATTTTATTGAGGCTGAAAACACGAAGGGTGGATGTTTGCATGTTTAGGGACCCTACGCTTATTTCAGAATAATGCTTAAGAGGGAAAATTTTATTTCTAGAATTTTTAACTGAAAATATGTAGGCCTTCAGACTCTGTCTTCCTGTGTAAATGGGGCACTGACATAAGACACCTCTTCATGGGTTTGAAGTCTGACATGTGGTCCTGGGTCTAAAAGCCGAGCCTTCCGTGCATATTTCATGAGACAAGTTTCCATGCCCAGAGCTCCCAGAGCGGTGAGATGTGGCGCTGTGACATGCCTGAGCCTGCAGGGCCATTGGCCAGGCTATCACTATCTCTCACTGTGCTGGAACCTTCGGCCACTCCCCTGGAGGGTCAGTTCCAGGCCTCAGCTCTGGGCTGGCGGCCTCTTGTGTAAAGTGCCCCCCACCGCACTTTCACGCTCCACTGTGATGAGTGTGTCTTTGCCTCTGGCTCGACTGATAGTGCCTTCTGTTCGGACACATCCTCGTATTCCTCGCTGTATTCAAACAGAGCCCTGGAGACAGACTGTCCATGTTTGATGAGGGAATGAAGAGTATCAGCTCTGAGGATGGAGGGCTCATAGTTCATGGACTTGTGGTGTGAAGTTTTACTTTTTTCTTTTCTATTTTCCTTGTTTTAGACGGGAAATGAACATCCAAATCATAGCAGTGAAACAGTTGAGATCCGCCCTTTAAAGAGTGAGGTGGCGCTGGATACGGGCACGCCCGCAGATGGCGTTTGGGGAGGATTCAGTCGCACTCCTGAGCAGGAGACTGCCCCTCAGTGGGTCAGGGCCTCTGGGCCGTTGGAGAGGAGTTTAGTCCTGGATGATCCCCTTACCTCCCATGGCCTTCCTTTCCTGGTCACAGTCGGGGCCGCTGGGTTTTGGGATAAATGGGGCGGGGGGGCAGTTTCTGCACCTGCACGGCTCTGGCCCTGGGGTCTGTAGTGGTGTGTGAAGTCGCTGAGGGGAACGGACCCCACAGCTTCTGTTTGGCTGTGGACGAACTTTGTCCCCTCTGCCCCGCAGCCTGCACGATACCCTCAACAACCTGAGATCGAAATATGCCAAACAGATCAAGCAGTTTCAGGAGGAGAACCAGTCGCTGACCTCCGACTACAAACGCCTTGTGACACAGTTCAAGGAGCTACAGAGAGCCATGAGGTATTTTAGGGACCTGGGTCCCCATGCACGTGCCCTAGCTAGAGGCAGGCCCAGGCACGAAGAGTCCCTTGTGCTGTCTTCCCGCCCCTTTACTCGCATGTCACCTGCCTTTTCTTGAGACGCATGGGGACGGCCTCCAGCCTGTCATAGGTGAGGGCTGGCGACCCAGGCCGAGGAGGCACCACAGCTCTACCTCCGCGCTCGCCCTACTGCTTGTGGAGGGGCCCCTGGCCAGGCCCCGGGGTCCGCTGGCCATGCTGAGCAACTCTCCTTCGCAGGCATTTTGCTCTTGTTGATGACAAGCAGTTTCGGGAGATTTGGCTGATGAACGAAGAGGAGGCAAAGGATCTGATCAGCAGAGCCTTTGATGTAGACAGGATCATTCATACCCACCATCTGGGGCTCCCGTGGGCGGCCCCTGATTTCTGGTTCCTGAGGAACGTGGGACCGATCTCTCAGCAGCCGCAGAAGTCTGCCACACAGATCTTAGAGGAGGTGCTGATGCAAGCAGGTGACTGGAACGGCGCCCCAGAGCCCCAGAGCCCCAGAGCCCCAGAGCCGTGGGCCTGTCCGACCGTCAGATCAACCCACTCATTTCAAAGACGAGCAAACTGAAGGCCAGAGACGGGGGAGGAGGCCACGTAGCTGGAAGGCCCATAGTCGTGGCTTTTAAGTCTCTAATTTAATTGACAGCTTTACCCTCTTCCCTGTATTATAATCTGGTAGTTCGATCTAGAAGCTTGATCAGATTCAGGCTCAGTTCGGTTTTGCTGAGTACATTGTTGTGTCCCTCCACTGGGATAAACTAATGGCGGGTTGTCTGTCTCTTTGGGAGGTTGGCAGTCATGGTAGTCATTGTCTAAGATCCATTCATTGCCTCAGGGGTTGCAAAACGGCGATATTCTACATTCCATCATATGTCTTCATTTATTAGCTGGAACACTTCTGAAAAGGGAATCTTCCCCTCATCAGCTATTTGTTGCCCTGAGGCACAGTTCGCATAGGAAAAGCAGGAAAGATGCTGTTCTTTCTCTGTTTACTAGTTTTTGAAACGAATGGGCTGGGTCTCTAGCATCTTCCAAAGGTGACCAGTAACGTTTTAGAAAATAAATATCATTGGACAACTGAGTGGTGCCGTTGGTTAAGCATCCGACTCTTGGTTTCTGCTCAAGTGTGACCTCAGTTTGTGAGATCGGGCCCCACATGAGGCTCCGTGCTCAGCTGGGAGTCTGCTTGAATTTCTCTCCCCCTCCTCTCTCAAATAAATTTTTAAAAATATCGTTATGGGGGGCGCCTGGGTGGCTCAGTGGGTTAAAGCCTCTGCCTTCGGCTCAGGTCATGATCTCAGGGTCCTGGAATCGAGCCCCACGTTGGGCTCTCCGCTCAGTGGGGAGCCTGCTTCCCCCTCTCTCTCTGCCTGCCTCTCTGTCTACTTGTGATCTCTCTCTCTCTGTCAAATAAATAAATAAAATCTTTAAAAAAATATATCATTATGAACACGTTGGAGTTAAACAAATTTGATGTGTTTCGGTTTACTGCCCTTATTCTTACCGATGCTCACATTGTCCCATCTTTGGCCAGTGGGAGTCTCTTCATGTTGGCTGCTGGGTCCTTTTGACACAACCTCAATAGTCATCGATAGCTTCTTGGCTTTCCAGAATGACCAGATTTCCAGTCTCACATTATAAGTTTCCTGCTTCAAGTCTGTAACCAGCCATTTCTCAAGGTCGAGGCGACCTGGTCCTTTTAAAGGGAATGGTATTTTGAAGCCATAATGTGGGAGCTGGAGTGCACGTTGTTTGGGATAGATCAATTTCTAGGCCTTCCTAGTGGATGAGCATAGGGTGTAGAATTACATTTTCACCGTAAAACAAATCACATTGTTCCTCCTAACACTTCCTAATCATCAGGATGCCAGAATTTTTACTTAACCTTATCAAAGTATATCTGTCTCCTAACTTGAAAATCTTGGTGCACAGTGACTCCAAAATAATTACTCGTTGCTTGCAGAATAAAATACCAACTTGCCACTAACAAAATGATGACAAAAAATTGTTTAAACTTTTTTGAAGTTGTTTTTACTCTTAGGACACATTCCACTAGGGATGTAGACAGATTGCTGTCTTTTATTTTTATTTATTTTAAAATTTATTTTATTATTTATTTTTTTAAAAGATTTTGTTTATTTGCGAGAGAGAGAGAGCTGGGGGAGGGGCAGAGGGAGAGGGACAAAGCAGAACCCATGCTGAGCGAGGAGCTGGACACGGGGCTCCATCTCACAACCCTGAGATCATGTCCAAAACCAAGAGTCAGACGCTTAACCAACTGAGTCACACAGCCGCCCCCCCCCCCAACATTGGTGTCTTTTACTTTATTTTTATTTTATTATTTTTTAAAAGATTTTATTTATTTATTTGAGAGAGAGAGTGATTGAGAGAGAGCACGAGCAGAGGGGAGGAGCAGAGGGAACGGGAGAAGCAGACTCATCTGCTGAGCAGGGAGACCGACGCAGGGTCCGATCCCAGGACCCTGGGATCATGACCCGAGCCAAAGGCAGACGCTTAGCCAACGGAACCACCCAGGTGCCCTGACTGGTGCCTTTTAAAGTCACTTCGAATAGTTTCTATTTGGTTATGAAATCAACCGAATACATACCTAGGTCTTTTTGTTTTGGTTTACTTTTGATTGTTAGGGATTGCTTTTTACAATTTAATTTTTTTATAGTTATGTAAAATAGTTACATGCTTCCAAAGTCCAATGTACAAAACAAGGTATACTCGAGGAAGTTCAGTCTTATCCTCTCCACTCTATTTTATCCTTCTCATGTAGGTAACTATCTAAAAAATGTATGGTTTATTTTTCCATTGCTTTTAAAAACAAATGTGTATATGTATTTGTTTATATTTATACAGACCCACTTTTTAAATGAGAGCATATGCTTTTCCCCATCTTGCTTTTTTCACTTACAAAGTATCCTGGAGGTCAGTCTATAGTAGTAAGAGGACACATTCTTCATGCTGTTTTTGTTTGGCATTCCTTTGTTTGGCTGTGCTATAACTTATTCAGATAGTGTTCTGTTGGTGGCCACTTGGGATATTTCCGGGTTTTGGTTTTGGTTTTGTTTGTTTTTTTTTTTTTGCTCTTACAAACACTACTGCAAAAATAGCTGTGTGTGTTTGTGTCTGCATATTTTTCCCGGTGAATTGTTGGGATAGATCCTTAAAAGCAGGACTGCTGGATCAAAGGGTAAATGCCTCTATAATTCTGCTGGATGCGGCTCCACACCGATGGGACCATTTTGCACTTCCACCAGCAAGATGTATCTTGTACTTTCCAAATATCTTCATTTATATTATCTCATTTTATCTTTTGAACAACTAGTAAAACCTGGTTGGACAATGATTTTTTAGGACTATTTTCAGATGAGGAATATATAGTATAAAACATTTTTAAATTTCTAATTTTAATTAAGAAAATGTTTGGCTGTTGCTATTAGCTACCAGTTCTTGCTGAGAACTGAGGCCGCCACCTGGACCGCGGTTTCGTCGACTGCTTCTGATCTGTGGCCAGTTTAGAAACCACTGAGCAGATGTGCTAGATTGTTCTCTAATGTGAGAATAAATAGGTTCATACTCTCCCTTCCACTTCCTGGTCGTGGCGGGATTTTGAGTATGATGTTGGCAGGGAGATGAAATTTAGAACAGCAAAGCATTGTATGATGGCAGAAATCTCCCGTTAGTCTCGTATCCAGCCCCCAGCCTCCCTGTTTTTGCCACACCAGGCTTTCTTCGGCTAAGGAGACTCCATAGGGCCTTAAAGAGGCTTTTTAACGGGTAAATTTTCTCAAGGAAAGCCGCTTGTTGCTCCAAGTCAACAAAGCCAAGCAACGATCTCCTTTTTCTCCCCCGTCTCTCATCTCTCTGCCCCGTCTGCAGAAGAGGAGGGGACGGAGGAGGCCGCCTCGGAAGCAGAGTCCTACCTCGACCTGCCAACGCAAATTTCCCCGAGAACTACCAGAAAGATCCTGATGCTGCTGTGCGACGAGTCGGTGAGGGACCCCGGCCGGTGGCTCTGCCGACACCCGGCTCCTGCGTGTGGTGTGCTGCCGCCGCCCAGGCTGGCCCGGAGGCAGGAGGGCACAAGCATTGAGCACTGAGCTTCCCGGCCTCAGAGCTGCCCCCAGCTGGCAGAGGGGTCCTCCCTTCGTGGGTCAGCAAGGTGTGGGCCAACGGGCTCCTGCTAATTAAAAATTTTTTTAAAAAGCTGATTCTGTAAGACAAGGGGCGCCCGTCTCACCTCGGTGAACCCACCTGCCGAGTAGTGTGGCCACAGCTGACACGGCCTCCCTCTGGGAGCTGGGTCTGTGATTTCCTGGGGTGTGTTCGGCTTCGGATATCTCTGCGGTATATTAGCCAGACCCACGGGATTGCGTGCGAAGGGTGTTGCAGCTGGCTTGGCTAGGAGTTGAGGTGTTCCAGGAACACGCCTGGTGCACGAGCCTGCCTTTCTGAGATGAGGAAAAGAGCTGCAGCCATGACTGGCAGCCTCCCATCCCCTTGGGACACTTCTCTTTGGCTGAGAGCTGGCTCTTGCCCTTGAGGGCGGCTCCTGCCGGAAGAGGCAGCGGGCAGGTGCTTCTCTCTCTCTCTCTCTTTCTCTCAGGCTTGCTGCCAGTGGCCACCTCCCCCCGCAGCCCTCCCGCAGGCCTTCCCAGCTCAGAGTCTCCCCCCTCCCGCCTTCATGCGCACTGGGTTGTGATATGGTGTGTCCACCCCCTTGCCAAGCCTCCCCCCACCCCTTCCAGCTCAGTGCCTCCTGCCCTGGTCTCCGGATACTGGAGGGCTAGCCTCTGAGCGAAGTGACATTGGGCAAGTGGGGATCTGTGACTGGATCAGGTGTGGGCTGCTCTGGGGAACTTAGCTGTTTGCCCAGGGGCTGGGGGGTGAGGTGAGCCTGCACCCTTCTGAGGTGGGGGGAACTAAATCCATGATGAGTATTGGGTTTGTGTCTAGGAAGGGCTCTCAGGCATCCCAGGAAGGACTTCCTCTGGGGTCCTGCTGCCCAGAGTCTCATCCCCGGGGTCCTGCTCTGTGGGGTCATCGCTGACGGTTACACAGAGAGAGGTAGGCCGCAGACCTGGCACTCATTTCTGAAACCTGTGTCTGACTGGAGATGCCATCTTCCTTCTCAGGGTTTCCTCATAGAGAGCAAGCTGCTGAGCCTTCTCCTTCCCCTGGAGAAGAACGAGTGCTACCTGCTGAGGCTGGACGCCATCTTCTCGGTGAGTCCCGCTGGGCCGAGTTGATGGGGTGGGGGACCTCATTCTAAGCCGGTCTCCTCTTTTTCCAACATTGCCTTGGCCCTGGGAAGAGATATGGGTCTCCCCGGCTTCTCTGGGCTCACTGTCACCTCCTTCCCTTTCCTTGTTCTCCGTGCCACAAATGGGCCACGGAGTCCCCAGCCCTGACCCTTCCTCTACCAGCTTCTCTCTCACGGCCTGGCTCTCCGACTGTAGGTTCTCCCCTAGACCCCTAAGCTCGGACGTGTGTCCAGCCTCCTCTAGTGTTCTCACAGCCACCAGGCCTGTGTGCCGTTCCTGACGCCGAGCACTGTTTCTCCGCTCGGAGGTGATCTCGCTTCCCCGGGGTTAAGCGGCCTCACTCTGCACCTTGGCAGGTGCTGGGCGGTTCAGGGGAACAAGCCAAACCTCCAGCTCCTGGGGCCTGCGGGTCTGTTAACTCTCCCAGCCGGTGGACTTCTTGCTGTGGTGTTTGAGCAACATTCCTGTTTCCCCCCAGGCCCTTGGAATTGAAAATGAGGACGACTTGTATAAACTGGTGAACTTCTTCCTCAAATACCGAGTTTATCATTCACCCTCCGGTCAGGTAACGTGAAGTGCAATAAAAGAGAGAGCATTTGAAATTCTGGAAGCCCCCAGAGGGCATTGCTGCCTTTGTATAATCCTTCTGGAGAACCAGTGAGGGTTTTATGTCAGAGAGAGCTAACTTAGTGTCTCCCGTATTATTACTTTTTCTATTTGCAAGGGAAAGAATGGGGACAGGAGTCTGTTCTCACACGGAGGCCCAAGGTGTCTTTTCCCAGGCCCTTCCTCAAAGGCAGGCTTCAGCCCCTGGGAGCCCTGGGCCCATCGAGTTCTGAATATTTTGATCCTTACCACTTTCCTGCAAAGCAGGGCCCATCCGTAGTACCCATCTCAATTAACGGACTATTCTGAAGAAGCCATCAGATTAAAAATATTATAAAGTTTTAACTTAAAAATTAAAAACTTGAATTAAAAGTATGTTTCATACTGCTGGCTCCAGGATGACTATCCTGATAGGCTTCCAAGAATTATTGGCTGGGTGAACAGAACCCAGAAGCCATAAAGGGGGAAAATAGGATCTATTTGACTACATAAAGCAAAACAAAACAAACGCAACTCTGTGGGGCAAGAATCACCATAAGCAAAGTGAAGATAAAGATGACAGCTGGCGGCGGGGAATGTTTTTAACTCCTATCACAGTTAAGGGCCCATTTCTTTAATATACAAAGAACTCAAATAAACCAATAAGAAAAAGACCAACGACTCAATGAAATGGACAAGGAATATGAACAAAGATCTCCTACAAGACGCAATATGAATAACTTTTAAACATATGAAAAGATAACCAGGCTTCTTGTAATAAGAGAAGTGCAAATGAAAACTGTCCCAAATTCGATCTGCACCTGTCACGTAGGCAAGACTCTGCGAGATCGATAGGACCTAGTGACGGCCCAGGCGTGGGAACCAGACGCACTCCTGTCACTGCTGTGAGAGCCCGTTGTCGCAGCCTCCGCGGAGGGCAGCGTGCGGCGTGGGTGCGGTGGATGACAACACCACGAACACTGTGCCCTGCAGTTCTTCCTCTAGGGTTTCGCTCTGCGGCTCTGTCCCCATACGATGAAAGCATGTTTTTATTGTAGTTCATGGGGCTCAGCACCACTCGAAATGGGAAAGGATTGCAAACAACCTACAATTCCATCGTGAAGGGATTGATTTCCTCGTCAGTGGTGCATCGACACAGTGGAATGCTATGCACCAGTAAAAAAAAAAAAACCAAAGAAGTTCTTTACGTATTTTTTCCGTGAAAATATCTCGAAGGTTTATCAGTATGTGAAAAACGCCAAGTGCAGAACTGGGTCTGCAGCAGATGATTATTTATGTGAAAATGGGAGGGAATGCGTTGCTTGTATGGACAGAGGATTTCTTTGGAAGGATGGGTAAGACGTTGATGACATTGGTTTGCCTGCAGGAGGTGAACTGAATGAAGTACGAGATAGGAGTAGGAGAAAGACTTTTTTAAATTAAAAAATTAAAATTGTGATTTTTGATTCAAAAAGATACATATATATGTATATATATATATATACATATATATGTATATATATATATATATATATAGTGCGAGCTTTATGAATATCAGTAAAATGAACACCTATGAGTCCTGACTTAGAAATCGAAGGTTATCACCGTTTTGAAGCCCCCACGTACCTCTCCCTGATCCCATCCCCCCTTCTCTTCCTCTCTTGCCTCTCACCATTTCTTCCTTCCTGTAAATGTGTCCCTTTGCTTCTCTTCTGTAACCTACTGTAAGCTTTTCTCCTTTTTCTGTCTGTCTTCAGACACTCATGCTTGCTGTGTACCCCCAATCCAGAGTCACCCTTGCGTCTTTCTCCAGCTCAACCCCTGGCATCTGTCCCCCCAGGAGCAAACAAGCCTGATGTCAGCACAGGAGCCAGGAGAGCAGATAGACCTCGAGGGACAGGAGGAGGAAAGCCTCGTGGAAGGGGAGCCGGAAGAGGAGGAGGCCCCCCCTTTGCCCAGGCTCATCCACCCCAATGACGTCCTCAAGATCCTAGAGGCCTTTGTCATGGGTCTGAAGAAACCCAGGTGTGGTGCTGGGGGGCTTGCCTGAGGCCTGGGGAAGCGGGCTGGAGCCTGGGCAGGAAGGAAAGGGGGTTGGGGGAGGCCCGGAGGAATCCGTGGACGTGACGGGAAGGAGTGGGTATAGAAGCGATTTGCATTTTCTCATGCATCATTCATTCAGCGATCAGCCACGGGGTCTGCTGTGTGGAGGCCCTGGAGGTCGCAGCTTGTCATCAGGACGATGGCCAGAGCGTAACAAAGTGCCACGTTGCTCAGAGGAAGCAGTGGCAACCCCATCTGGCGTGTCTGAGGGGGCTTTAAGCACCCGGACTGGGTTTTCCTGGGTGGATAAAGTGGGGGAAAAGGGCATTTCAGGGTGCCACAGTGCAGGGAAAGGTGTGTTCCAGGATCACGACGGAGAGGTGTGGCTGGTGTCAGGGTCTTCCTTGGGAAGTGTGGCCAGTGGGTGGGGAGCCAGGCCAGATCTTGGAGAGCCTTGCCCGCTCTGCCCAAGACCTTTGTCTTTGCCCTTGATGGAACTGGAGCCAGACCGTGGTCTTGAGCACTGGGGGAGCCATGGGTAGGCTTGCGTTTTAGAAAGATCCCTTTGGTGGCAGGGAGGGGGGTTTTGTTGGCTACAGAAGAGCAGCTGAGGGATTGTCCCAGTGCAGGTGATGGTATCCTGGACCAAGGCTATCCTCGAGGGGATGCTGAATTTTGAGAGGGGTTTGAGATGCATTAGTGAAAAAAAAATGGGCATAGTAGCAGGATGGATAGCCAGTGAGGTCAACTGGCCGAGAGAAAGGGGGTGGATAGAACTCCAGTGATGCTGTCACAAAGGCGACAATGGCACCAGGATCGGGAACATTGATGATAGTCATGTGCCCTGAGACTCTGCCATAAACCGAGAGGCTGCCATAGCCGAGGGGGCAGGTGAGCGGTGGGAAAGCGAGTCTGTGAGGGGCGGGCGCCGCGGCCGGGACCGCGTGGGGGCCCGGGAATGCCAGGTGGAGACGAGGCCACTGTCGCTCTCAACCTTCAGGGACTCTCGGGCACCAGTCAAGATGAAGTACGTGCGCGATAACTCGAAGGACTCGGAGTACTGGGAGGCCCTGACCACGGTTATTCCTGACGCCACGCAGAACCTCTGGGACGCCCTGTACACGGCCCTGGAGAAATACCAGTGAGTGCGCCAGCCGCCGCGCAGGAGGAGGAGGCGGCCAGGCTGTCGGTGGGGGGGGGATCCTGCTTGCCGTGGCCACATTCGCCACGTCCCTGGCTTGGAGAGAAAAGCTGCCTTTGGAAGGAAAGCTCCCGCTGGAGGGGCCGCGGTGTCGAGTGGCTGGCCCCCCAGCCCCGGGCTCCCGTTCTGTTCCCACCTGCCTGGTCCGTTCAGGGCAGGAAGGTGGGTGCGTGAGCCTTCTGGGCTCCTCTTCCACCTCCGGGGCCAGAACAGAAACCCAGAGATCCCGGCCCCTCCTTGGCAGAGGATGGAGGAGGAGTCCATGAGCCTCTAACCAATTTCTCCGCCCGCAGCCGCGTCTTGACCCAGAGGGCCAAGCTGCTGCTGGAGAGCGGCTCCCTAGAGCAGCAGAATGCCGAGCTCCAGATGCTGCTCCAACAGTATCTCGATTCCAAGGTGGGTGACAGGGACCCTCCGAGGAGGGCAGGCAGGAGGCTGACGGAGGCAGTGGGACTCCTCTTAGGAAACGAGTCTCTCCCCTCACTGGAAGCAAGGGAGTGTTGAGATGTGACATAAAATATCAACAGTCATGCCTCAGGTCGGGACAGAATTATCGGGCAGGGAGAGGACATTGTCCGAAGTCTCCTCCAGGATGGCCGGCTGTAACAGGGCCCCTCTGATGCCATGCTTGTTGGCGCCAGCTGCTTGCTGGACCGACTGCTCTCGCGGGGGGGGGGCCGAAGCCTGCCATAGCGTCACTGGCCACAGGGCCCTGCCTTCTGCATTTGCCCCTTTGCTCTTACCCTCTCTGTGAAGTCGATAGGGCACAGGTGATTCTCCCAAAAAGGAGAATCAAAATTGGGAGACCGTGTGACGTGCCTCGAGCCCTGGGCCCTCCCCACCCTGCCGGCCCAGGTTGTCAGGCCTGGGATATGACATGGCAAGAGGACAGTCCGACTGGGAGAGATATTCCCTGGCCCCCACTCTCGATCACTCAGGTGACAGTTGGGGCAACTTCCCCGTGGCCACCAGGAGAGGGAATCTCACTGTCTCTGCTCCGAAGATTAGAGTCCGATTATCACACAGCGGCTGGCTCTGCTAGTGTGGAACCTTCACACGGCGCTGAGGCCGTGGGCCAGGACAAGTCTTGACACACTTGACACGAGGGCAGGTCCTCTGTCACCAGCTGTGTGTGGGACAGGGGACTGAGGCCACAGCCACAAGCCCGGGAGCTGGGAGTGTGGCCCTGCTGAGCTTTCAGGCCCCAGGCCCCAGCTGAACGGAGGAGGTGGCAAGCCTTAGTGTCGTGAAGGCCTCTCGGCCTGCGACGGACATTACAGGGCTGTGTGGCCCACGCGCTCGTCCGCGCGGCTGTGCCCAGGAGGGTGGGGAGGAGCAGGGAAGGTCAGGGCTCGGCCCGGGCTGGGATGCGCAGGTGGGGGGACACGGAGGATTTAAGAGAGCTCAGAGCAGGAGGTTCAGAAGGTTACCGAAGGTTAGCTAGCGGGAGCAAAGCCAACCAGAAGCCGTAGGACTTGTCTTCTGAAGGAAGACAGCCTGGGGGCTTTCCCCGGCGTCTGGAAGCACGAGCGGAGGAGATGCTTGCAGAGACTTGGCGGCCTGAGGAGAGCCAACGTGTGCGAAGAAGGAGGGCCGTGGGAGAAACGTCATGACCTTTCCTCTTCCTTTTCTAGATAAACTCTGAACTGCAAGTTCCACCAACTCATGCGTTCCGGGTCCCCACGAAATAGAGCTGGGCCTCAGACGGCTGCCGTGTTAGGCTGTATGCTGGGGCCGCCGCTGGCACGCTCCCCCCGGGGACCGGCCCGGGACCACTCCGAGTCTCCAGAGCTGCCGGGGTAGGGCTAGGGTTAGCCGGTACCCGTATCCTGCCGTCACGATTAAAGTCTTTAAAAAGTTGTGGCTGAATCTCTTCGAAGAGCTCAGGTCCAGTGACATGCTAGGCCGTGACCCCACCTCATGTCACGAGGGGACTTTGTGCCCCCCTCAGACTGTGGCAGAACAGGCCTGTCACCGTGGGACTGGGCCTAGGCCAGGGGCACGGGACTCCCTTCTTGCATCTGGGGGCAACTGGTGTCTCGGACTGGAGGCTGGAGGGCTGGAGCTTCGGGGGCTTTTGTGGGGTCTTTTTTTTTTTTTTTAAGTAGGCTCCACGCCCAGTGTGGAGCTCAGTGCAGACTTAAACTCATGACCCTGAGATGAGACCTGCGCTGAGATCAAGAGTTGGAGGCTTAAGCAACTGAGGCTCCCACGTGCCCGGGGCTCCTTTAGGGTCTTCAGCCTTCAGACTGTCCTCGGGCCTGCGGGACCCTTTGGTGAGCTTTTGGGGTCCCGGTTCCACCTGGCAGAGTGCAAGGCTCTTCCCGTGGGCAGCCTGGGCAGGCGGCTGGCCCAGTGCATTAAGCCCTCCTTGAGCCCTGGGCCATGAGGCTGTCCAAAGGGGAAGAGGCGGAGGGGCCCCGCTGGTGCTGAGTCTGCCAACGTCTGAGGGCTCACAGACCCTGTGCCCCTATTCTCCCCCCGCTTGGCCCAGTGCAGACTTGTCAGCTCAGTGTTTAATTCCTTTTATTAAGAGACAAATCACCACTCAAGGAACAAGAGCCAACAGAAACCCAGCTCTCACTGCAAGTACCGCCTCCCAGCCTGGTCTCTGCGAGGGCCGGGCAGGGCAGGTGGGCATGGGGGGCGCGGGCACCGGGGCGCACCCTCGCTGCTCCTCATCTAGGCTTCTGAGCACTGGACTGGGCAGAGGAAGCTCTGGGAAGCGATGGAAACCCACAGGCAGGGCGGGGTCCGGGCTTGTGAACCCCCCACGGCAGCTCCCTGGGCAGCAGGAGGAGCCACTCTGGAGGGCTGCAGGGCGGAAGCCGCTGCCTCCGCACCCTTGGTGGGACAGGTCGGGCCCACGTGTGCAGAACAGAGACGGGTGGTGTGGCTGCCCTCACAAGATGCTGTGGGGGAGGGAGGGTGATGCTTTTTGCTTATTCATTCTTTTTATAGTTCTGGGCACTGGCTAATTCTGAGTTAATTCCATTAAAGCTTTACTTCTCCACTGGAAGGCCTGGGGGAGGGTCGGGGTGGCCTTACCCGAGCCAGGGGTGCCACAGCCAAGGAGGGGCAGGACCCCATTCCTTCCCACCCTTCCCACCCCACAGGCAGGGACCAGATGGGTGGCCTGGGACAAGCAGCAGGCCTGGGGGCGGGGGGGCGATGAGAGGGGCAGGGTCACCAGCCCAGCACGCAGGCTTCTGGGACCTGAGGCCGCAGGGGTGGACGCTGGGCTTCCCAGGCTCCCCAGGGAGAGGAGGGGCAGAGGCACAGGCCCGGGAGAGGAGCGGCCGCCGGGCCACGGGCTTCATGCCCCGAGGAGCTTCTTGACCATGTAGCCAGGGAGGCTGTAGAGGAAGAGGGCCAGCATCAGCAGCCCCAGCAGTGCCAGCACAATCTTGATGATGAGCCACTTGTACCGTGTGCAGATGAGGTACTTGATGGACTTGAGTGGGTTGAGGAACCAGACGAAGGCAGTGTCAGGCCGGCTGGAGGCAGTGAGGAGGCCGCGGTCAGGCAGTGGGCCTCTCCCGGGGCACCCTGTGCCCTCAGCCCTTCTAGACCCCACAGGTTCTGTCCCAGCCCTGGTCCCCTCAGCCCTTCTAGATCCCCAAATGACCTGTCCCAGCCCTGGTCCCTTCAGCCCTTCTAGACCTCCATGGACCCTGTCCCAGCCCTGGTCCCCTCAGCCCTTCTAGACCCCCACGGGCCCTGTCCCAGCCCTGGTCCCCTCAGCCCTTCTAGACCCCCACGGGCCCTGTCCCAGCCCTGGTCCCCTCAGCCCTTCTAGACCCCCATGGGCCCTGTCACAGCCCCGGTCCTGAAAGCAATGTGCTGGAGTCAGGCTTCGAGCCCCTTCTAAGCACCAGTTTTGCTGCTTACATTCTGGGGGGTGCTCTGTGGGACCCCCTGGCGCCTGGGCTCCTCCCAAGGCCAAGAGAGCTTTCCGGCAGTCGGGCCGCCGTCAGCCTTCCCCCAACACTCGCTCACTAGAGAAGGGGCCGCGGCCGGGGCTGCTCCCCATCTGAGCTCCAGAGCCGCCCCACGTGGTCTCGGGGAAACCAGCGTGTCTTGGCCTCGTCCCCTTTCTGGTGACCATGAGCGTCAGTCCCCACGGGGCCCTGCTGAAGCTCTGAGGAGCCCATGGGATGCCCATCACTCGCTTCCCTACCTCCTGCCCGGCCTCCCGGCCAGGATTGCCCTGCTAAGCTTTCCCTTCTGCCATCGGTGTTACGACACAGTAGGTTTTATGAGGTTAGAAAATTCAAGTGCTGAATAGGCTTTTCCAAAATCCTGTCCCAGCGACCCCCAGAGGACGCAGACCGTGCCCTCCAGAGCCTTCGGAACAGAGCAGGGCTCCAGCGGAGGGCACCCGGTTTCCAGGCCCCTGTCTGGGGCTCAGTTTCCTTACTTACATGGTGGGGTTAATCGCGGACCCTGTCTCCGGGGCTGGCGAAGGGCAGGGAGAGGCCATGCACGCACGGGGCTAGGCGGCTAAGCTGCGGGGCCTGGATGGAGAGCCTGCCTGGGCACACGGCCCGTTCCCTTAGGCGCTGGGTGGGGAGGTCGGGGCCGGTGGGAGCCAGTGAGGCCTTGCTGGCTAATCCTGGCCAAACCCTTCCCGTCCCCCATCCACATCTAACTGCTTTCTGCCAGTGGCACCGGGTTAGAGGCTGTCCACCTGTCACGAGGACAGGAAGCGGTGTCCTGCCCAGAACACCGGGTTGGCAATTTGAAAGCCCAGGCAGGGTCTGAGCTCTAATCTGCTCGGTGACCTTCAGCAAGCTGCTGTGCCTCTCTGGCCTAACACGCACCCGTGGACAGCAGTCGTTTTGGTTCTGAGAGCCTGTGGGACTGTGGGACTCGGAAGTCGCCGTGTGTGTGTGCATGCATGTGTGTGCCGCGCGCAGCCGAGCTCGTTGGCCCGGAGTCCGGAGGAAGCAAAGAGGAGTACGGAGCCTGCAGGACATCAGGCTCAGGACCCGGGGCCTGCTCGGCCAGGCAGCCAGGCACGGAGGGGAGGAAGAGGGCGAGGAGGGGGAGCAGCAGCGAGAGCTGCAGCAGTTTGAGGCCCAGCCCGTGGCGTGTGCGCCACAGGAAGTAGCAGGCAGACTTGAGAGGGTTCAAGAACCAGCTGAAGCTCGGGTCTGGGTCTGGCTGGTGGGAGCAAGAGGGCAGAGGGAGCGCAGAGGAAGGGCACAGAGGACCAAGGCTCAGGCCGTGGCAGGGGCCTCGCCACCGGGGGGCGCCCCTGGGCTGAGTGTATGACCTGGGCACCTCCCCTGCCATCAGGGCTGCCTGGGGCTCCCACACCCCACTGCTGCAGCTGCCGGTTTCTGGAAAAACTAGGAAGAACCTTTCACTCTGCAAAATGGGGCCTTCCCTGGGAGAGGCGCCGCTTTCCTGCAAAGGTAGCCCACGCTTTGGTTCAGAGGGAGGGGTGGGGGGGGGAAGCAGAGAGAGGAGCCCAGAGAGGGACAGAGAGCGCAGAGGTGCTTGCAGAGAGCAGGAGCAAGAAGACTAGAAGACTAGAAGGTTCTGGCCCCTCCTTCCTGTTCCCGTGGCCCCAGGGACCAGCGTGGCAGGCAGCACACTCACTTGGGTTTCTCTAGGGGGTCAGGTTCATTGCGGGCCAGGCCCACAGGATTCTTCTCTGCCTCCTCGGCTGTCAGCAGGTGCAACTCTGCCTCCACCTTGCCCTGCAGAAAGCAACAGAAAGATCCCAGGGCTCAGGACCGGTGCTGGGCCCTCATCACCCTCGCCGGGCCCAGCCCTGCCCTCTGCCCAAGCCGCGGTGGTGCCCACCGTGAGCTCGAACTCGTCATTCTCATTGCGGGCCAGGAGGGGCCACCAGCCTTTGACGCGCTTCTGCTTGAAGATGGAAACCAGGGGCACGTCCACCTCCCCCGTGGCCATCTCCATGGTGCACTGCTTGGCCGTCTTCGCGCCCCGGGGAAAGCGGTTCAGGTCCAGCTCGATGGCCCCTGTGGCAGCCTGGGAGTCAGCTCGGACGGGCCGGGTCGGGTTGACCCGCCCCGGGGTGGGCTCCCCTGCCTCAGCCTCCCCTGCCCACCCACTCCGTTCCCCAGCCCTGCACCCAGGAAATCGTCTGCGGAGAAGTGGTCGGCATCCCAGATCTGCAGGGTGAGCCGCGCGGGGATCTTGTACTCTGTCTCGTCCCAGGAGAACATGGACTCCTTCTTGGAGATGACGATCTTCTCCTCAGCGGCCAGGTAGTCGAAGGGGAACAGGTAGCGCCAGTTGAAGTTGCCCTCGCCGGTGAGGGAGTGATAGTGGACATCCGTGTCCTGCTTGTCCTCCTGCTGGCCCTTCAGCCACCTGCCGGGTGTCATTGGCTTCAGACCTGCACCTTCACACCCGCAGGGAGCCCCCTCCCTCCTCTCCTGCCTCCCAGGATGGTGGGCTTACCCAGCCCAGCGCACCTCCCCCCGCCACCCCTACCCCAGCCAGGGGCCCTCTCACCCACCCCCGCACAAAAATGTCGCTGGACTTCTCCCCAGTGAAGAAGTCATCGTCCTCCAGGACCACCTCGTCCGTGTTCCACACGATGACCCGGAGCTCGTACCTGGCCAGGGGACAGGCTGGCTCGCAGTCTGGGGCTACAGGCTGGCTCGCAGTCTGGGGCTGCAGGCTGCCCCAGGGTCTTGGATGTAGATGGGGCAGGTAACCGAGGGGGTCCTGGGGACTCGGGGTGAGCATGAGGTCTGGGCCAGGTTGGGGCGGAGAGAGCTGATTCAGGGAAGGGGGCGAGGAGGGGGAGCGGAGAGGACAGGGGGATGGTGGGGCCCCGGGTGAGGGAGGGAGGGTCACTAGCCAGCATGGCTGCTGTGAGGAGACCCCTAAGGGAGCCTGTGTGGCCAGCCCGCCAGGACCCAAAGTGCACTCGCGCACACTCCGGGACAGGGAGGCTGGCCCAGGGCCGGGAGGGGCAGGGGCCGCTGCTGGGGGCTGCTGGGCACGATCCCGGTCTCCAGAGGCCAGAAGACACTCCAGTTCTAACACAAGTGCACATTTAAGCCCAGCAGCTGGCAGTGGACACCCATGGAATCTGGTTTCCTTTATGTCCTTGTCCCGGGAGAGAATTTTCCCCCTCGAAGTATAATTGTCATTGCGAGTTGGTGGTTACATTCCGACCATTAGGAGGGAGGTTGAGTCGCCCCCTCCACGTCACTTGGAGTGTGGCTCTCCCTGGAGTTACGTCATACGTTGACTACAGGCCCCAGGTGACACAGTGGGGCGAGGTGTCCCCTAGTGGCCGGCCCGGGAAGAGCACACTCGTGACCTCACACCTGGACGCTATTCCAGGCAGAATTTGCTCTATAACTGGCAGGACCCGGTGCAAAATGGAAATGTGGGACCCCTTTTAAAAAATTAAGAATTTAAATATTGCCATCTTGAAATAAGTGTGGGGCCCCCCTGAGATCGGGGCCTGTGCTACTTCCCCACCCCTGCAGTTGGCCCTGGTTCCAGGCACGGAGGATGTCAGAACTGGCAGCAATGCCATCCTGCCACTTTACAGATGGCAGAACAGGACCAGGCAGGCACCGTGACCTGGCCAGGGTCAAGTGGGAGAGGCAGGGGGTTCGGCCCCTGATCCAGGGCTTTTTCCACTCTACCGCCCTCGCGCCTCCCTCCTGCATATCTCCTCAGCACCTGGTGGAGCTTAGTGACAGCCTGGAGTGGGGACAACACGGAGCAGGCTCGGGGTAGTGGCCGCTGTGAGGATGACAGTCCACTGGAGGGCGCTGGCGAGTGCGCAGCGCCTCACCGACTCCCGTGGCCAAGGGGGCCCGCCCAGGGCCAGCCCCACCCAGGGCCCCAGGGGTTGCTCTCTTCCCCTCACCGGGCCATGGGGGAAGCACCACTGACTAAGGGGATGTGGGTGATCTGAGCCTGGGGCCCCTACAGGAGGGAAGGGCTGTGGGGGGGGTGGGAGGAGTGAGGGCGGGAAGGAAGCAGGTGCTAGGCCGCAGAAGCTCACTTCTTGGGCTTCCGGGGGGAGATGTCCAGAGGCGTCCCGGGGGCTGGCATGTCCATGGGGAACATGTCCACCCACAGCTCCAGGCGGCCCTGCGGAGGAGGCGGGGCGTGGCCGATCTCCCCACGGACTCCCCCCTGCCCAGGAAGGCCAGCGCTCTCCTCTGCCGCCACCCCCCTCCCCCGGTCCCGCCCCACAACCTGTGTTCCCCTCTGGGACCCAGTTCATCAATTTTCATCCTCGGATGCTGGAATTCCTACGACATCACCAATAGCCAATCCCAGCTTCCAGGGGAGACAGCCCAGGTGCCCCTGGGCCGACATGACTCTCACTCAAAGCAAAGACTCCCGCCCCTGGAGTCGCTGTGAGGGGCCGCGGTGGGGGAGTGCCTGCCAGGCTTTTGGGAACGTGGCAATCAGTATGAGGATCCATTTCTATGGACGCCGGTTGGGACTCCCCAGTCCTAGATACCAAACAACCTCAGATCTCGGCCCGTGAAGGTCACCTGCTCGATGCCTGGCTTGTCAGGGTTGAGCAGCGGCCGAGTCTCCACGTGTTCGGGCACCAGGCGGCAGCCCACGCGGGGGATGTCCTCCCAGTGCCTCAGGGCGCACAGTGCCACGTGCTCCTCTGTGGGCCTCCTCTGACCTGGGGGTGCGGGTGGGTCAGCGGCACCCACGGCCTCAGCGGAACAAGAAACCTGGGCTGGGCTAGACTCAGGCACAGAGGGGCCCTGGGGCCATCACCTGTCCATCCTATCTCCTTTTCACAGTTGGGGAAACTGAGGCATGGGGCGGTAGAATTGGCTTGCCCAAGTTCTCAGCTGCCCCTTAAGGCCTAGGAAGACCTGTGTTTTGGGGTTTGCTCTGCCTGGGAAAGCTGACCAGAGACTCCTGCTGGGCTGTGAGGGTGGGAAGGGCTGGAATCCACTTCCCGGCCCAGCACCCCGAAGGTGGCCAGCAAGAGTTCCTCAGCACACATGGCTCCCGATTCTCTGGGAAGTGCCACAGCGGCAAAGGAGGGGCGAGAGCCCAGGGCTCGTAGTCGATCCGGACCCACACCTCACTCTGCTTCTGAAGAGCCATGTGACCTCGGGCAAGTCACTGAAACACTTTGGGTCTCAGTGTCCTCATCTGCAGAATGGGGAGACCCCCTCCCCCGCAGGAATTCTGAGAGGGAGAGAGAAGGCAAGTGGGCACGTGCTGTGGAGGATGGGGTGGGAGGGCAGAGCCTGGGCAGATGGGAGTGGGACTCTAGGCTGATGGGCAGAAGGTCTAAGGAGACCCCAGTCTAGGCCTCGACGTCCTGCCACAGGGAAGTGTGGGTTCCTCTTGTCCTCTGACCCCTCCCCCGCCCAGCCGCGGCTGTGTCCAGAGCCCTGTTACCATTCTCGTCCTCGATCTCGGAGGGCCCAGTGAAGACACGGTTGGACACCTTCACTCTCCCGGGGGGCCCAAAGTGGGGGCCGTCCACTTTGCCCTCCTTGCAGAGGCGGGTCAGGATCTGGCTGGGCTTCATGGGGTCCCGCCAGATATTGTAGCCATGTCTGCGGGAGGGGACACACAGGCTTCGTGGGGGCTCAGGGTGCGGCTGGACCCATCCCCAGCTGGTAACTGGTTCCAGCCGGTTCTCTTAAGTTGGCTGCTGCCCCTTGTCAGCCAGTGGGCCCCACCTGAGACACTAGGGCTGCTGGAGGCTGCTCCCTCTGACCCCAGCCTCCAGCCTCACCCGCACGGTGTCCCACGGATGGGCTTTCAGCCTCCCCCAACACAGCCCAACCCATTCCCCAACTGTGCCCTCTCTGGTACTTCGAAGACTCCCGTGAGGACACTGATAACCAGAGAGGTTGGGGATGTGACCAGAGTCACACAGCCTGTCAGCAGCAGAGGCTGGCCAGTCCCCAGTGGACTCTGCAGGGTGGTGCCTCCTCTCCTCCCAGCCCAGGGCTCTCTCCTTGCCCTGCCTCCTCTGTCCTGGAATCCTCTGGCTCTCTCCTTGTCTGAGAATCTGTGGTCTGCCCAGAGCCTGTAGGGAAGGCGTCCTGGCCTGGGACAGAAACCGTTCTAGAGCCACCTTCCCAAATCACAATCTCCAATCTCATCTTCAGGGTCAAGGCCAGCAGCTGCGCCCCGCCCCACGCACATGGAGTAGGTCTGGGCGATGCCGCAGGTGGCGCGGTGCTTGCTGTAGAAGCGGTTCTCCAGGTCGATCTTGGTTTCCCCAATGAGGTCGTCGGTGCCGACCAGATCCCAGTCGTACACGGCCACGGTCAGCATGGATTCCATGGGGAAGGAGGCCTCGATGTCGAAGGACCTGGCGGGGTGGGGGTTAGAAGGGCTGAAGGTCAGGGGTAGGGTGGGGGGTAGGAGAGTGGGACTGGGGAAGCTGGGGCGGGGAGGGGGGGGGGCATGTGCAACACCAGAAGGCCTTACTTCCCAAAGACAGGGTTGAGCTGCTTGGAGATATAGTTCTCCTTGTCCCGGATGTCTGTCTTGCCCAGCCGGATGGCGATGTAGGGGTCGGCTTTGCCATTGATGTCTGCGGGGTGCAGGTCCGTGGCCTGGGATGGGGAGGGGTGCTCCTGAGCGGCCTCCCCACACACCCTGCTCATCTTCCAGTGCCCTCACCCCCTCCCTGATGGTCCCATGATGGCAAAGGGTGGGGGCGCTGGACCAGAGACCGGAGCCTTGCCGTGTGACCCTGGGCAAGTCACTGCCTGTCTCAGGTCTTGGCTTCCTCCTCTATAAAAGGTGGGAACTAAAGCCGCCTGGGTGGCTCAGTCCATTAAGCATCTGCCCTTGGCTCAGGTCATGATCCCAGGGTCCCGGGATCCAGCCCCGTGTCCAGCTCTCTGCTCAGCGGGGAGCCAGCTTCTCCCTCTCCCTCTGCCCCTCCCCCCACTCATTCTCTCTCTGTCTCTCAAATAAGTAAATAAAATCTTAAAAAAAAGAAAAAGGTGGCAACTAGACCAGATGACCTTTCTGGTGTCTCCCAATTGGGGCAGTCACTTAGCAGCTGCTCGAGCTCCCCCTGGGCAGGGGGACTTGGGAGACAATGGGAGAGGGTCTGGGGGGAGTCTTACCCTGACCACGTAGACTCGGACCAGCACATTGATGGGGTCATTGCTGGGGATGCCCTGGAACATGCCGTAGGTGGGGTCGTAGCCGGCTTCCCGGGACACGTCCTCCGGGAGTGGCACTTTGTACACGCACAGGGAGCCCTGGGGCAAGGCAGGGGGTGAGGGTGCGGTTCCCACAGGCACACGGTGGCATTCAAGACTGCACTGCCGGTCTGCACCCTGCAGCTCCGGGCCTTAACCCTTTAGCTGCTGGATCAGAGGGAAGTTCCGGGGGTTCCGGAGGGAGCGGCCAGGGCAATGTTGAGGGTGGGGCGCTCAGCGCAGATGCTCTCTCTTTTTTTATCCGCATAGAAATACTTTCATATTTTACCAATCAGTGCAGCTGAGAGTTCCACCTGACCGTCAGCCCTGGGCTCGGGGTTTGGGGACGGGATAAGAGCTGGCCGGGGAGGGGGGCGGCTCAGGGCTCAGGGCCTGGGCGCGCGTCCTTCGCCCGACCTTGAACCGGCCCACGACGCGCTCCTCCTCGGCGGCGCCGTCCTCGCCGTCTCCCGTCTTGCCCCGCAGCAGGTTGAACGTGTGCAGCCAGTCCTCAAAGTTGTCGAACTCGGACTCCAGTTCCTTGGGGTATGCCTGAGCCGGGCCGGGCCGTCGGGGGCACAAGGCGTGACCACCGGCCTCTGGCTCGTCCCACCCGCCCCAGGCAGGACCCCACGCCCCTGCCGGGTCCGCTCCCCGAGCCGCACCGTAAGCTCGTCAATCCTGGCTTTCTTCTTCTCAGGGGCCTCGGACCCCTGGCCAGGGCCGGGGCTCTGCATTCTCTTCTTCTTCTCTTCCTTCGCTGCCTTTCCCTTCTCCTTGCCCTTCATCGGCCCCTTCAGGCCTGGCCAGAACCAGAAAAGGAGGCCGTGGTCAGTGTGGGGCAGAATTGAGGGAGTGGGCCGCTCTGGGTGGGAGTCCCAGACCCGCTGCTAATTTACTTCGGTGATTTGACCTCTCAGGGCTCTGTGTACTCATTTGTAAATTCGTAAATCTGTAAACCGCAGACAATACTTCCCGGCATGTGTGCCTCACGCGGGTGCAGGCGCCCAGAAAGCCGCGCGGGGACCGTGTGCGGACTGCTGTCATGGCTCCTGGCAGAGGAGAGCAGGGAAGGGGCACAGCCTCGGCCAGCTTACTCTCCTCTCTGGCCTCAAGCTCCCTGTCTGTCCCATTAAGAGGGCGGATCTCTATCAGCAGTTCCCAAACTACATTCAGGGGAACAGCAGCTGCAGATGTTGTTGGAATGTTTTAGAAGAAAGGGTACATTGTGGTCAGATAAGCCGGGGAAATATTTTATATTGTATTTTCCATTTAGAGACTTATTATAACATTTGTATATTAAAGGCACTGGAAAGTCCTGTGCCCAAAGTGTTTAATCCATTTGACCAAGGAATGCTCTTTTCCCTCTGACACACTCATTAACAGGAAAAGGTCTGGAAAATGCTGGAGCTCTGAGCTTCCTTCCCACTCTGACATTCTGCGGCTCTAAATATCTGTTCATCACGCTGGCTGCTGAGCTGGTTCGAGCACGAGCCACCCTAGATGAGGGCCTATGCCTGCTCCTGGCACCCAGAGATGGTTGGTGGCTTGTGGCTGCCGTGACTGTGTGGGTCTCCGGGAGGGGAAAGAGAAGCAGCTGGCGTGGCGGGCGGGGGAGCCGGCCCTCGGGGGGGGCAGGGGGGAGGCGGAGACCCGCTGTCCCAGGCTCACCCTCTGTGTTGTCCACCTCCTCCTTCTCCTCCAAGTCAATGCCCAAGGCCTCTTGCTGTCGAAGTTGCTGCCAAAAGATGAAGAGGAGGGAAGGTGGGCTTCCTGGGGAGGGGTCTTTTGACCCCACACTGCGGTCTTAAGACCAGTCTTAAATACTTAGAAACAGAAAATCTTTTGGAGCACCTGGGTGGCTCAGTCGGTTAAGCATCTGCCTTCAGCTTAGGTCATGATCTCGGGGTCCTGGGATTGAGCCCCATGTCTGATTCCTTGCTCGGTGGGGGCCTGCTTCTCCCTCTGCCCTGCCCCCTCCCAGCTTGTGGTCTCTCTTTCTCAAGTAAATAAGTAAAATCTTAAAAAACAAGAAACACAAACACTTTCCTACTGGGTTTCAAACTTATCACATGCTCTGTGTAAGTGGGTTAAAAAAAGTTTATGATGTGTACAATATGACTAACTACAGTCCGGAGTTTATGAATCTTTGAATTGTGTATCATTTAAAAATAAAATGACCTTTAATATTGGTTCTTAGTGGTATTATTGTTTTTTAGTGTAGAAAAGTATAACTGAATCAGAAAATGTGTTTTACGTGCTTTCCCACAGTCCACCACCCCACCTGCTGGAAAAAAAAATCACGGGGTTTCAACCAAGGCGCCCCCATGTGGCAGGATGTACAAATTACAGGAGCAGAGACGAGAAAATAGCCCCTTGGAGCTCCAGCCTGGCGGCTTGAATCCAGGAGGTGATGGTGGGAGAAGGTACCACTAGGCGACCCTCAATGATCTGCCCTCCTGCTGTTTAGAAGTTTTTCTGGACACACAGGCATGTAGCCAGGGATTACATTTCCCAGGCTCCCTTGCAGCTAAGTGTGGCTACAGGGGCTAGATTCTGGACAACGTGAATGGAAGGGATATAGGCAAACTCTGGGTTGGGCCCTTAAGAGGAAAGGAGTGTGCTTCCTCTTCTTCTCTTTACCGCTTCCTGTAATAGGACCCTGTAATAGGGTTAGGGTGGGCCATCTCTAACCACACAGATGCAGGGACTTCACGTTTGCTGCCATTATGTCCCCCTACCAGCCTAACGCCACTCTCAGAGACATTATATGAGAAAGAAAGAAGCTTCTGTCTTCTTCGCACCCATCTAACTTGCTACAGCAGCTTAGCTGGGTGACCTAACGTGGAGAGTAAACCCCACACACGCCCTGGGTCGCAGAAAGGGCCTGGGGAGAGAGGGTGGCTGCATCAGCTCAGGTCCGACCAAGGAAACACACCACAGGCACACGTCCGTCCTGGTTGGTTGGTAAGTCAGGGGGTGCCCTGAGCTGGGTAGACAGGGTGGAGAGAGGCAAACGAGGAAGAAGAGAGATGGACTTTCTTGACTGTCCAATCGGCCTCGGCAGGCAGAAGCTGCGTGCACACAGTGGGGGAAGAACATTCCACAGCCGCAATGGCAGAGATGTGGAGGGCAAGGCAGTATGAACGGGTGCAAGTCCTACCAATTAATCATTGCTCCCTTTTGGCCTCTGAGCACATGTTTCTCCTCTTCCTCAAAGGTCACCTTCCCTGTGAAGCCTTCTCTGACTCCCCCAGGCACCAATCTGCCTTTGTCATCACACCGTACTATATCAGCTGATGTGTCCTGGAGGGCTCCTTGGGGCAGGCATGGACTTATCTTTGGCTCCCACAGTACCTAGGATGGTGTCTGACTCATCATTTATACTGAGGAGATGTTTGTGGTGTAAATGAGTGAAGACAAGGGAAAACCCAGCCAGGGAAGGTAGACCGACCGCCATCTTGGAAAAGGTGGGTCCTGAGCTAGACCGTCAAGGATGTGAGACAAGTCTGTTCCAAGCTCACGTTAATGCAGCGGGAGAACTGGCTCTGGTGGAGGAGGGGAAAGAAGCTGGCTAGGAGGGGCTCATGTGGACTTGGGGTCAGCTCCCCTAGCCCTGTTCTTCCTTGGCTCCCCAGCCCAGACCTGAGGCCTTACCTCCTTCATGGTATCAATGGAGGCAAAGTACTTGGACCACCAGTCCAGCATGCTCTCGTCTGCCTCCTCTTCCTCTGGCTCTTCTGAGCTGCCCTTTTTCTTCTTTTTCTTCTTCTCCTTCTCCTCGTCAGCCTGGAGGGTTAGCCGGGTCCAGAGTCCTGCCTACAGCCCTGCTCCCTGGCCAGTCTCTGAGCCCCGGACCATCCAAGGGTCCCCCATCCCTTCTGACTACTTCTGGGGAGTCTTAGACTCTGTGAGGCTCCTGGGGGCCACCAATGTCAAAGGGGCTGGGCCTTGTTTTGTGGAGGAGGATACCTTGGCCCAGAGAGGGTCATGACTTGCCAATTCGAGCCTCTGGCCAAGGCACTCCTGGCACTCGGGGGCTTTGCTGCCTGAAGAGTTCTCTCCCTCTGCCTCTGTGGAGGTGTGTGCTGGCTCCAAGCATCCAGGGGCTGGGGAGTGGCTCAGTCCCTGATGCGGGGCCCCTTGGCCTGATGCCCTATGCCATCGTAGGGTTCGCTCTCCCCAGAGCCCCCAGATGGCCCCACACTTACCACATCCACCTTGATGACGGCATCCGAAGTCTGCAGAAGGGAACCAAGGGGATGGGGACAGAATTAGCCACCAGGGGCCTGAAGTGGCAGGCAGGTACCCTGCCAGGAGAGAGAAGGGTGACAGCGGAGAGGGGCCCAGGGAAGGTCACTCAGACCAAGCTCGGGCCTCAGAAGCTAGGAGGTGCCCCAGGCTGTGTGAAGGACTTGAGATCGGGAATGGGGCGGAGAGGATGTGGTGGGGAGGAAGCCCACACCTGGCCACCCTCCCCTGCAGACACCATCTCTGCATCTAAATCCCAGATGACAGGGTTCCCTCTGGCAGCTAAATGGCCCCAGTCCCCCAAACCAAGAGGAATGAGGAGCTTCCACCTGGAAATCCTCGTCCAGCCCGGGCCTAGGGAGGGTGGTTTGTGAATGACCGGGCTGGAAACCCCGGGAGCCTCTGGAGAGAACACTGGTGTTCATGCAGAGAGTCTATTGTCTATGGTGGTGTTTGCTGGAGAAGAACGGTCCCAGGCCATCCCCTCAGAGGCCTACAGCTCTCTCCATCCCTCACCCACGCACAGGCCGCGCTCGTGCATGTGCACACGCTCACGCACACTGCGGCCCACGCGGAGTGGACGGTCTTGCTTTCCAGGACGGAGCGAGGACGGACTGCTTGCCCACATAGCCAAGGCTAGCCCTTGGCCACGACGTGCCGTGCTTGGGGGACCCGGGCTGTGGGCCAGAGGAGGCGGCCCTGCTCCTGAGAAGCGTCACACGGTCCCCGCCAGCGTGGGGCTGACCCCGCGTGCCTTACCGCGTCCAGCTTCACCATGGTCTCCAGCTTCCTGACGGGCGCCTCCGGCTCCATGTTCACCACGACCTCCCCTGTGGGGTGAGAGGAGGGGCCCCCGTGGCACAGCACACGGCCGTCCCGGAGGAGCCTGACTGGACAGAGAGACGGGCAGACAGGTAGACGGACAGAGAGGAACAAGGATGACAGCAAGAGTCAGAGGTGGCTGGAGGGCCCAGAGGTCTGAAGCTGGTTCTGGAGCATTCTGAGGCTAGAGGGAGGGACAGGGCAGTTGAGAGAGAAGAGACAGGCCTAAGGAGACAGGCCTAAGAGAGAAGGCCGAGCTGCCATGGGGGGAAACAGTGGAGGCAGGGCCGGGAGGGAGGCTGGAAGGGAGGCCAAGGTCTCAGCCGTAAACCAGCAGAGGAGGCCGCCTGCCCTCGGGCCCTCCAAGAGCGCATGTGGCTCCGGCCCTCTCTGGCTCTCGCGTGATGGGGAGCCAAGGTAGCCTGGCCCCCAGGAGGGGGCCTCCCCTGGCCTCCCCCGCACCCACTGCCCACTCCGGGATGCCCGGGCGTAGCCTGGACGGCGGGCAGGAGCTCCCCCCGAGGGCCGAGTGGAGCCGGGCCTGGGCTTCGGGCCGTGGCCGTACCCGTGGTGTTCCAGCTGGGGGCCGAGCGGTCCGGGGGTCTGTAGATGAAGCGCCGCAGAGAGCTGACGGCGTGGGAGCCCACCAGGGTGTAGCGGCCGAAGGCCCGGCAGTCCACCACTCGGATGTTCAGGGGCGGGTGCAGCAGCTCGTTCTCTGGGAGGTCCTGGGGCGGGATTGAGCAAGGGCAGCCTGGGCTCAGGGGGTGGGCGGGGGCCAGAGGGGCCGCCCCCAGCCACACCGGCCGCACCCCACTCGGCCTGGCTCTGCCCCGGGGCCTGCACCCACCACTTCAAACCACTTGACGAGGGTGTTGAAGTTGGGGTTCTTCTTGTAATTGTGGATCAGGGACGACTGCACCCCTTTCCCTGCACACTCGATGTCTACCCGTGGCCGGTCCACCTGGGCCAGGTTCACCCGCTTCAGGTCTCGCAGGCCCCAGAAGAGCACCTGGGTGGGCGGAGAGGGGAGCCCCGCGGTCAGTGGGGCCGGTGGAGGGTGGGCTCGGCCACCTCAGGAGGAGCTAGGCGGTGGGGGGGGGGCAGCGAGTCAGGAGGGGCAGGGCCAGGAGAGCTGATGAGAGGCCGGCATCCACAAGGGGCTCCGGGGTGTAGGTGGGCGTGGGGCACAGACGGAAGGGTGAGGGAAGGTGCTAGAATGATGCAGTGTGGCTCAGTGCGGACCGGGGAAGTGCCTGGCTCGGCCGCTGGCTCTGGGTGTGACTTTGGACAAGTCACTTCCCTTCCGAGGCCCCCAGTCTCCTTGTCTGAAAAATGAGGAGTGGCCTGAGGCTGCCGAAGACCTCTGGATGCCCACAGTGGCATGTGTGCGCGTGAGCCTTGATGGGAAGACAGCGGAGTAGGCAAGGAAGCCAACACGGCGGGGCCTGTCTGGGGCGGGACCCGGAGGACCCCCACGGAGCCCTCACGCACCTCGATTCGGTATTTGCTGAGCACGGGCCGGATGCCCATGGGTACAGGCATGATGGGACCGCGGTCCACGTCCACGGGGCCGTTGATGGGTGGCAGGTCCGCCTTCCCCGCCGGCCCGATCTGGGGAATGGGAGTCAGAGTGTCACGCTCTCCTTCCCCGCGGGTTATTTGTCGGGTGCTATGGGGAGACAGGGAAGGCCAAGGCCCCAGGCCCCCGAGAACCACGCCCCAGCTGGGGTCAAACTGGCCTCACAGCAGGATGGGGAGGAGAGCAGCCCCCGGCCCCGGCCCTGCGGCCCCACCTGCAGCAGCTCGAAGGCAGCCAGCAGGTCTCCGGCCGTGGCGTTGCCGCGGTAGATCTGGTAGTACTCGAGCTGCGGTGGGAAGCGGGGCGGGCAGTACGCCTCGTCCGCCATCTTCACCAGGGGCTTGGCGAAGGTCCGGCCCATGAAGTCGGCTTTGCCCTGGTGTGATGAATAACCAAGGTGGCCTCCCAGCCCTCGAGTTCGCTGTGCATGTTCACACCTGGGGTCTCCTCCAGTCCTCACCATAGCCCCTGGAGCTAAGGGGCAGGTGCAATCACCCCCATTTTACAGATGGGGAAAACTGAGGCTTGGGGCCCACCACAGATTTGCTCAGGGCCGTGCCGGCAGCGAATGGCAGGTGCAGGACTCAGGGCTAGCCATGAGATCCTCCAGAGTCTAGAGCTCTCGGGGGATCCGGGTAGCTGGAGGGGTGGCTCCCCAGCGCTGGAGGGGTCACCTCCCATCCTTTCCTTCTCCCCCCCTTCAGAGCTCCCATGGAGAGCTGTGAGGCTGCCGCCGACTGTGGCAGGTGTGGGCACGGGGTTGGGGGGCCCAGGGGTGTGGGAAGGCTGATGATAGCAGGACGTGCTGGCCTATGTCCTGATGACTCTGGGCCTGAGCTGGGTTTGCTTGTGGCGGGAGGGGGGAGGGGGACATGTGGCCCAGCTCCTTCTGGAGATCCCAGAGGCTCACAGCATCGGGAAGGGGACAGGCTGCAGTGACAGGGCAGGAGACACCTGGGTCTGCTGAAGGGGCTGGTCAGCAGCCCCCCACTCCCAGCTTCCCAGCAGGCACCCTGGCCGAGGAGCTCGGGGGCTGGGCGGGGGGAGGTGTGGAGTGCTCCCTGGTGCCCGAGCCCGCCCCTACCATAGTGTCCTGGTCGTAGATCTCGATGACAATGATGGGGGGGTCATCCCGCAACTCCTGGGCTTCACCGTATAGCTCCAGGTTGTCGAACACCAGCATCTGGTCCCAGGTGGGGCACAGGGTCTCATTCAGGACCTGCGGCGTGGGGCGGGGGGAGGTGGTATGGGCAGGTACATGAGCAGGAGTGACCCCAAGTCACCACGGCTTCTGGAGACTCCGGAGATAAGAGTGGCATGCCTCCTGACTCTTCCCGAAAGCTTCAGATGAAGGCAAACGTAAGGTGGGCTCCCGAGCCCCCCACGCCCACCTATCTTCCCTTTCTTCTGTGTCGAACGTAACCACAGTTAAAGCCTTTTCCAATGTGGCCTGCAGGTATCCGCAAGGCCGTCCCCTAAGGATCTGGGGTCCTGGCCGACCTGTTTTCCAGGTCCCCCATGCTCAGGGGCCTCCCAGGACTCCTCTCTCCTCCTGTGGCCCCTCACCTCGGTGCACTGACTCTGGTTGATGAAGAAGACGCGGGCGAAGGGGTCGGAGAGGCCGCTGCTGTCGGCGGCAAAGAGGCTGCGAGCCTGGTACATGTGGGCTCGGAGCTGGAAGGCCTGCTTCTCTGTGGGGAAGAGCAGGCTGAGGCTCCCCGCCCCTGGCGGCCCTCCAGCGCCCTCCCGGAGTGAGGGCTGGGAGCCCAACTCAGCCCGAGCCGGGGCGTCACTCACTGGTATAGACCAGGCTGATGGGTGGGAAGGAGTGCAGGCCCAGGCCCTGGGCCGCCTTGACCTCCTCGAAGCCGCAGGGCAGGCCGCACAGGAAGTCTCTGCGCTGCTTGCTGAGGCCCAGCCACAGGTAGAGCTCCAGCTTGGCCTGCACTGTCCAGCCCGCTGAGCCGAAGCCCCGCTTGCCGGGCAGCTGGGGGTGGGGGTGCGGTCAGCTGCCGGGCCCACGGAGAGAGGAAGGGGCGAGGGCCTGGGCCCCGCTGCCCCCGCCCCTCCACAGCCATCCCACTGGGCTGGGGCGTCTGAGTGGGAAGAGCGCGGAGGGGATGGGCCGGGCGCTGCCTTCTGGCCCCCTTCCCCCTCTTCCTATTCTCTCTCCAGCTCTTGTCCGAGCACCTGCTACTCCAGGGCTCCGCCCGGTCAGGCCGGCCAGACCCAGGTGTGGGGAGGTTGAGCCTCTGGAAGAAGCCAGATGCAAACCCTGGCCCCCAGCCCCGCCCCCCCAAGTCTCGTTCCCGTCTTGGCACCTTGAGGAAGAGCGTCTTGACCTTGGCGCAGTCCT
This sequence comes from Potos flavus, assembly GCA_028534135.1. Lineage (NCBI taxonomy): Eukaryota > Metazoa > Chordata > Mammalia > Carnivora > Procyonidae > Potos > Potos flavus. The sequence goes on from CM052885.1 coordinate 17,617,664, forward strand.
TGCCCAGCTCCTCCTCGACGATGGAGAAGAGCAGGTCCTTGGAGGGCACCCGGGCGTAGGCGACCCGCTTGTTGTTGCTCAACATCCAGATGAAGACGTCGGGGATGCTGTGCTGGGGCTGGGGCGGGGCGGGGCGGGGGGAGGGGTGCCTGCCGGTCAGGGAGGGCGTGGCTAGGCGCCCAGCCCCGCTGACCCGAAGGGCCTCTGCGGGGGACCACCTGGGCCTGCCTGGAAGGGCCCTGGGGGCTGGGTCTTCCTTCACCTCCCATGCGACAGGAGGAAGGAGGAAGGGCTGGTTCACCTCTGCCCCCCAAGGGCTGTCAAAGCAGGGGGGGGGGTGGTGGTGGCTCTAGGTGGTGCTGGGCGGCAGCCCTCGCCCCACGCCAGTCACTTGGGTCTGGGGCCCACCTCGTCCGCCAGGAAGCGCAGCTTCTGCAGGAAATTCTGGCAGAGCCTCAGCTTGTCCCTCACCGTGTGTTTCTTCACCTGTGCCCGCAGGGTCTTGGCTGCCTGTCCCATGCTCTCCTGCAGGGGGGCGGGGTGCATGGGAGAGTGGCTGAGGCCACGCTGCGCAACTGAGGGGGCTGGCCTGGCGGCTGTGACCTCAGAGACGGAAGTCCCCCCCACCTCGGGCCCCCTCCCCTGATACCCTGTGTGCTCTAGCGTGTCCTCACCAGCTCCCGCATGCAGGACTTGAGGCGCTCCCGGTCCAGCCTGGTGCGGGAGGTGTGGCCCTGGTCCTTGTCAGTGAGGAACAGGAAGCGGCTGGGGGACCAGGGGAGCAGCGTTCAACAGAGCCCACCTGCCAGCAGCAGGCCTGCACGCACCTCCTTCCCTGCCCAGCACCCCCCCCCCACTTCCAGCCCCTCGCGCCTCCCCCCTCCTCTCACTAGCAGCCACTGCTGAGCTCCTCCAGGACGCCCCGCAGGCGGCGCTCAGGGTAGGACTTCTCTGTCTTGATCATCTCCTGCACGTCGTTTAGGCCTTCTTCCTGTGGACCAGCAGAGAGGGTGCATGCTGAGCCCCAGCCCCCCAACCCCAGCCTCCCCAGATGTCTCCCGCCATTCATCGGGGAACGAAGGGCTAGTGACCTGGGACCCGTCACTAGCGCCATGCCCCTCTTGCAGTCCTCACCCCCGGCCCCCTATGCCCCCATGGCAAGCTGCTGGGCTGACTGCCTAGCATGTTACAGGCAAGGCTTCCAAGCTGGGCGAGGCCCTCCGAAGCTCCCCCTGCCCCCTGCCTCTCCCTCGTCCCTCCCATCCCCGCCCGGCCCTGACCAGCTTGTCGGCGATGTGGTCCATGATGTTGGCATTGTAGAGGCGGCGGCGCTGGTCCGGCCACCAGCTCCTGATGTAGATGCAGGGCTTGCGATCCAGGTAGGGCAGATGGAAGTAGTTCCTGGGGGTGGGGAGGAGGGGGGAGGTTGAGGACTGGGGCGCAGGGAGCGGGGAGGCCAGGCCACGCGAGGATGGGAGGACCCTCCGTCCACCTGGCTCACCTGTCGGTGATCTGGGGGCGCGTGGGTGGGGTGGAGGACACGGAGGCCAGATCCCCACCCTCATCAGCTTCGTCGTCACTTGAGTTCTGGATCAGATCCACTTCTTCCTCGTCCCCAGGCTCCTTGCGAGGCCGAGGCCGCTGGGGCCGAGACAGGCCATCGACTTCGTTGCCATAGTTACCTGGAGGCAGAAGGGGGCACGCGAGGCCCTTGAATCCTCTCCCCCCAGGCACCCGCCCTCTGGTCTGGGTGCTGCTTTGGGTTTGTGGGAGGGAAGGGGGGGCAGGGAGTGGGGAAGGTGCCTGGAGCCTGTACTGGCTTGCACAGGACAGAACACTAGCCAGAGGAAGGAGCTCACAGCCTCCGCCCCGTGCAAAGACCTCGCTAGGAGCCCTGGTGACCACTGAGCTCCAGGTTCAGCCTGGGACACGGCCTGGATTCCTACTCTCTTCTTCAGGGAAGGCTTCTTTCTTCCCCATGTCCCCGACACAGCTTAGCCCTGTAGGTGTGTGCACTAAGGAGCCGCTGTGGGCGTGTGTGCACGCTCGTGTGAACACTGTGGGCTACGTGGGAGCTTGAGGACACGCGAAGGAAAGTGGTCAAAGTTTCCCTCCCTTCGGGCCCGTGGTGCGGTTACCAACCAGCAACCCTCAGGCCGGAAGACCCCACTGTGAGCCCAGCTCTCACCTATGGTGACCTCAAAGGTGATTGGCTTGTCTCCATTTTTCCGGTCGATCATTGAGGCCTCTAGGAAGGCTCCAAATAGAAAGAATTCTTCTATTTTCCCTGTGCAGCCCTGTGGGGAAGGTGGTTCAAACCATCCTCAAACCTCAGCAGAGATGTTGGGCCTGGGGCCAGGCCTCCTCCTACTGTCTTACAGACAGGCCCTTTGGGCCGCTGGGGGCGGGCACCCTACCCCACCGTGCAACCAAGCAGCCCAGACCCTGAAGGCCTAAATCCTTTTGCCTGCCAGCCTGGATATCCCCGGACGGGGACAACCACGACCAGGAAGAGGGCAGAGAGGAGGCCCCCACCTTGGGACCTCCAGGCGGAGGGCAGGCACAGGCAAGGGGAGGGGACAGAGGTCCCCGCGAGGGGCAGAGTGTGGGCCTCTGCTTCCTGAGGAAGAGGCCTCGTCACGGGGTCTCGCTCTCTGAGGCAGACAGGGCAGCACAAGGCAGAGCGCAGGCCGAGGCCACCATGGCGGGCAGGGGGCTGAGCTGGGGCCTTGGGTCCTCACCTCCGAGATGGGCGTGGCCTGCTCCACCTGCACCTCAGTGGAGCTGTTGAGCTCGGGGTTGGAGGTGTCCAGGATCTCCACAGCCAGGCCCAGCATGAGGCGGGCGCGGAACGACACGCCCTCACCCAGGCCCTCGTTCAGGTCCTGGTGCTCGTCCAGCAGCGTGTAGTTGCGTGTGGAGCCGTACATGTTCACCCAGGCTGGGCCCAGAGTGGGCAGGAAGCCTGTGGGCCACGGGGAGAGGGACGAGGGGCTCGTGGGAGTGGCGGAACCTTTTCTGGGGGCTCCCGGTGGCTGAGCTGAGAACCCCACGCCTTGCTCGGCGAGACGCTGGAGGTGGGAGAAAGCCTGTGGGCCAGCGAGTGGTCGACGGGAGGCCCTAGGGACGCTCCCATCTGCTGAGCGCGGGCAGGCGTGGGGCAGCCTCCTCGCTCACGCGGGGCACTTCTGGGGTCAGGCTCCTGGCCTCCTGGTCCGGGGAGCCCGGGCTGCCTACAATCTCTTTGAGGGACAGATGCTGGCTCCCCTCAAATTCCTCAGCCTGGCCTTCTGGCCCTCAGGGGCCTGTGCGGATCTCCATCTCACCAGGTCGGGGCCCCCCCGGCCCTTGGGGACCCCTCCCCTCCTCTCCGAGGACCCCCCTCAGTCTGCCTGTGTAATGCGTTCTCCATGAAGACTGCCCAGTCCCTAGTCCCAGCTAACTTGCCCCGCCGTTGGCCTTTGCTCTCTCCTGTGTAACTCGGGCCCAATTCAGAGGCGCACGCTATGTTTGTTTGGTTTTTGTTCTGCCTGCTTTAGAAAAAAATGTACAGCATTTAAAAAACTCAGGATATGCTGTACATGATATAAAATTCACCATTTAAAAATGTGCCCTGTGGTGGTTTTCGGTATATTCACTCTGTTGGATGAGTATCACCTGATTCTGTCACCGCCCCCCAAGACACCCTGTACCTACCAGCGGGTAGGCCCGTGTCCCCCCGCCTGCCCATGCCCCAGCAACCCCTCGTCTCCTTTCTGTCTCTGTGGATTCGCCTGTTCTGGACAGTTCGTATAAACGGAGTCAGAGCATGTGGCCTTTTGTGCCTCTGGCCTTAGGTTTTGAGCCCGTGATGGCACATCACCCTCTCTAGTCTCCCATGAGCACCACAAGGCCGGGAGTAGATGCTTCTCGTGCTCCCTAAAGCCCAGCGCCCGGTCCTAGAAAGGGGCAGCCCCACGAGACAGTACGTGCATTTGGGAAACGTATGTGCACACGTGTCATCATTATTTCCATTTCACAGATGGGAAAACAGACTCGGAGATCACACAGCTACCAACTGTCAGGGCTGGGGTTCAAATCCAGGCAGCCTGGCTCGAGCAGGCCGTATGAGCTGACCTGAGCCATGACCTTCCCCTTTTCCTTTGAGGGGGAGGGGGCTGCGGACCAAGCCCTCACCAGGGCCAGGGCTCAGGAAGAGGTGGGGATGGTGGAGGAGGTGTGCGGGGGGGCAGGTCTCCCTGACTCCTGCCCTTCGGTGCCCTCGCCCCTCACCCAGTCTCCTGCTGCTGACCTTTGTCTCCATCGTTGGAAATCTTGCGCAGGTCAATGAAGTGGGTGCCGATGGCCACGTCGTTGACCTTGTCCGAGTCCCGGATCTGCACCTTCATGCGCTTGCAGAGTGGGGGGAAGAGGTCTGTAAAGACCACTTGCTCATTCCACAGGGGCTCGTAGCTGCTTTTTTGCACGGAAGTCTTGCCCTGGAGGGAGGGAGTGAGGGTCAGGGGTGTGTGTGTGTGTGTGTGCACGTGGGGGTCACGTGTACGTGTTACATGTGCGTGTGTGTGTACATGTGTGTATGCATGTGGACTATGTGTAGGGTACATGTATGCAGGTGTACGTGTGTATATGTGTGTGTGTATGTATATGTGTGGGGTGTGTATATATATAATTTTTTATTTAAATTCAACTTAGTTAACATGCAGCATATTAGTTTCGGGGGTAGACACCAGCCTCTCAGCCTCTCAGACTCTCCTCCCTTTCAGTCTCCTGCCTGAGCTCTTGGTCTACAGGATGCAGAGGCAGGCGGGATCCCCTAAGGCCTGTCCCTGGCTGAGAGGACCCCCAAGCCGGCGGCAGCTCTAGCCCCTCTCAGCCGGAGCTCCCCTCCCTTCTCCCTCTCCTCGAATGCACCCCGGGCTCCAAGGTGTCCCCTGGCTTCTCATTCTGCCTCACATCCGCCTCCTGGACCCGTCCTCCAATCACTCCATGCCCCTCATGCCTGTTACCCTGAGCCCAGCCTCCTGCCTCCTGTGCCCCAATACCTTCTGGCCAGCAAAGAAGACTTGCACATAGGGGTCGACCAGGTCCTTGTTCTCCCCAATGAAAGCCTTCTTCACATTGGCCATGAGGCTGGTGTTCATACGGGGCAACCCCTCTGCGCGGTAAATTTTCACGTAGAACCGGGCCCACTGGCGTTCAGGGGGCACCCCCTCGGGGAGCAGCAAGTTCCTGCCGGCACACAGAGCTGGGGCTGTCATGGCCAGGCGTGGGCACCCCAGTCCTGCCCTGGCCTCTGCCTACCCTTGGGGCCTGGAACGATCTCCGTGAAGGCCTGCCCGCCCTGCCTCAGTCCTTCCTCTCCTGGGAGGAGAGTCCAGGAACCCCAAGGCCAGCCCTGCCCTCAGTCCTTCTTGGAAGAGTGGTCTGTCTGGGAGTAAGGGGGACAAGGGTGAGGGTGGGGGGGCAGGGGAGGGTCTGTGTGCCAAGTGCACCCCAAGGGCTCCTTGTGGGGGAAGGGAGGGCTGCGTCAGGTCTCCAGGGCTGGGGGGAGATGGGAGCCTCACCCCTCAATGTCATCGTCATCCGTCTCGTTGGCCTTGTGGGGCGTCTTGATGTTGTCCCCCTTGCCCACCACGGCGACGTCACACTTCACGTAGCCCTTCAGCCCAGCGGAGATGTCGTCGGGGTCTGACAGGATGGCCCACTTGTGGTGGAACTGGTGCTCTGCGGGGGTGACGAGCGGGGACTGCACCTGCCGTCCCGGGCCCGGCTCGGGCCCTGGTCCCCAGGACGGCCGGGAGGAGGCAGAGGCCCCCAGAGGGGCGAGCAGCTGGGGAAAGGTCCCGCATCCTGGGTGGTGTGACTTTGAAGTGAGAACCTTCCAAACTGATTTCTCTGCCTGCAGCCGTCCTGCCCCCACCCCTGTGGATGACCTGCACACCGCGAACCTTCGTAGAGGCTCCCCCGCCCTCGATCCTCCTTTCAGATGCCTGCAGCTTGTCAGTGAGTGGGGTACAGACCGCCGACCCTAGTGTGGATTTGTGAGGCCTTTAGAGCTGCTGGTCTTTGAGCTTGGAAAGGTCTCCTTCCTCCCCTTCCCCCCACCCGAACTTCTCGGACGCCTGCCGGGGAAGGCTGGTCAGGCTGGGGCGGTGGCCAGCGCCCAGGACCCCCTCTGTGATCTACCGGGGGGGGGGGGTGGAGGGGCTGTGGCCTCAGACGAGCCCCCTCGCCTCCAGCAGAGAGAATCAGTGAATGAGTGGGGTCCTGCTGCTGCCTCTGATGGTGTAGACGCGGTCCCACCAGGGTGAGAAGCAGGCCCTGGTCCCCCAGGAAACCCTCCCAGTTCCACGAGATAGCCAGCCACCCGAGACTCTCAGCATCACCCGCGAGTCCTGGGTCCCTGGCAGCTTGCTTCCAGTGACTCCCTGGCAGGGTCAGCAACCAGGGACTCATCGGGAGAGTCAGGCCCCCCCAGAGACCATCAGAGCGAAGACCTCAGCGCCCTAACTGAAGGGGCCGTGTGACCTCGGGTTCCCAGGAAGGGGACCAGGCTCCGGCACAGATTCAGAAGCAGCAGCGAATCTGGCGGTGGGTCAGCCCAGCGGAAAGCCTGGACTCTGGGCCCGCCTGGACCCGGGTTCACACGTGTTTCCTTTCCCTGGACTGGCTGTGTGAGCTTGCCGGGCCTGCGTCCTTCTCGCGGAATGGAGCGATGGTGCCTGCCCGGGCTGCTGAGGGTTGGGCCTGTGGGCGCGGCGTGCGTGCTCCCTCAGTGGCGGTGGTCTCCCCTCCAGGACTCCTCCGTCGAGAAGCCCAGCGGTCCTCGTCAGGCTCCTTGCTGTCTCTCCACACCCCTGCTGCCCGTCCCGGGGGTGGGGGGCCCTGCTCGGCCCGGGGCTGGCACACCTTCTCCAGGATACCCGCGCGACTCCCGCCCACGGCCCGCAGCTGGGCATGCTTCCCGGGAAGTGCCGGATCGCCGAGTGGCCCTCTCCTGGCTCCTGAAGACGCTAATGGTGGCTAGGGCGCCCCTCTGCTGAGGACAACAACGTGTGTGTGGCAGCGGGACAGGCGCTGGCCTGGGATCCGGGAGACCCAGTTCCGCTCCCACGGGCCCTGGGCAAGTCTCTTCGTAACCCTGGGCCTCTTCGTCCTACAGAGACACCCGACTAGATGTTCTGAGGTCTCTGGCAGCTTGAATGTTCTATGATTTCGTGGTGGTGACATGAATAATCCTGGGTTTGGACTCGATTCCCTAGTCTAAGTCACAGAGCGGGGACCAGCAAATGTCTATTAAAGTCGAACCATAAGAAACCACCGATTCGTTCAACCTAATAATTTGGTGGCCCTTCCAAGCTACTTAACTTCTCTTGGCTTCATTTATCTGATCTGTAAAATGGGAGGGAACGCCGATGCCTCCGCCCTCGGTGTTTTCTGAGGGTCAAACGTGATACCGGGTGAAATGGGATTGTTACTGTCAAAAGGCCTGACAGAGCCATTACTGCCTCCTGAGTAGTGGGTTCACTTCAGGGACGTGACGTGGGGCCCTCTTGGCCTGGCCTGGGCCTCACAAACCCTCTGGGCCTCCCCCTGGGGTGCCCTCGCCAGCCCCGTCCAGGGCTGGCCCAGCGGGACCCACGTTGCTGCCAGTCAGCCACAGCCCCACACGGCCGTTCTCGGGGGGCCCGGGGCCCTCGACGGACGATCAGCGAGCCCGGCATCCCTCACAGGCCACCAAACTCCGTTTGTATTGAGGACAGTGTGGCTCTGGGGGTGCCCTGGAGTCACGCAGCCTGATTTCACCCCAGACCATCTGGGTGACCGTGGCGCCCCAACACTTCTCAGAGCCCGAAGCCACTCGAGTGTAAAAGGGGGTGAAGCCGCACACCCAGCCAGGCTCCCGTGAATCCAGCAGCCTGAGCACAGGTCGTTACTGCCTCCGCGTGCAGACGGGACACCCATCCCTCCACGCCCCCAACGGCCTCACACTGAGTTTACGGTCCTGGCCGGGCCAGGCCCCGGGACAGCCAGGGTGGGAAGGACAGCTTGGGCCACCCTCGCTGAGCTGTGGCCACTGAAGCTGGCCGAGTCACGCAGCTACTCACCAGGCTGGGAGTACACGGTTCCCACATCCATTTTGAAGGACCCCACTAGGGTGCCACTGCGCAGCAGGTTCTTGGAGTGGATCACCTTCCGGGCAGAACCACCAGCCCCCAGTCAGGCCGGGCAGGGCAGAGGCTTTCCATGGGGTAGGGGTGAGGTGGTCTGACAGTGGCACCACCTGTCTTTCTGGGCAATGGAGCTTTTCGGGGAAGCGGGAGGGCGTTCAGTAGGGCAGGGGTGGCTTGCTGAGGCTCAGCATTAACCTCTCCTGCCCTCATTTTTGCTGGCTGCCAGGTATGGGTGAGTAGGTTGTGCACTATGCAGAGGCACCTGGTTAAATAGGCGGGAGGGGCCCAAACCAGCCCGTGCCCCACTTGTGTGTCTGGACATGGGGCTGCCTCTAATGGTTGGTCCATCCAGAGGGATGCCCTTTTCAAGTCTATACAAAGGGGCAGTTTGAGCTCCACTCACCGAGATCTTGATGATCTTGTCGAACATGACGTCAGGAGAGACATGGAAGTCGAAGACGAAATACTGGAAAGAGGGAGACCCAGAGCTGCTGTCACTTAGCCGACAGCAGCCAACAGCCCGGGGCAGTGCTGGGTCCCTCCCTCCTGCCAGTGCCTGTCTGCACCCCGGCCATCTCCCCTGAGCCCCGAAGGTCAGAGGAGCAGCAGTGGCAACCACCGGTCCCCCCTGACTCTGTGGCTGGTGGGAGCCGAGTGGCTTTGGGCAGCTCGTGGCCTGATGTGTTTCCCGAGCTGTAAGATGGGGTGTGACACCCGCCTCGGAGTTGTGTTATGAGGCTGGATGAGACCGTACGAGACACCATAACGTACACCGCCGTTGTGTGGGCACAGACATCACCTTAAACCACACCGCTCCACGGCCTGGAGCGTCCCAGCTTCAGCGATGCCGAAGTGTAGAGTAAGGTGTGAAGGCCTTCATTTGCCGGAAACGGAAAATGCTCTGGTCTGACCTGGCCCCTGAGCTGGGAGCTGCCGCTCTCCCCCCGCCCCATCTCTCCCGGGCTCGGGGTGCAGGTGCTGGGAGCGAGGGCGGGCGCGGGCACACAGGGACCACGGCTTTGGCGAATTTGTGGGCAGAGACAAGAAAGAAGTGTTGCCAACGTCCTTAGGGCCAATGTCTGGGGAGAGTCTGCTCCCGGCTGCTGGACACTCACACTAGAGCACTGTGGGTCCAAGTGCTGCCTTTAGGGTGCCTGGGTGGCTCCGCTGGTTAAGCTCAGGACATGATCTTGGGGTCCTGGAATCGAGCTCGCAGCCGGCTCCCTGCTCGGCGGGGAGTCTGCTTCTCCCTCTCCTTCTGCCCCTCCCCTCCCCTCTGCTCGTCTTCTCTCTTTCTCATTCTCTCTCTCTTTCAAAATAAATAAATTATTTTTTAAAAAGTGCCGCCTTTAGAGCCAGACGGCTGGGCTCTTCCTTTTAGGCCAATCACTTCCTTCCTGGGCCTCAGTTTACTGCCCTGTGATGTGGGATAATACCGGAGGCTGCCATGTTGAACTGCTCCAGGGGCACCACCCAAAGGGGCACGGGCGGCATGGTGGTGAAGGCTGAGTGAGCCGGCCCCCGTCAAGCGTTCAAGCCGTAAGCGCACGTGCTCGGGGCCCCATACATGGCAACTGCTGCGTGTGGCCGCGACGTGTAGGTGGCCCTGGCCGGGGGCACTGAAGCTCTGGAGAGATGGGTGGAGATCTAGACACGCGGGTGGCATTTCAGCAGAGGGCACAGGGCACGTGTCAGGAAAGGCCTGAGGGATGGGATGGCAGGAGGGGAGAGCAGCAGAGAGGCCCCCGGGGGAGGGAGCATCAAGACGACGGAAAGGGCCGGGCAGTCAAGAGAGAAGGGGTGACGTGGACTTGTACTTGGGGACAGCATGGTCCTTGATGACCCGGAGGGTGGTTTCCGTGGAGCCAGGGGGCATAGATTGAGGGGTGTTTGTGAGGAGCGGCAGTGGGGACAGCTCACAGAGTCGGATGGTGAGCGTGGGAGGACAGAAAGGGGCATGGCTAGAAGACGGGATGGACGGGGGATAGACAGACAGAGAGACTCGTGGTTCCTGTCCCTGAGCAGATGCGGTTTCCCATCATTGTACTCGGAGAGAATACGCCAGAGTAGAACACGTTATAGGCAAAGGAAGAGCCAAAGGCAAAGTAAGGCAGAGTTGGTGGTGTCGAGTGGGAGTGAGGCCAGACCCTTTGGGAAGAAGGAAGAGGAGGATCCAGGGCCACGGTGAGAGGTGGTTGGGGCAGAAGGAAGGCACCAGTGGCCAGGACCAGATGCACCCTTGGAATGGGGTCTTGGCCTGGACTTGAACGGTCAGGTTGTAATGGGAGGGCAGCGGTTGGGAGCCTCCCTTCTCAGGAAGACAGGTCTCGAGCCAGGCAGGAGGCAAAGGCCAGGCCAGCTGCCCCTGACTGCGTCCGCCCTGGAAGAGCGAGCTGGCTAAGTGAGAGCCAGAATCCTGCACCCTCCGAGTGGTCTGTGGGCTTATTCCTTGTGTGTCCTGAGCATACTTCCGTTTTCTAACCACTTAGAAGTCGCTAAGTCATGCTGATTGTTCTCATCTCCCTCTATTGTGTTGAGTGGAGTCAAAAGAAAGTTCCTGCTAACTCAGAGAATTAGCCAGAAGCAGCACAGCCCTGGGACCATGGGTATTTTTCAATGAAGAGGAATGTGGCATAGGACAAGAAGCAAAAAAGAAGGCCCTGCTTTGGGACCAGAGAAATTGTGGGAAGATAGTTTCGAGTGGTTAGTCTCAACGGGGTAATTCTAACCCCAGCGGGACATCTGGCAGCGTCTGGAAACATTTTTGGTTGCTACAACCGGGGGGGGAGGGGGGGGTTGCTACCGCCATCGAGTGGGTAGAAGGGACGCTGCCCAACATCCTACGCTTCATAGGACAGTCCCCAACACCAAAACCCATCTGGCCCCAAATGTCCCTGGTGCTGAGTTTGAGAAACGCTGGTTCGGAGGAAATAGAAATTCAACAAATCAGAGCTACTTGGATTTGTGAGAAAGAACAAAACTGTGATCAGGAACAAGTTTAAGATTCACGCGAGTGGCAGGGATAGTCTTAGCGGAATAACTGGAAAGTGGTGTCTAGGCTGGAAGTAGGTGTGGCCTGGCAAGGGAGAGACTGTCACCTCTGTGGTCCCCATGTTGCCAGGCCCAGGCTCGAAGTGCCACACACGCTCAGCACATGTTTGTTTCTTCCTTCGGGTGAGTATCCGTTTGGGAGAGTGCTATCCAACCCCTCCAGGCACAAGCCAGGGGCCGGGTCGGGCCACAGTGACGAAGGAGATATGAAGGACCACCACAGTGCAGGGACGTTACTGTCCCAGAGAAAGAAGCGCATTGACCTCTGACCCAAAGAGTGCAGGTAAGGCTGCTCAGGGGCAAGGACCCCGGGCCTGGGCTCTGGAGGGTGAGTAGGAGTTTGCTGGGGAAACGGGATGGGGAGAGCAGCTCTGTTTCCTTGGGAAGGAAGAAGCAATTTGAACGAAACACGAGATGCATTGGGGTTGGTGCAAGGTGAGAGCCCCTGAGTCAGCCAGATGCGGCTCCGCCACTATCTCCATATCCATTAAGGGAAAGCAGACTCTTATCTAGGTCAGAGGCTTTGCTGATCAGGGATGCACCCTGACATAAGGTCAGAGATGTGGAGGCTGAATTTCCCGACTCCTGGGAAAGTTGCCACATGGGGCTGGGACAGGAGGGTGTGTTTCTGAGCACTGATGTCCCAGCCCCGTGGGCCTGTGGGCAACCAGCTGTAAGAACCAGCCCACGTGTGGTCACCCAGGACCCTGGCCTGGGTCCCTGTGGGGGGCAGAAGTGCGTCCAGGTTTCCTTCCTGAAGATGCACAGCTGGGGGGCTCCCCCCAAGCTCAGGGCGCACCCTCAGTCCTCACCACTCCTCGGGACAGACACGGAGACACAGGACACAGATGCCTCCCTTGGGCCAGCCTGGCACCCCCACTCCCTGGAGCCACCAGGAGAGGCCGACTGGATGTCCCTCCAGGAGAAGGCGGGCTGGAGCCCCCGGGCTTCTGTGCCTCTCCGGCCTACGCTCAGGCATCCGAAGGGCGCCTGGGCCTCTCCCACCAGAGCCGATGCGGTCCGTTCCCCGCCGGAGCCCAGCGCCAAGCTACTGTGTCCTTGGTGGCCATGAAAGGGGGCAGAGGGAGCCCTGGGCTGAGGCTGACAGGCCGGGCCCTGCTTCGTCAGCAGCGCTCTCTGCGCTCTTGGGCAGAGCCCTTCTCACTAAGGCCTCAGTCTTCTCCTCTGTAAGACGGGGAGATTGAATTAGAAGGTCCCTGAGGTCCTTTGACCTCCGTGTGGCCCCAGATGGTTGCAAAGAACAGGAGCAGGAACCGGACTTTTTTCTCTCGTACCCTAAGGCCAGTGCTCTGGAAGGATCCCCGCAGAGGTTCAGGCAGCGTGGAGGCAGCCCAGCGGAGAAGGGGAGCACGCAGAGCCCGACTCTGGCCCTTAGCGCCCGGGCAAGGACTTTCTCCAAGAGCTTCAGTGTCCCCTTGTGTCACGTGGGATTGAGGGCAACAACCTCCGACCTTTGTGGGGTCCAGAAGAGGGGACGCGCCTGCAGCATTTACAGGACAGGCTGGCTCACAGGGACCGCTCCTTAATGGTGTCACCGCCCCAGGGCTCTGGCCGGGCCCTGCGGGGGTCACCCACAGACAGCGCTGGAGATTTGTTTCAAAGGGTAGCCTCCGGCTAGAACACTGTGAGGGGGTGGTCTAGACTTGGGGTTCAGAGGACATGGCACGGCACATCTGGGCGCTGGGGGCTGTAACAGCGTGGGCCAAGGTCACCCCTGCTGGGGGCCTTTTGTGCCCCTTGACTCCTGCTGCTCTGGTGGGGCCCGGGTGGGCTGGAGCCCTGCCTCCTGCCACAGGTAGGGAAGTCCCCTTCCCCACGTAGGGCCACAGGGCACTGACCTCATTGTAGTAGGGGCAGTTAGTGGACTCCTTCATGGACGTGCACTTCTTGTCGTCCCCCACCTCCACGCACACCACGGGGTCCATGTTCAAGCCCACCAGCTGCCGGGCCTCGATCACCGTGATGCTGACCTGTGGGCAGGGGAGGGAAGCCAGAGGTGAGCCGGGTGGGCCCGGGAGTGGGTCCTCCTGGAGCGGGGCCCAGGAGCGGGGAGCCAACACGGGGCTGGGGTTCCAGTGTGGGCACTGTGGATCCGGGGCTCTTTCCCCAGTAAGCCCCGGTTTCTCCCTCTATAAAGGAAGGGCCTGGGCTGGATCACCTCTGCGTGTGTTCTAGAATTACCAGCAGAGAGGAGGGCGCTGGTTAAACACGCCGGTGTCCCTGCCAAAATCCGGACCTAGCCCCGTCCAACCTCGGGCGGGTGGGGCCGGGCATCAGCATTTTTAAAGCTTCCCCAGTCTCCAAGGCTCCGCTAGTGGAGGGCTGCAAACCACCTCCCGCGGCTCATGCGCTCAGGAATTAAGCTTTCTACGTGTTCATTAACGCGCATGTAATTTCCTGCTCCCAGGATCTCTCATTTTCCGATTGTGGGCCTCTGACAGCTCTCTGTGTTTCTGGAATGTGGCCCCCTTTCCACATTCCTGGTTTCCCCCTTTTGTTTAATTTCTTTGTTTGGCAGCCTGGGCCACCTTTGCTGGCTTGATGCTGTGTGTTTTGTGTGCTCTGTGCCTTTTCAGGCGGGGGTCCATCTCCCTGGACTCTTACTTCTAGGCTGGGAAGCCCTTTTCCAGTAGTTTGTTCATCTAACAAATGTTTGTGTATATATATATACGGGGTGGAGGAGGGGGGAACCTTTTCAAGATTTATTTATTTATTTACTTATTTGAGAGAGAGAGACAAACAGGTGAAAGGGGCAGAGAGAGGGAGACAGAGCCCCAAGTAGACTCCCTGCTGAGCATGGAGCCGGGCGACACCAGGCTGGATCTCACGACCCTGAGATCACAACCCAAGCCAAAACCAAGAGTCAGACGCTTAGCCGACTGCACCACCCAGGAGCCCCTCTTGAGCCTTCATTTCAAACAATCAGCTCTTGCTTTGGATTTAGAGGTGCTGGCCCCCATTGGGGTGGCTATGACAAAAATAGAAAGAAGCACAGATTTGGGGGGCCTGGAGTGGCACTGAGCCCCAGACCTTATACAAGACCCGGTGTGAGAGGAGGCCACCATGTAGGCTCACTGAGCTAGACGTAGAAACACCACCTATCCATAGGTTGTGTGAGGGTTAAATGAGGTAATGTGTGTCAAAATGCTTTGTAAACTGTGGAAAGTTCTAGAAAATGTGAGCTCTTGTGATAAATGACTTCTTAGAGTCTCTCAAGTACATAGGGTCCTGTAGATGCTTATGATTGTCCCATTTGACTCTCTCATACTTGCAGTTTAACAAAATAGCCTGTGCTAAGCTAGTGTTAGCATTTACCTTAGCTAATTCTTCTAATGAAACTGTGGGGGTCACTTTTATGCTTCCAATCTTGGAGATTTGGTATTTTAATCACTGTGCTTTGATGCAACTTCTAAATATGATTTTACTCCAGAAAACTATTTTCCCTTTTCATAAAAAAAGAATAACCATGGAAATTATCACCCACTGTGTCCATCGAAGTCTTATAAATATTCTGAAGGCCAAGAAATCCACACATCAAAACTAATGATGTTAAGAAAAAATTTCAATGCCCATGAGAACATTGCCAAGAAAGTATACAGAACTGGAAACCAAACATTTACTAATTGAAGGAACACTTGAATTATGAAAGCAAGAATTTCTATTTGGAACTTGAAATACCAAAAGGAATGAAGCTCAGAATCCAGAGCTCTGAAGAAGTTTAATGATCACCATTTCCTCAGGGAGCTAAAAAGGAAAAAGGAAATAGAGCTAATCAACTTAGTTCCAAGAAGTTGACTGTGAAGAGAGTAGGCAGACACTAGAAGTCCTTCCAGAATATTCTTGCACAGCAGTTCATAGAGTTTTAACCTCTATGAAACTTTTTATGCCAAAGACTTAAAAAAAAATCTCATTATATTTTCCTACGACTAACCCATCCTCTCCCCTCCATTAAAAAAAAAAGAAAAGAAAAGAAAAAAGAAAGACGCTATAACTCAAGACTAGGAAGTAGACACATACACAGTTTTGGCCTAATAAGGTAATAAGATATGACATCAGGAGATTAACTTTCCAAATGTGAGCAGTTGGTTAGTTTTCATGTTTTTTATCCAGAGGCCCAGACATGATGCTAGCGTTTTTGCCCCCTACTCCTTTTCAGGACCCAAAGTGTGGGGATAAGAGGAGGACAGAGGGTGGAAAGGAGCAGAGGGTGGGGGGCGGGGAGAGAAATCCTCCAGAGGGTGCTCTTTTTGGCTGAGGGGTGACCCTGAGGGGAACCCTGAAAGTGCGCCATTGGGGTCATTGCATGGTGTTGGTGGGGGAGGGGAACGTCATTCCTACTGTTTCCCCACCCCCACCTGGGGCTATATGGAGGGGAAAGGTATCACCTGGTCTTGAAATTTAAAACAAATTTTGAGGGGCGCCTGGGTGGCTCAGTCAGTTGAGCATCCAACTCTTGATTTTGGCTCAGGTCATGATCTCAGGGTCGTCGGATCGAGCCCCACGTCCCGCTCCTGCTCAGTGGGAAGTCTGCTTGAGATTCCCGCTCTCTCCCTCTGTCCCTCCCCACCCTCAAATAAATAAATAAATCTTAAAAAAAAAAAGCAGAAATAAAATAAGACAAATTTTGAGGGACGGGACTGGCCGTCCTTTCCTTCCATTCTCCAGTCATCAGCAGAGGACTTGATTTTTCCAGGATGGAAGATGGGGGAGCAAACAGACCCACAAAGGGACCGACCAAGCAGCTGACTGGGGAGAATCTCTGGGTAATGACCTAGTCGGTCCTCCTCCTCCAAGACAAGGGACCTAATCCCTCGGTGACTTGATGAAAACCGTCATGTGCTCTGAGTCACGGCGCTCCGTGACATGCTTCCACGGGCTCTGACGGTGCTGCAGGATCAGTGGGGGGAGCTGGAGGGGGCAGGAGCAGGCGCGTCCATGCTGCCCTTCTGAAACGCCCTTTACCTTTCCTCACCTCCGGGTGGCCAGGACGTGGCGTGACCAGATCCGCATTTTGAGAAGATCACTCCAGTGGTGGCTCAGAGGTCGGAGTGGAGGAGGCGCTAGGAGCGCGGGGAGACCAGCTAGGAAATGGGAGCAATAGCGCCTCCGAGGCTGGGGTCTAGGGTCAATGTCAGGGAGACGATATGGAGGCGAAAATGTATGAGGTCTTGGTGCCCGGAAGAGAGGGCAGGGGACACACTCAGGACTCTATGACCCAACAAGAGCGTCTCTGCCGGGTGCCGAGCTTTGCTCACTCTGATGGGGAAGCTGCAGATTCACTGGGATGACGTTGTGGCTTCTCGCCTTCGAGATGCCGATAATCAGGAAAGGGTTTGCACATGACACACATTCTAAGCAGCAGAAACAAAGGGGATGGGCGTGCCATGGCCTCTTAGCTGTTCTGAGCCCTCAGGGTCCTTCCCGCATCTGAGTTCAGCTAAGCCCCTCTCCTCCCACCAGCTGGGTGCGTTTTCGGAGGTCTTTCTAACTGGGCGAAGCTAAGTTCTCTCGAGAGGGACCCTCCTTTGCTAAGTTTTCTTGCTTTCTACGTTGTATTTATTGGAAGCGAGAATAAATCTGCACTTGCATCCTCAGAGCTCGCTCTCAAACTGTGTTCAGAGTTGTAGTTGAGATGGGAATGAACTTGTCAGGCAGTGCTGTGTTACCAGGTTAAATACAACCACCTTTCTGTTCACGTCAGAATGTCTGCAAAGTCTTTGGAGGGAGAAAGTGTGGTCCGCTTAATAAAAGCCTCTCTCAGGAAGCAGCTGGAAAGAGCTTTGAAAATAAGCAGTAGGAGGTAAGCTAAAGATGAACGCGGACCAGGGCGGGTGACCGTCCAAAAGGCTCAGTTAGAGAGAACGTAGTCGCTCCCATTGCTTCGGTTGGACACCCTTGGATTTGAACCCTGGCTTTACGTTTGAATAACTGTGTGACCTGGGGTAAGCTCCTTACCCTCCTTGTGCCTCAGTTTCTCACCAATGAAATGGAGTAATACTATATTTGGATGGTTATAAGAATTACATTAACTTAAATGGCTGGGCGCCTGGGTGGCTCAGTGGGTTAAAGCCTCTGCCTTCGGCTCATGTCATGATCTCAGGGTCCTGGGATCGAGCCCCACATCAGGCTCTCTGCTCAGCGGGGAGCGTGCTTCCCCCTCTCTCTCTGCCTGCCTCTCTGCCTGCTTGCGATCTCTCTCTCTCTGCCAAATAAATAAATAAAATCTTAAAAAAAAAAAAAGGAAAACACACACAGCTCGCAGTATAGGGCCTGGCTCATAGCAAGCCTTCAAGAAAATAAGTTGTGTTCATAGGATCAGCAATGACTCCATCTCTATGAGCCTGGAGGCGGCAGGCTGGTGACACTGCAGCGGGAAGGGTATCTGAAAACACAAGCAGGTCTTTGTTCTCTGGAATTTTCCTATTCTCAGAAAACAGAGGAGCAAAGCCCTGAGCCCAGGGCCCTGGAAAAGGCTTCAGAAGTCTTCAGATATTCTGTGTTTGGGTTGTGGTAGAGACGGAGGGAACGACATTCCCAGACCTCCCAGGAGCCCAAGGGCTTGAAGTTGTTTAAAACCACTGCCTGGAAAGATGGTCGCCAACTGAATGAACACGAACTGAAGCAAGGATTCAGGGAGACAAGAAATGTCCTTGAGAAAACACGACCAGATGTACTGATACAAAGAGAGGTGCCTCCTGGTCCTTGGTACCGTCACGTGAGGGAGGTGGGGTGGGGCTGTCCTTAATGATGGGGCCGTGCGCACAGGTCGGGGGAGTGAGTACCACGGATACAGCTCTAGGGGCATCCGGGGGGCTCAGTGGGTTAAGCACCTGCCTTCGGTTCAGGTCATGATCCCAGAGTCCTGGGATCGAACCCCACATCGGGCTCCCTGCTCAGCAGAGAGTCTGCTTCTCCCTCTGCCCCTCCCCCTGCTCATGTTCTCATGTGCGTGCTTTCTCTCTCTCTCTCAAATAAATAAGTAAAATCTAAAAAAAAAAGATACAGCTCTAACCTGGGAGAGGAGGCTCACTCTGATGCTGGGCCCAGGTTCTGATAACAGTGGTAGCCAGTGGGGGTCTCCTGAAGGCTCTGTTTCCTCTGACCAGTGAGTGTACTCAGTCCTAGGAATGCCCACAGTCTTCTGACCCAAAGGTGGGTCTCGTTAGACCCTAAGGGAAGGTCTAGAGCAATGGGTGGTCTGTGGGCCCTCTCGCTTCCAGTTTATAAATAAGTACTAGGTGCTTTCAGCTTGTACATTAGTCTATTGTGGGTTGTATTAGTGGAACTCAGTCTCTCAGGCTCTGATCAACTCCTCTAGAAGAGACAAAATTGGGGATGTGTCCCTGCAAAGCTCAGGACCAGGCCCCCAGGCTTGGAGGGTTGCACTGGGATTCAGTCGTCCTGTGCGGCCCTCTCTCAGGAGCTACCAGCCATGCTCATGGCCCATCCTGCCTGCCCTGTGACACATTAACAACCCAACGGCTTCAAATCTCTCCCTGTCTCAGCCAGTTTGTCTCCAGTTTTAGAAACACACAAACAGAAAAAATAAGTGTTAATTTGAGAAAACACAGAGAAAACAAGAAAAAAAAAACCTCCCGATGCTCATATTTATGGATAACCAGGATTGACATTACTTCTGGCATTAAACAGAAAAATAGAAAACAATAATTTAAAAAAGCATACCAAAAGAATCTTTCTTCAGAGGCTCTTCTTTTAATTGTTGGAATATATATATAGTGGTGTGTCTTAGTCTTTTGATGGTTTTTTCAGGTCCCTCTAACTTTATGAAGTCCCGTGCTGGACACGAATAAAATCCTGGGAGGGCTTTGACCAGCATAAGCAGAGTCCTCAAGTTCCTCTTTAGGCTCGTGCCTCCTTAGTCGTGACACTTTTATGAGTGCCTCCCAGAAACAAGCTGACTTTGGGAACTTTCGCTCAGCTTGTGGTTCTCTATGACCCTCAGATCCATGCAACCTCGGAGTCTATAATGCACATCTGGTCAGAACTCCCCACTCGAGTAGAGTCTGCAAGGTATGCAGCCTCCAGTCGCTCCACCTACCTGGAAATCCGTGGGCCGCCCAGCACAGGGCTCCATCTTAATGTCTGGCTTGGACCTGAGAAGGAGAATGTACGGTCAGGCCCCGTGTAAGGGACTGCTTGCAGGGGAGGAGGTGGGCACTGGCAGAGGTGGGACCCTGGCAAAGGGCAGAAGGACAGAATCATTGTCTTCAAACCCTCCAGGACTGTCAGGCAGAATGGGGATTAGTTGTTTTCAGAGGTCCCAATAGAGAGGACCCTCTAATGGCACAAGGGACAGAGAGAGAGGTACTAGGTCAATAGGTTCCGATGTGGGCTGGGCCGCCCTCTGATTTCCCTTGGCCTGGAGGTGTTCAGTGACGTGGGAATAGGCTCCTGCCTTTGTAGGGACCGAGGTGTGAGAGACATCCAGGAAAAGAAGAAAGGGGCAGGGTTAGGAAGAAGCTGGCGGAGGGCCCTGATTCTTCCCCACCCCAATTCCACACCCAGCGGGGTCCTGCCTGATGCGGCAAAGGCAGTTTGGGCTGCGGGTCTCCTGCACACTCACCGCTTGTTGGAGACATTGGTGGTGAGAGCTGTGACAGAGGCTAGAGACACAGAGTCGGGGTCCAGCCCATCCCCCAGCCGAATGGCCAAGCGGTCAAGGTCCTCCATCTCCAGCACAGCCGGTTCATCTGCCGAAGAAGAAAGGCCAGTGAGGTGGATTGGATGGCGGGATAGAGACTGTCTTTCCCCTTTTTCTTTGGCATCCAGGAAACTGACAGCCAATTTTTGGGTTTACTTGGTAGCATCTGCTTAGAATGTTATGCCCTGGATAGCTGCAGGGTTTCCTACCTAATCTCGATCTTTGATTTTAATTGATATCGTTTCTCATCTTGTTTTTTTATTATAATTTTTTAAACGATTTTTTAAAAATATTTATTTATTTACTTAGTTTAGAAAGGGGGAGAGAGAGAGAGAGCAGGAGGTGCTGAGAGAGAATTTCAAGCTGACTCCACGGAGTGTGGAGCCTGACGTGGGGCTCGATCTCAGGACCCTGAGATCATGCCCTGAGCTGAAACCAAGAGTCAGCTGCTCAACCAACTACGTCACCCAGGCACCTCTTTAAAGATTATTTTTAAGTTTATTCATTTAAGCAATGTCTACACCCAATGTGAGGCTCAAACTCACGACCCCAGGATCAAGAAATACGTGCCTGGTCTACTGACTGAGCCATCCAGGAGCCCCTAGTCTTGCTTTTTTATTTTGATTGAATGTAACTCTTTTATTGTGTATTACTTACGTAAGCACTGAATACCCTTTGCAGAAGAAGCTAGGGAATGAGGAATCCATACTCACATATCTTTTGAACAATAGCTACTCTACCATTTTTTTAAAGATTTTATTTATTTATTTGACAGAGAGAGAGAGAGAGAGATCACAAGTAGGCAGAGAGGCAGGCAGAGAGAGAGGGGGAAGCAGGCTCCCCGCTGAGCAGAGAGCCCGATGTGGGGCTCGATCCCAGGACCCTGAGATCATGACCTGAGCCAAAGGCAGAGGCTTAACGCACTGAGCCACCCAGGTGCCTCTACTCTACCATTTATTGAGTGGTCTCTATGTGCCAGGCTCTTTGTACGTGTACCCCTGTCCTCACATCCATGTCCTGTGAAGATAGGCACTATTTTCATGTCACGGATTGGGAAACTGAGGCTTAGGAAGTAACTTATCCAGGTAAAAGCGCCGATGATGAATTCGGAACCTAACCCTGCACTGATGTGTAAAAGTCCAACGAGACGAAGAATAGGTCGTCCTGAGAAACCACCGGAGCACGGTGGGTTTGGGCCTCAGCCAGCAGCCCTACCCTCTCCAATCTAAGGGGGGGGGGCACAGCTAGAATTGGCACGGGGGCAAGAGGGAGAGAGATGCCGGGCCAGTGGACCACACAGGGGGCGCTGAGGAAGGAAGATGGGAGCCCTGCAGGAGGACGTGTGGTCAACAGACCTGGGTCAGAAAGCTACGTACGGCTCCCTTATCCAATCCAGTTCGCCCCTGTCTTCTGCCTGGCCTCCCTGCCTCCTTTCAAATAGCTGTCTTGCCCTCTCCCCAGGCTGAGGCTCCCTGGGGACCCAGGGTCACAGGCCACTCCAGCCTCCCAGGCACCACCCTGCCTCTCTCCCCCGGGGGGCGTTCCCTGCAGCCTGGTGAGAAGGCTTGGGGAAAGGCAGGGCAGTGGGCCCTGCCATTGAGTAAGCAGTCTCCGGTGGCTGGTTCCCCTCCCCCTCCTGGCCCTGAAATAGGGAACTGGCCCAACCACTTTCGTTTTTTGTTATTCCCTTCTCTAATGAACAATCTCTAGATTTCTGTGTGCAGGAATAAAAGGGGGAGCAAAGAGGGCAGGAGGAGCCTTTCAAAAACAGGCCCATCTGACAGAGGGTTCTGCTCGCTTCTAGACCAGAGGAGATGCCCTTCCCACCCTCGGTGCTAGGAGCGCCCCCTTCCTGAAGACCACCTTCAGGACCCGGCTCCGCCAGCAGCCAATGGGAGGCTAGGGTCCGCCCAGGTGGCCTCGCCGGCCAATCGCAGGAGAGCCTGTCGGGGCGCTGCCTGCGGAGGGGAGGGGTTTGGTCTCTGTCAGGTGCGGAGACATGGCCCCGGGCTTGGTCCGGCTGGGGGGGGGGCGGGGATTCCGTACCTTGTCTTTGTGGTTCCTCCTTGTGGGGCCGATTCTTGCCGAGCTTCATGGCCGAGAACACACTTCTCCCGGCTCTGTGAGGTGGGCGCCGGAACGAGGTGGAGGGAGATGGCCACCAGGAGAAAGACACACAAACATAGGAGAGCAAAACCCGAGAAAGAACACGTGAGAGAAAGGAGCTGCCTTCTCCCGAGATATCGAGATATCGTGGGGGCCAGACTTTCTAAGGCGGGAGCCAGGAGGAGGAATTAGGGCAGAGGAGACCCCACCACCTCCTCCTTCCCCGTGCCTTCACACCCCTGAGCAGCAGGCCAGGGCCCACGATCAGAGAAGGGGACCTTCGGCTGGAAAGAACTGGAGCCCCCCCCCCTCGGGGGGCCTGGACTGATCTCCACTCCCTCGGTGCGGCCATAGAGCTCTGAGCTCCACCATGCCTCCAAGCTCATCCTCCCTGTCTGTGCGCCACCACCTCAGCTGGTTGGAAAGAAAGCCAGATGACTGGAGACAAGCATCAGGACAGACCGACAGGAACAGGATCAGAGGGGTTGAGGCCAAGGAGGTGGTGGGAGATGTGGTTGAAACTAGCAAACGACCCTGGTGCTCAAAGCCTGCCTTGTCTTTAACCTCTCCATGCACTCGGAATCTCCTTGGTCCCCAGTGAGAAGGAGGAGATGGGCCCTTTCCCATCTGTCTGTGGTGCTGGCTTCCACCCCCTTCTGCCTGTCCCCACTCACCGTGGAATCCCCCCTACAACCAACCCCCAGGAACGTATGGCAGATTCCATAGTTCCTACCTCTTCCTCTGGCTTGATGTGGCCTTGTGCCCCCAGGTGAAGGGCCTTGCAGTCAGGGGGGCTGAGGGAAGGGGGCAAGGGCCGTCAGTGTCCCTTCAGTGATGTCCCTGCAGCCGAGCCTGAGGTCCCTGGTGCCAGGAGGGACCCAGAATAGGATCGGCAGGGGGTAAAGTGCAATATTCCATTACCCCATCAATATTGCATGAGCTGGACACCTGACTCCCTCCTCTTCCCATGCTCCCTCTTCCTGGGCGTAGCCCTGTCATCCTGCAGGCCTGGGGGTGGGGGGCGAGATGGAGGCTCCAGCTCTGAGCTGGAGACAGCAGAGGGTCACAGCTCCCTGCGGAGCCCTGACTATGGTTCCCAAGACCCCCTGCTCTTTATGTCGGGTAATGTGAGGTTGGGCAAAAACTTTTCCTGTCCTCGTAGGGATGGCCTAAAACCCTCAAGCCCTTCTACTCCAGGTTGGGGGCCCATCTCATTCCCCCATATCAGGCCTTTCTTTACTCTGCTTTGCTTTCTTTACTCCCAGGCAAGATGTGGAGGGCTGTCTGCATCTCAGTGAGAGCACAACCAAGAACCCTTCCGTGTGCACCTGCTCACAGCTTAGAAAACATCAGTGGGTCCATGGTTTCCTCAAAAGCCCCAAGGTAGGTGAAGGACGGCTGGGGTAACACTGATGAGTCCGCACCAGCCAGCATCGTGTTGTCTGGGACGTCACAATGGAGGAGAGGGAAAGGAAGTTTCTCCCCTTCTAATAAGGGGAGGATATATGTGCCAACAAGAGATTATATAATTTTCTTGAACACCTACTATGGGCCAAAGGCTTTTCCAGATGTTTGCTTATTCCATCTTCATGGCAATCCTGGGAGGGGCATATGCTTTTCCAAGGAAAGACTCCGAGGCTCCGAGGGCTGGGGTTCAAGTGCAGAGCCCCCACCTCCAAGGCCGGCCGCCGTGGGGTTGCACTTCTCCGTCGGTGGACATCCCAACCTGGCCATGTGGAACTTCGGTCTCCGGGGCCCGCGCTTGTAGGGGAAGGTGTGGGCCATGGGCCAGCACAACCTGCAGACGGGGTGCCGTCTGGGTCCCACAGACTGCCCAGCTTTGCTTACGGAGAAGAGGCTCGTTCACAAATAATCAGCCTCACGCATTTTGGAAGAGACCGCCATAAAGGTTAATGGCTGGTGACAAAACCTCGAACAGGTCAGGGAGCTCATCAGGAACCACTGAGCAGCCGTGAGAACGGACCATCCTGCCTGGCTCACGCTCGTCCGGTGGCCTTAAGGGCGGGGGTGCTGGCAGTGCTCTGACCCCTGCGACAAGTCACGTGCCTAGTGTGGGCCCTCATTCTGCTTCCTGTCTCAGTGTCTGGAACCCCATTCTGCCCAGCCTTCCTGCTCTGGCTGCCGCTCTTCTAGATGGCGTCGTGCTTGGCTTTGTACCACCGCATCTTGGCCATTTCTGGGCCGTGCCATCCTTACCGTCCCCAGCCCCACGCTGTGTGGGACTTACACGATGCCATCATACGTGGCCTGCTCCTCAGCTCCTGCCCCTCTGGGCTGCCCCCCGCCCCCCAACCCTGCTCCCCTTGCGCTAAAGCTCCCGGGAAAGTGCTCTGAGATGGTGGGTCAAAGCACTGTGTTGGGCCAGAAGCAGGTCCTGCCTGGAGAAGCCAGCCGCTCGGCATCCTGGGACAGGGCCTGTATCTGCTGCCTGAGGCCTGAGGGGGTTCGAGTGGTGGGGACTCGTCGCTTCCTGATGCTGGTCCCGAGGACCCGCCCAAGTGGAAAAGCGCCTGCGGCTTCCCTTGGGCAGTGAAGGCCCTTGAGTTTGAAAGTCACTTTCTTCCTTAAAACAAACACATTTGGAAGCAATGACTGAGACTTTAAAAAAAAACCCCAAGCCTACACTGTACCCTGAAGCCAATCAAAGGAGAAACCCCTCTTCCCAGACCTGTATGATTTTAAGCATCTCGGGTGGGCAGTTTCATCAGTGCTACTCCCATTTTCTCCCTTGATGAAAAATGCAGAACGTGTAGGGTGGATGTAATTTTCAGAATTCTTACTATGAGCTTTCCACCTGGTTTGTTTCTCCCAGACTTGCTCTCCGAGTCATCTGGACGGCGTGCAGTAGAGCGTGACGTCACCGGCTCGCACTGCCCTTGGGAGCAGAAGTTCGCTACAGAAGCTGCCTTTTCGCCTTTTGTCACACCACTTCCCAGAAACAGCATGCCTGCTCCTCTTGGCAAAGGGCGAAGGTGATTTTTGAAATAAATCTTAACTTAGGCAGGGGCTGTTGAAGACCGTCGACTTGTGTTAAAGACTAAGATTTCCCCAAAACGTGGCATTTGTTGACTAGGACACTGGTGCGCTGGTGTACTGAATTTTGATTTTTGTTTTTAAATAAAATGCTACATTTGGTCTAATTGCGTTCTTCAATTACTCAAGATTCCATGCGGTGAGAAAGAGACAAAGAAAACAAGCCAATCATCAACTCGGTGAAAAACAAAAGCTACTTTTCAACCAAGGGGCTCCTTGTTCAGGACTGCAGGAAAACAGAAGCAGGAGCAGGGGAGGTGCGCCTCTGCGGGCTCTCTGAGGATTCAAGGTCATATTTGGGCTTCCCCGTGGCTGGATTCACTGAAGACCAAATGATATTCACCTATAATGTAGACCACTCTTTCCCTCTAGAGAAAAGATTTTAACATTAGTTCACTCATTTGTAAACTCTTTTTTTTTTTTTTTTTCATTTCTGGACCTGATGACTTCTTCGGTGGCTGCACGGCTCAGATCTAGAAGGATGTGTGGTTGGGGGATGCACTCGGGACCCCAGGGGAGGGCTTGGTATTCAGAACGACTTGGGAACATTGGCCAAAATAGATGTAGTGAGCTGGGTGTTGCATGAATTCAGGTCTGTGTATTCTTCTGGAAGCTGTGCCTTGGGGGCTGCTGTGCTTGACCGTGGACTCCAGGCCCGGCTGCACACGGCTCTGCCCGGAGACGGCCTTCAGTCCTCACAACCCAGGCTCACCAGCTCAGGCCTCGGGGAATCAGGAGGAAACTCCTGCCTTGAGAGAAACAGGTCTCTGGGTCTCTGCATTGTTGAAACGGGCACATTTTCCAAACTTGGGGCATGTGCTCCAAGTGCCCCTTGGGGGGTTTATTTCTTTCAGTTCCCCTGCCCCAAGTGCAGCCAATTTCATAATTGCAGGCTGTAGGGTTGTTTTTCGCAGTGTGTTGAATTTCAGTTAGTTTCAAAGAGCTTCCCGCATCTGGGCAGGACAGGAGGAGCCTTCGTGCAAGAACCTGTTTCCAAATTGACTCCGTGCGCCCTGGGGGAGGCAGGAGGCTTGGGAGGCCCCTGTGTACCGAGGCCCACAGTTCTCCAGGGAGCTGGCCCCTCAGCTCTCCCCGGCCGCCAACCCCGTGCAAGACTCGCAAGACTCGAGCAAACAGCATTGCGGCAATAGATCTCTCACCTCCCCAAACCGACCTGTCCCCGCAGCTCGTGCACTCACGGGAGCACGAGTCCTCTCATGCGTCCATCCTTCAGTTTTTCCTACTGCAACGTGCACAAACCTCCACTTCTTTCTCCCCAGGGGAGCTCCAAACTAGCCAGCTCTACCACGCGATCACCTTTCAGAGATTTAAAACTGTTTTTAGAGCCGTTCTTCCCCAGGCGAAAGAGTTTCAACTTGTTGATAATCTCTTTTTAGCAATCTCATTTCCCTCCCCTTTCAATCCTCCTCCAGCCCCACCCATTAAAATAAGAATAAAAATGCCAGTTGACTTTATCCCATGTGTTGGCTGGAGTTGGCAAGAGATTCGGGTCGGGTAGTGCTAGGGACCCGCGAGGTGCCCCCCGCTGCGGACGGTCTTTGTGGCTGGGGGTCTGGCTTGGGACAGACCGGGGAGCTGGAAACCAGGCAGGACCCTAGAGCATCGCCACCCACTCCTATGTAGGCCTTTTACGTCTAAGCGAACTGACCCTTCGAAACCTCTCCCTGCGAGGGTCTCCCAGCTTGGTGTCTGCATAATCTCTCCCACCGCCCCCACCACCCCCGATTCATCTCTCTGGCTCCCTCTCCAAGCCTGACACTCCTTGACCCTTCAGGTCCCTGGGCCTGAACTTTCCCAACGTGGTACCATCTCCTTGTCGCGCTTTTGCTCGTGTGTGACAAGTGGGAGTTGGAACTCGGTATGCTTTTGTTAAAGCACTGGATGATGATGAGTCCCCTGGGATCTTGACACAAACAGAGGTCTCAGGCCCATACCCGTGCTGACCACCACAGACCCCTAAGGCACAATCTTGGTGTCCCCACGATGTCCTCATGTCAACTAGTTTCTAGCTAATTGGCATCAGATTCTAGGGTAAATCTCTCCCCATCTCTGAAGCTGTTTCCCTATCTGGAAAATAAAGGCCACATGCTTGGCTTTTCAGCTTGCATCAGAGTGTTTGGAGAATTAAATTAAATTTAGAGTACAGTCAAGTGCTCTAAATTCCCCGGGTCTATTGTAAACTCTGGGTCAGAAGCTAAATTCCCAGTGTTGTCATCCTAGCTCTGCTCCTTGTCTGGGGCAAGTTACTTCCCCTCTCTGGGATGCAGATTTGTCATCTCTAGGAAAGGGCTGTGGCCCAGAGGCCCCCTCCAGCTGGTCAGCCTTGACTACTACTGCTCCCGTGAATTCTCCAGGATGCCAGAGAGTTCTCGGGAAGGCATGTGCTTTTGTGGGACTCTGTGAGACCTGCTCATCAGCCCTGGGCCTTGAGCCTTTCTAAGCCCCTGTGGCCGGCCCCTCTCATCTGGGTTCCCCACCTCTGTCCTCTCCCAGACAGCCCCTGATCTCTCCCTCCCGCAGGAGGCCTTCTGGGGGATGGGGATGGCACGGATGACCAGAGGGTCCCCATCTGCTCGTCTCCCTCTGCTCTCAGCTTTCTGGGGCTTCCTCTTCCAGCCACCCCTGTGGCCACTCCGGGCCCGGAGTCTGTCCCCCTTAGGCCTCTAGGCCTGCATGTCCACCTGCCCAGCCCTGCCTCGACTCTTCGGGGGAGGCGGCCATTGGCTTTGTGGGCCTTCCCCACTCCTGTGCCTTCTGTCGTACCCTCCCTCACAGGGAAGCCTAAGGCCTGGTCCATGGGTGCAGAGCTGGACAGGGAAACGGAGGAAGAGTCAAGACACTGAAAAGAGGCAGGAGGGAGTGGAAACCAGTAGGCCCAGACACCTGCCCGCCCCCCCGCCCCCTCCCTCCGGGACCCTCACCCCCCCTACAGCCAGATGGACAAACCTCCCTCACCCTGCCGTCCCCCGGTGCTGGCTCCACCAGGAGAGCCCGCACCTAAGCCCTCTGAGACGGGCTGTCCCGACACCCGCACCCTGTGCTGAGGCGCCTGTGGGCCCCGTGGGCTCCGCCCTGGCCTGGGACACCTGGGACACCTACTTGTGCTCGCCAGCTCTGCCTCCCTTGGTCTTCTCTCTGCCTTTGCTGAGTAGGGGGAAGAAGTGAGGAGACAAGGGGATATGAGTGAGAGGGTGTGGGCCAGAGACACTGGCAGACTTAGCCCCTGGCCCTGCGGAACCCCCACTCCCCTGGGGCCTCCTTGTCCCAGGGACCCCCTTGCCCCACAGCTTCTTACTTCAGCCTAAGCCTGCCGGGCAAGGATCGGAGGGTCCCAGGCTCTGCCCTGGTCACAGGAGTGGGGCTGGGTGGCCACTCTCCCAACCCCAAGCCCAGGAGGACCTGGAGCCTTGAGGAGGGAGGAGGCCTCAGGGTATCGGCCGCTCTCTTCCATTCCCAGGCGAGGGTTTGGGGATTCCTAATGCGGGTCTCAGATGCCTCAGGGAAAGCAAGGTTAGATGAGCCTGGCCCCCCTCCAGGCCTGGGCCACCCTGCTCCTCCCCGCCTCCTCCCCTGATCTCCTCCAACGGAGTGGCCAGCTCCCGGGCTCTGAGGGTCTCCAAGAGGAAAGGTGGGCCACGGGGATTCTGGGCACGTGGCAGTAGAGAGCTACCACTCTGGGGCTCAGGGCAGGGGAAGAACGGTGCTCTTCTCCCTCTTTAGGGAGGCTTTCAGAAAACCCTTCTGGGATGTTCTCTCAGTGCTTCCCTGATGCTGTGGCAATGAGGATAATCGGCTGAGACCACTGATGACGGAACAGCTCACTACAGAGGAGGGGAGGTTGTCTCAGCAGCCCTGGGCTGACTGGTCTTGGGGGCAGGCAGGTCAGGCGTGGGCTACGGGACCCCACTGGGACCCTCTGAGAGCTGCATGGGGCCTACTCCCATGGAGCAGGAGCTCCAGTGAGCTTTTGGGAACGAGGGCTGAATGGGAGATTTTCTGGCCCCACCCTCACACTAATCCAAACAGGGGCTGCCTCTCTCTGAATTATGGATCCAAATTTTGAGGGAAGTTGTTTGTTTGTTTGTTTGTTTGTTGTTGTTTTTAAAAGAACTCTGTAACCCTGAAAAGTTTGAAAACCACTGCAATAAACGAACCAGAAGTGGAACTATATCATCCAGGATTGGCCAAGGATGGAACAGGAAGGGGGAACTGATACACCTGAACAATAAAACGTGATGCTTTTTCTCTCTCCCTGTGGGTTTTGCTCTGAAATCTCAGAGAGGGGGAAGGCTGGCCCAGTGGGGGAACTGCTCAGGCACCGAGCCAGCCAAGGCCCAGCCTGGACTGCGCCTGGGGCCCAGCACCCCCTGCCTGGCCCAGGCCCGCCATGCCCCCTCCTCACGCGCTCCAGGCCTCTGGGCCTACACAGTCTGAGTGTGGACATGGAGAAGGGAAAAGGACAGTCTTTCAGTGAAAAAATAATACTACAACCCCAGTTACGACTACAACTAACATTGATAATAAAGCTTCAAGGTTCTGTGCTCGGCCTGCCCTCAGTCACTCAGCCGCAAGCGATAGGGGTGGGATGTGGCCTCTATCTTCGTTTCGAGGGTGAAGCCCTGGCCCCCTCTCACTTTCCTCCTAGAGTCTACATTGTGTTCTTAGTGTCCCGGCCGGGTGCGTCCTGTTCCTCCGCCAGCCTCCTCTCTCTCTGGGCCTTGGTCTCACGCCCCTTCTTCCTCACACCCTCACGCCCACTGCTCGGGGTGTGCCAGTGAGAGCAGCCACAGGGCGGGAGATCCAATATGGCAGCCCGCTGGGGAACTCAAGGGTTCTCTGGGACCCAAGTGCTTCACGGCGCCAGGCCTCACTCGAACACTCAGGCCTGGGCTGGGGATGGAGGGGACCCCGACCCCAGGTGAAGTGGCTGGGCTGGGGACGAGTCTCCTGAGCACTGCTTCCCCCCATATCCCAGCATGGCCCTGACCCTGGCTCCTCGATGCTGCCTGAGAGCTCCTGCATCTCCGGAGCTCAGCCTGGGGAAGGGAGGCAGGGAAGGGATCACGCTCTGGGGGCGAGGCTGGCTGTGCCGACCCCATGCACACCCCGGGACACATGGTGTGGGGATACCCTGCTGCCCTCTGACCCCAGGTACAGGAGTGGGGGGCTACCCAGCTTCCATGGATCTCTGCTGGAGTGGAAGAATAATCCATAGGGAGAACAAGAAAAGCGGTCCCCCCTTTTGCTCTCCCCAGATGAGACCGAGCAGAGAGGAGCCCAACAGGAACCTTCTCAGGAGGGGCGCCGGGCGGAAGGAGGTGGGGCCGTGGAGGGCAGGGGGGGCAGGCAGGTGGAGAAAATGAGGAGAGAGAGAGTCACAGAACAGAGGGAATCTGCAGGAAAGCCCCAAGAGAAGCTACGAGATTAAAGCTGGGGCTCCTTTCTGTCCTTCTGGGCTGCGGCTCCTAGAGCCACCGCGGCAGCAGAGCCCAGAACCCAGGGCTGAGCACAGCGCCCGGCATCACACCGAGAGGACACACGTGCACGTGAGTGTGCAAACACCCGGGCATTGTGAGTGTGCGCATACGTGTTTGGAGCCAGTTTCCTCTCCCTCCAGAGGCTGGGACAGGTGTACCCTGATATGCAAGGCCCAGCACCCTGATTTTGTGCTCCTGAGAGCAAAGTGCCATTTCTTCTCGGCAACGCCGACAGCTGTGGGAGGTGAGGGGACCCCTGTGAACAAGTGGGGTCCCGTGAGCCCTGGCCCGGGCTGCTGTGAGGCCCCAGCCGTCGGCAGCATGGCTGGCAGAGCCCTTGGTACAGGATGGGGTGGCGGGGGCCCAGGGGGAGCTTAATAGCAGGGCCTGGGCCCAAAGGTCACCTCGCACTCAGGGCGGAAGCTGGGGCGGGTGACACGGAGACTCTGGAGAGGAAAGAGGAAGGAATCAGATGCTGGCTGGGCGCTGACCACGCACCCGGGGCCACAGAGGCTGACCCACGTGTGGCATCTCACACGATCCGAACACTCCTGAGGGGCCTTAGGGATGCCCCTCTTACAGGTGGGGAAGTGTGGCTCCAGAGAGCAGAGCTAAGATCTGAGTGCTGTGCTCTCCACGGCACTGTGTGGCCTTCTGGAAAACTCCCAGGGTGTTTTTTTTTACAGAGCTGACCAAAATCAGAGGCCCCTGGTTTGGGGCGGAGACTAGAGAAGTAGGCAGAGTGGCTCAGAGGGCACGAGACTGACCGGGGCCTGGGATCAATGGAACCGTGGCAGGAAAGGGTTAACAGGCT
>CM052885.1:17649543-17754071 GCA_028534135.1 Potos flavus
AGACTTGTACAGCGGTCCTGCCGCACTTGACTCTGCTCTTTCTCTGCTCTTTCGAGGTGCCCAGGGTGGGGGACCCACCCTGGACAGTCGAGTCTAGACTGCAGTGGGCTTGCATGGATCAAGCCTCATGTCCTTCGCACTGAGCCAATGTGGTCCTTTGGATGTGACCAGGGATGGTGTGGCGGGAAAATGGTGGCCTGGGATTGGAAGTTTGGGGTCCCAGTGTTGGCTCTGGTATTAACCATCTGTCTGACCTTGACTAAATTCATTCCCCATCCAGGACGTCAGGGTTCCCATCCACAAAATGGGTAGCAGAGATAGCTGGTAGATGGGCTAGATCATCTGTAAGTCCTCAGCCTGATTCTAAAAATACAGAGCATGGATTGTGCTGCCTGCTCGTCCCTGCCTCCTTTTTCTCTCATCTCACTGCCTCCCACTGGTGTCTAGAGCTTTTTCTGTATCCCCTCTCCCCTTACTGGGGTGGTTGAGCTCTCCTCACGTCAAGAAGTCCCCCTGCCCACACCCGCCCGTGGAGAGAATGGCCCGGGTGGGGCCAAGCTATGAAGTCCCGAATGCCCTCCTGTTCTCTGCAAGAAGCATCTCCAGACACCAGGGCACCGTGGGAATTTCTGCTCCGCCCTGGGCACTCCTCACAGGGGATTCCTTCCATTCTGGCCCCCACAGCTGCAGCCCTGCCTTCTGAGGCTCTCCTGCTGGCGACCACATAGGGCCATATATTAGGCAGGATGCAGGTGAGGGAATGGTACAACCCATTTTACACACAGGTACACTGAGGTCAGGAAATAGTAGTTACCAATATGATTTTATGTATTTATGGAGCACTTATTAGGTGCCTAACTTTTCTAAGTATTATCTGTGTATTCTCATTTAATCCTCAGAACAAGTCCCGTGAAGTAGATATGATGTTGCTCATGTTGCAGATGGGAGGTAACCTGCCCAAGTCACACAGCTGGTGGCCTAAGGTGCATCCTCGGGGGCTGTGTTCCTCAGCACAGCCGAACTGCCCGTGAGTGGACACGAACGAGCTGAAAGGGTCAAACGCATGAGAGCAGAGCCTCGGGTCAGCGCCTCCGGGCTGACTCATCTCCTCGCTTTGTTAGGACAGGTGCTGAGTGCCTACAGACCGGGCATCATTAGCACGCGTGTGCTCCCATTGGAAGTGCTGGGATGGGACGTGACAACGGGAATAGGAAATGAGGTTCCTACCCTCACGGAGTGGCTCGTCTTAGAGAGGCTCCAGGGCAGGCATGCAGCGTGGAAACCATGCCCTGGAGTGGCCAGCAGGGCTCGACCTGGCCTTCAGATGCTGTCCTCCGCTTGGGACCGCAGACCCTACCGTGCCCCCGGCGCTCCGGCCACGGCCCCCAGGCCGAGGGGCTCCAGCAGTCTGACCTGAGTCTCCTCCTCCTGCCTCACCTTGCCACCCGTTAGGAGCCTCCCCCTGACCACCTTATGAGTGGGAGGAGGCAGGTGAAGCAGGACCCCAGGGAACCCCATAAAGGGCAAGTCTGGGGACCCCCCGGGGCAGACGCACCTTGATGACAGCGTTGTTGTCGTCCATCAGTGTGTCGGTCACCTCCACGTGGTTCTCCTCCACCACCTTCTGCAGCACCATTCGGAAGGTCCCGATGAGCCTGGGGACGGCAGGGGGCACATGCAGTTCCACTTGAAAAGACCAGCGTGAGGAACTGACATCCCACAGAGCTGGGATGGGGGAGGGGGCTGGAGGGACGAAGGGCGTGCTTAGGCTCCAGACTAAGCTTGGAGAAGGTGGCCCCAGAGCCGGGGCTGCATGTCCGGGGGGCGGGGGGGTAGGTGGCCCCTGACAAGTGTGAGTGGTTATACGTGTGAGACCCATTTCCCTGGGAGAGCTCATGGGCAGTGAACTCCCTTGGCGGATGTCCTCAGATGAGGGCTGGGTACCCCCCAGGTTGTGTTCCTTGAGCATGTGGAGTTGGCGTTCAGCTTAGCCCCTGCCCAGATGCCCCGTGTGGAGGTTGTTGGGAAAGGACCGCAGGTTCCTGGACACACGAGCACCTTCTGCCCTTTTCCAGCCCCCTAACCACAACTGAGGTCTCTACCCACCACCGACACCACCGGCTCCCTGGTATTCCCTCATGCGTCCGCAATGCTCACCACCTGCATTCCGCAAGCCCGTGGAGGGTAAGTGCCCATCTGGTGGCAGGATTCCCACATTCCCACCTGACAGCAGAGGCGGGGAGCACAGCGCTACGGAGAGCACAGTCCTGCAGTCGGAGGCTGGGACCTGAAGCCCAGCTCTGACTCCAGCACGTTACCTGCTTCCCGGACAGCTAGGCGCTCTCAGTCCGCCTCTCCTAAGGTGAGCCAATAATTCCCGCTTCTCTGGGTTGTTTAGAGGGCTGAGATCCTCGGAGCACCTAGCACATAGTCGGCACTCCAGAAGCGGTCTGGTGGGTATGGAGGGGTGTCACTCTGCTGGGAGCCTCTCGGGGGGGGGGGCACAAAGGGTTATGTTTCCTACTTTCAGCCTCTCGTTGACATTTCCAGCTCACAGGAGATCTCAGTATCTGCTGGCTGAATTAATGAACAACAGTGGGAGCCTAATAAATGCTGACTGAGTTGACTCGAACCCCATTTCACGCTGCTGTTTAAAGGTTATTGCTCTGGGAGGGAACAGGGTCCTGAGCGATGTTCTCACACGGTGATTCCACACGGGGGAGATTAAAACGTTCAACCGTTTCTGGTTGAAGCTGCAGAGGCTGAGGGGAGGACCCACAGGGTATGAGAGCCGGAGGGGCCTTGGGGTCACCCGGCGCTGCCCTCGATTCGCAGAGGAGGAAAGTGAGTCGGAGAAAGCAGGAAGGGACGCAGCTAACAGAAAGAACATTCAAGCGACGTGAGGCATGAGGTGAATTTGGACTTTCACAGACACGTCAGATGTCTGTATTCTCCTGAGGAACACGGAGGAGGGGATACTGTTTAAAAAAAAAAAAAAAAAAAAGGCTCCCATCCGTGTAGGGGGAGGAAGGGGTGGGAGCAGCCCTTGTGGACAAACCTGAAATGCTCCCCTCCGGAGCTCAGAGTCCTAGCCACTGGCCATCCTGTCTCCCCGAGGGCAAAACTCTTCCTCCCACTCCTCCCCTGGAAAGCCTGCCCAGGCTTCCCGGTGCTTCTCAGGCCCAGCCCAGCGGAGGCCTCCTCCCTGGCCGTGTCCTGGCCTCCCCCGGGCTGGGGCTGTGCCCAGACAGAAGTCCCCGCAAGGGGTCGGGGGAGCTGGAGCAGGTGCCCCTCAGTCCCAGTTTTGTCTTTATGACACAAGGAAGGGGGTGGGCTCGCAGCGCCCGTACTGTGTAGACATTCTAACAACAGACTAGTTATGAAAAAATACGGGTCTTTTGGCAGCTTCACCTCTTTTGGTTTTAAATCAGTGGTTTTTGAACTTCAGGATAAATAGAATCTTCTAGAGAGCTTGTGAAAACAGAAACGACTGGGACGTCCCCATCCACGGTTGTGTCGGGCATTGTTTACCAACTGGCTGGGAGAGAAGGACAGTCGTGACTCGGAGGTCCTGACGATGTCTATGCTGCCGACACTCCTGCCATGGCCAATTTCAAGCTTCTGGGGTCACTGAACTCCCAGAGATGGGCACCGTCTGCTCTTGGGAGCTGGGAAGAGCCAGCTCCCGGTCACCACTGGCCCCACTCGCGCCCCAGAGTCTGATGCGGTGGGGGAGGGGGGTGGCCAGAGAATAGGTATTTGTGACAAGTTTCCAGGTAACGCTGATGACGCTGGCTGGGGGGCACACTTTGAGAATCCCTGTCCACTACGGCCCTTCGCCAACGGGCCCTTTTCGTTCTAGTAGGACCCACGGAGCCCCTGCTGAGTGTGGGCACTCAGGCCCCTCGCACAGCAGAGGATCAGCGGGATGCTGCAATGCGACAGGAGACCCCCAGGGGGCAGGATGGAGCCATTCCTCCCCGCCCCCCCACCCCCTGCCCTACAAGTGCTCACTGAGGTCCGTCTCAGACCTTAGACTTAGAGGGCCCGAGAGGAGGGCTTGGCAGCATTTTATTAACAAAGAGCCCTTCGGCATCCTCCCCGACTCGCGCTCTCCACCCTCCGCTAGACACTGTGATGGGCATCTCACTACCCCACAGCTGCTCTCTCTGCTTTCACCACAATTACTACGTGCGTGCTCTGCCTCCTGGCAAATTCCCCTCTCAGCACGACCTGGTCTGAGCCTTGTCCACACACAGACTAGGTGCCGTCCTTAACAGGACCAGTGTGGACAGCAGAAAGAGGCTGGGCTCTGGAGTCAGACAGAGGTGGTTTCGCCCTGTGGGCAGCTGTGTGACTTCAGCTAGCTCTCCAACCTCTCTGAGCCTTGTTTTTTTTCCCATCTCCCCATAGGAGCATTCAAGGGAAAGCCCTCTGACGTTGCCACACTCAGAGGCCCACGCCTCCTCCCTCCGTGACCGTGACCGTGGTTTGCCGTCTGGAGGGCCCACACGGTGCTGATCTTCGGTGCAAGGCAGGCTCTGGGGGCAGGTACACAGCCTCACGGAGCCAGGGTCTGTCTGGGGCCCAGAAGGTGGGGCTAAGACCCTGGGACACAGGGGGTGGCTTGGGGGGCTTTCACTCCCGATAGTTTCCCCACAGCTTTAAAACAAGCGTCCTAATACTATTTCCCATAGAATGCCACCCTCCAGCCCCCTCCTGGACGTTCTGGAGAGGGAGCTGGTGCGGGAAGCCCGAGCTCCGGCCTGTGTGGGGGCTCCCTGTCCGCCCTGGCCCCCCTTTGTCCAGCCCGGCTGCAGACTCAGCGAGCTCTGCCTCTTGCCTCTCCTCTGGGGGGGTCAGCACGGACAAGCTGCCTGGGAGGGCGGGCGCCCCGGGGTGACCAGGCAAGGTGGGCTCATGAGCCCTTGGACCGCAGGGTCCTTTCTCTGGAAAGTGGAGGGTGGACGCCGTTTGTGCTCCGGGAAGGACGCTGGCCTGGGGGGTCAGGAGGTGTGACTCAAAGACTAATTCTGCCCTGCTCTTGCTGTGTGATCCTGGGCAAGGACCGCTGCTGGGCCTCAGTTTCCTCAAGTTAGGTGAATGAGTGGGACCTGACTTTCTCTCTCAGATAGCCTCCCTTATGTGGCCCCTAGAAGTTACCCATCACAAAGACGGCACCCCCTACGGGACCCACGGCCGCCCAGGAGGCTGGGCTGGCCCCCACAGAGTGGCCAGGTGGGCTGGGCAGGGCAGCAGGAGGGGGCCTCAGGCATGGATGGGCCCAGAGACTGACCACAACAGAGCGGTGGCCAGGCCCCAGGACCTTCAATAATTCATCGCTTTCCCCTGGGAGCCCGTGTCAAGTGCCCGAGGCCTGGCCAGGCCTCCACTGCTCTCCTGGCTGCTGAATTATTCACAAGTCCCGGGAGACGGGCACTTACAGCAGGCTGCTCCCCATTGGTGGTTCAGGACTGGGAAAGGGGGGCTCACAAGATCCTTTGGGCCTGACACCTTATCCTCACAGGAGGTTCCTGAAGGAGGACCGTGTTCAAGGCAGGCTGGGCAGACCTGGGGTCTCCTGGTGCCTGACCAGGACTCGCTTCTCCCGGCAGCCCCTCCTACCACTGGGAAGGGGCCAATTCCCAAGCCACCGTCTGCTTCTAGAACAAGTCTCTTTCTCTGAGATGGAGATAATGAGATCAGGCCCATAAACTCTATTTCTCATACCAGCTTCCTTTACCTCAGTTTCTCCAGATGCATCAGTCATGTGACTTGGCTCTCACCTCAGAGTGCTCTGAAGCAAAGCTCAGAGAAGGATCATTTGGATTTCTGCTTCCAGACCCTTCCACTCACACACCCTCTGACTCCTGACCCCATGGGGAATTCGTTCATTCATTCATTCCGCAAAGTCATGGGGGCCTGCTAGGGGCCAGGCACTGTCCCCAGTGACAGAGGTGAATTTGCTGGCTGCTAAGCCCAGTGCAAACCCCAGAGGCTCCCCCTCAGTTCAGCTGCCCCATGAGAAGGAGCCTGGGGACTCCAGGGTGGGGGGGACCTGAGCTCCACTGACTCCAAGCACCCTGGCCTCCCCCTCCAACCCCCAAGCTGGCCTGTGTTAGAATGAGCCTTGTGTTCACGGATGGCCGCTCCTTTTCCCCATCCTTTCCAAGAAAATGAGAGGACCCTTCCCCACCAGGCCAGACCTCCCCTGGAGTGGTTTCCTGCCTCCTCCTCGGTGGAGCATGGGGTGGGGAGAGAGTAAGAAGGGGAGAATTAGGTTAGGAACTCCCCTGCTCTGTCTCTGGCTTGCTGCCATTTCAGAACAACTAATTGAAGCCTAAAGTTTCAGTGTATTCGCTGGGATGGTATTCAATTTCCCAATTTAACAAATACTTCTGATTTGTTTATAGCAAGCGTTTTGATGTTTCCAAGGGTTTCCCGCATTTTGGTGACTGTCTAGTGCCTTTCACTGTAAAGAACGTACTAATCTCGATCATGTCAGTGGTGTCCGAGATCACTGCTCACACGCCCTGCTTTTCTGGCAGGTCCAGGAGAAGGAAGACAGGCATCCTAGCCCATCCCTGCCACGGTCCAGTGGCCTCGGTAGCCTCTCTGAGACTCAGTTTCCCCATCTGTGCAGCGAGGTTGCACTGGCGAGGCTCTGAGGCTGCTGGAAACTCCGACATCTGCTGTGGGTCCTTGCCGGGCTGCCGGGCTGCCTCTCCTGGCCCTCGGCTTCCAGTTCTTCCTTTTCCACACCCACTTGGGTCTGTGTCCCTTCTGCTCTGTTTCTCCTATCCTCGCAGGTCACCCCATCTCTCACCCTAGGGAAGAAGGTTTTACTTCATCTTGGGGGTACCTGGTGGGGTGTCTCACTAACCTCTCTTGTGGATACTATAGCAGTTGCCTGAATGATGTGATACCCCAAGAGGCCCAGGGGCGGCCTCTCTGCCCTGAACATCTTCCCCTGTGGCCCTGTCCGCAGGCCTAAAAAGCCCACACCCCCTGCTCAGCTGAGATGTTGTGGGTTCTCAATAAAAAACCAGAATCCTTGAAGCCTGTGCGGTTCGGCTCAAAAATCCCCATTCAGAAATCCCCTCCATGACATTGTGTTCCACTCCCTGCTCAGCCTCTCCCAGTGATGGGGAGCTCACTACTTCTCAACAGTTCATGGGTTGGAGAGCTCTGGCTACCTTTCAGCTGTCTGCCATCTCCCAACAATGCAGCCTGGTCCTGGTCCTGCCTCTGGGCACACAGCTCTCTTTCCTCTTCCAAATGGCAGAAAACCTTCTTGGGGGACAGGCATTGTGACTTAATCTCTCATTTCAGTACATTCAGTGACTAGCAGTGTCTGCCTGGTACAGAATATTTGCTCAGTGAATGTTTGATGAGTGATTAGAAGACTGGATGAATGGATGGAGGGATGGACAGAAGGATGGATGAAAGGATGGATGCAAGGAAGGATGAATAGAAGGAAGGATGAATGGAAGGAAGGATGAACACTAGGATGGATGGAAGGATGGAAAGATGGATGGAAGGACGGAAAGATGGATGGATGGATGGATGGAAGGATGGGCAGGTGGATGGATGGATGGAGGGATGGATGGATGGAGGGATGGATGGATGGAAGGATGGGCAGGTGGATGGATGGATGGAGGGATGGATGGATGGAAGGATGGGCAGGTGGATGGATGGATGGAGGGATGGATGGATGGAAGGATGGATGGGAGGATGGATGGATGGATGGGTGGATGGATGGATGGATGAATGATGGAAGGATGAATGGATGGGAGGATGGATGGGAGGATGGATGGATGGAGGGATGAATGATGGAAGGATGAATGGATGGAAGGGTGGATGGGAGGATGGATGGATGGATAGATGGATGGAAGGATAGATATATGGATGGACAGACATGTCATCTGTGATTTTCTTCTTGAGGCTCTCATCTCCTCATCAGACTTAAAGTCCCTTCTCCTGGCAACTCAAGGAGCTGCCTACTGGTATTCTCTCCAGTCAGCATGAGGACAGTGGAACCTCATCCCTCACCTCTCCCGTTCTGATTGTTCTACTTCTATAAATATGAGCTAGGATTAGGTCAGCTTTTCTTTTGTTTGTAGTCTCCTGCACTGTAGAGTAATACTACCCTCCCATCAAGTAGTATCCCCAGGCTTTTCTGGATGTTGCTGTTCAGTCATGACCCCCTCTAGCTGGTATAAAAGCAATTGGTTTTGAATCTCCAAATGAGACTTTACATTTATTATACCTAGCCACCATTCCAGACTGTTTGAATCATCCCGAATTCTGCTTGTTGCCCAGAGAGACGGATGGGAACTGCTTTTACCGAACCCTTAGTAGTGACAGAGCTCTTGTGGTAAGTGTGCTTCACTGAAGAATGTAAGCCCCATGGGCACTTGCTATCCTCAGTGCCTAGTTCAGTGCCTGACACACAGTAGGCACTTAGTAAACATTTGGAAGAATGAATGAATGAATGGGTACCTATCTCCTTTAATTCTCACAGCTTCCTTTGAGGTAAATACCTCCACTTTCTACAGGCGAGTACATCGAACTCAGAGAGATTCTGTAACCAGCTCAGGGTCACACAGTAGATGACTGAGCTCGGAATCTGAGACTGGGCTTTCCTGATTCCCAAACCACTGCCCCAAACTGCCTCAGAGCTTCTCGGTCTCCCCGCATGTGGCAAGTTTGCCCTCAAGGCTACTGATGGTCTGTTGGAATACATCATCAGCCGTTCTGTTAACTCTTCTGGGTGACCGTCACCCAGGACGGTGTAGAGCGGGAGACTTAAAGAAGGGGACAGGAAGCTGAGACGAGGCTGGGGACAGAAGGAGTGAATGGGAGGGTAGGGTGTTCTTGGCTGACAATGGTTGGGAGGGCTGTGGGACTCTGAGGACGACACGAGAGAGCAAGGAGGGGGGTCTTCGACAGTCAATCCAGGGTAGGCTGGGGGTGTGAGTCCCCTTTTAAGCCCAAGGGACAGGTAGCCCAAGGAGCAGGGCGGGCTCCCAGCCCCTCAGGCCCCACCTCTCCCGTCCTGCACTTACTTGTTGCTGAAGACTTTGCTGTAGTTGAAGATTTGAATCTCGAGGATCTCATTGCTGTCGATGCTGCTGGCCACTGGCCACCGGAAGGTCTAGGGAGAGAGAGACAGCTGTGGCCTTAGATGGAAATGACAGAGTATGAGGAATAGGAGGCGGCTCCCTGGTAAGGTGGCCCTCCACATGGACCCAGTGCCCCACAGGGATAAAGTTCACACCTAGACTCTTGTCTAATTCCAACCGCCCCCCCTTGCAGAATGGGTATTGTATTCAAATAGTCAAATATTTGAATATTCAAATATTCAAAGTATTCAAAGATGGCGCTCAGAGAGGTCCAGTGACCTACTCAAGGTCATATGGTGAGTGCAAGGACCTGGGGCTAATCAGGACCTTTGAGTCTCGGCCCAGTTCCTGGGGTGCACTCAGGAGTGGGTGGTGCAGCTGGGAGGGAGTGGGCTCCGGGATAACAGCAAGGATTGTGGGATGGTCTTGGTTTTTGCTGTGTGCTGAGGGGAGTCGTAAGCTTCCAGCCCTCTCCTGCCGGAATCATTCTGGCCAGTCCAAACTCTGCCTTGAGTGGGAGGTCCTGGGCCCCCCCGTTCAGGTCAGATCACCGCTCACGCTGGCAACGTTAACTCTGGGGACAGACCTTAGCTGTTTATTGTTATTAGGGTCAGGCCCACAAAGGAAGGGTGGCCTGTTTCCAGCATGCGGTTTCTAATTTCCCCTCCCCACTTCTATCTTGGCTTCATTACTTTTTTTTTAGGATTTTATTTATTTATTTGTCAGAGAGAGAGAGAGAGAACGAGCAGGGGGAGCAGCAGGCAGGGGGAGAAGCAGGCTCCCCGCTGAGCAAGGAGGTCAACGCAGGATTTGCTCCCAGGGCCCTGAGATCATGACCTGATCTTGGCTTCATTATTAAATCGCTAATAATGATGAGCAGGAAGTTGAGTGGGATTTTTCCTGATGCCCTAGACATGGCAAGGAGGGCCCAAAATAGAGGCTACAGGTGCTAAGGACCCCATCCTCTAAAGAGAGCTGCCATCGGGGAGAACCAGGCTCCTGCCTCAGGGTTTCCTCAAAGGCCTGTTACCCTCAACCACCAGCCCAGCCCTCGTCCTTCCTGGCTGTAAAGAAGACCGGGGAAGGGACAGACGGCAACAGTCACGTCCTAGGCCTGGCGTTTCTGCGGCTCCTTCCAGAAGAATTGCTCAGAGAGGTCGAGGCACCTGCAGGAAGGGCAGCCCAGCATGCAAGTCCCAATGACATCTGCCAGGGCAGTGGACTGACTAGCCTGTCCCCCAAGCCTCAGAGACCCTCGGGCCACCTTGGGGAAAGCAGTGGCCATAAGGAGCCTGACATGCCACCGCTAGGTTCCTCAAGTACGTGGCTTCTGCTCTGTGGGGCCAAGGGGGTGCCGCGAAGGGGAGCCCAGCTCAGCGAGCCTGCTGATGTCCCACCCCAGCCGGCCCTCTGGTGGGGGGATCCTCGGCTTGGGTGAGGCTGTGGGCTCTGCCCCCCGATGGCGGGAGCGGAGGTGGGATGGAGTCAAGTGTCCCGGGTTGGGAATCCTTAATAATAATCTTAATAATAGCTGTAGTATCAAGTATTAAGGTAATAATTAGTATTAAGATAGTATTAAGTAATATTAAGATAGTAATCTTTTTTTTTTAAGATTTTATTTATTTATTTGACAGAGAGAGAGAGAGAGAGATCACAAGTAGGCAGAGAGGCAGGCAGAGGGAGAGGGGGAGGCAGGCTCCCCACTGAGCAGAGAGCCCGATGCGGGGCTCGATCCCAGGACCCTGAGATCATGACCTGAGCCAAAGGCAGAGGCTTAACCCACTAAGCCACCCAGGCGCCCCTAAGATAGTCATCTTAATAATAGCTGCCATTTGTAGAGAACTTTTCACTGTGCAGAAATGCTGCGGGGGCTGAGTGGTTTAGATGCACTAATTCGTTTAGTCTTTCCTCCAACCCAAGGGGCTGCTCCCATGTTCTCTGCATACACAGGCCTGACAGAAGGAACACGATTCAGAGAACGCTGTCATTGGTGGCCAAGCAGGCCCCAGGGGGCCTCCGAGAGCAGGTCCTGCAAGCCATTCTAAAGCTTCCATCTCCCAGACTGGGGGCCCAGGGGTTTGGGGGGCGATGGGTAGGCTTGGCAGGTCGCCGCGCGATGTGGGCAGGGCCTGGCTCGGGAAAACGGCCTCAGTCGCTTTCCTCAGTCCCAGGGAGGATTCAGCTGGAGAGGGCAGGTGAGAAAGGAAGAAGCAGCGGAAGGAGAAGGGGTGGAGGCCGGGGAGGGAGAGGGTTCTGAGCGGGGCCTGGGGCGGACTTCAGAGGCTGTGGACACAGAAGGGCCGGATAAGCAGGCAGCCCAGCCTGGGGCCCTCGGGCGTCCTTAAGCGGCTTTTGCTCCTGCTGTCTGCACGCCTCCAGCCCGGCTGAGTGTGTGGTTTTCTTAATGAAGCTGCTTTTAATTGAGCTGCAGGGAAATAAGCTAGCTCGTGAAGGCCCAGCTCAGCAGCCACAGCGCCGACAGGAGAGGCATGGGGAGCCACCACCGTTTCTGTGGATGAAGGGGGTGGGGGTTCTCTCCACCTGAGGGTGTGCGGGTGGGGTCTCAACTTTGGGAGGAGAGAAGATTAGGAGAAAAAGGAGGTCGCTATGGCAGTGGCGCCAAGACAGGAAGGGCTGCTGAGCCGTGACATCGATGCAGTGAACACAAAGCAGCAGAAGTCATCGCGAGGAA
This sequence comes from Potos flavus, assembly GCA_028534135.1. NCBI lineage: Eukaryota > Metazoa > Chordata > Mammalia > Carnivora > Procyonidae > Potos > Potos flavus. Next base: position 17,661,361 of record CM052885.1, read on the forward strand.
AAGGGACCCAGAGCAGGAAGCTGCTTGGGACTTCGGCTTGCTCACCGCCGGGCACTGACTTGCATAGGGATTGGGGTGCAGTTTACGGGCAGGGGATGGTGACAGGAATCCGGAGCTGGTCACCATGGGCAAAGGCTCCAAACAGAGCGTAGGGGGTTCTGGGCCGGCTACCTGCATGGGAGACTCCGCAGGAAGGGCCTGGATGTGCAGCGTGGGGGGCCCTTTCCGGAATGTACCACATTCAGTGTTTCCGGGAAGGAGCCCAGGGAGGAGGGGACAGGAGGAGCAGATGCCCCAGCAACGCGAGGGTCAGGGACCAGTGACTGTGGATGGTAGGGACTAAGGCCGTTCCAGGTCTTTCGTGGGGAAAGAGACTAGTCCTGAGGGAGTCCGCCAGATTGTGCCTCTGACCCCCCTCCATGCTGGCTTCTGTCCATCCCTCACTTCTCTGCCTCTCATGCCCACCCCGCCCTTCTCTCTTCTTCTCTCCTCCTGGCTGCCCTGCTTGCTGCTCTCACCAGCTCCATGCTGACCTTCATCAGTTTCTCGGGGTCTCAGGGTCTCGGTCTCTGTGCTTCTCCATCCCGCCTACACCCTAGAATCCCTTCCGGAAGCTTTCAACAATCCCTCGGCCCAGGCCGCATTTAAGACTGATTACACCACATCTCCGGGGGTCCAGGCGTGGGATGGAGGAGCCGCCAGGCGCCTGCACGTGGGTCCGGGTCTGAGGACCCCTGCGCAAGGGAAGGACCCTCCCACGGAAGCCACGCGCCAGCTTCCTCTCCCTCCGCCACCCGCCGCGAGGTGGACAGGGCAGGACTCCGGGTCCCCAGGCTGTGGCCCGAGCAGCATTTCCAGCCCCGCCTCCTGCTCCCGGCAAATACCTCCTGAGCTCTGGGACCCGCGGTGAGCGGGACAGCCCCTGGCTCTGCCACGATTTAGTTGGGATTGCGAGCCACTCCTGCCACAAGGCCTCAGCTCCCTCGTGGATAAAATGAGGGTGACCATACGTCCTTCACGGGGCTGTTGGAAGGACCCAGGGAGATCACACAGCCGGTTGGTGGTGGAGGCAGGATTGGAACTCAAGTCTCCCGATACTTAGCTCGGGGCTTGGCCTCCCACCCTGCAGCTGCTCCTGAGGCGGGGAGATTAGCTGGGGCTGACTCTCAGAGGGGGTCTGTGGCTCTGACCTCTAGGTTGACAGCAACAAAAAATGTTTGTTTATTGAGTGCTGACCCCATGCCGGGCATTGGCACTACACTCTACACATATTATATAATTCAGTCCCCGCTTTGCAGGTGAGGGAACTGCGGCTCAGAGCAGATTTGCCCAAAGCAATTCAGCTAGCAAGTGGTAATGTAGCTTAGTAGTCGAGATAAGAGCCAGGCCCTCTCAGAAGTCAATGACCGGGTACAAAGGTCAAAGCCACGGTGCTGGAGAAACCAAGGCTGCAGGGAGAGCTAAGTGCCCCAGACAACAGTTGGAGGCAGAAGAACTGCCCAGCCGACCCACAGAATCACAGGAAACCCTAAAATGTGGAGACTGGGGTGGTTCATTCTGAGGCACTAGATGACTGTGACCTTCCCCTCTGCTGTCTCTCTAAGAGCCAGACTCAGGTCAGGGAGGCCTGACGTCAGTGGCAGAGCTGGGCTCTGGCATTCTTGGGGATGGCACCCCAGGGACTGCTGGAGGCTTCTGGGAACAAAGGGCCTCTCTCCAGCCTGAGACAGCACCCGCATGATTCCCTTCCCGTGGCCACAGAAGCTCAAAGTTGTGCCTTCAGTTTCTGAGGTTCCCTGCATGTTGGTGGCCCAGAGACTGGGTCAAGGGAATCCACACAGCATTTCAGATTCCACGCCATGTCAGCCTCCAGACGCGCCGGGGGACTCCAATAGTAGCTAAGCCAAGCACTGCCACTCAAGGTGTCACGGGCCAGCAAGCCCCATTCAGGGGCAAATGTTTTCTGAGCACCGTCAGGGTTTGCTGAGCACCTCCTTGTGCCAGGCGTTGTACATGGCGCTGTGGGCAGTACAGAACGCAAGGGTGTTTCCTAGTTCTACGGGAGCTCCTGGATAGTTCTGGAGACACACGCAGACCTGAAATTGCTGCCCGTGATAGGAACATTGACAGAAGTAAGGTGGCAAGTGTTAGGGGCAGGAGGAGGAGAGGAGGACCTCTCTTCAGAGGAGGGGTCTCAGGATCCCTGGGGATGTGGAGCCACGACCTAGATCGCCAGCTCACAGTTTGGCCCTGACCTGGCAGGTGCTGGCCAGGGCGGCAGAGCTCTGCATCCTATCAGCCCCAGAGATCTAGGACCCATGGAAAGGTTTCCCTGATGCGAGTTGGAGGATGACCTGGATTAGCCTGAGCTTCGTCACTGACTAGGTCTGGAACCATCCTATATCAGCGAGATGATGAACTTAAAGGAACAGTCCTCCAGATTTGGTGGGGCAGGGGGCGGGGGTGGGGGGGAGCGAATTGGAACTTAGAATTCAATGGAAAGAGAATATCTTGGGAATTTAAAGACCCAAGACTCAAGTTGGGTTCATTCTTTCGTTCACTCTTTCCCTTGGCAATATTCCCCGTGCCCTGTGCTGGGTGCCAGGCCATTGATGAACCAGACAGGGGCATTCCTGGCCTCACGGAGCTCACAGCCCATGACTTCCAGGTATGCAGTGGGCAGAGGAGGCCAGCCCTGGCCTCCCCACCCCCAGGCTGATGACTTCTCCCTCCGCTGAGTCCAGAAGACCCATGGTCCATCTGTCTATACTGGGTCCATCTCCCCACTGGACTGAGCCCCTTGAGGGCAGGTTCACATTGCAAGTGACCACAGGCTCTGGAATCAGGTAGACTTGGGTTCAAATCCTGATTGTGGCTACTTATGGCCTGGAATGATCCTAACCCAGGGAGTTATAAGGCTTGTGTGACACTCTCAGCCCATCCCGCCACACGCTGGGGGCTCGGGGTAGAGCGGCTGCTGTTCTTCTCACTCCTGCAAATACTGCTGCTGCTGCTGCTGCTGCGGCCTCTCCGGTCCACGTGGGCCTGGCTTAGAGCCAAATCAGACCGCCTGGGGGTGGGCTCAGTGGGACCACTCTCGTTCCCCCAGGCAGGGGTCTCTGCTAGCTGCTGGCCGGGCACAAGGTCTGTCTCTCTCTCTCCCCCTGCCCTGCCCTCCAGAGCTGTAGGTTAAATGGAGGGTCTCGGGTTCCAGCCTCGGGGAAAGGAGACACCGCATCCAGGCTCGGTTTCCACGCATTGTTGTCCGAAGCATTGTCTTTCTTCCAAGGCCGCCTCCTCCCCACTCAGGTTCCTCGGCCCAGCCCGCAGCAGCCCCTCTCGCCCTTGTCTGGGCCGAGAAGGGAGAGACATTTGCTATCTTGTCTTTTATTTAATTTTTCAGCCGTGCATCTGTCCCGCAAGGCGGGCAGAGCAGGGAGTATCTCCCCGTTTTACAAAAGGGGAACCTGAGGCCCAGAGAGGTTGAGCGGCCCGCCCAAGGTCACACAGTTTGTTCATACCTCAGTGAGGACTGTCGACCCGTTCTCATGACTCCCAGGCCGATGGACATTGTATCTCCCTGAGCTGGTTCTCGAAAGCTCTGGGCACAGTAAACGTGAGAAAAGAGACTTTCTGAAAAGCCAAGAGGCCTTCGGAAGTTTTGCAAGGGGTCGGTAAGATTCTTTTTGCAAGCTTGTTCTAGAACCACAGACGGGCTGTTTCTTCCAGGGACCAGCAAGGAAGTTTAGGACTTGTCCACCCCAGTCTGGGGAGACAGGTGCAAGCATGCAGGCAGTTTCAGGCTCTCTTCGGGGGCCGAGCTGACCCAGGCCCCTGGGCCCTTCTTGAGCAGGGGGCAGAGGGCTGCCTCTCCTGCTTGGCAGGAGTGCCCTGCTGGCCAGTGGCAACCAGACTTCTGGGTCAGGCCCAGGAGCAGCTTTCTAATGCTGCATCTGGAGTGGATTTCGAATCTAATTAAACGTGGTCTTAGAGCCCTGGCTTTGCTACTCACAGCCCCTGGGAAGATACCTGCTCTCTGAGCCTGAGCCTCCTCATCTGTAGGTTGCTGTGGAGACTGCACGGAAGAGGAAGTGATGGGCAAATCCCTGCAGTGTGGCGGGGCGGGTGGGGGGCTGAGCTTTGCCAGTCACTGAGCATCCTTGGCCCCCATTCCATGAAACGCCAGTGGGTTCCCTGCAGTGACGACCAGAAACTTCCCAGTCAGCTCCTGGGTGGGTCGGACTTTCCCCAGGTGAGGACCGCTTCTCCCCATCTTGGGGCTACTCTCTGACTCTGGCCATGTGCTTTCGCCTATTACTCCCTGGCTTCTGGCCCCTCCGCACTCTCTCACCGTGGATCCAGAGGCTCCCCCGTGCCGAGTTCCTACATGGATCTTCAAGCGCCGTTAAGCCCGCTTCCCCCTCTGGGGTGCTTGGGGCTGGCAGGGACTGACTCTCCACTTGCCCCATATTGGGCAGCACCGGGAAGAGGAGGGACACGGTGATTAACTCTGAATGTCATGTATCCCTGGGGCTCAGGTGTCCCAGGTGCAGTTCATGGAAAGGGGTGGCAGCGCCCTTGGGAGGGGCATCAGGTTGCTCACGGGCTACGGCCTGGGCAGACAAGTCCCCGGGGAGACTTGACGAGAAAGAGGGAGTCAGATGGTCTGCCTGGAAGATTCGGGACAGAGGCCCAGGGAGGGAGGACTGTGACGGACTGAACCAGGCTGCCTGTGTCTCCATTCAACCAACCCCTCCTCTCAGGGCCCTGACTGATGAAATGCGGAGGGAAGGAAGCCTAGGTTGCATAGCGGGGCAAGTCCAAGGCCAAGATGCTGGCATAGTAAGCAGCCATGGTTCCACTGTCCCCATCACCCCTCATTTTGTTCATCATTTGACAAAGAGACCTCTACCGTATCATCAGTCCCACTTGACAGATGAGTAACAGAGGCTTAGAAACAAACTGAAAGTCACACAGCCAGGAGGGGAGACGTCTAGAACAGACCTGTCCTTGGGGAGGGCACGGCCTGCTGGCTGTGAGGGTCGATGGTTACTCTTGAGCACAGGAGAGAAGGTCAAGGCCTTGCTTCCCTGTGCTTGCAGCTCTGGGCCTACAGACACAGCCACGCTGTGTGGGATGGGCCCAATGTGAGGAGGAGACAGAGGTTCTGGGTGGCCCCTTAGCCTGGTGGCTGCTCAGCTAAATACTAGCTTCAGAGGAGACAGTCTGCCCCGAGGCCCTTCCCAGCCCAGCTGAGCCAGAGTAGAAACAAAGCCCAGGAAAGAAGGGGTAAGCTATTCTGGGGGTCACAGCAGAGCTCCTGTTTCATGCCAGGATGGTAACTTAGGGACCGCTGGTTCTCACCCCAAAGTCAACCGCAGAGAAACTCTAGAAGCAAGAGGGAAATACGGATTCTAGGAAGTGACAACCAAATAGACAAACAACTGTGAGAAAGGAGAGACCAAAGCCTCTTTGAGCTGGTCTGTGTCGGGGGGGATGGAGGCTGCCCGGGGGAGGCCGGGGAGTGGACTCGGCCGTGGGACAACGGGTGGGAGGAAATCTTCATGAACTCTGCTTTTCCCGATCCCTGGCCTTACCGGGGGGTGATCACTGCCTTCTCCTGTACTGATAAAATGGTGACAACAGTCCCACTGGGATGAGGATTGACCAAAATAAGCGTTCATGGACTGCCCCTGAGTGCAACCTCAAAACTAGTTCATTAAAAATCTAGCTTGCCTTCTGTCCACCGTGTTTCTCCTTAAAGGCTTAGAGATGAGACCCTGCCTGTTTCTGGGGTGACTGCCCCCCCACCCGGTGCTCACGCCTGCCTTTCGACGCCCAGGGCCTGACCCAGCTGGCCTCTGACGCTTCGCCAGTGCCGGCCAGCACACAGTGTAGCTGATACCAGGGGCACTTGAACTAGGCAAAGTAAACAAACACTTGGAGAGACATTTCTTATAAAGGCAAGACAGCACGCTAAACAGTACATGCCAACGGGGGCAGGATCATTAGAACAAATGGACCGTAAAGACATTTATTAGCAATATAAAACAAGAACAAGGAATCTTAAGAAAAAAGAACAAATTGGTAAACTGGAAGATCATTTTGAAGAACTCCCTCAGAAAACAGCAGGAAAGGGCTGATAGACCAAAACATTTAAAAGCAAAGAAATGGCAGCTAGAGGTAGAAGTAGCAGCATCTGACGACACGGGCGCAGAGACGAGGACAATATAAAAACTGACTGGAAGGAATATCTGGAAAAAAATAATAGGGATAGAATTTTCTATAATAAATGAAAGATGAAAAGCCTTGGATTTGAAAAGTGCTCACGAAATAGAGCAAAACAAGTGAGATAAGACACCCCACAGTTAGACACATTATCATAAAATTTGAGAATATCAAAGATAAAGGAATTATACTTTTCTTCCCCAGGGAGGAAGGAAAGATCCCACGCAAAGGTACAAGAATCAGATGGCTATCAAACTTCTCAACAGCAACAGGCGCTGATATTTTTTTTTCTTTCTGATATTTTCAAGTAAAGGGAAGAACTTTGAGCCTCGAATTTTGTACCTAGTGAAATTCTCATTCAAATTGGAAGAAATAAGAAACTGTTCTCAGATTTATAAAGTTTTAGAAGGTTGGCTACACAAAGACCCAATTGAAACTGCTTTTAGAGGAAGTACTCAAATAAGAGAAAAAAAAGCCAAGAGATGCTTCGAGAGATAGGAGAAAAAAAGGTGATTAGATATCCTGGTGAAGACCATTGTTGTCCTCAAAAAGAAAAAGAAGGCTAGGACAAATAAAAGAAAAGGAGAACACACATTCATAAGAACCTAGAATGAAAATTGGATAATCTAGACGGTGTGGGCTGAGGGAGGGAAATCAAAGAGGCCTAGGAGAGTATTACAATACTTATGATAGGGGGAACTATAATTACTGGTTTGTTTTCCAGCTATCAATGGGGTTCCCTAAACGTGACCAAGGAAGGGTGACTACCTTGAAAACACAAATAGAATGTATAACTTTTCACCTAACAAAGGAAAACCCGATCTATCCCATGGAAAGTTGGAAAGGAGAAAAGAAAACAAACAAAAAGGATAGTAAATGGAAAATATCAAATAAGGTGGTGGTAGAAATAAAAATCAAAATAGCAATTATAATAGATGTAAATGGATAAAACTCATCAAAGCACAGAGACTCTCATGCTGGGAGAGAAAATTTAATCTAAGAATACATGCCCTAGGGATGCCTGGGGGGCCCAGCGGATTAAGTGTCTGCCTTCGGCACAGGTCATGACCCCAGCGTCCTGGGATCAAGCCCCGCATTGGGCTCCTTGCTCAGCGGGAGAGCCTGCTTCTCCCTCTGCCTGCCTCTCCCCCTGCTTGTGCTCTCTCTCTGTCTCTCTCTCTGACAAATAAATAAATAAAATCTTAAAAAAAAAAAAAAATACATACCCTAAAAAGACACACTTGAATTTAAAAGCACAGAAATACTGAAAATGGAAGCATGAACAAAGATATACCAAGAAAATAAAAGAATGGAAAGAAACATACCAGGCAAATGAACCAAAATTAGCTGAGATTGTAATCTTAACATCTGGCAAAATAGAAAGTAATGCAAAAACATCATAAGAGACAGAGGGATATTAACTAGCAGGAAAAGGAAAAATAGGCAAGAAGACATAGCCATCATGAACATATAGAACTTACTAGTAATACAGTTTCAAAACACATCAACCAACAACTGGCAGCTACAGGGAGAAACGTGTGACTCAACAATTGTGTAAGTAGATTTTATTGCCATCATTTTCAAAACTGATAGATCAAGCAGAGAAAAATAAGAAGAAAAGGTGAAGAGCTGAATAGTATAACTAGGAAGCCTGGAGTTATGGCATGCTCTATCAGAACCCTCCACTGAACACATTCCTTGTAGGTAGAGGGAGCATTTATGACCACGAATGGAGGCCGTAATCGAGGTCTCAATAAATTCTGAAGGGTAAGTATCATACAGATTGTGCACTTTGATCATAATGCAAGAAAACCAGAAATGAAAAAAAAACCAAAAAAATAAGGACCTAACATGTCATATACATTGGAAACGAAATAACATTATTATATAACTCGGGTTTAAAAGAAAATCATAAAGGAATATAAAAAATGTTTAAAGCTGAAGATAATGAAAATACTACATATAAATTTTGTAGGATGCAGTTAATATAGAGAAAAATTTATATCTTTAAATGCATTTATCAGGAAATAAGAAGAGTTAAAAATAACAGCCTTAGCACTCAATTTGGGAAGTTAGGAAAAGGGCCACAGAGCAAAATAAAATAAACAGGGAGAAAGGAAATAATTAAGAAAAAGGCAGAAATCAATGAAATGGTGAACAACAGAAGAGATTAATGAAGCCAAAGCTGGTTCTTTACAAAGATTAATAAGATAAACAGATCTTTAGCAAGACCAAGAAAAACAGAATGAAGCTAAAAATAAATGCGGTATGGAATAAAAAGGGAAAAATAACTATAGGCGTAAAAAGAAACCCACTTTAAAAACCATTTTAAAACTTTACAGTCAAATAGGTGCTAATAAATTTGAAAACCTAGATGAAATGTAAAAATATAGAAATCCAAAATTGGTGCAAGAAGACACAGAGAAATTGAAAAGGGGATTGTTGAAGAGGCACCTCCCAAAACCATCCAGACTTAGATGCCATTATATGTGGTCTTCCAAAAGGTCAAGGAAGAGTAAGTCTTTAGTTTATGCATGTTGTTCCAGAAAATTTGATGCATTAGCAAGTGATGAAAATTTTACAAACGTAGCTGCAAAAATGCTGCATAAAAATATCTGCCAGTTGAACATAATAGTGTATTAAAAGTAATTAACATTATGGAATATACTAAAGGAGCAAAGTTATGATTGTCTCAATAGATGCAGAAGAAACTTTAAAGTTCAACAACCTTTTATAATAAAAACTCTTAGCAAACGAATTAGACAAGGTTAAATAGTAAGATCCTATTATAGCAAGTATATATGATGACAAAATTTTAGGTGCACTTATTCCTTTTAATACTGGAGGCACAGAAAGGATGCCCACTAATCACCATTACTGTCTAACATAGAACTAGGGATCAAGGTCAATGTTCTGTGGAAAGGTAAAGAAGTAAGGGGATAGGACTGAAGGGAAGACATAAAACCTCTTTTTGTAGATGACATGATCACCCACATAAGAAACAGACCAAACTAGGAAAACGAGTAAGAGACTTAAACAAGTTTGTCAGATAAAAGGGGGACTTCTAAAGGAAAAGAAAGCATTTCTCTAGGTCAGCAATAATCAACTAAAAAAATGTAGTAAAAGCAATCTAGAAAATAATCAAGATTGCATCTAGAAAGCATCTAGAAATCTGGAAAGCATCTAGAAAATAATCAAGATTGGGGCATCTTGGTGGCTCAGTTGGTTAAGCATCTAATTCTTGGTTTCGGCTCAGGTCCTGATCTCATGGGTTGTGAGATGGAGCCCCGCGTCAGGCTCCTTGCTTAGAGGGAGTCTGCTTGGATATTCTCTCCCTCTGCCCCTACCCCTACCCCCCTAAAATAAATAAATAAATCTTTTTTGAAAAAAGAGAAGAAAATAATCAAGATCATATGACTTCTTTGCAGTAAACTTAAGAATGGTAGTAAACGATGATGGATAAATTGAATAGATGATTTATTATTATAAAAAATTGACATCCTCCTCAATTAATTTTTTAAATCCAAGGGAACTTAATCAAAATTCCAGTTGGTTTTTGGAAGGACTTGATGAACTTATTTAAAAATTGTCTGGAAGAATAAAGGTCCACAAATAGTTCACCCTCAAAAAAAGAAGAGTAAACAGAGGAAATTTGCCTCATGAGATACTAAGACATACAAAAATGCCATATTAATGAGTACCGTGTGGTAAAGTTCAAGAACATAAAAACAGATTAAAGGGATAGGATAGAAAGCTAAGACATAGACCCTAAATGGAGAGAAGATGATTGATTGCTTAGCAAATTGATGTTAGGAAAAGTGGTTTCTTCTATGGAGAAAAATAAAACTATACCCCTCTCTAAAACCACATAAAAGGTAAAAAAAAATATAATTATAAAATCAGAAAATGTAGGGAAATATACCTGTAACCTAGAAGAGTGTAAAGAGGTCTTCAGCAAAACTTGAAAACACACCAGGATTAAAGAGGGGTCAAAGCAAGGGGACAAAGTTAATAGATGGCAGACGGAGAGAAATATCAGGCTCTAACTCCAACAAGGGGTTGATATCTCAGACATATAAAAAGCTACTGCAAATCAATAAGAAAAAGACAGCCATACCCATAGGGAAAAAGGGTAAAGAATGTGAACAGGCAATTTACAAAAGAGGAAACTTTAAATATATTATTAAAAGGACAATGAGACACCACTGTTAGACTTCAGAAAGCTGAATACCAGCAGGTGTAGATAAGGATTGGGAATCACGGATCCGTATGCACTGCTGGTAGGAGTGTAGACCTCGGCAGTGCTGAGGAAGCTTAAGCGGGTGCATATCCTGAGAGCCAGCAATTTCAGGTCCTGGGGAATATTCCAGAGAAATGTTCACGGAAGTCCAAAGGGGGACATGCATAAGAATATTCAGTGCCTTTCTGATGGTTGGGGGTGGTTAGAGGCAAGCTGGAGTTTCCTCTCTGGAGGAGTACGTAGGTAAAAGATATGCAAGATGACCAACTCATCCGACTTAGACCGGGATTTTTCCCATTTTATCCCTTCCGGTCTGTGTCCCGGAACCCCCTCCGTCCGAGACAAACCAGGATGGCTGAACATCCTCATACGTGCTGGCCATGCCCGTAGACCATAAACAGGGGCAAATGGTTTCCTCAACCCTCTGAGCCCGAGGTTCAGAAGGAAAATAGCTTTTTGGGGAGACGCAGTAGGAGAGGTACCCGGATCGCTCTTAGATTGACAAGGGTGATGTCTCTATGAGGCTGGCTTTGTTGGAAACCCAGGTGGGCTTAGCCTGAGCCCTCCATGTGCCCAGGGAACTGGGGAGGGAAACCCCTCTTGGAGCGTGGCTGGGCCCTCAGCTGGGGGCTCACTTTCAGGCCCCGACACCTGCAGACCCTTTCTCTGGAGAACGAAAATTCCCCCGAGGGCAGCAAGCTGTGAGCTGGGCCCACATGCCCCTCTGTGGGTCAGTCACTCTGCCCTGGGCTCTCCCGGCCAGGGCTTGGGCGGCCCCCAGGGCGTCCTACCTCGTCGAAGTCAGCCACGTCCTCGCAGTTCTCCAGCACCCGGGAGTAGAAGGCTTGCCCTGGGTGGGGAAAGAGGACAAGACGCTGGGGTCAGACCTCTCCGCCTGGCAGTCACCATGACAGCACTTGGATTCACAGAGCACTTGTCACCAGCCGGAGGCCCCGTGTCGTGTGCCGTGCTCTCCAGGCTGAGGCAAGTGCCCGCACTGTCTTCTCCGCCCCCCTCGGGAGCCCTGTGGTGTAGGCAGGTCAAAGGCCACTAGCTCCAACTTACAAATAGGGACACCAAAGTAAGAAGGGACAGTCTGGTCAGAGGTAGACATGAGAGGAGAACTCAGGACTCTTTTCTCCACCTTGTCGCTCTCCCGGTGGATTTCTTGGCCTCCTTTTGCTGTCTCCTCGGCTCCACTGGCTTCCTCTGGCCTGCAGCTGCCCTGCACAGAAGCCTGGTCCCAGGGCGGTGGGCGCCCCACCAGCTGGCAGCCCCCCTCTCTGACTCTGTCTGCAGCCAGGCCCAGGAGCTCCTGCCCAAGCCAGGCCCCGGCACAACCAGGCCCACCCCAGACCCTCTTCCCCTGAAAGCCAAGGGCCTTCCCCGCCATCCCCTCCCCGCAGCTCTCTCCTTCATTTTTCTGTCAGCCTTGGGTGTTTTGTCCCACGTGTCACCCCTCCTTTCCCCACTAGCCCGGGTACTGCCGAGGGTGATGCGGACTCGTGTTTTCCCAGGCCCCACGACCCCCATCCATACACCACCGGCCCGCTCCTCGGGCCCATCCCATGAGGACCGGCCCCACTGCTGGAAGAAGCCCAACCAGGACGGACCGAGGGCGGGGCTGGGGGGCAGGGGGCGGGCAGTGTGTACGATGCACGGGTCACCTCGGTTTACTTCGAGAAACATTTGCTGGCATCTACAATGGACCAGGTCTACCTCCTGGAGCCTCAGGATAAAGGGAGGGGTACAGGGCACAGGACCCCTGCCCGCAGGGAGCCGATGGTCTAGTAGGAGCTGGGCCAGTTGCCCGCTCAGTACCATACAATCCATACCCCAAGACACCATGTTGTGTGACGTAGACGAGTGGTACAGAGAAGGAAGGATGAATATTGGTTTGGGGGGGATTTTTTGTTTTTTTGGTGTGTATGGGGTGGAAGCGTGTGGGAAGGACTTGTCATTTCTATGAGGAGAAACCCAGAGATAGGGTGCATTAAAAAGAAATTATTATTTAGGATTAATTTGTTTTTGTCTCTCGGTTGTAGACCAAAGGAGGGGGGAAAGCTAGTATGTTTAATAGGATCCTGTATACGAGTGCCCCACCCCCCAAATCCCAAACCAAATTCTTCTATCTGTGAAGGTTCAAAGATCTCCAACCACTAGAAATGATTACCTCTGGCCAGGGGGAGCACGAAGAGATTGGAAGCAGCATACGTTGGCCTTTGACTATATATACTTAAGTTTGGCATTTTTTCCATGACCGTGCTTTGCTTTTGTTACTGAAAAAAAAATGCTTTGAAATCCCCACCAACTTAAACCAGTGGCCTGTGTCATTGAAGGCCTGTGTCATTGTCAAGGATGAATTCAGCCCCATTCCCACGCTGAGTTGAGGTGGTCACTGATGGGCAATTGGGGACCCAGGAGAGGACTTGGCAGCAGAGCGGGCATGGAAGGGGTGCCAGGCGAGGGAGTGGCTGGAGCGAGCCCCCTCTGACTCTACACTGCGATGGGGCTCGATCCCCTGGGGGCCACTTCCGTCCCCTGGCCTTGGTTCCCTCGCTCACATAATAAGAGAGGTTTGTCCAGAGATCTCCAGGGCCTGCTTGGGCTACAGAACTTAGGACTGAGTATGTAGCTACCCCCTGACAAGGAGGAGGCCAGGGGTTTGCTGTCAGAGACAGGTGGAGGTCTGTGCAAGGGTGTGTGTGTGTGTGTGTGTGTGTGTGTGTGTAGGAATAGCGTGTTGGGGGAGGGGCTGTATCTCAGATAATCAGGAAGAAGCTATAAAGCAGAACTAGATACGCGGAAAATAGATGTGAAGGAGACAGATGGGAAACAAAGACTCTTTAGCCCTAGCCAGAGACAAAACAAAACCCAAGAACCAGGAAGAAAAAATCTCACCCACAAACTCCAGGGCGGCCAGGGGGAGGACGGGGAAGCATGAGCGATGGTGCCCGAGCTGCTTGCGATTTCCGCCCACAGGTAACACACAGCATAAATGCGGAATCGGGAGAGCCTAAGTGTGCACTGCGGCTTCCCCGAGGACCTCACGCTCTGAACCACCAAAGGCATCTTCATGCTGGAAGATGGTAATGAACCCGGATATATCTGTGTTCAAGGCTTTGCTGGAGTGAACGCCCAGCAGCCCAGCCAGGGCGGAGGCAGGGAAGGACCGTCCAACATGGTGCAGGAAGCCACAGAGGCTCAAACCCGTCCCCGCGTGCAGATTTCCTACAGCCTTGTTAGAGAGCACATAAAATACAGTGAAATTAGCCACAGCAGAATTTCTGCATCGGGGCTCTGTTCCGAAGTGCAGTAAAATCTCATTGCCTTGGGCTCTGGGGATTTAAATGTGGTGAATATTGTCAAATGGGATGAGCTAAATTTTACCTCTAGATATTAAAAAAAAAAAAGATTTGCCAAACCGAATCAAATCAATTGTACAGAAACAAAATGTCCTCAAGCATGTTTGAAAAGCTGCATTTTAGGTGGATTTGTACAAACAGTGGTTTGTACAGTGGGATCATTCTGGTGGTCCTTTGTGTTCCTTAGGAGAGAGCCAGGGGACCTCTGTCATCCCTTTCGAGTTATCAGTGAGGATTCTTAACCCCATCTCTCCTCTCAAGTTCATTTCCACTTACCATCTTCTCCACTCAACACGGGTCATGTTGACATTTCAGGTCCATTTTAAATGGCTTTCAGACAAAACCATTTGAAACCCCAATATCCAATCACCTTTCTTGCCACGGAGAAGATTGAGAATGAGAGCTTGAGGGAAAGAAAATATCCTGTCCCTTGCAGCGGGGAGGCTTTGTGGATGGGGTGAGCAGGAGATCAGATGGGGAAAATTGAATGGCACCGCCTTCCTTCAGAGGCAGCTGCTTGTAGGACAGCCGAACTGCTGGGTTTGGAATAAATTCCTCCTTCAGTCAATAAATGAAGTTTGGACAGCAGACTCTGAGCTCACAGCTCCAAGAAGTGCTATGACATTGGCTACACCCAGATGGAGGGACTCAAGGGTCCAAAGCTTCATAGAAGTATCTGGTATGTCATTTGCCATTTAAACTATCCCTCCTGCTGCTACCCTCCTAGATGAAGGTGAGCTCAAATCTTGTCTCATTTGCAGGATGGAGTGTCAGTCTTTCACGTGATGTGACTTAAGGTTACCAAGGGCCCCATCTGAACCAAACGGCCTCATCTTCCAGACAGCTGACCTTGTTAGAGCCAGACCTTGAGAAAAGGCAGGTGTGTAGGGACTGGGTTGTTAGCTGATGTGCCTTCATTCATTCCCATATCAAGAGGGTCTTCTGCTCCTCCATTTGGCCCTGGAGGAGGGGACGGGGGTTCTACAAGAGATTTTGTTGTGGGACGCTGAGCGAAGACGCTTATTACATTCCAGAAGGGGGTTAGGTCAGACATGTAAAAGGCTACTATACAAGGCAAAATTTGATCATTAGCGTGCAACAGAGTGTGAATAAAATGAGCACACAGGAAAAGGAGAAATGACCTCAGCTTAGCAGATCAAGGAGGACACGGTAGAGGCATGGGCAGGGACCCTGGGGAGATGGGAGTGAGCATCCGGGCAGAGAGGACGGCGTGAGCAAATGTTTGTGAGTGTGAGCGGAGAATGGAACCTTGAAGGAGCAGGACACAGGACAGGCGAGTTCTGATGGTCAAGGGGAAAATGAAAAAGGTCTCCCTCAGGGAGTGGCCCACTGAAGGAAGACCCGAGACGGGGGCTCCTGGGGTCCTGGGTTCCTGAAAGGACACAGGGTGGGCTGATGAGCCATCTAAAGGAGAAGGGGGATGTCCTGAGGACAAGCTTCAGGGACATCATGCCCTGGACCCGTGTTTGAAGTTGGTTCTCCCACCCCTCGGGGTCTCAGAGCCATCATCTCTGACCCAGGGCAATTACCCTGGACTGGCCTACATCCTGGAACCGGAAACTATGAAAGAGTCAAGTTCAAGTCCCTTGCAAGTACGGGGGGCCACAGGAGAGTGTGGTAAGGCTCTTGGACCAGACTGCCAGAGCTCAAACCCCCGCTGTACCCCTGGCTAGCCATGCGCCCTTGAAGAAGTTAACCTGTCTTTGTTAGTTTCCTCATCCATAAAACGGAGCAAATGGTAGTTAGTGCTTGTACGCCTGGGACATAGCTCATCACCCAATTAAAAAAGGGCTATTATTCCATTAAAGGGTCCTGTTCTTGCTTTTGACATTTCAGTTATGTCTCAAATATAAAAATGGTCTTCTCTACTGTGAATCGCATTGCGTTAGCTTATTTTTAGTAATATATAATCAGAAACAATTTTCGTCCTCATTACATACTTTTCAAGTTTTAGGTGTTTTAGGTGTGATTAGCTCTTTTTTTTTAACGAGGTAAAATTTACATTCACAGATTTAAGTGCACAACTCAGTGAGTTTCGGTAACTGAGCATACCTGTGTAATCATCATATAACCGGGACTTAGGACATCTCCATTTTCTTAAGATGGTCTCTCAGCCCTCACTCTCCAGTCAGTCTCTACCTCTTATCAGTAACCACTGCTCTGATTTCTATCACCAAGGGTTAGTTTTACCTGTTCTAAACTTTATATAAATGGGGCTGTACAGAATGTACTTCTGTGTCTGGCTTCTTTTGGTCAATGTAATATTTACGTAATTCATCCATGTTATTCCATAGATCAGTAATTTGTTTAAGTTTTATCATTGAGTAATATTCTGTGTATAAATAGTCTTTGTTTCAGGATTAAGTATGATGTTAGCCCGATGTCTTTTGTAGTTGTCCTTTATGAGATTGAGGAAGAATACCCCCCCCCCCGCCCCATTCCAGGTTTGCTAAGCGTTCTTATCATGAATGGGTGTTGGATTTCGTCAAAAGCTCTTCTGTATCTGTTGGTGGTTTTTCTCATATGGTGCAATACTCCGATTAATTTTCTAATTTTAAACTAACCTTGCATTCCTGGGATAAAATTTACTTGTCACGATGTGTTATCTCATGGATTGTAACTCAACTGACTAATATTTTGTTAGGGATTTTTACTTCTTTGTTCTTGAGGGATTTGGGCTCTAATATTCTTTTTGTATAAGGTCTTTATCAGGGTTTGGTAACGGTTTTGGTATAATATTAATAATATTAATATTATTTCTTCCTTAAATATTTTCTAGAATTCACCCGTGAAGCTATGGAGACCTAAAGTTTTCTTGATGGGAAAGCAGTTTACCATCATTATCATGATCATTTTTATTTTGAATTTCTTTGGTAGATCCTGGGCTCTTCATATTTCCCATTTCTTTTTGTATCAGTTTGGTAAAGTGTTTTTCAAAGGATTTGTCCACTTCGTCTGAGTTGTAGAAACTTAGTGAGATACAGTTATCCATGGTATTTTCTTATTTTCTTTTTAGTGAAATGATATCCTTTTTTTCATTCCTGATATTGGTATTTTGCATTTTCTTGCTTTTTTTTCCCTTTATCATTCTTGCTACAGTTTACTTATATTATTTTTTGAAAGAGTCAACTTTCAGCTTTGTTGGCTTTCTTATTTCTTTTTTTTATTCTCCTGGTTTTAGTATTTTTTGGTTGTATTTATTTCTATTTATTGAAATATAATCCGCAAACCATATAATTTATTTATTTATTTATTTTTTAACCATATAATTTACCCAATTAAAGTGTACAATTCAGTGATTTCGGTACTCTTAGAAGGTTGTGCAACCTTGATCACTATCTAATTCCAGAATATTGTATCACCCCAAAAGAAAGCCCACACTCATTAGTGGTCATTCCCCATTGTCCTAGTCCCTGGCAACAAACCATCTACTTTCTCTCTCTATGGGTTTGTCTATTCAGGGCATTTCATATAAATGGATTCTTATGATACATGGTCTTTTGTGTCTGGCTTATTTCAATTAGCATGATGTTTTTAAGACTTGAGTTTAATTTGATCTTCTTTTAGTAGCTTCTTAAGGCAGAAACCTAGATCATTGATTTTAGACTTTTTTCTTTCCTGCCATAGGTATTTAAAACTATAAATGTTGACATGTTGTATTTTCATTATCATTCAGCTGGAAATGTTCTATAATTTCTCTTTTGTTTACTTCACTGACCATAGGTTATTTAGAAGGATATTGTTTAATTTCCAAATAGTTGGAGCTTTTTAAGATCTCTTATTGTTATTAATTTCTAAGTGAATTCCAGTGGGGTCAGAGAACATACTTTACAGGATGTCAGTCATCTGAAATATATTGAGACTTGTTTAACCTCCCATCGTATGGTCTATCTTGATGACTAGCCCATGTGCATTTGAGAAGAATGTGTATCTTTCAGTTTGGAGTGAAATGTCCCAGAAATGCCAGTTAGGTCAAGGCGGTTGATGGTGTTGTCAAGTGTTCTATATCCCTAACGATTTTCGCGTCTAGTTGTTTGTAATTATCTCCTGTAATAACACTTTTCCCCAACGATGTTCCTTAAATAATGTGCTCTCTGAAAATCACCAGCAACTCAGAGAGTCAGGTTTGGGCTATGCGGAGTCCCTGGGCCTCTCATAGGGAAGGTTGTCCCTTCTTTTTTCCCCATTTCTCAGCCAGATGGAGGCTCTGTCTACTTCAAACCCTTTATTTTCCACAAATCTCATTCAAATATAATTTCCACCTTCACTCATTTATCTCTCCTTTCCCGGTCCTGTCAACACCCAGGTACACAGTAGAAACGCAGGCTTACGTCAGGGGTTCATCAGCAAGGCAGGGAACAGGGCAAGGATTATAAATCCCATCTCTGGCTCAGCTTAAACCTATACTTCCTTCCAAGTGCTCACTCAAACTCTGACTTTGCTACGTAACTAACTGATGGCCCCAGTTCCTTTTTTTCAGACCCAGGCACAGGCAGAGAGAGCGTGGTGTTTCCCCTCGAGCCTAGGACACTGCCCACTACACACTCATCAACTGCCAGGTCTCAGGTGCCCCCATTACTGTGACAGATTAGAGGAACCTGTGGTCCTAGTGATCCACAAGCTCTACAGAGTCCCTGCTCTAAGCCAGTGCTGGGGGTATAATAAAGCATGGTGGGAAAGTGATTTTTTACATTCTTAAATGGGGTAAAAATATTGTTAAAACCATAGTCCTGATTTTATCTTAAACAGGGTAAAAAAAAAAAAAAAAAAAAAAAGCCAGTGAGTGGAAACTGACTTTCAACTAAGCCACTGAGTCCTTTTGCTTTGGGGCAAAAAATAAATAAATAAGTGGAAACAAAGACTGTAGAGCCACTGTCTCGAAGGTGGGTCAGTCCAGGCAGGAAGTAGACAAGGCTGAAGGTAAAAGTGATCACATGGGATTCTCTATCTCGGGAGACCCTTCTGGAACTGTCAGTGCGAGGGGCAGTCTCTGCTTGCTGCTGCCGGGATGGGGGCACGGAGCGGCCCCTCCCCCCACTGCGTCCGTTCCGCTGCACCTGCGGGCCCTGCTCCTTCCGGCGTCACCTCTGCCGGGGGGCTGCTCTGTGCCAGGCGCCGTGGGGGCCCGGCTGCCTGCCCGGGAGGAACCCGCCTCTGTGGCTCCAGGTGTTTCCACACCATCCTCTCATGGCTGGCAGAATTCGGGGAGTCAGCAGGAATCCCGAGGAGGGTCAAGCAAGGCTCTGCCCATCTCCCACCCCCCAAATCCCCGAGTCCACGGAGTCCCTGAGAGTCACAGGCTGCTCCACTCCTGTCTCTCTAGAAGTCGGCAGCAGGTGCCTGAGATGCACAGCCAAACCCTTATACTGACAGCGCACTTTACAGCGTGTAGAGCCGTTTGCGTATATCGCCTTTTCCACTTGACCCCAAAGCAGCCCTGTAAGGCCTCAGGCATATCTCACCTTCTCCTAGACCTTCACGTACCCCCTGGACTCCCAAACCACGGGGCTCCAACCACCTCCCTGGGCACTCACTGTACCAAGCCGGATCTCTGGCATCCTGGGGGACATTTGCTCTAGAATGACTGACAAGGCAAGTCTGTCCTTTCTGTGCCCCCGCCCCCAAACCTGCTCTTCCTTGCATGCTCCCCTCCTCCACCAGCGGCCTCACTGGGGTACCATCCAGGTAACCCAGTACCAAATCCAGAGGCACTCTCGTCCTGCCCTTTTGCTCACTACCAACTCCAGGGCTCACTACCCCCTCTCTGAACCGGTGTCATCCCTTCTCTCCAAACCCACAGGCTCCCCATTAAGACACAGTCCTCTAGCTGTACCGCTGCCCCAGCTTCCTCCCTGGGCTCCTGGTCTGGAGTCCTGACATCCAGAGTGTCCTTTCCAAAACCAGATGTCTCCTTCCCATTCTCCTGCTAAAAGCATCGCGACTCCTACTCAAGCACAAAGCGGAAGTTCCAACCCTCTGTGTTTGGGCCCCGCCTCCCCTCCAGGCCACGCCCACTCCATCCCCAGCAAACATTCCCAGCTCCCTAAACCCTTGATTCGGCTCCACACCGTTACATCTCTACTGATATTAGCCCTTCTGCCTGGAATGGGGCCTTTTGTAGGTTTTGTCCCAGCTAAGAAGAGTCAACTTAAATATCAGCCCATCCCCCGTGCCCCTGCAGTAAAATCTCTTCCCTGGCCCCGCCTTCGGCCCAGCTTCATCTCATTGGCATCAGGGCAGGGACCCTGTCTTTTTAATTTATTGCCTAAAATGATGCCTAAAATAACACTTGGCGCATGGCTGACCCTCACCGAATATTATCATCCGGGTGAATGAAAGAAGGAGTGAATGAATGATAAAATACTTGATTTACAAAGCACATGAAAATGTAGCCTTTAATGACCTGGAAAAAAATTATGACATCGATGAGACAATCAGAAATTGGATCTCGGACTGCATATTTGGTAGTATGAAGGAGTTACTTTTTAGGAGTGATGTAATATGTGGGTTTGAAAAAAATGGCGTCTTTGTCTTTTACGGCTATGTACTGAATATTTTCAGATGACATGGTGTGCGTTTGGGCTTTGCTTCCAAATAATTTGGGTTATGGGAGGAGAAGGGGAACATATGGGACAGGACTGGCTAGGAGTTGACAGATGTTAAGATTGTGCTGGGAGAGCTTGGGAGCCAACACGCTACTCTCCCAACTCTTGTATGTATTTGAAACTTTCCATCATAAAAAGTTAATAATAAAAAAAGGGATCAGGCCCAGCCACGGGCGTAGGTGGGAGGGCTGGAGCTTTTATGTTATGAGTAAAGGTGGGTGAGACAACCAGGGAAGGCATCGCAATTCAGGGAAATTATTTGCAAGTCTATTCTGGAGCACATTTCCAGCAGCATTTTTGCTGAGGGCCTTTGTAGCAGAAGATAATTTTATGGTCACTTCCATATCATGAAAACACCCTCATCAAAGCAGGAGAAGCCTGGGGAATTTTCAGTGCACTCTGCCTTCTCTCTGAGGTCTGCACTGGCTTGCTCTGGGTGGGAGGGGGGACATTTACCACCTGGGACGTTGGACAGAGAAGATCTGTCCCTGTGCACGCTGGGTACAGTGGAGGAAGTGGGAGGCACAGCAAAAGCACAGAGCTGGGTCCACAGCCAGTGTGGGTGGCGGAGGCTGTCCTATGGGTCCTTTCCATTTGTCCCCTTCCATAGGGGCAATGCCTACCCCTTTGTGGGGGGCGACACCTAAACCACAAGCTCTCAGAGAGGAGATGTGGGGCAGGACCAGGCATGGTAAGGAAGCCTCCAGATAGAGGTCCTATTTCTCATTAAGAGCTCTTTCCCCATTTTAAGGGGAAGAGAAATCTAATTTGGAATCCGGTGGTCCCCACAGCCATGAGTGGGGGTATCTTGTGCCCCGTGCCCAGGCCGGGGCCCCACCCCTCCCAGTACTCTTTTACCTGACCCCATGGATTCTGGCTCATCTCCCTAACCACCGATTTCCCTGCAGCCTCCGCTCCAGCCAAACCTGGGGCTTCCCAGTCAGGGCACTCAACTGGGATTTCCCTCCTCTGGCCTCTGGTCCCGTCAGTCCCTCACCCAGAAGGGCCTCGCATCCCGCAGCAACCCTCCCTCACCCTTCCTTCTGCGTCTCCACACGTGTAAGAATGAAGCTGCCATCCCCTGCATAGCCTGCACTTTACGGCCCATCCCTGGGCACGGCTTGGCCCTCCTGAGTCGGACAACATTTCCCCATTATGTCTGCACACATCTCTGCTCCCCTCTCCGATTATGAGACCCTGGTTCGCCGACGAAGCCCCACCTTGTACCACGTGTTGTACGCAGCCGCGCTCAGAAAGAGCGTGTTCTACGAAGGGCTTGGGCCACACGTGGCCCCTCTTGCTTCTGACCCGTGGGCCAGAGCTGGGCTCCCCGGCGTTTGCTAGAGGATGGGGTCAGCTTCCCTCTGGGGCCCCAGAACTGGGGCAGTTTCGAAAATACCAAGTGCCCCAGCTGAGCTGTGGCAGGAGTAACCACGTGGTGCTGCAAGGGAGGGGGAAGGCTTCCCAGAGGAGGTGACATAAGAGCTGGGCCTTGAAGGACAGACAGAATTAATGAGTGTTCTCGAGATGGAGGGTGGGGCTTGTTCCAGGCAAAAGAAATCAATGTCTCAGGGTCTGGAGACATACAGGGCTCGTATCTTTGGGGGAATGACAGGAAATTCAGTGTTATGGGAATGCAGTGGAGTGGGCTGCGGAGAGGAGGAGGGAGAAGTCTTGGGTAAAGCAGACCTCTATCACCGGTTCAATCACCAGTTCAGGTGAATTACTTGGAGATCAGACCCAGCCCCCAGACATCACCCTATTCACACATCCAACCCCCGAACCCGCTATCTTGGCAAGAAGGCTTGGGGATGGGGAGTACGGGGACACCAGGCGGCTGGCCCCAGACAGCCTGTCGCTACTTCGCGGGCAGCCCAGGTTCTCTCCCCAGGTTTGGATGGGCTGAGCACGGGACAGAGGTTGGCCTAGAGGAACTCACAGGCTCTCCTACCCTGTGCTCCCCGGTTTTGATCGATGCTGAGAACTAAGTTAGCAGTTGAAAAAGGACAGACACTAGGAGAGTATGGCTTCTCTTTGAGTAGTGACCGGCCATCGAGACGGCTCCTTTCCAGACAGCCCACGCCTGATTCTGGCTGCAGGCCTCTGAGTTAAATGGGGACCACGGTCTCATCTTGCTCTTGGGAAGCTGAGGCTCTGGGACTCTGGGGTCTGCGTGCACGACTCGGACTGGGGGCCAGGCCTTCTGGTGTCTCCCGTGTGACCCAATGGACTGTAGCTCCTGCAGGCAGGGACTGTCTTCACCCCCAGGGTCCTAGGCCTGTCCACAAATATCAGCACGCACACTGAGTGAAGGAATAAGGGCAGGATCAGGTTAAGAGTGGCCATTGGGTAAGCTCACTTAAGGGGTTAGGCGACCTCGGGCCATCCTCTCCCTCTGACTCCTCACCTGTTTCTGACTCCCCCCCCCGCAGCTGTTTGCTTGGACATCCGTGGTTATGTATGCCAGGAGGTGCTGTGGAACATTCTGGAGTGGGTCGCTTCCTCTGAATTGTTGTTAATGTTGGTCTTTTGGGGGTGTTTCTGGTTGTCAGCTGCTGGCTGCCGCGGATGAATGGCTGAGGGATGTGCGGTTGTTATAAAGGACGCTTTCTGGAAATCTGCTTGCCATCGGCCTGTTCCGACGCCCGGCTCCTTCCCCTAGCTCTGACTGCGGCCGACTGCTGCAGGTACACCGCTTGGAAGGGGATCTCCCCACTCGGTCCAGAGGGCCCAGCTTGCAAACGGGCAAACTCCCGTTTGCAACCTCCCAAAAGAAGGCGGGGTGCATCAGATAATGTGCTCACCCCCGGTTGACCAGGAAGAGATAAAGGGGCCCGCAGGATCAAGCACCCAGGGCAGGGCACCCCAGCCCCTCCACTGACGCCACGTGGGTCTCTTTCCTTCGGGGCCTTGGTGTCTCTGCCTGCAAAGGCGCCTGGTTGCCGCCGCGGGGGGCTGGGGGAGCAAAGTGCTCTGGAGCCAAACAGCCGAGTGCTGTGCTGTCTGTGGAGCCCGGGGACACGTTTCACAGATGAAAGGACACACTCACTTTCCCTAAAGCCAGCAGGTGGCACATGGATCCAGGGTGCAGACAAAGCTGTCCTCGGGCCGGTGTGGGAAGCAACAGGCAGCCTGCCCACCCTTTCCCCCCCACCACCTGCCCGCAGGGACGCTGCGATCCCTGCACCCCTGCCCATTCTGTGCACAACCTGGGCCTCCCGCCAGAGCCCATCCAACTGGGGGCAATGTGGGCACGAGGGCTGCGGCCCCTGGTCTCACCTCTCCGTCCCAACCCGAATGTGGGCGTGTGGACAGCCTGGGCCCGATGCTCCCTTTGCTCTCTAGTCTGCTGAGCTTCTCTCCGTTCCTCCCCCAGCCCCCCATCCTCATCCCCTCTCTGGGAAGAAGGGCCGTGTCTAGCGAGGAGTGCCCTGGCCTTTGGTGAAAGGCCACCGGAGATGCCTCTGGCCCAGAGGGCCGGGCTGTAGCCAGCAGAGGCCGAGGCGGGTGGGCGGTAAGCACAGGAAAGCCCGGCCTTATTTTTTTCTACTTGAAACCCTCAGGGACTGCCCACTGTCTTCAGGGTAAAGGCAGCCTTGCCTCCTTGGTTCTGCCTGTCTCTCCTGCCTCAGCTTCTGTGCTCACTTCATGGATCCTCTGTCTATTCCTTGTTCCACATTTCAGCTCCTCTCCCAGCCTTGAGCATCCCGTCCCTGACACCAGTTCTGCCCTCACTCCTCACCTTGCTCCCTCCTGCTAGTCAGTTTCAGCTGAGGGGCTACCTCCTCCAGGAAGCCTTCCTTGACCATCCTGCCCCAGCCCGAGCTGGGTGCCGCTTCTGTGGTTTGTGTGTTGCCCTTGTCCCCGTCCTCATCACAACACACACCTGTCCTACTTGTCTGCCCACTCATCCTTCTGTCCCAGTGGAGGTGGGCTCCTCAAGGACAGAGCCTGGGTCCCGCTCAGCCCCCAGCCCTGGCACATAGATCGTAGTAAATGGCTGCTGGGTGCATGAGTGGGGAGGAGGATAGGAAGAGAATTGACAGAGAGGAGGCCGGTGGAGCTCACAGGATCCCTGCCCACCAATAGATCCACAAGAAGCCAATAGTATCCTCAACCAGAAAGCCCCTGGCTGCCTGGTTTCTGGGGAGCCATGCTGCGGCTCCCAGTCTGCAGAGCCCGCCCCCACCCTGTGCCCAAGGAGATCTTCTGGAGAGAGAGGGATAGGAGGAGTGGGCCCTCGAGGAGTGGGCCCTCGGAGTGGCCCCTCTGCGGGGCTGGGCCCCTTTGCCCTGGGTCCCCGAGCGCGGAGATGCGGTCTTTACCTCTACTTCCCTAGGACCCCCCGCAGGCAGAGAACTGCAGAGTTCTGGTATTCACCCTACCAGGCACATGGCACGTTGGCAAGCGGAGGGAGGGACGGACGCAGATGCAGACGGGGCGACACGGGGGACCCTGACCGTCCGGAAATCACAGTGGCCAGTCAGGCCAGGGGCAGATGGCTGCCCATGAAAAGCCTCATCGCCCCAACGCTGCTAGAACTTTTCCCATCCATCCTCCCTGCCCTGCTTTATCCCCATCAGCCCAGAGCTGGGGTCCCTCTAAGACAGGGGGTCCCCTACCTCGGAAAGTCACTTTGGCGATCCTGTCGCCCCTGCCCCGCAGCTCCGAGACCGTCTTGAGGTGGACAAGCAGAGCCATGCTGGCGTGTGGAGACTGGACACCGCCGGGCGGGAGCGGCCAGGGAAGGAGTGAGCCTGGCGGAGCTCAGCTCACACGCACACGCCTCCCTCCTCTCCGCGCCGCTGCTCCCGCCTCCTGCGCCCCCTCGGATGCTGCCCACAGAGACCCAGGCAACCGAGCCACAGCCACGGAGCTGCTCCTTCCAGCGATTCACAGAGCCTCACAGCCCTGCCAGCGCCCGCCCCTCCAAGTTGTCAGCCCAGCGAGTGCGTGCGTGCGTGTGTGTGTGTGTGTGTGTGTGTGTTGTGCGCCCTGCGTGCAGCCCGGGGAGTGCAGGCCTGGAGTCGGAATTCATTATTCAGCAGCTGCCTGCTCCCAGATAAAGCCCTGCCCGGCTTCTCACGGCCCCCTGGAGCCGATGCTCCTGCCCACCTCTCCACCAGGCTCTGCTGCGCCCTGCTAGGCCGGTGCGGCCACCGGGAGTGGACAGAAGGGGGCGGCGTGGGGTAGGGAGCTCCACTATCTGTGTGCACAGGAGGCTGGGCTGTTGCACTGGTGTTTTGAGGGGATTCATGCCCCCAGTCAAGGTGGCCACTGGGGCTACCGGGGTCCGTGAGGCTCAGGGAACCTGGATGGGCCAGGCCTGGCTGGGTCCCACTGTGCCACGCAGAAATCTCAACCCGCCCTCCCAGCCCTCGCTGGAAAAACAGCATCCACCAGACAGCGTTAAGGCTGGGCCTGGCGGCTGCTTTCAAAAAAAAAAACCCCTGAGAAAAAGAGCATGTTACTTCCCCCACCTGCTGTCGTGGACATCATACCCCCAGGAGGTGGGGTCCTGACCTCCTGCTTTGGGATCCCTGGATCTGGGAAGATGGGGAGCTCAGGAGCCAGCCTAAGTGTGATGGGAGATGCCCACATGTGAAGGCCTCAGAGCCTAATGTTCTACTAAGGGCGATGCTTAAGGTCCAGGCAGCTAACCTCACCCCATCCTGGGCCCGGGGATGGAGAAGGCTGGGCCAGTGACCCTCACTGGAGCAGAATTATCAGGATTTGTGTCCAGTTAGCTGCTGGGGTTGGGGGACGTGGGGAAGGGATATCTGGCAAATTTTCCAAGGACCGAAAAAGAACGGCCCTCTCTTCCAGCAACATACCCCGGGAGAGGCTTATAAAGAAGGGACCCCAAGGACCAGGATTCTGGAACCTGGAGCCTCTGCAAGGCCATCTGCCCCCTTCCTCTGGCTGTTCGCTCTGCAAGGAGCGCTCTCACTCCACCGCTGCCTTCTCGCCCGGACTCAGCCCAACTGATTCCCAATCCCGAAAGTGCCTCTGAACCCACACCTTCGCTCAGACTGGGTTGGGGTTCTCATCTGCGCCGCCCCATCCCTCTCATCTCACTGCTTCATTCTCGCCATGGGGAGACCCTGGTGCCCTGCATTTTTGCGGTCTCAGAGCCTCGCATGGAATCCTGGGTATAATAGGATGCCCGTTTCTACGTTGACAGGATAAGGGGCGAGCTTGGTGACGTATCTGGAACAGAGCCTAAAGGTTCCAGAAGAGAAGTATCAAATTTTCACAACCTGCTAACAAGAGGTTACTCGCTTTGAATTCTACAGTCCCGTGACTTGCAGGATGTCACAGGAGCCTCCTTCTAGATGATTCCTTGTTACATTGCCTCCTTTTTCTTTTTCTGTTTATGTTCTATTTCCTTCTCTCCCTTTCCTTCCTCAATTCCTGCTCTCCTTTCTCACTTTTATCTAGCTACAATGAAGCAAAGAGTATTTCAGTCTATTGTATTTATTGAATACAAATGAATAACCCCCAAATTTTAAAACCAGGTAAGCATAATCTCTCTCTCTTTCTTTTTTTTTTAATTAACTAGCATGTTCCATAAATGAGGTCATTAAGTTATCTTTGTTTGTAAGGCTTGAAGGCACTTGATAGGGAAAAAAGATCCATCTCCACCCTAGGCCCTCTGGTGGTTCTCTCCTATAGGGGGTGAATTTTAAGAGGCCTGTGCATCTTTAGGAAAAAGCCCATGAACTTGCCCTAAACAAGGCATTGAACTTGGCTGAACCTCAGTTTCTATATTGATAAAATGGTAGGAATTCCACCCTGCCAACATGCAGCACCCCTTAGCCGAGCCAGCTGACCCTCTGAAACCTAAGTCAGATCTCACTTTTTAATTTCCACTCTACCTACTATCACGCATTTCTGTAACTCTTCCTATAAAATGTATTCAACATAGACTAACTCCTCCTAGTACCAGGTGCTGGGGATTCAGGGATGAATGTGATACGGTGTTGGACCGCAAGCAGAAGACTCGCTGGAACACAGACAAGTTCAACACGGGGTGCCGGGTTCGGGGCACCGCCAGCTGGGAAGTCATGATGGGGGAGGGAGTGGGCACTTGACCTTGGCCGGGGGAACACCTTCCTGGAGTACAGCACCCCTGAACTGAGAGTTGTTCTTTCACAGCTTTTAAAGACGTTTTTCTTATTATTGCTCGTATTCTGCATGGGGAATTTAGAAATACACAGTTCTGACTGCAGTTTGAAGGACTGCTGGAGAGTCTTTCCTCCTGGTCTGCAACCACTCATTCCCGGTCTGTTCCTTTTCCTCCCCAGACCTCAGTTCTCCTGCTTCTTGCACCCCTTGGAAGCCCATGGCTCCCCCCAATCCCACTGTTATCTGTCAGCAAAAGCCTTTGGAGAATTCTGGTTGCAAGAGCATCCTGCAAGCTCGTGAGTGTCTATGGTCTTCATCAGCTGCCCTTTACAGAGTCAAACTGAAGATGACACTTCTCCTCCGAAGGGCTGAATGAAACGCAGAGCGTTCTTGCTGATACTATGGCTGCTGCAAGGGAGCTGGGAGGCAGGTTTGGCTCCAAGCTGCAAAGAGCATGTCGCCTTGGAGGCTGTCACTGCTCTTTCACGCCCCAGTTAAAGACCAGGGCTGGGATGAGGGTCGCTGGAGAAATGGAGTGTGAGAGCACCGGTTACAGGAGGGAGCCATTATTACAAGGAACCCTCACCCAGGACTCGGGCAAGTCTGCTTTCTGGTGCAAACAAGCAACCCTGTGGGCTGAACTTCAGAACTGAGGACCGGTGGAAATCACACACCCAGATCTTCCCAAGATTAGCTTTTTGCCTCTTATAAGCCACTCCCGTGGAGTAGACGAGGCGAGAAGGAAGTTCCCAGGGAGAGAGGAGAGAGTAATGAAGACAATTTCCCTCGAGGAGCTGGGGTGCACGGGCAGACTCGGGGAGGGCCTGGGCTCCTGGAGCAGAGCCTAGATGGGACTGCGGCTTTCTGTCTGCCTCCGAAGCCGGGGCGCCCCAGGCCGGGTCCGCGAGACCTGCAGCGGACAGAAAGGGCACTCGGGGCGCATCCCTGGCCAGGCCTCTCCAGCGAGTTTCCACCTTCATCCCACCACACGCTGGGCGCCACCACGCGCGGGCCGGCGGGGAAGCAGAGAGATGAGCCCATTCTTGGACGCAGGAGCCGCGGTGGGTGAGAGCGGCGATTGGCAGGGTCCTGGGGAGAGCGTGCTTGAAGAGGGCTGCCCCCTCCAACCCCGAACGCGGAACGCGGTGTCCCCTCGGCCCCAGTCACGTTGCCAGGCGCATGGTTGCCAGGTGACCCCGGGCTGTTTACTGTCTAGCAGGGAGCGCTGGGGCGCGGGGCTCGCTGCGCGCTCGCTGCGCGCTCGCTGCACCCACCATGGCCTCCCGCAGCGCGGGCACCCTACTGACCGAGTTCAATGCCGCCTACGTGCCCCCCGGCCTCATGCCCGGGTAAGGCCGCCGCGCCCCGCCCCCCCACCCCCACCCCCACCCCCCGCCGCCTGAACCCCGTCTCGAAACTCCACCCCGCGAGCGCCTTTGGGGTTTGAAGGAACGGGGAGAGCCAATCGGTCACCTGGCTGGGTGGCCTACCCGGGGGCTGGCGCGCTCCGGACGGGCAGTGGCTGGGCACGGGCAAGGGCTCTCCGGGTCCCCCTTCATAGAAAGTGGGTCCCCAGGGAGTGTCCCGGGGAAGGGGGATGAGCGGGAGCCCCCGCGCGTGAGGTTGGTGTTTGGAGACGCCTGGGCGGGAGCGAGAGCATGGGGAGCCCGAAAAAGAAGCAGGCTTTTCGGGCCCCAGCCCAGGGTGGTGCACCCAGGATTTTCTCAAGAGTCGTATTTGTCAGATGAAGGACTACGGGAGACCGGGTGGGCGCCTGGGTGGGTTTTGAAGAATCTGGCACAGCGCGTCTGGGCGTAGTTATTGCTTAGAGGTGTGCACTGGCCGCCGACTTTGTGGACTTCGTGGTCGATTCTCTCACTGATTTCACCTAATCCTCCCAGAGCGCTGGCTTTGAAAACTTCGCAGTCCCCAGATCGCCTTGCCTTTAGCATTTTCAGATGCAGGGTCAAACCTACCTTTTCTTTCTCCACCTGCTATCAAGTTCCAAACATCTAAGACGCAAGTCTGACTGTCTCTTCCATTCTATGGCCCCTTCTCCCACAGTGTCTGAGATTTCCACTCCCAACCTTTTCTCCCAGAGTGTAAGATTCTCTTCTCTCTCCCATCAGTTGCCCAGGGGCACGGAGGGCAGGGACTGGATTCCGAGACCCTTCCGATGTCAAGCCAGGCGTGTTAGAAAAGGTGGCTTAGGATTTTCCTATAATCCTTTCCTTCATTTAGGCATTCCTTTGACAAAGACCTGCTGAGCGCTTGCAATGTCCCAGGTGTTGTGATAAGACAAGCAGGGGGCCGCCCTTGATGGGTCCCCATTATGGTGTAATCCCATAAGGCTTAGTTCAAAGCCATCTTGGCCGCCCTTGATAGTGGTGTTTATACCACATTCTTGGTGTTTATCATAGAATTTCATTCTACACATTATCGTGTTTTTTTCTTCAGCTCGCTGCCATCCCCAGGTGGAACCTAACCCTCCCCAAGTGTCCCCCCACTCTGTCCGGGGCTGGTGGGGGGGGGTTGCATATTTCAGAAGCATTTCTGGGTTGCTCCTCTATCCATGCCGCTCCTCTGCAGTTCCCTCGAGCACCCTGTCCTGTGATTGATCTAGAAATTGTGATAACAGGCGAATCATAAAGAAGGCTCCAAGCATGAGCCAGATGAGTCTGAGTAGCTGAGTTTGTATCTGAGGTTTTTGCCACGGATCTTTCTGGGAGGGATATGCTGTCCCTCAAATCCCCATCCGTGAGGAATGCATTGAGTTATCTTTCGTTTCTAAATGCTACCTCATTTTGTTAACTTAATGAAAGAATCCAGGTTTCCCCCACCACACTTGGATAATTATTATTTTTGTGTGTCTTTTCATATATTAATCACAGGATTGTAAGCACAGCCCGTCTCTTCTGACACTCAAATCATCCCCCTGACCAGTTTTATTCTTAACGGCAGAGAATATTCACAGTGGTAAGGACCTTGGAGATCACGTAGCCCAGCCCCGTGCTGCTCCAGATGTGGTCACTGAGGTCTGCCAGGGGAACTGGGGGGACTTGCCTGAGTTCCAAGCTGGAGATGAGAGAGCTGGCATTGCGAGCCCCCGGGTATGAACACCTACTGTGTGCCAGGCACTGTGCGGGGCTCCTTACAAACTTTCTCTAAAAAACCTTTGCAACAACCCAGATGAGAGACGAATAGCTTACCTAGGGTCATTCAGCAGGTTACCCCGCCTTGTCCGTGTGACTTCAACACCCAGGCTCTCAATCCCTCCAGTTGATATCCGTTACCGTTAGTTAGATCCCTGCCATGCTCGGGGCCTGATTCTGGGCACTGAGGGAAATAGGATGCCGCTGGGCTTCAGACGCGATGCCGGGGAGCTTCACCCGGCCCTTTGCTGCTCTGGGCAACATAGCCCGCCCTCCCTGCAGTAGCAGGGAGTTCTCGGGTCCAAGTCCCTGGGATTGTAAGGCTTCTCGGGGATGAGACCGGCCTCAGTGGGGCTCTGTGCCTCCTGCTTGCACATCAGATCTACGTGGAACCCATCCCCTTGCTCTCAGCCTCCTGCCTCGCCTCACCAGGCTCTTCGTCCAAACCCTTGACCTGCCGCTCTGCCTTCATTCATGGCCGGACTACTGCTGTCCCTGCTGCCCCCAGCTCTGCCCAGGGGCTCTCACCAGGAGCAAGGGCAGGGGGGCTTGCACTCCCTCCCTTCCCTCTGTCTGCCCCAAGGGGCAGCTGAGCCCCTATCCGCCGCTGAGCCGGGCCTGAGCTTTAGGGGCCGCAAAACCCTAAAATTAGTGTATTCCGC
This sequence comes from Potos flavus, assembly GCA_028534135.1. NCBI lineage: Eukaryota > Metazoa > Chordata > Mammalia > Carnivora > Procyonidae > Potos > Potos flavus. Next base: position 17,692,762 of record CM052885.1, read on the forward strand.
TATGAAGAGGACATTCTTGAGAAGGTGGTAGCACAAAGGTGACTGTGTCCCCTTGCCCGGAATCCCTAGACAACCAGCTCTGTGGAGGGAGAAAACCATGATTTGTAGCGTTCGTCCCGTACCTGTAGCATAAACACTCCCACCGCGGCTGATTTCAGGCTGTCCCCACGGTGTCCCAGTGCAGAGCTGGGGAGAGACACGGACGGTGCACCAGCCGTGACGTCATGAGGTAGCGATCAGTTTTGAGTGTTTATTACCTTTGTTTTCAATATGATTTCTTTAATTGTGACTTCATATACTTTAATATTTTTATAATTTAATTTTTAATACTGGCTCATATAGCAACAGCTTGGAGAAACCCTGGGACTTGAGTAATCGGCACCGGCCTCCTCTATCACACCCCCGCCTCCCGCCAGCTGCTGCAGGCCTGAGGCCTCACCTCTGGGCTGAGACGGGTGCGGGCCAGGCCGCGACAGCGGAGTCCCTTCCATTTCGGCCCAGGCCCTGGCCGTGGATGTGCAGCCCGGAAGACAGGCCACTGCATCCTCGGCTACAAAACAAAGGCCACATGCCAAAGCGAAATAGGAAACTCCAAGTGCCCAGATGGGCAACTAATGCCTCTCACATAGCCCGGAAGAACTGGGGAGCCTTCCTAAGAACAGGGGACCAGGGGCTCATGAAGACCCAGGCTTTGTCTTTCTAGAAGAACCATCAGCCCTTTAAAATGTGCCTCCAGTTGTCAGTTCATTTCAACAAATATGTACAGAGCATCCCCGGAGGGCCGGGAGTGCCAGGATGCAGATAGGAGGGGAATACCTCCCTCTCTCCCCATGGAGTTTATACTTCAGAAAGAAAGACTAGACTAAAGGCCCAGGGAATGTGAACTGGGACCTAAGAGAGTCACAAATAGGGACACCTGGCTGGCTCAGTCGGAAGAGCATGGCGACTCTTGATTTTGGGGTCATGAGTTCGAGCCTCACGTTGGGTGTAGAGGTAACTTAAATAAATAAAAACTTAAATTAAAAAAAGAGTCACAAAGGGCACAGACAGTTCAAAGGAGAGGACAAGCATGGTCTGTGGGTGGCTCCATGGAAAAGTCTTGGAAATAGCCCTGAGGGATGGCTAAGTTCCCAAAGCAGGGAGAGGAGGAGCGGAGCGTCTTCGGGATAGAGGGGATGGCCTGAGGAAAGCTGGAGGAGCTGGCCAGATATGCTTCCAGAGCAGCAAAAGCCAGTTCAGCTGGAGTAGAAAAGCCACGACCTAGGACTGGCTGGGAAGGTTGGAAAGAACGCTCCTGGAGGCCCACGTCAAGCAGGGCCTTGAGCGTCTGGCCCATTTGTACTTAATTTCCTAGACGATAGGGAGCCCTTGAAAGTTTTTGCCCAGGGGAAGGATCTGATGGCCCTGTACTCAGCAGGAAGTGTCGTGGAGAAGGCGGTGCGGGTGGAATGAGGACGTGCTGAATAGTCACAAGTTAATTAGTTAATAAGGCTGCTTGTGGGATCTCTGATGGCATGGTAATTAATTTTAACGTCAGGTTTGGGGCCAACCAGGGCCGTGAAGAGGCAGGGAGGGATTGCTCTCTGTGCACACAGGGATGCAAACAGGATCGTTGCCTGGGGACCCGGCTGAGCACTGTCCCCCAGCTCGTGTGCAGGGGACCGAGGAGCCCAGCGGCAAAGGAGGACATCATGGAGGAGATGTGGCTGCACCATAGGGACTGTTGGATCCCCGTTATGAAACCTGCCTGCCCTTCCTGCCATTCCCCTCGGTTCTTTCCACCACGGCTGGCCACGTGACCCGCAAGGACAGGCCTTTGGAAAGCTCTGCCGTAGACCCACAGAGAGTCCCGCTCAAGGCACAGAACTGCAAGTGCGTCCAGGGGACAGAGACCTGGCTGGCCGAGGCGTGCCCTGTGAGTGCTACCGGAATGTGAACGTGTGCACATACACACGCACACCTGCACCCCTCCCCTGAACAGGATCTGGAATCCAGCCCCAGGAGGATTGCGGAGGAGAGGGCTTCTGTTCTATTGGGATGCAATTATCTTGGCATTCAGAGAAGGTGGAAAATCAGGGAGCAGAGGAGGACTATGGCAGAGAGCCTGGGGGTGGTGAAGACAAGAATCACAGGAACACGTCACATTTCTATAGCTCCTTTCTCCCGAGGAGCGTGAAGGCCCCCGTGGGTGGGACGCCCTGTGCCCACGAGCGCTCTGCAGATCAGAGCCGACCCCCTTGAGAGCCGTGTTCTGGGACGTGGTGCCCCCCGGGTTTTGGGACTTCTGTCTCCTCCAGCACACGTTTATTGAGCACTAGTCCTGTGCTCGGTGCTGCGTAGGTGCTGAGGCTGGAGGAGAACAGAGATTAGCAGAGGAGGTGGACGAATGTGACACACTCACGCTCGGTAGAGGGTGTGTGGTTAGGGAAGGCAACGGAGAGCCCTGGTTCTGTGAGTGGGTGGGGAACCCCCCGGGGGCAGGAGGGGACATGGCATCCCGGGGCGAGTGGATGTGTGCGAAGGCTCAGAGGTGTGGGCAGCCTCTGAGACGTGAGACGTGACGCTTCCGGGGCCTTGGGTGCCCGTGGGGAAGCGAGAAGGGAGAGGTGAGCCGCGGTGCTGTGATGCACGTTTGAGGAAAGATGTTCTGGCAGCAGCATGGACGGTGGGCTGGAGGGGTGAGACTCGGTCAGGGAGACTGGCTGGGAGACTCAAGCCGGTCCCGGTGAGTGAAGAGCCAGGCTGGCGGCCGTGGGAGAGTCACAGGACTTAGGGACAAGAGGGGGATGGAGAAGGGAGGATGGTCTGAACCCTGGGTTCTGACTGGTGAGTCATGAATATGGGCATCTTTTTTTTTTTTTTTAAAGATTTTATTTATTTATTTGACAGAGAGAGAGAGATCACAAGTAGGCAGAGAGGCAGGCAGAGAGAGAGGGGGAAGCAGGCTCCCCGCTGAGCAGAGAGCCCGATGCGGGGCTCGATCCCAGGACCCTGAGATCATGACCCGAGCCAAAGGCAAAGGCTTTAACCCACTGAGCCACCCAGGCGCCCCGAATATGGGCATCATTAAGCCAGGCAGAGCTGTCCAGGAGGAGGAAGAGGAGGCTGTTTTCAATCCTTCTGCATCTGGCACTGGTGGGCAAGCCCTGTGTGGACAACTAGGTGTGCGCATCTGTAGCCGGGAGAAGAAACACAGACACACAGCTCTGGGCATCCTTGGTGTATGAGCGGTATTGGAAGTCTAATGTAAATGAGCTCTCCCAGAGGGAGTGGGTCTCTGAGAAGAGAAGAGGACCCTGGGGCATCTGGAAGCACCCAGAAGATAAGCCGAGAAAGAGAACGAGCTCCCAGGCCATCCCCCTCCACGTCTGACCCCAGTGGAAGGTCCCTCATAGGGCTCCACCAATACCGCCCCGCCCACCCCGGAAATGGGCCTCCCTTCCTGCATTTAAAGGTATCAGAGCTGCTACGCATACACTGTGTAAATACATACACAGTAAATACGGGATGAGGGGGTAGGCGGGAGGAAAAAGGGCTGAGCCTTGGGGACTTCTGGATCCCCGAAATCCAGCCCACAGTAGGTTCCCTCTAAAGTAATTCTTAACACTATCTCGCTGTCTTAAAAAAAAAAGAGAGAGAGAGAGATACACATACAAAGCAGGAAAAAAACAAAACAAAAACAAAACCACCCGAAATCCAAACACCAAGAATTAACCACTGTTAGTTTTTGGTGAACTTCCTTCCACGGTCCTCGCTGTACTTCTGTTCAGCAAAAACACTCGATGGCTGGCTGGCTGGGCGGATAGAAAGATAGACAAAGCAATTCTGTGAAAATACGATCATGCCACATTTGCTATTTTAGAATGAAAATCATGAAATATAATCTTACTAGAACTCCACCGAAGAGAAAGATGTTGGCATAAAATGGAAGAATACCCAGACTTTAGATAAATGCTAATTCAGTTTAAGAAATATTAATTCCTAAAAGATCTCTCTCAAGCAGAGGGAGGGAGGGAGAATAAAAACCATCCAGGGGTGAGAGTCACGGTGTTGTGTATTTTCCAATGACACGTTTCAAATTTAGTTGCCATGGGTTGACTCTGCTTCTAAATTCTTCGTGGGTGCACTCCCATCGCCCCTCCGCCCACCCCCCTCGATTTTTGTTGCCGAAATTATTTTTCCCTTTGACAGGTTTTATAACATTTCCATTCTGTGCTGCCATCAGCCTTCACCTAGCTGCTATTTCGAGTTCCGTACTGAAATAGATTTGAAGCTAACCACCCGTCCTTTTCACAGAGGTTCTACATTCCTGGGTATTTCTTTCTTTTGAATCATCTCCTCATTGGCAGGATTTCGTCACTGATTGCTACTTGCAAGGAGAGCCTATGGGTGGCTTTGGTTCCTGAGCCCTTTCTTGCCGGGAAAGGACCAGCGGCTGCCTTTATACGTGGATGGCCGCTTGGCCAGTCTGATGTTCTTGGGTCGCGCTCTGGTCCCTACAGAATGTTGCGGACAACCTTTCTTTCGTTTTCAGGCTGTCGCTTTATTATCTTTTCGTTGGGGTTTGACAGCATCTGGTGACCGGCATCTCTTTCATGCCTGCCTTCTGAACCACTGGAGAAATAAGATGAAAGAGTGAAAGCTGTTGTGGGACGTCAGGGCTGATCCCGAACCCCAGAAGGAGGTGGCAGGGCTGGATGGGGACAGGCTCTCCTCCTGAGGGCAGTGTGTCCACGCAAAACAGCACAGAGGAGCGTCGTGGGCTGGCACGCTTCCAAGGAAAAGGGGGAGGGGCGGGTGGGCTTTAACAAGCCCCATCTCCCTCTTCAGCCCACCAGCCCGATGTTCTTCCCCCTCAAGGTGGAAGGACAAGTGGGGGGCGGAGGCATGTCTGTGGGGAGCTCCCTCCACGTGAAAGGACTCATCAGGGGGAAGGAAGAAGCTTCTCCCTACTGCTGGTCTCTGACTGCTTGACTGTCGAGCTTGTATTTTTATTAGGTTTCATACATAGCACAAAGAACCCTCAGGAACTCTGCGTCTACCGCTCAGGTTATGTTTCTTGCAAATGCGTTTCTGTATCAGTGTGAGTGTTGCGGAAAGAGGCTGAACCGAGGATGCTGGATTTGGCAACTGGACGATCTTACATTACCTTAATGAAAACATACGGGCTCACATTTAAGCCGGGGTGGGGGTGGGGGTGGTGAGACATCGGACTGAGGGAGGTCAAGGGAAGAATGGGGGAGGAAGAAACAAAGGCAGAAGGTGCAGAACATTCCACGGAGAAATTGGAGAATAAAGGGAGAGAAAGGGTGGGATGCGAGGGGGCAAGGCCCACTGGAGGATTCTGCAGCCTGGGAAAAGTGCACACGAATGTGCGTGTTTGTAGGCAGAGGGGAAGAGGCTAAGAGAGCAGGAGAGAATATCGATGGCAAGGAGGGAGGACAGAGGCCAGAGAAATAGAGAGGGACTGATGGGGGCGGGGGAAGGGCTGGAGGGGGGGCTCTGGACCCAGGAGGGGGCAAATCATGGCAAAGAGGAGGACTCGGGCCCAGTAGTGGCCCAGGTGGCCTCAAAAGCATCACCAGCCCTACCATCTTTCCGGGAGAGAAGACCGAGCCATCAGCCAGGATCTCGGGAGGAGCAGCAGAAGGGCAAAGGCGGGGGGAGAGCGGGTCAGGATCCCGAGGGTCATGGTCTCAAGGGTAGAGAGAAGCCCCGGGCAGGAGAGGTAAGGCTGGACCGATGCCTGAGCGCAGTGGAAGGTTTCTCCCCACGCCCAGCTCGGGCTCAGGCAACCTCACGTGCTGTAAGATTTAGAAAGGCTCAGCTGCCGAGGGGAGGTAGGGCCAGGAAGCAGGGAGAGGCTCCTGCTCTGTTTTGCCCACAGTGGAAAGCAATTGGAAGGCCTGGCAGTAATCCCGGGCTTGGCTTTCCTGACTCCCAACTGAGGATGGGAAGAAGGAAGCCACGCACCGCGCTCTCATTCTATTGGTGGGGAGGCCGAGGCCCAGAGCAGCTGCCACATGTCCTGAAGCTCGGACCTCAGACCACCGTGCCCTGTGGCCTGGGGAGTCGGGGAAGCCGGGGATGTCGCAGGGGCCCCGCAGGCTCCCCGCACTCCCTGGGGCTTCCCTGGTAAGGGTACTCAGCTGAGTGCAGGCAAGGCCCCGAGGGAGGTGCTGGGGGTCCCTGCGGCACAGTCCCTCGGGCATTTGTGTGAGTGGCTCCAACTGGAAACGTCTCTGATGCTGTAGGCCCGCAGCCACTCGTTGTGTTTGTTCCCTAAACGTTTCCGACCGAGACCGCGTGCCAGACCTGGTACAGCAAACTGGGGACCCAGAGGGAAGACGTGAGCCAGCTGTGCTCCAGAAGCTCCCAGCCTTGTGGCGGAGACAGAGACAGAGACGAGAGCCTTCGGAGTGAGGTTTGGCTAGTGGCGGGAGGGGGGCAGAGAGCAGGACCCACCTAGACCTGGAAGAGGTGGCAAGGAAAGGATCTTCAAAGAAGTGATAGGGCGGGTCTGTTTTTTAAAATAGATTTATTTATTTGAGAGAGAAACAGAGCATGAGCAGGGGGAGGGGCAGAGAGAGAGGGAGAGAGAATCCCAAGCAGACTGTGCTGAGTGTGGAGCCCGGCATGGGGCTCGATCTCACGACCTCCAGATCATGACCTCAGCTGAAATCAAGAGCCACTCAGGCGCCCCAGAGAGCAGGCCTTAAAGGATCCTTTAGTACTGGGGGCAAGCGACAGGAGCCGGGGGAGAGGGCAGGCATTCCTGAGGGCTGGGGGCACAGGGCAAACCCCAAGGGAGAGACAAACGGGTCGGGGGGGAAGGGAGAAAGAGAAGTTACATGGTGAAACTGGAGAGGGAGGCGAGGTCAGCTCTCAGACGGCCTTGAATGCCACGCTAAGGGCTTGACTTTAGAAAGGTCAGTCCAGCTGAAGTATGGCAGCCGGGTGGGAGGTAAGAGCGTGGTTAGGAGGTTGGGGGGCTGCTGCGGCCACGGTCCAGGTAAGAGGCGGCATGGCCCAAGCTCGGGGCGGTATGGAGCCCCGGGGCCTGGGGACCGACAGCACGAGAGGGATGAGGCTGTGGGAGGTGGATGCCAGGTTTCTGATTTGGCCGTCCGGCGAGTGCTCTTCACCGAGATGGGGCTAGCTGTTGAGGCGGTTGGGGGGAGAGAGAGTGCCTGGGACGTCTGAGGGAGAGTCCCGTGTGCCACGGTGCTCGGGAGTCTGAGGGAACTTCTGGGCTGCGATGAAGACCCGGGGCTGGCCACACAGGGTGAAGGTTAAGGGCTCGGCATGAATACCGTCGCCCCGGGGACTGTGGGGGCTCGGGGCGGACCCCTAGGAGGACAGCAGAAGAGGCACGTCACGAGGAGGGGACCGAGGAGGAATGGTCAGAGAGGCAGGTAAGGACCAGCAAACAAGGAAGGAACAGTGTCCTAAACTCCAGGAGCGGCGTTTCGAGAAGGCAGAGGTCCCCAACGGCCAGTGCTGCAGATGACCCGTGATGGCCTTGTCAAGGGCCATTTCAAGGGCACCATGGGGTCCGGGCCGGGTTTTAGGGGATGAGAAGCACTGACCGGGAAAGCACTGGTCTCCGTCTCTGGCACAAAGTCTGATGCTCCTGCTCCTTGGGGGTTGCCCGATCGCCCCTCACTTGGCCACAGCAAGCCTGGCTCTCGGTGTAAACCTCACCGGACTGGGGCTCCTTAGTGTCCTGTGCGTGCGTGGGTTGCCCGGCGCTCCGAGGGGCCCCGCTCGCCGGCCCCCTGTCCCTCTCGCCGGCCTCCCGGGTTGCAGAGGGTGACGAGCTCCTGGCAGCCGGTGTGAGGGGCGCGTTGCGAGGTCACTGAGCTCGAGCCAGGCCGCAGGGCTGCAACCAGTCAGACAGCATTGTCCCACTGCTGGGTCCCCACCAACTTCTGATGCCCTCTACCCTTAATGAGCCGGTGGCAGGAGGCCTCCCCATCTTCTTTTTTTTTTAAGATTTTATTTATTTGACAGAGACACAGCGAGAGAGGGAACATAAGCAGGGGGAGTGGGAGAGGGAGAAGCAGGCTTCCCACCGAGCGGAGATGCGGGGCTCGATCCCAGGACCCTGGGATCACGACCTGAGCCAAAGGCAGATGCTTTAACGACTGAGCCCCCCAGGCGCCCCTAATGGAGAATGACTTGCCTGCAGGCTTGCTTGTGGCTCAGGAGGGGCCCGGGGCTCTGGCTCCTGCCCCAGCCTCTGGTCTGCAGGGATGACTGTCCTCTAGGGGGAGGGAGAGGCCCAGAGTCTCTTTCCCTCATCCTGCCCTGGAGCCCCCGGACTGGGCAGCGCCCCTGAGGGAAGCTTCCCAAGGCCCGGAAGTGACCCGCGGGTCCCACTGACCCCATCCCTGGGTTTTCAGGGCCTCTCTTGGAACGGGCCCTGGAACCTTGCACTGATCTCCCCTCCCGTTCCCCCCCGCCCCCCATTACCACGGCAGGTACCAAGGCCATGTTCCCGGCGTGGCCTTCGCCTTCGGCTCCCCCTACGGCACCACCACCCTCAAGTACTTCCAGGACCAACGCAACGCAGCCCTGGAGAGGAGGCACGCTCCCTTCAGCACGGGCGGCCACTTCCCCACCCTCTTCTCCTCCAACCCCGATCTGGTGCTGAGCAAGCGCTCCCTCACCCGGGACCGCTGGCTGCACACCCCTGTCTACACCCGCTTCAACCTGGACAGTGACCGCTCCGCCCAGCTCGCGGGGTTCTACCAGGTGGGCTGCCCTGGGGTGGGCAGCTGCCTCCTCCCCATGGCGGTGGGGGGAGGGGCTGGAGCGATGGTGGGGCCAGGGGAGACCTCTCACCCTCAAAGAGTGACTTTGCTTTTTCTGAGCCCCTGAGCTAGAAGGAACCTAGGAGTGTGGCCAGGGGGCACAGGGGACAGGGTTCGGGACTCGGTTTCCTAGATGGCCCCCCACCCCAGGGACTCCTGGGGCTCTTGTCCTTGCTCACCCCCACTGCCGGTAGAGCTGGAGCTTTTGGGGATGTGCCCGCCCTCCCCTCCGCCCCATGGCCCAGTGGACCGTCGCTTACTTCCAACTAGAGTAAAAGGCCAAAAATTCAACTACAGGCTGAGTCCCCCCAACACAGACATAGGGCCCACTAAGCCCGTGCCAGACTAGACTTGCCCACCTGGGTCCTAGTGCCCACCCGACACCTCTCTCGTCTCACAGATCTGTGAGGATGTGCCCCGAGTCAACGCCAGCCCCAGACTGGAACCTAACTCCCCAGCCCGTGACGTTCTGGTCCTGCCCCTGTGGCTCTTAAAGCCTCCTCGGGGTCTGGTTCTGTCACATCCTCGTGGGCACAGGCACTGAAGTGCTCGCCCACCTCACCAGGGGCTGGCACTCATTCTTTGCTGTGTTCCTAGAAACCAACCCCCTCCCTCACTTCTCTTGCAAACATCCCTCCAGCCTGAGTTCAAGGACATGGGTACCTCCTGGTCCTCAGGGCAGAGAACCATGTGTGAAGGCAGCCTCCCCAGGGAGAGGATCGGGTCAATGCTGTCAGACGTCTGGGGGCTGGGGGACCATGTCAATGGACACGGAAAGACCTTTGGTCTCCATCACGGCTCTGACGCAGAGCACCCCCAGTTCGGGGGGTGGGGGAGGGAGAAACAAACTGTGTCCCCTGCTCAGGCAGGATTCACATACCTTACTTCTGTGGGTCGCTTGTCTCGTCTACTCTCCCTAGCAAAGCTGGTGTGGTGTGGCCATTATCCCCATTAGATAGATGGGGAGCTGGTCTCAGAGAGGACACCCAACTGGGGACTCCGACAGGGGCATTAGGGGAGGCAGCCCCCCACCCCCTGCCCAGGTATAGGCAGGCAGGAAAGGCAGGTGGCCTGGGTCGCCCCGCACACTAACAGCCTGTCATCTCTTCCTTGCCTCGAGCTGTAGATGGCACAACAGCATCGGAAGTTCTATCTAGACAAGACGGGCATGGTGCCCCGGGTCCCATACTTTGTGCTGCCTGTGAAGGAGTGGGACCGGTACCCCCTCCCCACCGACCTGTGAGTGCCTGCCCTCCCTTCATTCATGCATTCTACAGACACATGTCCATAGGCACCTGCTTTCAGCCAGGCACGCAGCCACTCAGAGTGAGAAATGAGTTAAGATCTGGCCCTAAGGAGCCTACAGTGCAGAGGGTGATAGTTACACAGCAAGGAGTCAGGGTTTGGGCAGCCTTGCAGCTACACTCGTCCAAACATGGGCACAGCTGCTCTGAGCAGCAAGGAACTGCTGCCCTCTGGCGGACACAGAGGGCACTACACAGAGCAGGGAACTGGTACCCTCTCCCCAACCAGGACCAGACTCAGAAAATGTCCTCCTTGAGACTACAAAATAGCTTTCAAAGTCCAACTGTCCATCTAACAAAATCTGAAAGTTCCCCACTGCCTGAATCTCACTGCTTTTATCCGGGAGGGCTGCTTTTCCCAGGGAAGGCCCATTCTGCCCTGCGAGATAATCCAGACACACGTTTGCCTAGCTCTCCCTCCTGACACCAAGGCATGGAAACCAGAAGTCTATGCTGCCAAGGTGCCATGTGGGGCAGGAAGCATCAGGTGGTCAGTGGAAAGATCTTGGGTTTCCAACTGCATGCTGACCCTTTGCTCGTCTCAAGAGCCCCAAGCCTCACCACCATCATGGAAAAGGCAGCCACCCTTTCCATTGAGATTAATGGTTTTTAGAGACACAAAGCTAACTGCCTCTGTAGGTTCCTCTCTGTAAGATGGATGGGCCCATTTTATAGATAGGGAAACTGAGGCTTAGTGATGGCCTCAGAAACTTGTGCTGGGTAGCAAGTCTGGTTAGAGGTAGAACCTGGAGAAACCGAGATCTCCCGACACAAACTCTAGGACTCGGTCAGTCATCTCCACCCCTTGGGTGGCTCTGAGTCAGACCAAACCTGCAGGCAGTGTGGGGCCTCTCCTGGGGCCATATTTCCTCTTGAGATCACTCTGGGAAGGATCTGCACCTCCCACAGCTGTGGGGAGCCTGGGATGCCCCAGCCCCATTTCTTCTCCAAATTTTCTGGTGGCATATGCAGCTGATGGCTTCACACAACACACAGGGCCTACAAGGTCATTGGGAGCAGGAGGGTCAGTGCCTCACTCAGCCCTTTCCCTGATCACCACTGTGGCTTGGGGCAAATCCCTGCCCTTTCCTGAGTTTCATCACCATCACCACCATCACCACCATTACTGTCATCAACATCACCACCATCACCACTATCACCATTACATCACCCTCATCATCACTGTCACCACTATCGCCACCATCACCGTCACCATCATCACCACCGTCACCATCACCACCATTACTGTCATCAACATCACCATCACCACTATCACCATCATCACCATCACCACCATTACCATCATCACCATCACCACCATTATTGTCATCAACATCACCACCATCACCACTGTCACCATCATCACCATCACCATCACCACCATTACTGTCATCAACATCACCACCATCACCACTGTCACCGTCATCACCATCACCATCATCACCACTGTCACCGTCATCACCATCATCACCGTCATCATCACCACCATCACCATCACCACCATCATCACCATCACTACCGTCACCACCATCACCATCACTGCCACCACTATCACTACCATCACCACCATCACCATCACCACCATCATATCACCACCATCGCCACCACCATCACCATTTCTTATAATATTTGTTGAGTGTTTCCTCCTTGTCCAGCATTACTGAAGTGCTTTATAAGCATTACCTCATTTACTCCTCAAAACTGAGCTGAGACAGATGTACTCACATTAGTCCGTTTGATGTGTCCACTTCCAGCAGGAGTTGAGCCAGAATCTGACACCCATGTTCTGTCTGACGCCAGTTCCCTCTCTGAACCACTGAACCATTGTGCGAACACCAATTATTCTGATCTCACCTGCAGGGTGACTTATCAGATGCTGGGCTGATGAGCAGCCAGCAGCGTCAGGATGGGCTAGAACGCTGGGCACGCGGGGCCATGGTCGGGCAGCCCCCGCCTCTAGCTCACTGCCTAATGCTGGCTCCATTCTTGTCCCCAGTCCTCCTCTGACCCCAGAGAAGAAGTGGCACCTCTTAAGAGTGTTCCCTGAGAACCTGAAGACCTACCAGACATTTCCCTCGGGGAAGAGGGTCTCCCCACAAGAGCGGCAGAAGAGAGATCGCTACTTTGAGTTTAGAGCATGATGCCTGAGAGCGTGGCTCTGACCGGGTTGGCTTTTTGGAATAAAATCTTTAGCCATGACCAAACCCATGGTCTTCTCCTCTGAGCCCCAGGGACATTTGGCCACAGCAAGGACACGCTTGAGGGTCGCACAGCACTGAGTCTTAAGGGCTGTGGAAAGCTCAGCTCAGGGGTTCGAGCCAGTAGAAAGCAGGGTCCAGTGACCTCCTGGGGCCCCCCACCCCTCGGGACTCGGAGGTGGGCATGACGCAGCCCTGAAGCTCCCCCCTGCGGGGGGAGAGAGGTCCAGCACCCTCTCTCTGCATTCTTCCCAGAGGGCGCCCCCCCCCCGGGGACTATTTCTATAATAGGACAGGAGGGGGTGACCCAGGACTAAGCCACTCTTCAAGGAAATGGGAGGAACAGGTTCCCAGGTCACATGCCTCAAGTGGGGAGTCTGGAGAATCTACTCTCACCAGGCTGCTGTTTCCACTTCCCGGGAGGCCTCCTGCCTGCTGGGGCAGGGGACAGGATGTGGGGGACAGGCCCTCCATACACAGGATCTGGGATGGGGACCTCGGGCCAGGTGTGTATCCACATGACAGGTTTTCTCCAACATTTCAGCATCTCTTAGATTTGATCAAGGGACTCCATCCATCAATGGGAAGTTTATTACGTCTTGAATGGGTGAGTCAGGACCTAAAGGCAAAGAGACCACTGCAGGTTCAAGTACATGTCACGGTCAAACAGCCCCTCCCCTGGGAGCCAGTGTTTAGACACCTCCCCAGAGGACGATATAAACCAGAAAAACTGTGTGCCCATCAGAGGGGCATCTGTCAGCTGTCAGAGACCCTATAAGGGGCTTCTCCTGTGACCCAGACTCCTTGACCACCTGGGTCCCCAAGGGTCATGGTGGCCACATTCATTCCAGGATTTGGCTGAAGAGCAAAGCAAATAAACCCCAACTGCTGGTCCATACTGTTGCATCCTGGGGCCTGGGGGTGCAAAGTGGGTCCTAGATGTCTTCTCCTGCGACAAGGACTGGGAAGCCAGGCACCGGCTGGAATGACGGCTACACACACAACTCTGTATGGTCGGCAGGGGAGACGCTGGGAGGTAGCTCCAGGGAAGGAAGGGAATGTTGTGGATCTTCTGCGTAAACTTCATCCCATTTGGCCTGGTCCCTGCTGTGAGGTGGGTTGGGATTTGGACCCTGACCTCAAAAAGGCTGGTCATCCCAGCTAGCTTGGTGTCATCGGCAAACTTGCGCCCTGGAATGAGCGGTCCTTAATAAAAAGTACTTCTACATGACCCTGTATTCAAAAAATGAACTGGTGGGGCAAGGGAAAGGTTTTGTTTTGCTTTATTGAATAAATAATAGTCTGGAAGTGAGGGAAGGACAGGGACAAAGTCATACTTCCGATCAGAGTCCCCCAGTGCCTGGAGGGGGTTGAATTCCAAATTCCGGTGGTTCTCCTTGAGGCTGCCAGATCGGGTATGTGTGGCCACATCACAATCCCCAGAAGTGAATCCGAAAGGAGCTGAGAGAAAGCATCCCATGAGCCACCCCCGAGCTACAGATCTAAAGTGCCCTCCAATTTCCAAGGTTCGTAGTGGTCCTGGCGGCACCCTCTCATCCCTCTCTCTGGGATGGCCAGTTTGCAGCTGTTGCAAACCCTCCCAAAGCCTTCTATTCCTTTTATCATCACCGGAAAGCAAAGGGTGTCAGAACCTCATGGTGCCAAAAACCAACGGAAAGAAACGGGAGAGATGCAAAGAAAAGGCAAGGAGGGCGGGATTCTGGCCCCTGTTATGTGCCGGGCTGTTCTGGAGGAAGAGGAATTACCCTTAGTTGGGGTGGTTCCACGTGCGGGCTGTCTCTCAGAGGGTCCGCCCACGCATGGGTCCCATAGCGGCCAGGACCGCCTGGAGAGCCCTCTCCTCCCGATGCCGGGGGACTGGGAGAGGGGTGGACACCTGGCCCGACTCGGGCCAGTCGGACTCTCTGTCTGGGAATCTGGAGTCAGAGCTGAGAGATTCTACTTAGGAGTGAGCGACTGTGGCTGGGAGGCCATGACTGGCCTCCTGTCTGACAAAGGAGAGATTTTCGGTTTGCGTGTAGAGCCGAGTGCAGAGGAGCAGAGGCGAGAGGCAGAGACTCTGGGCCCAGAGAAGAGAGAGAATGCGCCGTCTTCCGTTCCTGACTAGCTAGTCTCGGAGCTCTGGCTGTCTTTGTTGTTTTTCTGATTGGTTGGTTAAACCATCATGGCGGGCAAGCTTTGACTAGGGGACCAAGAAGAGGACCCAGGAGCAGCAGACTCCAGCAGACAGGTGTCAGCTGCACCCGAGAAGGGCCTTCTAGCGGGGCTATTGGAGCGTGAGTGGGCTGCCTCCGGGGGTGGTGCTTTCCCCATAGCTGCAAGGATCCAAACAAGACCATTAAACACGGCCCGGGCAATATGGAGATGGCCAGTCATCTCCAGTCATCTCCAGGGTGTCTGGACCAAGAGAGAAGACCACTAATGCCCCTTCTGCCCGAAACAAGGTTTGGAAATACTCCGTGACCAGCGTCTTCACAGCCCCGTGCAAATCCCGGACTCCCGGTGACCTCTGGAGTTGTGGGGGCAGGGAAGCAGGACGGGCAGTGGCGAAGGACACCCGCCGGTCAGTCTTGGAGCCCCCCGTGCCTGGGGGAAGACCCTGGCTTGCCAGCTCTAGACGGGCAGGACCTGAAGTCCCAACCACCCACGTCATTAGCAGAGCCTGGAATGTAATCTTGCCGTTGCTGGTTAAAACCCCACTCCCTCTTTCTAAAGGTTAGAAATTTAGGTTACCTCGTTTCTCCAAAGCTGCAGGTTTGCTGATTCTGAAAGAATCGGCAAAGTACCCTGGAGACTCATGACCTCCTTGGGAAGACCGAGGGGCTCTATTGGCTCTTCCTTACCCCTCCCAACTATGCTGGGCACTTCCCCCCACCCCAATCCAGAACGCCTCACTTCATGAAGTCTGGAGACTTGGCCATCGCGTGTTCAAACTCCGAGAAAGACAGCATGTTGTCGTTGTCCAGATCTGACTCATTCAGGACCTGGGCAGGGGTGCAGAAAGAGCCAGAGAGCAGAGAGGAGCCCGGTATGAGAAAATGAGACGGGGACGCAGGCAGAGGGGAGAACATCTCACGCCAAGTGCTGCCATAGGCCAGGCTCTCGGCTAGGGGCTTGACAAGCGTGTGAGTCACCCGACCCCTTGAGGGGGGTAAGGCAGATGTTCGCCCCCCACCCTTGCTACTCCCCACCCCAGATGAAGACATGGAGATGCAGGGATAAGGTTATGTGCACTGAGGTCTGGGGCCTCACAGGTGGGTCTCATCATGGGAAGAATCCCCTTCATGCCTCCAGCACAAACTTGGCAGTGAAAATGGGTGCAGAGGTGACTGGGGTGACATCCCCCCACTCACACCTGTATCCGGTCACAGGCAGGGGCTCTGACCTGCAAGGAGCCCAGTCAGGTGGAGGAGGCAGCGAGGACCTCTCACGAGGACCTTTATCTTTGCTTCTAGTTTCAATCCAGACCCCAAGCCCTTGAAGGTTCCCAAGGTCTTAGGACAGATTCATGAGGCTGCCTTTATGTCCTGTCACACTTTGGACTGTCACTCTAGGACATCTGCGATAACATGGGAAAGGGGGCATGGGGATGTGCCCCTCTGAGGCTAAGCCACTGTCAGGCCACCTGCTCGGAGGGACCGCAGTGTGGGGGGGAGGGGCCCTTGGACCGGATGGCTTGGACACCTGCGCTTGGGGACCCCGGAAGGACGGACCTTGGAGGAAAGACAGAAACTTGGGGCATAGTTGCCTCCAGCCATGTGCCCATCCGTCAGGGCACCCCACCCTGCCTGCCATCCATTTGGGGGATGGCCTGGCCCAGCCCAGCCTGTGTGGCTCCGGGCACACACGTGGTTCGTGAGGTCAGTCAGCAGGCCCTCGGACGCGTCGTCACTGTGGAGCAGCCGGAGGACAATCCTCTGCAGGTCCTCCTCGTCGATGAAGCCGTTCTCGTTGAAGTCTGCAAAGAGGAGGCCGAGTGTGAGAGAAAGCGGGGGCTTCCCGCGCCTCCCAGCCTGCCCGGGGCTTCCTCGGCCTCCTCAGGCTGGGGAGCCACGGCCCCACAGAGCCCCACTGTCCCAGGCGGGCCTTGAGCCTGGCCCTCCGCGAGCCCCGGGCAGGCCAGCAGCATTGCGGGGTGGGGGGCGCAGACTGAATAACACGATAAACACAGCAACAATCCTGAGCATTCACTGGGCGCCTACTACCCACTCAGACATATCCTGAGGGCCTCACCTGTTTCCAGTCATTGACTCGTCACGATCAACCTTTTATGAGTCTCAATTTGCCGCAAGGACACGGAGGCACAGAGGTGTGAGATGTCGGCTCACACTGCCGGTAAGTGGAAGGCGGGACTCGGACCCAGCTAGGCTGGTCCCCAAGCCCGCGTCACCCACCATGCTGCTAGGGAAATCTCCGCCTCAGACCTCCCGAGCCAGTAGGTGGTTTGGTGGCCGGGAGCCGGGGACACGGAGGAGCAGACGGACGCCTGGACCTGAGCATGGGTCCCTGCTCCTGGCCCTGCGCAGGGTGACCCGAGCACCTCCCCCACCTGCGCCGAGGACAGTGCCCAGGGCCCACTCCAGCGAGTGCCCTGACCCTTGTCAGACCTTGAAGCATCCTCCTTTTTGAGTTCAAAAATATGTCCTATGAAACTACGAGAACATTGTATGTCAACCACAGCAAAATATGGGCATTACACAAGCCCCTTGCACACTGGGCTCCCCCCGCCGGGTGTGTTTAACCCAGTTCCCTGCAGAGGCGCCTTGGAAGAGTGTCCCCGGACCTCGCAGTGCCTGCTGCACGTCTTCTCTACTGGCCTTGAGCGCTTCTATCTGCAGCCTTTGCAGAAGGCAGCCCGCTGCCTGGAGGCCCCTCCTCCTCCAAGCCCTGGGATGCTCTGACTCACCCTGTGCTCGCTCTCCCTTGCCTCCCTGCGAAGTCGCCCTGACACCCTGAGGCCCAGGATGACTCCCTCCTCGCGCTCCAGCAGCTTCTAACGCGGGACCTCTCCTCCTGCCATGAGCCTTGTTCTCCCGACACCGGGGGCCTTGGGCCGCCTTGTTTCCCCATTACAGCAGCACCTGCTTCTTGCCACCGCGTCGCTCGTTCGCCCTCGGCAGACACCGGGGTGCCTGCTGGGTGCCCGTCCCCGAGCCAGATGGACCAGACTGGTTTCGGTCTGCACGGAGCTCCCAGTCTGGGGGTGCAGGGGTAGACCGCTGGGCATCTGAGTAGCTTGGCTCCGGGGAGAAAGGAACAGGCCTCCCACGGGCTGCAAGGGTGTCCAGATGAGCAAGTTCATGTCTGATCGGGGTTGGGGGTGTGAATAAGGAAGACTTCTTGGAGGAAGAGGCGTCAGAGAAGGATTAAGGGTTTGGGCCTCCATTGATGGAAACCGGAGGAGGTGCCAGGATCACTTATCCCTAGTGATAGATAGTGGTAGAGAAGGAACAGCACGAGAGCGATCAGTCTGGGGTGAGAGGAACAGTGGCTTGGAGGAGATGTGGGAGAGTGAATCAGAGGTTAAGTGTAGAAGGCAGGCTGAACTACATAGAGCCACGGATGCCGAGGGGGGCCGCTCTGGAAGAATGCCCCTGCATCCTCTGGGGACCCCAGCGCAGCCCCCGCACCACTCGTCAGCCATGCGGTAAGGGCAGTAAGCTTAGGCAGGACGATGCCCCCACGACAAATAGATGTGCCCGGCAATGATCTAAGTGCTTTCTCTTCTGCATTTAGTCCTCATAACAGTGATGAAGACAGCGAGGCTCACGGAGATTAAATAACCATACCCACTTCCTCAGTCTCAGTTCAGCCTCTTGCCTTTAAATATCTGTGTCCAGCCTGGGCTTCTCCTGAGCTCCGGATGCGTATCCATCCACAGACCTTCTTGTCCTCTCCACTTGGAGATCAGAGAGGTTCCTCAAGTTCAACTGGTCCAAACCCAAACTCTTGATGTGCCCCCCGCCCATGGCCCCAAACCTGTTGCACTCAGCTGTGCCCTTCTTGGCAAACGGGCAATGGCTAATAAGCATGGAGCCATGACCTTGACTGTGACCTTGCCTCGCTCTCCACAGGTAAGATGTCAGCAGACATTTCCAGCTCTCCCTTGGAGAGACAGTGGGCCCAGCCCGATGACCTCCGCAGGATCCTGCCTCAGGGCCTTTGCGCTGTGCTTCCCTCTCCCTGGAACACACACCCAGAGATCCTTAGGGTCTTCATTTAAATGCCAGCTTCTCATCAGAACCTGCCTAAAATTGCACTTTCTATCCCATTCCCTGCTTTATTTTTCTCCCAGCGCCCCATACTACCGGACACACTGTGTGTTTCACTCATTAGCTCCTTAATTTCTCTCCACTAGAATGTAAATTCCTCGAGGGCAGAAAGTTTTGTGTTTTGGGTCACTATTGCATCCCCAGCTCCTAGAACAGTGCCTGGAACAGAGTAAGCGCTCACTGAATATTTGTTGAGTAAGTGAACGCGTGAACCATCCAAAGTCCCACGTCGATAAATGATGGCCACAGTAGTAAACCCAGGGGGTCCAACTCTGTGGGGGGTCTGTGCTCTGAGTCACTCATGACTGATCTTATCGTAACGAAGCACCCAGTTTTCAGCTGAGTTTATGACCATCTAAAATGAACGCTACATTTCCCAGCCTCCCTTGCTGCTCGATGTGGCCCCATGTTTGGGGTCTGGCTGGTGAGATGCAAGAAAAAGAGGCACGGGCAACTTCCGGGAATGTCCTTCAAGAGAAGGCTATACCTTCTTCGTGACGGTGAGGCCACCTTGGGAATGGAGGATAAAGTGACACCAAGGAGGAACCTACATCCCGGCCACTGCAGAACCACCGGGGACAACTGCCTCTGGGATTATAACGTTAGAGAAATAACATGCACGTAGCTGCCAGAGATCTTGGAAGCTATCTTGTGTAAACCATTGGGGGTCTCCTGTCATTTGCCACCAAATTTAACCTGAACTAATGCATAATCTGAGCCTCTGTTTTCTCATCCATAAAATAGCTAACAGCACCTTCACAGCTGTGAAAATTAAATAAGGAAATGCATGGAAGTCATCTGGCGTGGGGTTTGGAATACAGAAGATGTGCATTAGGTAGAGTAGAGGCTCGATTCTATGTCACCTGAGGATGTTAAATACTGAAAATGCCGACCCTGGGAACTGTGCGATCTCTCGCTTTGAAGAATGAAATCTAGAGCTCTGCTGGTCCTGGAATGGAGGAGCAAGTGTGCTGCCGTCACAGGATCCTGCAGGGGCAGAGCCCGGACTTGTGTCTCTGTTCCCCCGGACGGGATATGGAGGTGGGAAGTCCAACTCACCACCTCGGTCCTTAGGCTGGTGGCTCTCCCCTGACCAAGTGTTTATCAGCCCCAGGACCTGGAGCCTAAGGCCCGAGACGTTCCTCCAAGACTCTCCCCGCGTAGCTCTGCTCTCACACATCGTGCCTGAGGGCTGGGAGCAGGTGGAAGGGCGGAGGGACCGGCCCCGTGACTAGAGGGAGGGGGCAGCCACAGTGACATTGCACTGCTGGTAAGAAGCTCCGCAGCCTCTCCCAGAGACCCCGCAGTGTCCCCAGGCGTCCTGCTGGCCCAGCTCCCGTATGCAGAGACTGCAGCAAAGTGACATGGCTTTGGTCCCAGGCCATCTGAATACAGAATAATTTGCTGGAGTGGAATGTAGTCCCGGACAGTTCCCCTCCTTTGGGGGTGCGAGGGCACAGCCGACTGGGAAAGGGGTGGGGGCTGGGAGCTCTGGGCGGCGGGCCAGCCCCTGCCTCAGCAGCCTCAGACCTGCAGCCTTGGGCCTTTCTGAGAATGGAGGAGGGCCTACCTCTTGCTGTTTCCCCAACAACAGGAAGGTTAGAGAGAGCTTGGAGAATCGGGGCTCCAGAACACTCTTGCCATCATCATTCCAACCTCCCTGTCATGTGACTCCTTGCAATTTACGAAGTCCTTTTACAGAAATCGGCCCATGTTGGTTGAGTGACAAAGGGCACGCTTTCACCATCGTTGCCAGGAGAACTGAGCCTGCCTCCCTTGCCTCTCCCAGCCCTCGGTCCTGGGTTGGATTTCGGGGTGGTGTGGCAAGCTCTCCCAGGGGCGCTCTGGCCCCTGCCTGAAGGTCATTCACATCTGGTGGCAGCTGTGCTGATGGGAGCAGGAAGGCAGGGCCTGGAGTGTCGGTCTCTGACAGGTTCAAATCCCTCCAGAGAGGGTGGGGGATCGATCCATTGGAGGCCAGGAATGTCCCTCAAAGCAGAAACTGGAACCCAGCAGGTACATCCCCAGTACTGGATTCTTGACAGATAACCATCCCCTACCCCCCCACCCTCCATCCTACTAACAGCAGTGTAATTCCTGTCCAGGGTGATGCCATGTTCAGCTTAAAATACCCAGCTTTCCAGTCTCCCTTGCAGCTATCTGTGGCCACGTGACATAGTTCTGGACAAAGCACCCCAAAGCTGCTGGGCAGGGCGTCCAAGAAAGCTTGTTATGGACGAGTCAATTTCATCTGTGCCTTCAAACGTTCATGTGGTTCTTATCCCTTCTCCCGTCCTTTTTTCTTCCTGCCTGGAATGAAGATGAGAAGCCTGTAGGCACAGAAACCATCTCGGGACGATGAGGACCACAGTCCCATACTACAGATGGCAGATTAGGGGGCTTGAAGGAGCCAGACCGTCTCCTACTTCCCCCTGGCTCTACAGAGCCTAATTCCAGGCTTTTTTTTCTTTTTTTTTAAACATGGACACTTCCATATGACCGAATGCAAGCCAACTGGTACAGTAGCTCCGAAACTCCGCTGTACTTGAGAATCACTCAGGGAGCTTTGAAAAAGCCCACCAGCCGGGGCCCGCCCAGCACCCTCACATCAGATCTGAGCAGCTGGGGCTCAGGCAGCCGTGGGTCTTGGGTCCCCAGAGGACTGCAGTGTGCAGTCCCGTTGGAGACCCAATGAGTTAGAGCAGTGTCTCCTAAATGTTAAGATGTGGAGGACCCAGCTGGGGGTCTTGTGAACGTGCGGACCCTGATGCAGCCTGTGTGCGGGGGGCTGGGGATCCTGCATTCCTGGCTGCCCCGCAATGTCACTGCTGGCGCATGGACCACGCGTGGAGGACCAAGGCATTAGAGCATCGAGTTAAGTCTCTGGACTTTGCCTAAGAAGGATCGCCAGGCCATCACCACCTTCTCCTTCTACTTCCTCTTCTTCTGCCTTCACGGCTATGTTACTGCCTCAACGTACTGAGCAGCTCCCACGCCAAGCGCCGCACTCCGAGAGTCACATGTCCCGTCTCTGATCCTGCTGACAGCTCTGTAAGGCAACACATCTTCTGAACCCGAAGAGAATTCAGATTTGTCTGGGTGCATCCGAGGAAGCCTTGGAGTTGATGAGTCCCCAGGCGTCTATTTGCACAGCTGATTTGCATGAAGGCTTTGTGCTTTATGTTTGAGGGCTGCAGCTCAGGGAGGAAGGAAACCCATCAAGGGGGCCTGCAGAGAGGGGCTGGGGGAGGACACAAGGGCAGCGTGGGGGACAGGGTGTCTGGTCCCTGATCAGACCTGAGGCGCTCAGTCTGACCTTTGGGAGTGAGGGCATTCTCCCCACGTCTCAGCTGAGCACAGTTTGGCTCCTGCGCCTTGAAGCCTGAAGAGAACCTGCTGTTCTTGTAGCTTCCCTGAAGGTTGGGGTGTTTTTATTTGTTTAGCTCGGGAACCCATGGAAAGACAGCTGAGGCAGACATCTTTGGGAACATCTGCTCACCCCACACTTTGCCATCTCTGAGAAGTGTCCCCGTACCCAGCAGTGGGCCTCTGGAGCTGCATCTATTATGTGACTCTGCATCTTTGGGGCTGTGATTGGCTGGGCAAGGCTGCTGACCCAGCCCGGGCATAGCAAGATCACGGGTTTGGCTGAGACATCAGCCTCTCCTGAGAAAATGGGGGACCATGGTGTTCGTCTTTGGTCCATGGGCACAGAAGCATGAAAATCTGCAGAAAGAGCAAATGCAGAGAGAGAAGGGGAGAGGAGAGACCCGGCAGCCATAGAGAGAAAAGCAGACAGCAGCTGCCTCACTTCCTGGCCACTCGCCACCTGCATCCTCGGAGGCTGCTTTGGTTCTCCCACGGGTTCCATGCTGCTCTCGATGGATAAACTCTAGAGCCCTCCTCCCCCCCATGATCTGCCCCTCTTGGTGCTTATGCGTATCTAATCTCCATGTCCCTTTCGTGTGGAAGGGAACTGTGACTTACATCTCCCCAGCAGAATTTGACAACAGTGATGGGATGTTACTTCTGTGATTACCGTGTTATATATAAGACTCTCTCTTACCAGCATACGTGCCCAAGAGACACTCTCTCTCTGGCTGTCTTTGAAGAAGCAAGTGGCCGTGTCAGGGGAGGCCCATGTGGCAAGGAACACAGGTCAGCCTCTGGAAACTGAGGGCAGCCTCCAGCGGACAGCCAGCCAGAAGCCAGGGCTCTAAGCTCCACAGACACAAGGAAATGCACTTGCCAACAACCAGCGTGAGCTTGTAGGTGGATTCCTCCCCAGTCACATGCAGCCCAGACAGAGCCTTGGCAGCAGCCCTGTGAAATCCTAGGAGAGGACACAAATAAGCTATGCCAGGCTCCTAGACCACGAAACTGTGAGATTGTAAATATGTCGTCTACATCCGCTAGGTTTGTGGTAATTTATTACACAGCAATGGAAAATGAATATACTGCTGTTCTTCATCCGGTGCCTTTTACACAGGTAAGTCCCTGTTACTGGCCACCTGAAGACTCTTGGCTATGGTGAGAGCACTGAGCCTGGGCCAGCACTCTGCTTCGGGGAGGGCTGCCCATCCACAAGGGTACTGGCAGGAGGCAGAAGCGGCTCGGGACAACACAGGAAGTGCTCTGCGGCACAAGTCCTGACAGAGAGGGGCAGCAGCTAGCGGACTAGACCTCCCTGGGGATCCCCAGGAGTACTTGGGGCTAAGGAAGGAGGACGACTAATGAACAGGTGGGGACCACGAAGCCAATTAAATGTGGGTACGTGATTTCATTTGTACTTAACTCTGCTTGAGGTTCATCGTAAATGTATGTCTTGTATCAAACTTAGGACATGTGGGGCCACTACTTCTTCAAATATCTTTTCTTCTCCATTAATTCTTTTCCTTCCGTTCTTCAGATTAGATTATTTATACTGAACTATCTTCAGGTTTCTGACTCTTTCCTCTGTCATCTCAATTCTCCTGTTAAGCCCATCCAGGGAATTTTTATTTTAGATATTTTATTTTTCACTTTTATATTTTCCATTTGATTCTTTCTTATCGTTTCTGGTTCTCTGCTGAGAATTCCTACGATTTCTTTCATTATGAATTTCTTTTACCTCACTGGCCAAGGGTTAGTAGCCATTTTAAGAGACTTGTCAGCTAATTCCAATATCTGGGTCATGTCAGAGTCGGGCTCCATTCTTAAGACCATATCAATTTTATTTTTTAATTGTCTATTGAATAATTTTGGATTGTAGCTCAGACATTTCTGGTTTTCTAAAATTTTTGTATATCGAATAGTTTTGGATTGTATCTTAGACATTATTAATGATTTATTGTAAAAACACTGCATTCTGTTACATTCCTCCAAAGAGTGCTGATTTTTTTTTTTTTTATTCTATCAGGCAATTGATAGGACTTAAAGTGCACGCCCTGTCACAGAGGGACCTTGTTAAAATGCAGTGGCCACTCAAAACTCAATTCTGTTATCCTTACCTGAGCTGCTTTAAGTCTGCCCTTGTATATATGGTTTAGAGGTCAGAAGGAGATCTGGGCATAGTTCATACATAGATGTTGTGCTCCCTTGTCTGGCTTTCTTTCATGGACTCTCCTTTTCACTTTTCAGGGGAAAATTGCCCCAAACTCCCTGACTCTTCAGGTCAGAAAGAGTTCAAGTTTTCTATCAGTCCTGTGTGATGCCCCTCACTGAAAGCCACTTTAGGCTAAAAAAGTTTGTAAAAAGGGGAGGGGACCATCCAGTACCATTTCTTTCTTCTAAGTGTCAACTCTCTGCTTCTGGTACCATTCTAGTGCCATCAGGTAATTGATAAATATATATCATATATATATAAACCATATATGGTATATATGATTTTATTTATTTATTGGAGAGAGGGAGAATGAGCAGGGGAGGGGCAGAGGGAGAGGGAGAAGCAGACTCCCCACTGAGCGGGGAACCCAACTCAGGACTCAATCCCTGGGATCATGATCCAAGTGAAAGGAAGGCACTTAACTGACAGAGCCACCCAGATGCCCAAATATACATAAATATTTGTAGTTGCTATCTGCGGAAGTGACTATGATAAGAGCTTACTCAGCTATTACTGGATACTAAGCTTGAGCACATAGGGCTTACAAAAATACCATTAAGTCCTTTTTACAGATGAGAAAACTGAGCCCTCATAGGTCCATCGGGCTTAAAGCTCCTCCACTCCATTTTACCCAAGTCCATTTGGGCAAGGCAAGAATAAGATGGCATCCACTTTGTGGAGACAGGGAAGACCTGGCTGGAAGGGAAAGCACATGAAATGCCAAACTATGCAAGCCTGAACATTCAAGTCCTTTGGAGTTGTCACAATGAGCTTAAAGCTTTGTATATGGTCTGTTTGAAGACTTTTTAAGATTTCTTTGCTTCTTTCTTTTTAATTTCTTTTGAGAATTCCAGGCATCTCAGCTGTGCTAAGGGGTCATGAGCCCACTGAAGAGCAGAACTTTTGCGGTATCTTATGGCTACTCCAGGCAAAACCAGAGACCAAAAAATGTCATAGGACCTCAGAGATGATCTCTCTCCAACATCTCATTTTAAAGATGATGAAACTGAGGCCCAGAAAGATGAAATGATTTGTCCAAGATTTCTCAGCCATTTTGTGGCTGAGCTAGTTCTGATGTTCAAATTTAGGAATTTCTGCAAAACAAGCATGGCTCCTTCATCCCCATATGTAGTCCTCCATCTCTCTCTCTCTCTGGCCTGCCCACACTGCCACTACGAAATACAACACCCGTGGCTCCATTTGCCTCTGATGGCATGCAGGGGAGGGCATCTATCCACTGAAGTAGTAGTTTACCACCATTTTTTTTTTTAAATCTGCAGAACTCAAGAAACATGCTAATACCCATAAGCACCCAAGTGAATCCCAATGGACATCCCACCAGTGAATTGATGTTGATGGATTCCAGGTCGGTGTTTACTCTACAGCACTGACCTCCACCCACCACCACCACCACTTAGTTACCCACCGTAGATGCGAAAGGCATACTCGATCTTCAGGCTGGGGCAGGCCTGCTCGCTGAACACCGACGCCATGCCCAGTACATCCTCAAAGGAGAACACATCGTTGTGGGAGAACACTTTGCAGATTCGGTCTCTGAAAGGGTTGACCTGTGGAAGAGGAGGAGAGGTGGTGGGGAGGCCTTTCAGTGTCAGGTTCATGACTATCTATCAGAAACACAGCGAATTCCTCTCTGGCACCCTCCTCTGCTTTCGGTGTGCTAATTCATTCCCACCTACCAGGACTCCTTTCTCCCAGGCTCAGGGACCCAGTCCTGCCTGTTCTAAACTCTTCCTTTCCTGTTGGCAGGCCTTATCAGGTCCCAACTTCGCTGTAGTATTCTAGAATGATCCCCATGCCTCCGCTCAAGCAACCCAAATTCTTTTTCTTAGATACGCCTCAGCTAAGAGAGCTATTTGATTCTGTGAGTTCATGTAGCAGATCTGAATGGCCAATCTGCCTAATTTTTAATTAGTTGAAACAAATCTCTGGTTGATTTTTCTCGTCCCCCTTTCACTGACTTTCACTGACAAAGTACCTTTTCAAGGCTCCAAGCTTCATGCAAAGGATTAGTTTCTCTGCTTCAAGCTCCCGATGGGCTTATTACCTCCCTCAAGGGCATTTGAGCCCCAGCTCCCCCCCCCCCACTGCCTCTAGGGGCCTGGATCCTTGTCTAACACTCCTTAGGGTTTTCCCAGCAACGGCCAATGCTTAGCCCTCTGGGTTTGATCTCTCCTTTCACGGCACATGAAAATTTCTTCATTTCTTTTGGATTAAGCTACATATTAGCATCTATGGTTTAGTTTTATTTGGTGCTCCTATTGTATTTGAGGTGGGAGAGAGAACATTCTGTGTCACCTCAGGTGGCCACATAGCCCTCAAGCTTTAGTGAGCAAACAAAGTACCTAAGGTCCTTGTTAAGAACGTGAAGTGCGAGCCCCCACCCTCAGAGATCCTGATTTAGAAGGTCTGCAGTGTAGCCCAGCATCACGGATGAATTGCGTCTTCCCCCCATTTGTATGTTGAAGTCTTAACCCCTAGTACCTCAGAATGTCACCTCGTTTGGAAACAGGGTCTTCTAGATACAATTGGTTAAGATGAGGGCATATGAGGTAGGGTGGGCCCTAATCCAATATGACTTCTGTCATTATTAAAAGGGGAATTTGAGACACAGAGACACGTGGTGCAGGAGAACACCCCGTGCAGATGAAGGCAGACATTGCTGTGAGGCGCCTACAAGCCAAGGAATGACTGCCGGCATGCCGCCGGAAGTTAGGAGAGAGGCATGGAGCAGATTCTTCCTCACAGCCCTCTGAGGAAACCAACCCCGCAGACACCTTGGTCTCAGATTGTGAGGCTCTGGAACTGTGAGACAATAAAGTTCTGCTGTTTAAGCCCCATAACTGTGGTACTTTGTCATGTCAGCCTTAGCGAACTAAAACCCCTAAGAATCAATGTCGTAAATAAGGTCCCTAGGTGACAGGGGTAGTGTCCCAGGAATGGCCAGGGGCCAGGAGAATCCGGGCTACCTTGCTAGAACCTCCAAACAAGCTCCTGCAGTGTGCGCCCCTCCACCCTCTCACCTCCACACCCCCGCCCCCCGAAAAGCTTACTGTGATGGCCCCAAACGAGTGCTGCTAAGGGCTATCTACCGCCACGTGTCCCAGGTCACGTGTGTCTAGCTAAGTAGCTTCACAAATTACTTGGGTGAATTTTAACTCAATTAATTCTCGCAAATGGCAGCTTAACAAGATTCCTACAAAGAAACTACAATTGAAGATAATGCTTATAATGCAAATGCGGGGGTCCACCAGAAAATGTCAGGGCCAGAACCCCTGCTACTTAAAATTCAAGTTCTTCTCTATTCAGTAGTAGAAACGGTGAGAATCTAGTCAGACGTAACTGAAGTCCCAGCTTCAGTTCTCATTTCCTGTGATCAGACAGAGGCAAGGCAGACCAGAGAGCAGTGAGCAGAAGCGTATTATCCAACCAGGGAGTGGGATAGCAGTCTTCCCTTCCCTGGGGGACCACCTCCTCACTTGGCTTTGCTGGGAGCGGTGGGGAGAGGGGATGGTTGCTAGGAAGCCAGTCCACTCTCTCTTAGGCCCACATCACGTGACTCTGTTATCTACACACACACACACACACACACACACACATACACAGCCCTTGTCTTCTAGAGACTGGGAAGAAGGCATTTGGTGTGGAAGCCGGTGGTAGCAAGTATAGTTCAGAGAACACAATGCAGTGACCACAGATACTGTTGGACGATGTGGGGGAACTATTGCTGAAGATGTGGAGAAATGAGCATTAGAACAAACTCCACACGGTGGAAAGGTGGCTCAATAGTTGAAGAAAAGGACCGATGTTTCTCACATGGTTTTCCTAGATTCTGTTTCGATCATAAAATACATGAAGAACCACATTTCTGCGAGCGACTAATGGAAAGAGGCGATATTGACTGAATAGTACATTACTTCTTTAATGAAAACACTCGTTATGGGAGAAGCTGTCTGGGTGTGATCACCGATCGAGTGGCTGCTCCGTGATGAAAAGGATTCTGGGTAAGGGTGCAGGGACGGCCACACCTGTGAAACCAATGCCCCACAGAACTTCCCTTGGGCTACCAGTCAAAAGGTTTAAGTCCAGAAGTACACAGAGTGGTACAGGATGCATTGGTGTGGGTAGTTAAAAAAAAAAGAGTTTAAAGCATAGTAAAATATAGACAATGATTTGTAATCAGAAGGAAAGTGACTTTGAAAATCTTTCGAGCACATAGAGGTTTGCTGGTTATCTCTTGGCAGAGCACTTAAAAGAGCCATCAAACTTTAAGAGGAATTATATGTGTTTCTTGTACCAAAAGACAAATGTTCCAAATTTGCTGAACATTTTACGATGACAAGCGACTGTTGGCAGATATCACTGAAAAATGAACTCAAATTCTTCTGACTCTTCGAGGTAGAGGTGACTCATTTCAGCAACGAGGGAGAAAACCACTTGCTTTTCCAAAGAACTCCTGCGTTGGAGAGAATATTTTGAGCATCAAATTGTTGTTGTTGAAAACGTGCGGAGTCACCTAAAATCATGCTTTCTATCTGCATCCTTGAAAATATTAGAAACAGATTTTTCTAATCTGTTTGAAAATCATCCAAATGGAGAGTGTCAGCGGATGTTGAATCCATTTGTTAAAAACATAAAAATGCAGTGTTTTTCCAATTAGCTTGTAAGAGCCACTGACTGACATAAGGGAAGATGGGCATCTACGAGCTTCATTTCGATAAAAAGCCTTTAATTGGTGGATGGGATTGAAAACGAGGGTCATAATTTAATACATGCAGCCCGTGATACATTTCTTCTCTTTGGACCAGCTAGGACAGCCACTAAAAATAGACTCCACTAGAACCAGACCCCCGAATGGCTCAATCTCAAAGTGTTAAAGTAAGATTCTAAAGAATAATGAAGTACATCCAACCAGACTGCTTTCCTTTACACTATTGTTATTAATTACAAGCCAACAATACAATGGTGAGAGGAGGAAATTTTGTTCTATAAACGAAAGCGGGATCTATTTTTAAGGTATTTTATGTGTATTTAGTTTATATGATATTTAGCTTTAAAATGCTTTATTTTGCTTGTTTATATTATAACACTGTGGTATTATAGTAAAGGGACAGCTTGAATATACGCATATTATGGGTACACGCTTCCCATTTTTTTGTTTGTTTGTTTTGTTTTGTTTTTTAAGATTTTATTTATTTATTTGAGAGAGA
Organism: Potos flavus; assembly: GCA_028534135.1. NCBI lineage: Eukaryota > Metazoa > Chordata > Mammalia > Carnivora > Procyonidae > Potos > Potos flavus. Next base: position 17,722,185 of record CM052885.1, read on the forward strand.
GAGAAAGTGAGAGAGAGCATGAGAGGAGAGAAGGTCAGAGGGAGAAGCAGACTCCCCACGGAGCTGGGAGCCGGTTGTGGGACTCGATGCCGGAACTCCGGAATCATGACCTGAGCTGAAGGCAGTCGCTTAACCATCTGAGCCACCCAGGCGCCCGCTTCCCATTTTTTTGTTATCGCTGGGGAGGCATGATCAGATAGCTGATGATCTCTGATCTAGACTAACCCCTTCCTAAATCAGGGATGTGGAAAAGGGGCCTTGGAGTGGGGAGTGGGGGAAGTGACTTGCCCAAGGTCGCTCAGCCTAGGACCCAGGTCTCCTGAGTCTGCCCGGCACCATTTCCGCTATGGTCCCTTGTGGCAAATAAACATAAAAGAAGGCAGAACATGCGACCATTAAAATGTAGAAAATCTTGGAACTGGAACCTTTTAAAAGTCTTACTTCATTTGAAAAAAAAAAAATTTTGTTTTTTTTTGACAAAAAGTGCCAAAACAGAGGCCAGCTTGAAGTCAAAGCCGCGGCCCCTGCCTGTGAGAGCTCCATGTCCGGCCTTCTCGTGGGTAGTGGCCGTCCTGACTGGGAGCGGCCCTGGAGGGGACAAGGTGAGCAAACTCTGTGGGAAGGAGAAGCCTCAAGAAGGTGGAGGCAGCAGGAAGCTGGCAGGCTTGCGAATGGTGGAGGGGCCAGAGTGTGGAGTGGGGGAGGCTGTTCCTGAGAAGATGGCAGGGCAGGGCCCAGGGTCACCAGAGCTGTCTCTGGGCCCTGGAGGCCATGAGTCGGCTGGCACGGTTCTCTGTGAGGCCTAGCGGGCACCTGCCAGGAGGGTGTCCCTGGCCTGTCTCCGTTCCAGCAATGGCAGCCTCCCCCTCTCCCAGGTTCGCTGCCTCATCCCTTCCTGGAGGGAGATCCCAGGACACAGACTTCCCCTCAGCGCGGTGTCCTTAGCACACGTGCAGCTCTGTGCAAAGGGATGTTGCCAGGGCCCGCGAGGATAGTTTCGAAGCATCCAGAAGAGGCTGCCTCCGTTCCTCTCCCTGCTCTCCACCCTGAGCTACTCGCCAGCTTAGCCGGTGTCCCCGGGTCCAGCCCAGCCACCGGCAGACAGGGACAGCTGGCGAGAGGCAGGAGAGGGAGCGAGGCTCATGAGTGATCGCAGTTCCAGTTTACTGTGTTCCGGATTTGTGTTGCTATTACTTTAGCAATCTGAAATCCGAACCACTAAATTTTGGGTCCTACCCAGAGAGTGATAGTCTGCATTACATTTCACACTCATTTAGAAGTCCTTCAGTCCTCCAGAGGTGAAAGAAGATGACAATTGATGAAGCAAGGCTTCCATTTCAAGAATCACACGCACCCCAGTATGAAGGCTTTCCGAACAACAAAATATAAACATATCAGTATAGAAATTCATACAGGTAACTCAGTAGTGCAATCTCTATCTATGTATGACAAAACTAAAGAAGATGAAAATAAACCCCAAAAACTGAGGAATTTTTTTTTTTTGGAAACAGAAACTACAGTTTGTTGACAATAAAACTATTGCAGTCCCTGCCAAAAAACTAACATTTTTTAAAAAATATCCTCTCAAAGTTATTGAACAAGAGATTTGATTTGAAGATGAAAGTCAGAGGGAAAATATTTGGACTTAACTTAAAAATATCTCCTCACCATTTCCCCAACTAGCACATTGTCAAAAGGAGCTTTTTACAGTTGCTGGAAAAAATTCACATGACAATACACTAGTGACTCAACAGTGACGTCACTGAAGAAGTTTGATTTTTTAGATCTTGTTTGTTAAAAATGATCAAACAGCATTATTTCATTTAAAACTTCTCATTTAATTAAACTGTTGTACTTTTTAGTGTTTGTTGTTTTTGAATTATGCTTCATTTGTCCATTTTGTCTGCTACCAACTCTTGCCAAAAGGATACGAGCAATGTTTGTATTTTTAAAATTTTAAACAGATGTAAAGCATCTGCCAAGGAAAGGAGGAGATGGAGGTGTCGGCTGGGAGGGTACATAAGAGGCCAGTCCTTTCTGGGTCTTGAGTGGGAGCCAGAGGTTACTGACACAGACTCTCACTGTGCAAAGTGCTGCCTGAAAGACTTCTCATAGTTGTGCAAGATTGGGTGAGCAGACCCCATATCCTGGGAGAAAGGTGTAACAAATCGTTTGTGTTTGAGTGCTTTTAAAAACTTCCCCAGATATACCATATTTATGGATTGGAAGGCTCAATTTAATTAAGATGTTGATTCTTCCCAAACTGATCTGCAGAGTCAATACAATTCTAGTTAAAGTCTTCCAACTGATGTTTTTGCAGAAATTAACAAGATGATTCTAAACTTTATATGGAAATTGGAAACACAAAGGGCCAAGAACAGCCTAAGCAATTCTAAAGAAGAGGAAAAAGGCAGAAGAACTTATCTACTAAGTATCAAGATCTTGCTGTAGCTTTAGTAATTGATACTGGTGCAAGGAGAGACAGATCAATGGCCATAATAAAAAATTCTGGAAACAGACCCACACATATATGACTACTTGATTTATAACAAGTATCACACCGCAACAGAGTGAGAGAAAGAAAGGTCTTTTCAATAAGTGGTGTTAGATTGGTTCCTACCTCACGCCATACATAAAAATCAATTCCAGATTAATCATAGATCTATCGTGGAAAACCAATAATAAAACTTGTGGACAAAAACATAGAACATCTTCATGATCTTGAGGCAAAAATTATTTAACAGTATACGAAAAGCAGTGATCGTTAAGGGGAAAAATCCATAAATTGGAGTATATTAAAATTAAGAATTTACATTGTTCAAAAGACATCATTAAGAGAGTGAAAAGGCAAACCACAGCAATCCATGTACTACAACAGGTGAATGGATAAACAAACTCTGGTATATATCCATAGACTGGAATACTTCTCAGCAATAAATGGGAACAAAGTATTGATTCATGCAACAGTGTGGGTAATTCTTAGATGTGTTTTGCTAAATAAAAGAAGTCAGATCCGAAAGACTCCATATTATATGAGCCCATTTGTATGACATTCTGGAAAATGCAAAACTATAGGGATGGAGAACTGGTGGTTGTCAGTGGTTGGGGGAGGGGAAGGAATTAACTGCAAAGGAGACTCACAAAGAAATGTTTAAGGTGACGGAACTGTTCTGTATGGTGGTGCTGTGGTGGTGAGGCCACACGTCCGTGCATTTGTTTAAACCCATGGAACCATACCCCACAATGAGTGAAGTTTACAGAATGCAAATAAAAACTTTAAAAAGTTTTAAAGGCCAAGGATGCTAGTAAACCTAGGATGGAATAGGGATCGTGACAAATAAAAGTAACTGTATTTCAAATATATGACAAAACCTCACTGGAAAGAGTTTGGAAAGAGGAGCCGACCAAATAACTTTGGGAAATGGTGGTTTGACTGGGTACATAGTCTAAAGACAAAAAGAGCCGTAAACCAACACTGTGCCCTACCTAGCAAAATTGTTTCTTACAGGCGTGGGGGGGGGGCGGGGGGGTTAGCAATTCTGAAACTACATGGATACTGGAGTTGAACGAATAGATAAATACATAAACAAATAAATAAATAACAGATAATAGGAACTAAGTTTCTCATTGTCACAAGAAGTTACAAATAAGCAAGAGGGGAGGTCTAGATGTGATATATACAAAAATAAATACTGGTGTGTAGTATATATGAGTTACTATGCATACATATATTTTCTAGCTCTATCTGCTAAGTAACTTTACAGTGGAAAAATCCAGAAACACCGCCTTAATTAAGTGACCAAGGTTAATATCACCAGTAATAGGTCACGTCAATATCACGTATTCCCTGATATGATGCAATGAGAAAGGTGCTTCACCCCTGTGGTATTTGTTGCACAAATCCATAACCCCAGTCTAATCAAGAAAACACATCTGATAGACCCAAATTGAGGGAGGTTCTACAAAAATACGTGGCCAGCGCTCTCCAAAAAATCGTGAAGGACAAGACTGAGAAACTGTCACAGATTAGGGGAGACTAAAGGTAACATGGGAAACTGGAGTGGCTACTGGAACACATAAAGGACATAAATGAGAAAACTGGTGAAATCCAAATAAAGTTCGTCATTTCGTTTATAGTGTCCCACCAAATTTAATTTATTATCAGTTTTGATAATGTACCATGGTTATGTAATAAAGATATACAGTATTTGCCTTAAAAATCTTAAAAGCAAACCTTGAAAGGATTGAACTCATTTCGATTAGCAACATTGCATCTGAGAACAAAACTCAGTAACATTTAAATGAATACAACAAAATTAAGCACCTAATAATATAAAATTTACAATATTCAGCATCCAATTAAAAGGTAGTGGTTCTGCAAAAAAGTAGGAAAATAAGACCCACAACTCGTAGAAAAAACAACTGATAAAAACAGATCCAGAAACAATACTGATAGAATAAGAAGGCACAAACATTAAGACAGTAATAAATATGCTAATATGTTCTAGAAGGTAGAGGAAAGCGCGGCGAGGAAAACTATATACCCATCAATTCAAGAAGCTCAACAAAACCCAAGCAGAAGAAACTTGAAGAAAACCACACTACGGCACAGCATAATCAGATCACTAAAAACCAGTAATAAAGGGGAAAATATTTTTGGTGGGGGTGGGGTGGAACACATATATATAGAGGAACAGAGATAAAAATGGAACTAACCAAGCCAAAAGATAGGGAGCGATATCTTTAACTCTGAGAGAAAGAAAAAAAAGGCTCTCATCCTATTATTCTATACCTAGCAAAAATATCCTTCAAACCTAAAGGCAAAAGACTTCATTTTCCCAGACAAACAAAAGCTGAGAGAATTCATCTCCAGACCAAAGCTACAAAAAGATTAAAGGAAGTCCTTCAGGAATAAGGCAAATACCAGCAGGAAACTTGGATCTACACAAAGGAATGAGAATGCCAGAAAAGATAAATACGTGAGTAAATATAAAAGAGCTTTTTCTCATTTTAAATCCTTTTCAAAGAGACAAATCCATATAGATAGCTAGAAATTTCAAAACCCCTCTGTCAACAGTTGATAGAATAATAGACTAAAAAATCGTTAAGGAAATAAAAGATTATCAACCAACTTGACTTACTTGACATTTTATAGAGCACGCCACCTTACACAGTAGTATGCATGTTTTTCTCAGGTGCACTTGGCACATTTACCAAGATAGATCATATTTTAGATTATAAAGGAAGCCTCAATAAATTTTAAAAGATTTAAATCAAATATGTTCTCTGACCACAACAAAATTAAATTAGAAATCAGTACCAAAAAGTTATCTTGAAGACCCTCAAAGTCAAAAAAGTCACAAAATAAATGAGAAAATAATTTGATCTAAATGAAAATAAAAACACAAGATATCAAAACTTGTGATATTCAGTGCAAACATTGTGTACAAGGTAATTAACAGCATTAAGTGTTTATATTAGAAAAGAAAGGACTTAAAAGTTTAAGTGGGGGAAAAAAAGGCCCTTCACCCAAGGCTGGGAGTTGGTCACTAGAGGAAAAGAGTGTCAGGAATTCCGGGTCTATCAGATGGAGCCCATTCTAACCCTGTGCTTCTGGGTTACTTGGCCCTAGGAAGTGGCCCCTGAGGACACGAAGGAGTTTGTCACCAAGGGGCTGTGGTTGGAAGAAACAGGTGGATGGAGCTTCTGCGCTGGACTGAAAACGGCTCAGTTAGATGTCCCTTGGCGGAGGTTTTCTCTTCCTTTGACCCATCCCCCAGGAGGATTCCTAGTTCCAGGTCTGAACCCCTGCACCCTTCAGCACTGGAGTAACTCTGCCAGGAGGTGGCAGTGTTGAGTTGAAGTTGTTCCGCCAGAGCTCAGACCCAGCTTGGGTGAGCACCTACTGTGCGCAAGCTATTGGTTTGGGCTGTGACTATCTTGCGGGCACGTGGCCAGACGGATATCACCACTCCATTTTACAGAGAGGAAACTAAAGTCCAGGGAACGAGAATGCAAACTCCTCATTCAATGCTTTGTCTGCACGGCTACTCTTGACTCCAAGAAGATTTCTCAAATTCACATTTCTGCACACACAAAGCCAGCAGGGTTTGAGGCATTGCCCTGAGTCCCATGTCCCTGACACTTGATAGTTGCTCAGAGAATAAACCGGTGGAGCTGAAGGATATCGCTTCTCAGCCAGGGATGCAGGGCACAAAACTCATGAACCTGAACTTCAAGTTCTTGTAGCAAATGCATAAGTGCCTGTTCATCAGGCACCGAACAAGTTCCCCGGACCTCCCAAATAATGGAGATGCCACCTCTGTCCTTTATGGGACTCAACCCAGGCACTTAAATAATTATCTTCAGGAACAGGTGGGGTAGAAACAGGTGTCTGAATCAAGTATGAAGCAAAGTCGAATGATGAGAGCTTGGAGGTATAGTGTTGCTATGAGGAAGGACAGACAGAGGGCCCAGGAAGAGAAGCCAGCCAGGAGACAGAGATAGGACAGGAGCCAAGGCCAGATCCCACAGGGAATAAGATGTGGTGGGACTCCGGGGGGGTTCTCTGGGGAGGGGACTAGGAAACAAGGCCAGATAGCAGGGCTCCTCCTTCCTTCTTTCTCCACGCGGCCCCCAGCCCCTTCCCCCCTTTCCGGACTGCCCAGGCTCTGGCTGGATGGATAAGAATGTTATGTGGGAAAAAGCAACTGTGGGGCTTAACCTGGACCCTCAAACCTCTCAAAGGCCCAGATTGGTCTGTATGATCTTCGGCAGGTGGAGAGAAGCCTGACATTTCCATTGAAGGGGAGTTGGGGGCAGGGAGCGTGAGGGAGGAAAAATTCACTTAGGTGGATGCGCTCCTCAGTTGGCCAGGCCGCTTGTTTATAAAAAAGGGACAGTCTCTGCGTTTTAGATGTTCAACCTTCCTGAAGTCTAAAAACAGAGAGGCCCGTATGGGAGCTGTCTCGTAGTGACAGATGGGTTGGCAGGGACAGGCTGAGGATGTGTCCTGCCGGCAGCTGGAGGCCGATCACTAATGGAACAAATAGGGGAGAAAGGCAGTAAAAATGTTAAATATTATTAAACATCCATGGGACCACGTGGCTTGAACCTGGCTCAGACTCACCAGCCCAGTCTCTCCCCAGATTTCAGGCCCACTAGTACCTGCGACGGCCCTGAGGAAACTTCCAGAAGAGCTTCCTGCTAGCACGGAGGAGCTCAGGGGAACGCATTGTTTTGAGGGGTGGCCCAGGGGCCTGGCCTCGTGCACTGGGAGGCTCGAGATAGAGAACGGAAGGAGCAGAGGATCTGGAATCAGACGGACTCTAAAAAGCCGGTAGGATAATTGTGTTTGACAATCTACAAGATTCTAGTATCTGCAGCTTTTGAGGTTTACACAAGCTCAAGTGCAGCTTGCCCAAGCAACAAAGGAAAAATAAGAAGAAACAAAAAAAGGGGGGAGGGGACCCAAGAGACCAGTTGTCCCTCACTGTTTTACCAACACTTATTACAAGAGAGAGGAACTTAGCCGTTTTTGAGATTACTGTCTATTCCCATTTGTACAGCCCAATTTTAACAGCTCGAAATCAACTCCAGAGTGCCTAACAACACATCAAACCATGTTCAGTTTCCTGGGTAACAAGAGTAACAACAAAAACAAATTTGTGTGACCTGGGGCAGACCGTGGGATCCCCCTATCTCCCATCTGTAAAATGGGCAGAATCGTAATTTTGCTCGTGGGGTTTTATGGGGATCGAATGAGATCATATTTGCAAAACACCGGCTACGGGCAGGCCCCCAATAAACTCTAGCTACCATTAGTATTATCCCCAACTTCACTGTCTCCCGCATCAGCATCACCAGCAGCCCCAGGCCCTGGCGGAGCTGTCCCTTTTGAGCTCCCAAGCAAAGATGTCGCCAGGGCCTACCTCTCTGCTGGGAGCGCACCCTGCCTGCTGATGGGGAGAGTGGAAATGTTCCTTCTGGCTCCAGGGGGTGCGTGAGGCCGAGCATATCCTCAGGGTCACTGCTGACTGCGGCCAGAGGCATCCCCTCTGTGTCAATGTCCAGAGGACTCAAGGGAGAGCAGTCTGGAGAGAAGAGGGGTGTGAAGGGGGGTGACACATTGAGCGCCAACTGATGCATACCCTCATTTGGGGGTTGAGGCTAGAGGCTCACGAAGACGCTAACACGCCCACTGGCTATGTGTCTGAAGCCCACAGGGATCTTTCACCAGAATGCGCACCCGTTACCCCCATCGTGGGCTTTGTGAGTCAGCTCCTACGGGGGTAGCACCCAAGAACCTGCATCTCATCACGCTGCCCCAAGTGGCTTTTATGTAGCCAATCCTTAGACTAAGGGATGGGTCAAAGTCACAGTGCTAATCAATGGCAGAGACATGACGTCAGATGCTGCCCCCTCCCCCACCGCATCCCCGCCAGCACACAGCATCCCCCCCTGAGCGAGGATGTGCATGGGGACCGGGCTTATACAGAGACGTGGCCAACGCCCACCTGGCCAACACTTGCTTTCCGCAGATGCCTCGCACAGCTTCCTTTTCCTCCCTCTCCCTTCCCTCCGCTCCCCCTCCATCCCTCAGGCTGTGGCCAGGCAGGTTCCATCCCCCACAACCCACGTCGTCGGTCCTCCCTTGTCTGAACTCACGACACATGGTCAATTCCACCTGCGACAAACTGTCTCTCCTGCAAACGTGTCCTTCAACTGCTTCCCCCACCCTCCCCCCTCCGCCCGCTTCCCTCTTCCAATTTCTGCCAGATTTATTTAGGAAATGTTTCCATTTACCGCCTTAGACCTTCTGATGAAAACCACTTTCCCCGGAGCACCAAATAAAGCACTGGTGTCCAATGAGTGACTCTCTAGTTCAATCCCGTAGCTTTGCTGTTTTGTTAAGTTACGAAGATAACGAGGAAAAACAGTGCTATGGATCCTAGAGCTGCTGGCGTCTGGGGGGCGGGTCCTGTGAGTGGGAAGACCCCTGTGCTCGGGGAGGTCTGGATGGAGGAAGGAGGAGGGAGATGTGGGCACCCCAAGAGGCCCTCTAGGCTGTGGACAGTGAGGGGGACAGACGGAAAAGAGAGAGAGAGAGGCGAGAGGCAGTGAATGCGAATGATCCAAGATACGACCCTTCCCGGGCCCTAGCTACCCCTTCTGCAGCGCCAACCCAAATCCATACAGTGCTTGGCCTAAGTGGAGTTTTTACGGAAATCAGTGACGAGGTCAAGGCTTTTGTTGGGTAAATAGGAAGTGAAGCAGATGTGCAGGTGGGGGGGGGGGGGCAGAAGGGACAGAGGGAGACATCAGAGCTCTTCCTCCTTGTCCTTTGCAAGCCTTCCGCCCTCCAAAAAAAAAAAAAGAAAAAGAACAGAAGACTAGGGGAGAAGGGCCGTGTTTTCTCACAGGGCAACAAACTGGAGGAAAGGTGGCTGGCAGCCAAGGATTTTCCCCAGGGCAGGAAGGCCCCCCAGGTCCTTAGGGCTCCCCACGCTCCTTCTCTATTTGACGCCATTGCACCAGGAGTGGCGTCAACTTGTGGCTCAGGCTGGGGACCTAACAACAGTTTATACGTTTTTCTGTGGAAAATGCAAACAAAGTTCCGAAGAGCCAATATAAAAATCTCTTAAAACCCGGTCTGTACCTGTCCTTGAAGGGCTGTCGGTGCAAAGCCGGAAAGCCTGCCTGACGTGATGCGGTCCCCGGGGGCAGAGCAGGCATGGGAAGGGGACAGCCTCGGGAGCTGCCCAGAGCTGAGCTCCCCTGCTCGTCATGGCCTGCTGTTTACAAGCAGCCTTCCTGCCTGTGAGCCGGAGGGGCTCCCCCCGAGTGTCGGGGCTGCTCCGCAGCTGTTTGGGGTCGCCCCAGGGCACCCTGGGAACGTGTTCCGCTGGGAACTCTGTAGGATGTATATCTTTGCCTCGAGACAACAATTTCTCTTTTATCAACACATCTGAGAAACAACAGTTGCTGTATTTTGCCCCTCACTTTGCATCAATTGATGTAAACTGAAAGGGGCCCGCCCCCCAGCCCAGGGGTGGTGACCGCTCAGTGAGTCTCTAAACATCGCAGAGTCCAAACCGAAGCCTCTCGAAGGTCCTGTGTCCTTTCAGTTCCTGATGTTTTGGATTATTGGCCTTTCGAAGGCCCCAACTTCCTTTCCTGCACTTTCCCCTTCATCGGGGAACATCGTCACTGCCTAGGACCCAGCCAGCAACTGCTCATCAGGACTTACGCATTCGTTAAGCGCCTACTAGGGACCCAGACCTCTAGGCGCATGGGCTCATCCCCATGTTCCCTTGGACCCAAGGGGGAAACTGGGGCTCATTAAATATTTACTGCGTGTCACGTGCTGTGCCATTCTCGTTGACGCCCGTGACCCCGTCTACTCCTTATAACCACCTACACCGCATTGTACCGATAAACCAGGAGCTGAGAGGTTAAAGCACTTAACCAAGTAAAGAGGAAGACTGGCAACTTGATCCCAGGTCTGTCTGATCCTCAAACCTGAGCTCTTGCCATGGAGCGTGTCCCAGGAAGACACTGCATCCACGTGGGGAAAAAATGTGCACGGATGTGTCGTGCTCCTGGGTCAGCAGGCGGGTCCGGGCTGAGCTCTGAGCAACGTGCTATGACTGGTGCTGATGGCGGCTCAGGAAGAAGCGAGGGGAGGAGTGGAAAATGTCCTAGGGATCCTGGCACTGGGGGCCGGGGCTGCAGGGGCAGTGGCGATGGCAGGCGTGTGGAGCTCTGCACCTGGGTCCACGGCAGCTCCTGACCTCGGGATGGCAGCAGCTGGACAGCAGGAGGAGACCCCGGAGCTAGGGCTGCCGCGTCTGAGCAGGAAATGCCGAGGGAGGGCTCACCCACGCAGTACCCTCCTTGAGGATGGAGAAAATGGATAGGACTCCAACCCACGCCTATGGAGAAACCTCATGCAAAGCGACCTTTATGTCAACCTGGAGAGAGGTCTCGAGGGCTCTATCTTTTATCATTGGCTTGGCTTAGGGATATTTAAGAGCCCAGATCTTACATTTATTGTGTGCTTTTTGCCCCCTTGAGGCATAAATGTTTTTCCATGTTGCTACATACTCAGTATAATTATCATCTTAACAGCTGGATAGTTCAAATTCCCAAAGTGGACGGCCCTATCTCTCTCATGCCTCTGAGGGGAACCTGGAACTCTAAACTGAGAAAATAATTTCCTAAAATGAAGAAAATAATACAGGAGGATGTTTATTGCAAAATTATTTATAGTAGCAAAAAAAAAAAAAAAATCCCAAACTGGGAACAATGGTAATATCTGCCATGAGAAGGTGGTTTAGTAAATCAGAACTCAATGCAATTATGCAACCATTTAAATGATAATTACACGGACTATGTAACAACACCGAAAAAGCACATTTGCACCTAATGGGAAAAAAGGCACAAAATAAAATTGTATCCCTGTGTGTCTACAGTGATGTAAAACAAAGTGCTCCCCGGGGGGGGGGGGAGGGGAGAAGGTTACAAAAGACATGACAACTTCTGTCAGGGTGGTTGGATGCCAAGGGATTCGTTTTTAGAAAATGTATCTGAATGCTGACATACTATTTTAACAATACATAAAAGGCAAGTTAAAAAAGAAAAGTGCGCTATTGAGACATTTTGCTAAGAGCGCAAACAAACTCTCCTTCCCAGAGGTTTGGGAAGCCGGGGCTTGTGCTTCCCTTTTCGGGTTCCTTCTGTGCAGGGCGAGGGCTGGGCCCCAGTCAAAGCAGGACTCAGCTCTCAGACCCCGAGAGGAGCTGGTGAATGGTTTCCGGCCCAGGCAGCAAGGAGGCACCGATGGGGTTCAGGGGAAGAAGGCTGCAGTTCATCTCACGGCGTCTGTCTCCTTCTCTCCAGATGTATTTCAAAGTATAAAGCCTCGGGCTGATAACCAGCGGGTAGTGAGCACGTCTCCTGGTAACTGGACCGGATTGCAGCAGTGTTGTCGGTTTCCTTGAGCTCCTGCCCCACCGTCTTGGCGGGCATGACGGGGAGAGCACCGCGGCGGTCCTGGCCTCCCTCGCCCCTCAGGGTCCCCGCTGGCTCAGAGGCCTCTTGGAGGAGGGGGGCACCTGCAGAGAGAGGTGGGGCCACCTCAACCGCCTGGCCCTGTGGGCAGCCTCCCCTCCCCTCGGGGATTCTCCCTATTCCCGGAGGCCTTCCGCCCAGAATGGAGAGAGCAGCAGCAGGCCAGGCAGGGCTCTGTTCGTGCAGACAAGGGACCGACGGGTCCCGGATCCAGAGTCGCCCACTAGCTGTTCTCCCTGACTGCCCTCCTGAAAATGGGGGCCATTTGAGTCCTGGAGGCACTCCTGGGGTGCTGGGCAAAGGAGGGGCTCTGGGCCCACAGGGGCCAAGGAATGGGTGCCTCCAGCCATCCCCAGTCTTTGCCACCTGATGCCCCCGCACGGCCCTCTGACCAGCTCACTCTGGGATGCCTCCAGGGGCAGGCAGCTCGATCTCTGAATGAGCCCGCTCTGGCTTCTAAAAGTGCTGTCTGTTTAGGAATTTTAACCCGATCCCATTGCTCCAATTCCTCCTCCGCCTGCCAGCAAATGCGTAAAAAAGGTTATGTTCTCTTGAGTCCTTCTTCAGCAGGAACACATCCATTTCTTAGCTGCCTTCCCAAAGGTGGGGTTTGGGGTCCCTCCTGCAGCCTGGCGGCTATCCAGGGACGCTGCCCTCTCCCTCAAAGGAGGGGGGAAGCATCTTCACGTCCCCTCTTCATAAAAACCCTCCGAGGTAGGCACGGCTGCTTTCATGAGGTCCATTGTTCAGGCGGGGAAAACCAAAGTTTTCTACGAACAGCAAACCCCGGTTCAGGACTTTGAACAACAAGCCTGTCTGCCTGGAGACTTGCGGGTGGAATCCTGGGGGTCTGGTCCAGTGCCTGGCAGTCAGAGGGGCCTGTGGCTTCCTTAGGGGCTGTGGTTGGGCCCGGGCTGGGCCTGGCCTGGCCCTCGGCACCTGGGTGAGTGTGCCCCCAACCCCAGCTGTGTGCAGCCTCGGTACCTCCAGGTCCCGGCCGGCGGCTCAACACCGGCCGCCACACTGCGGCATATGTCACTGGGAAGCCCTCCCGAGCCGTCTTGTCCCTGTGGAGATGGCAGCAGGCCCGAGGCCTGCGGAGGGTCGAAAATCCTGGGAACAGAGCCCCAGCCAGCCTGGCCAGCACCTCGTTAGGAGCCCCAAAGTTGGGGGGGGGGCATTTCAGGAACAATGTTGTTTATTTTTCTATTTTTAAACAAGCCTGAGGTCTCTGGGGGCACAAATGAAGTTATCAGAAAAGACATGAGTGGAATAAAGCCTCCAGCCAGCAGGCTGAGAAGGGCCCCTGGGACCAGGACTCTTGAAAAGCTGAGATGGGGTTTGTTTATCTTAGACTCTGTGACACAGGCCTGGGACCAGGGTGCTGGACAAACATGTCCCCAAGCCCGCCACAGCCTGTTCCCTTGGGTGCCGCCAGGGAACTCGGGCACAAGCAGTACTTTGAAGATGGTCCCATCGGTGTCCTCTGCGGCAGGGTGGGGGACACTCCACCTCCGGAAGGAAATCTGGATTGTCTTCTCACCTCGGCATCATGAACGGTTTCCCCGGGGGCAGAGAGCCCAGTGGGGCAAGCGCCGACATGGCACCCGGTCCCAGCCCTCGCCCTGCCACCGGCTGGGCCTGCTGCCAGACGGCTCGGCACCTGCCCGAGTTTCTATCCCTCCCCGGCAGCGGGGCTGGTCCCTCCGGCCTCGACTCCCAGGTGCCGGTCACAGGGACAGGCAGTGAGATAATGTGTCGCCTAGGGAGGGCTGGAGTGCACATCTCACTGGATCCCGACACGGCCCTGGGAAGGGGACTCGCCGTTCCCATCTGAAAGGTAAGGAAGCCGAGGCTCTGAGGGTTCGAGCGACTTGCGGAAGCGTTCAGACCCAGGCCTGCCTGCTTGGCGATGCCAAGCCTCTCAAGTGCTCTCAAGGGTTACACATCTGCTCTTGGGAGCTCTGGGAGAAATCGTGAATCACGGCCAGAGCCCATTAAAGGCCCGAGGGCTTTGGCTGCATGAGAAGTACCTTGGAGAAGTGAGCAGTGTGGCAAGAGGCGAGGGGAGCAGGACTTGGGGGCAACAGTCCTGCTTTGATGTGGGTCTGGCCTGGGGCCCCTGAGCAGGAGCTTCTTCCCAGGGTCAGTGAGATGTGACACATGACGGGTCAGGGGGTCGCTTGCACTCTGCACCGGGCTGCCCCCCGGGGATGAGGGGTTGAACAAAGCAGTTGTTGAACACAGGAGTTATACCCCTGACCCCCTTCCAGGGGCAGGGGATGGAGGGCAGCTCTGCAGCACCTCCCATCAGGATGCACTGGGGGCGGGGCTCCCCATGGCCACACCCCCACAGGCCCCTCCTCTCTCTGCAGCCCAGCTTGGCTCCCTGGGTCATCCACGCCATGCCCTGGGGTCCAGATAGAAAGTTGAGGCCTAAGCTGACCCAAGGCCCGTCGGTCAGCAGAGGGAAAAGCCCCAAGTGGAGCCCAGCGTCCTCCCCCACATTCCTAACCACTTGTGTGCAAGGCCTGATCACACCCATTTGGAAGATTAAGGACACCGAGGCCCCAAGGTGAGCAAGGACATGTGCTCAAGGCCACCAGCGTCAGCCCCGCGACCCATGCTGGGGGCCAGAGCAGGCTCTCTCTTGCTGACTGCTCGCCCGCGGCAGAGCCGGCTTCCCACATCGTGGAGCTTTTTCTGAAACAAGCCACTTCTTAATTCTTTGGCTGAATGTCTAAATACGGATTTTTGCCAATTCTGAGCCCTGCTAACTGATGAAGTTGTCAGAAAAAGATCTAATGATGCTTGAAAATGCAGGGAGAGAGCCAGCTGCCAAATTGCCCTCCCAGCTCCGACTCTGCCTCCGGGAGTCGGGACCCTCCCCCGGGGAGGAGGGGGGAGTCAGCGCTGGCGGGGGCGACTGCGGCCCTTTATCAGCTGTGTGACTGAGGACCGGTTGCTTAACCCCTTTGCTCCTCTGCTTCCCAGCTCTGAGTGACGGTGAGAACTCCCTCCTCGCCAGTTACCCTGAGGATTCAAAGAGATGGTGTGTGCATGGCTTCCCGGCACAGTGCCTGGCACAGCACAGGGTCCAAAGCAGGCGGGGAGGGCGGGGCAGGGCGGCCCGCCGGCCTGAACTCGCCGGAGCGGGCCACAATCGCCAAGCCTGCAGCCCCGGGTCTCCTCCAGGCCGGCGCTGGGTCTCTGATCAGCACCCAGTATTTATCTTGAGAGAGGGTGCTTGGGATCCAGCTTCCTTCTCTCCTATGCGATGAAAGGCTCAGAGTGACCTCATGGCCTGGACGGTGGGGCCTCTGGGTGGGAGCCTGGGAGGCTGGGCTGGGATGCTCGCAGGCCAGGGCTGCCCCTTTGTTCTCTCTTCTTGCTCAGTGGAGTATTTGTCCCACTCGGGGGCCTGGGCAATGGGGGTGGGACATGGCTTGGGGACTTGGGATTCAGGCAATTCCCAGGCCTGCAATGGGAGCCTGAGATGCTGGGCTCTGGGAGGGGCCCTGATGAAATGAGCTGGGCCTCAGTATGGCCTCCCCTGTATACGAAACACACATGTGTGATCTGTCGCCAAGCGAGGGCATCGTAGCTAGAGATGGGAAAAGTTCCTCCCTCGGTCGCCCACTGTCCAGGCCCCCAGCTCCTTCCTATGCTCCTTCCTCTTCCGGCCGTGCACACGCCCAGACACATGCATGGTGATCTGCTTGGGGACCCTGACTTCATCTGCCCCCAGAAGATGGAGAAGAAAGAACAGAAGTATTTTCGCAATTGCGTGGTCTTGGGTGGAGCTTTGAACTTCCCCCAGACTCAGTTCCCTCATCTGTAGAATGGGGCTGCACTGCTGTGCTTTATAGACCCACTGTGACAATCACACGCGGGACAGCATGCCAAGGGGCTCCTGACCGCGAAGCACGTGACTCATGGCAGGGGACATTTGGGGCTGGAAGGCAGAATTGCTATAGCCATCCAATCTGCTTCCTTCGTTAGCAAGCCAGGGAGAAGAGCCGAGCGGGAGGGCGGGCCCAGGGCAGTGGCCTAAATACAGCCGGGGGATTACCACTGGGTCCAGCTGTCCTGGCCCGGGCAGTGCGTGATCAGACACCCCCTCCGGCATGCAGCCTTCCCTCCGTGCTCCCGGCTCTGCCCTCTGGCTGAGTACCTGTGCTCAGAGGACTGCCCTGAGATCAGGGGTAGGAGCGGGCAGGCGAGCTCCTCACCAGGGAGCTAACCTCCACAGGAGATTCCTCGGGAGGCAGTAGGAGCTCAGAAGGCGAGGCATGGAAACGGTCTAGTCTGCAGCAGGAGACCCAGGTTCCAGCCTCGGCTCCATCTCCCCTGCAGCCTCGCACGTGCTGTCTCTGGGCCTCAGTTTCTTCAGCTGTAAAGGCCTGTCCATCCTCGGGAGGGGCCGTGAGGTGGTAGCCACACAAAGGCTCTGACAAAGTTGATCCAAAAAATGTACCAGGAAGACTCCCAGCGTCCAGGCACTGCCTTCCCACCCACCCGATCTCTTCTTGGCTGGGCGGGCAGAGGCCGAGTCTCTCCAGGCATGCCATCTGCCAGGCAAAAGGGGCTCGGGAACCCCCAGGCCACTGGGCCCCCTTCCAATCCTCTGAAAGACGAAGCAAGAGGGTCATTTATGGCAGCAGAGTTTTCACTGGACGAATTGCCTCCCCTCCTTGACCCTCTGCTTTCCCAGCCGTCAATTCAGATAAAAACTCAGCCGGCCAAGGCTGCTGGGAGAGTTGACCTGCAGGCATTTCTGGGCCCATCCCTGGCCCTGGACCAGCTGCAGGACAGCGCTAGGGAGGTCCTTCCGGGGAGGGGTGCCTAGACGTGCCTTGCTACCCCAGCAGCCATTCAACACCCTGAGAAGAGGGGGGGAGACCCTGACAGAGACGGCCAAGTGTCTTGGGCTGGGCCTCTGCAGGCAGCACTACGCCCCCCCCAATGTGCCCATTCGGGGTGCAGCGCTTGGCACGGGGATCAAGGATCTGAGCTCCGCCATGGTTTGTGATTCTCCTGTTCATTCTTTACGCAGAATTCCATCAGAAAGGAAGGCCCCGAGACCTCACTCAGTGCACAGCGCACGGGAAATAATAACTACTTCCAGGGGAAATAGATGAGAACTGGGTGTGAGAACCCCGCTCATCAGGCTGAGTCCACAAATGTGTCTCAGCTGTGGGAATGTCTTCCTGGTCATGAAATCGACTGGACAAGCAGGGTCATTTGCCAGGGGTCCTGTGGGAGGGCGGGGCTCCCAGAGTCGCCTGGCTCAGCTGGAGGGTGAGGTGGGGACAGGCAGGGGAATGAGCCACACAGGAGCTCTGAGGACACCAGCCGAGGGGCGCATTAGCGAGGCGGGGAGTGGGGAGCGGGACGGTTCTGGGGGCAGCTGCTGCGGCGCGTGGCATTTTTGGAGACCGCTACAGTGAGGAGAGGCTGTTTTCATAATGCCTGACTGAACATCGGGAATGCAGGTGTTATTCCTGGGTAAAGATGACGGGCTGAACACTTGCGTCTATTTTCACTCACTCTGACACCCACTACAACTACAGTGAAAGGGAGTTTTTAGAGGCATCACCCACAGAAAAACAGAGAGAACTCGAGAGAAGAGCAGCGCTCCGACACACACAGGAAGCGGTAACTGACCGGGCAGACGCAGAGAGCCCCGCCCTGAGCCCACAGTGACAAAAGTTGGTTAGCAGCCTTTCCTACATCCCAGGATCCTTCAAAGGCTCTGGAACTGGAAGCACCTGGAAGCACCGGAAATACACAGAGGTCGGAGAAGGATTGATTAAAAGTGTTGAAAGCTTTGGAGTTCTAGTCCCCTCCGCTGGACGCTGGGTGGCTGGCCCCCTCCCAGCCCTTGCACCAGATTGGAAGGTTGTTCTCTGGAGAGTCAAATAGGGACTTTCTGCATGGGGGGCGTGGCGGGGGGGTGGTCAGCCATATTGAGAAGTAGGGATTAAATAAATATACAAGCGCTGAAGTCTGAGACCCCAGCAGTCCTCCTTTCAGAACTTTCCTCCCATCCTCTCTCGGGAGACCTCAGGAAATGGTCCCCCCAACCCCACTCCGTCTCCGGGGGAGGGAGCTCTCAGCCGAAAGCCTACCCAGGGACTCCAGCTTTGATGCAATTCTTTAGCAACCACTCCCTGCTCTCCACTACAAGCAGATGATTACCAGACAGCCAGGGGAGACCTCTGACACAGAAGATGGAGACCCAAACAAGCTGGCAGAGGGGAGGGGTGCGGTGAGGCACCATGGAGAAAAGATCAGATAAGACATTGCATCCAGGAAAAAGAAAATACTATTTTAAAACAGAGGGGTGGAAAGGAGCCCTTGGAAATTAAAAGCATACGCGCAAAAGTGAAAAACTAAATTAAAGTTGTAGATAGAGGCGGCTGGATGGCTCAGTGGGTTAAAACCTCTGCCTTTGGCTCAGGTCACGATCTCAGGGTCCTGGGATTGAGCCCCGCATCGGGCTCTCTGCTCAGCGGGGAGCCCGCTTCCCCTTCTCTCTCTGCCCGACTCTCTGCCCACTTGTGATCTCTCTCTCTGTCAAATAAATAAGTAAGATCTTTAAAAAAAATAAAGTTGTAGATAAAGTTGAGAAAATCTCCCAGAAAGAAGAGCAAAGAGATGAAGATGAAAAATAGGAGAGAAGAGATAAAAAGTAAAGGGCGATCCCTGATGTACAACAGCAGGATATTAGAGTTCCAGAAGGAGAGAACAAAGAAGACACAAGGCAGAGAGTTATCAAAGAGAACAATCTATGGAAACGTCCTAGTCCTGAATGACAGTTTCCAGACCGAGCGGGTCCTCTGTGTGCCCAGTACATGGGGAGAAGGACCCACACCAACTCGCATCATCGGGAATTTCAGAATCCTGGGGCCAAAGAGAAGAGCCTGCAAGTTTCCAGAAAGAAAAAATTGAGTTACAAAAAAAAGGTCAGGAAACAGAAAGGTTTCGGACTTGTCAGTAACAACAGTGAAAGCGAAAATGCACCTGCTTCTGCTTTCCCAACACCAGGAAAAATGACAACCAGCTGAGAGGTCAGTTCCACGGAAACTCCATCAAGTGCCAGGGAAGAATAAAGACATTATCAGCCACGTAAGGCGTGTGGAAGGTGGCAAGACATTTACCTCCGTGAGCCCTTTATCAGGAAGCTACTAAAGGATGCGTGCCCCCAAAACAAGGGGGTATGCGGATACAGGAAGACAGGGAATGAAGGTCCAAGGGAGAAGTGACCAGAATCTAGAACAACGTGGACCAGGCTTGGAGGGCCACCTGGCCCCGACTGGAGCAGCTCCGAAGGCTCCAAGAGAAATTTCTTCGAGAAAGTGGAATGTACAGAAAACGTCTCAGTTCTGAAAGCCTTTAATTAGAGGAGATTTTTAGGTGATCGGCAGAGGTTTGGTGTCAGCCTAATGATAAGTACACAGAAAATTAAGCAGAAACAATGATTACACCCAGGAAAGACGACAACGGAAAACGTGCAGGCAGAGAAAAGTCACCATCGTCTATTTCCTGGCTCAGCTCCTAGTAGCATCATGAAATCATCATAACGTAAACACTGAATACCGATCTAACCGAAATATACCTATACTGGGGGTGATGTGGGGATGGGAGTCATGTTAGGGGTCATGTGGGGGAGGGAACAGCTAAACCTCTTCTCTAGGGGGAAGTCAAAGGCTGAGATATTAAGAAGGAGCCATACAAGAGCACTCTCTAGAGATAGGGAGGCAAGAACCAAGAACCAGCTAAGAGCCTCAAATGGTTTCTTTCCAGAGAAGGGAAATGAGGGTGACCCCCAGAGGGCAACTTGACTCTTGGCATGCATAAATAATTTTGATTTAAAAACTAAAAAAAAAGAAAAAACAACTTAAATAAAAAAATACATTCCCCTCCCTGCCCCTGCTACGCTGGTCATTTCTCAAAAACCTAATAAGCATGAGGACTCTTGATTTGCTGACAGCCTTGGGAGTGGGTTCTTTGCAAGCTATTCTAAGCAGCCAGAACCAGCCTATCAGCAGGCATCAGAAAGGTTCAGAAAAACTGGGGACAGGTAGAAACGAAGGATGTGGGGCTGAAACGCCAGAACCACACCCACAGAGCCTCCTGGCTCCTCAGGCAGGTTCCCGAACCTCTCTGTGCCTGCAGAGTTGATGCTGGGGGGAAATGTAGTAGAGACCGGTCTGTGCATAGGCCCCCTGCCCCCAGGATCCCCGGAGGGGGTGCTGGGGAGAGGCCAGAGCAGCCCGCTGGTGTTCGAGCCTCCATCCCAAAGGCTCTGAGACCTCGGGACCTGCCCCAGATCCTACCACCCGCCGCCCTGGGCCCGGAAACCAGAAACCCGGGTCACCCTGCGCCACTACTCATCCAAGTTTACAGAAAGCAAGATCACTATTTACAAGAACAGAAACATTGTTTTTAAATACACCAAAGAAAGCCGCAAAGAGAAAACAGAAATTTCTGAGTGAAAAAGGACCACTGTGTCCCCGTCATCTGGTTTTTTCCCACTGCCCTCTGCGGCCCAGGCCACTCTCCTGCCTTGTTCTCTGCTGACGAACAGACCCTTCCCAATATTAACCGACCCATTTTTCCACCAGTGAATCCAAGTTAAGAAAACAGGACTTTCTTCCCAGACCGCTCAAACCCCTGAGCCAACTTACAGCCGTACCCGGAGCTCCCTGGGGCCCAATTCTCACAGCCTTTTCCAGAGATGCGTTCTGGGCAGTGTGAGTCACACAGCTCCCATCGAAGGGCCCGCAGAGGACACAACAGGGACACTCGGGCCCCCACCCCCCCAGCAAGCCTCTCCTTGCTCATCTCGGGAAGCAAGCTTCCCACTTCGACCAAGATTGGAAAGACACAGAGGGAAATTTAGTCCTAGATCTAAATCCCCCAAAGCTAGTCAGAAGACCAGGGATGATCAGGGACAACGTGCTTGATAGACTGGTAGCAAAAGTAGAAAAATGACAAGAAGAGATGTATATGGACAGAGATGTTCTTGTGCCTGGGATTAGCTCCTCCTTATGTATTTGCTCTGAAATGAACATTTTTTAAAAAGGAAATGATGGTGATTGTGGATCACATCGTTTTTAAATGTCCTTACTTGGCAAAATTAGGAAAGTTGGCATCTCTAGCTAGTTCTTCCTCAAAAAAAGAAAAAAATATATTTTGGAAATTTTATCAGACTATGAAAAGTCCGAGACATACCGTGGTTGCCAGCACAAAAAAGAGTAAGAACGAGTCGCAGGGCCAGAACCACCGGCTCGGGCAGTGAAGAGGGAGGGCGCCCAGCACGGAGGCCAGCCTCTTGTTCATACCTAGGCATGCACTAGAACATCCCAGCTAAATGCTTGTTGGCCCGTTTCGCGCCCGCTCTTCCTCATACTGTCGAGAAACTCGCATCCTTGGACCCAGGGCTACACCTGGGAGCACCTAGAACCAGGCCTCCCACCTGCAGGAAAACAGGGCCCGCATGGCACCCCTCCCACTCGTCTTCTTTGCCTGGGGCCTATTTGCTTCCTCCTGCCCTGATTCATTCCTCTAGTGAAGGGTCTTGCCTAAGATCGCATGACTAGCAAGGGAGTTCGAACCCAGCCCCTCTGCTCCCACCCCGGTGTCCGGTCCCCTTGTTCTCTAGATGTGGCAGCGGCTCAGTGTCCTAAATTCATGAGATGGTTCTGGCTATTCAGAACCAACTAGAAAAGGAACAAAGAAACCAAAATAGGAAAGGGCGCGGGGGGCGGGGGGGGGGGGACGGGGGAGCAACATACAAAAAAAGTCAGCATGATCCCAATAAACACTTATATATCTGCTTAGAAAAAATTAAGGAGGGAAATAAGGCAAATTGATCGTGACGATCATCCCTCAAGGTGGGCTACCTGACAGTTTTTATTGTATTTTTGCTTTTCTGCGTTTTCCTACAGTGATCTGATTTCTGGTGGCACAATAGAGTAAAATAAAGGCCACTTAGAAGGGTGAAATAAGTAAAATTAAAAGCAGGCTTGTCCCGAGACCCCCTCTCTGTTCCCAGCCGCTGTCCAGCTTGAGGACCCGGGCTGGTGCTCCCTGTGGGCGGGGCTGCCCGCACCCCTGCCCGCACCCCTCCCGCCACCCCGCCGCGCGGAGGACTGTGTGGCTCATCCCTGCACTTGCTGATACACGGCGCGGGGCGGACACGCTGTCTTACCGACAGGGATCCAGGCTTAGAGGGAGAGGTCCCAGGTGGGGTGATGGAGACGGGCCCCAACTCAGCCCTCTGAGTCTAGTTCAGGGCTTGCTCCTCCGGGGCTCAGAACAGAGACCCCAGGCCGCCTAGAGTGTTCTGGGCTATGCAGAGTGCCGCCCACGCGTGCCCCAGCACCCTCCACGCCGGCCCTCCAGGGTGGGTCTTCGCCAGGCGCTCCCCTTGTGCCCCCAGGGCACCTTGCCGGCCCAGGCACACGGTCAGCACCGTCAGCACCGAGCCAAGCCCTGATCAGAGGTGGAGGCCCCTGGTTAGGAGTGAGGTCAGAGCCGGTGCAGGCTCTGCGGTCACGGGGCCTGAGCAAGGTGTTTCCCTCTCCGGGCTTCAGTTTTCTCACGGGTCGAACCAGGGCAGAGAGCAGTCGCCAGTGATTAGGCTGGGTGGCCTCTGAGTCTCTTTCCAGGCTTTCCATTCGGAGACTCTGGGACTGCCCAGTGACACCGGCCCCCACCTGGAGAACAGAGGGCAGAAGCTTCCGGTTCAGGCTGCCCCTCAGCCCGGCCCCTGAGTGGACAGTCTAGTTCTGAGAGCCCCCTGCAGCCGGCACATGTGTGGGGGGTGGGGACGTGGAGGTGTGCCTGTGTCGGTGGGGGGGGCTGTGAGGACGGGGTACCAGGAGGACAGGCCCCCTGTTTTGTGTTTGGCCCAGGCAGATTTTCCAATTATCTCACCTTGTTGAGTATTGCGCTCCTTTCGTCTCTGAGACCCCAGCTCCCAGCTGCCCGGTACCCCTCCCGCTCCACACCCCTTCCTATTCCTTTGTCTTCTCTGTTCCTGCACCTAGCTCTGAGCTCTTTCTCTGTCTCCGCCCAAAACAAGGTCCGGCACTTCGGAGAGGCCGCACAGCCCGGGCTGAACGCGTGCCCCTTCCACCTGTGCGCTCTCTCCTTTAGGACCTTCTTCCCATCGCCGGCCCCACCCGAGCCCCTAGCCCTCTGCCAAGAGATGCCCACAGCTCTCGGGCCCATCTTGTTCCCGACAGACGTGAGGATGGCCTCTCATTGCACAATGACAAATTCAAACCATTATTCCTCTGAGATCAGGATGAAGCATCAGGAAGCCTGACACCACCATGATGTGTTAACCTGACATCGTCCCTCTGAGCGCTGGACACATTTTAATTACAAATCTTAGCAGTGATTGGGGAGCCCTTTTATGGTGCACCTCCGGGCCCTTCTAGGTGCTTCGGGGGAAGGGCAGGGCCTTCTCACAGCAGGAACCAAAAATTCAAGATGGTCCTTAAAGCTGGGAGTAGGGGGCACTAACAGCGCATGTCAGCACGGCCTGTAGATTCCGGGGAGCCTTGGGGAGCAGACGGAAACCCCCGCCATTCCACCCATTTCACAGGTGGGGAGACTGAGATGCAGGTTTGTCCGAGGACTCTGCTCTGGCAAGGGCAGGGTGGTGTAGTAAACTGGGCATAAGGGTTATGAGATTTGGCCCAGGAAAGTGGGGAAATCCGGGAGAAGATAGGAACACTTGGCGCACCCCTCTCATCTATCAGGCTCCAGGTCAGGGAGGATTGGCTCAGGGGGGGAGAGGAAAAGGGGGACAAGGACAGAAATGCACGTGTCCTTCTTTCCTATAGTCACACCTGGAGATGGAAGGAGGTGGGTTGGGACAATAGTCCTTGGGCTCCAAGGCCTGCTCCTGGCTTCTCAGGGAAGAAACTGACAAGGTTCTCAGTCCTTCTAGAAAAATCCTTGCCCACCGAGGCAGCTCGAGCAAAAAAGGGCTGAGGAGGGGGCTGGGCAGACGGACTGGGGCGTGGCACCCCAGCTTCCCCAAGCCCGAATGGTTCTTCAGGGGATCCCGACCTTCCCACTTATCCGGCTTGGGGCATAAAGGGACAGCGGAGAGAGCTGGCCGGTGCAGGGGCCTCTGGGTGGGAGGGTCGAGTAGACGGTCAGCAGGAAGCTGGCGGGGGGCCCTAAGATGGGGCTCAAGAGGGAATCACAGGCAGGCCCCGGAGCATCAGCCAGCGGGGCCGGTGGGAGCCTCACCCGCCCCCTTCCCCGATGAGACCTGGAGCAAGCGGCATTGTCTCCTTGCACTTTGGCCCCTCACCGGAGAAATGGTGACAGTCGTCACACCTGTCCTGCCTCCCGGACTGATGCAAGGATAGAGTGAGGCCAGACGCGTGTGAGAAGCGCTGGGAAACCGTGGCCTGCGTGGTGGTCCGCCAGCCCCTCCGGAGAGCCTGCCCCCAGACGCCCCCGGGGCCACAGTGCCCAGCCCTCCCCCAGGGTCCTCGACCCCTCCGAGGACCCCAGTGGCACGCCCCGCCCCGTCCCCATGCTGCACTCACCCTCAGGGCTGGCAGGGAGCTGACCTGGTCTGTGGTCAGTGTCGCCTCCTTGTAGTACTTCCCGGGGGGACAGAGCTTCAGGAAGCTGTCGTGGATGCTAAGAAGAGAGGCAGAGTGAGCTGGTGATAGAGGACCACGTGTCGCTCTCCTGCCGGCCTGTCTGGACGAAGGGGGCTTATGATTGAGTGACATAGTAAAGGCAGTTAGACATCCGTCCACCCTTCTAGAAACATCCTTGAGGATCCAGTGTGCCCGGCCCACGTTGGGGGGGGGTGTGCAAAGATGAGCCGGGCGTGAGGAAAGGTACGTGAGCGTGCTCTGTAGCACGGAATACACTCCACAAGTGTTAGTTCTAGGATGTCAGAGCTGGAAGGGACACCTCAGGTCACTCAGTCCAGTCCCTCACGTACAGATGGAGAGGCCAGCAGGGCCTTCGGGAAGCCGTCTGCCCGGCCCCGCCCTTGTCCCGGAGAAAGGAGGCCACGCGGTGGGTGTGGCCGAGCCAGGATTAGGGCCCAGCCGGCAGCCAGCCGACCACACAGCCGCCCTAGGCCCACAGGCTGTCTCCCCAGACCGCGGGACTAAGCCGCCCGCCTCATCTCCCGCAATCAGTGTCCCTACCGTAGGCTTTGCTTGCGAGGGACAGGCAGAGGGCGAGGTGGCTGGGTGGCTCTATGGGGGGAGAGGGAAGGAGCACCGGGCCAAGAGAGCACGAGCCCACATCCTCCCGCCCTCCTGCCCCATCCTGGTCGCAGCTCCTGGGTGGGTTAGGACCAAGCCAGTGGAGAGGAGACACGGTGGCCTGGGACCCAGGAGGCCCGAACCCCAGATCCTGCCGTGCCACAGCCGTGCTCTGTGACCTTCACTCCTCAGCCTTAGTTTCATCATCCGGAAAATGGCCAATAACGAGGGCCGTGCTGGGGGTTTGACGCGATGGGGCTGCAGGGCCTTCCTGCGACAGTGTGTGTGTGAGTGTGTGTGTGGGTGTGTGTGACTGTGGGTGTGAGTGTGTGTGTGTGACTGTGCGTGTGTGTGAGTGTGTATATGTGGTGGGGGGGACCACGGGCTGGTGAAAAACAGTCTCTAGAGCCAGACCTAGTTCAAGTCCTGAGTCGGCCACCTGGTAGCTCTGAGACCTTGAGCGGGGTTCTGATGCCCCGCCCCCCGGGCCACTAATCTCCCCTCACAAACACGCCAGGGTGAAACGAGATGAGGCGTAGAAACGTCAGCATGGGCCTGCCTCTCCTGATCCCCAAGCCTCTCCATGTCCCTGTCTGTGTTCCTGTCCTGCAGCCCAGACGCCCTGTGCCCTATCACTCAGAGCTCAGACCTAGACCTTGATGGGGGGCGCCCTCTAACCGGGCCTGGGTCCCCCGGCCCGCCCTCTCTTCCGCTCACGTCCTTCACGCTCCAAGCTCATTCTCTCCCCTCACCTCCTTTCCTTCTCTTCTCCCCACCATCCAACCTCTCACCTCAGCTCAGTGCCAGGAGGCAAGCCCCTGGCCAAGCTAATTCAGACTCAGGGATGAGTGACTAACAGCCCCTCACTGTTGCTGGCAGGGTGTTTGGGGTCTGAACCCAGATGAATCCCTGATTGGTGGAAGTGAGGGACAGGCGACTCAGGGAAGAATTCAGAGGGTGACTTTACAAGTGGAGATTTGGAGGTGGAGAGGGGGCTCCCTCGACCAGGGCCCTGGTCATGGTCCCCGGAGGCCCAACACCAGGAGAACTCAGAGCCATGATCTGTTTCCCGCCTAGCCGCTCCTGCTTTCACAGCTCACCAACTGGGAAAATGCCCTTTAGATCCCGGCCGTGGGAGAGCAGCAAGCACATCAGCTGTGTCTGTGCTCCTGTTCTGTCTTCCCCCCTCCTGCCCGGGCCCCACTCCCATCTCTATGGTGCGTCCCACCCCTCTTGTCCTGTGGCTTCCAGATGCTTCCAGAAGGCTTTGGCCCAAGGGAGGCACCCACTGGAGACTGGAGGTTGTGAGAGAGCCAGGTGGGGGTTTGTCCCTCCCTCCCCCTTCCAGCCGTGGCAGGTGCCGGCAGTGTCTGCACGAGCCCTCCACCTCCCATAGCTCCGGCTCTCCACTGGGCACCTCAGGCCTTCGGGGCAGCAATGGCCAGTCCCTCAGCCTCCGTGCGCAGTTCCTTCGCTCGAGACCCCCAGCCGAGTGTGCCACCTGTTTCCCGATTCCTGCCGGAATGCTGCCAGATCAGTCAAGGGGACTCATTTGGACCATGATCCTTGTCCCACTAGCTGTGTGATCCAAGGCAATTTGCTTGACCTCTCTGAACAGAGGGACCCTGGCTCCAATCCTGACTCTGCCCAATGGGGAGCTAATTCCCATCACTGGCTCTGTGCTGACTCATGAGAAAGGCGGAAAACAGGAGCCAGAGAGGCACATGGCTCTTCATGAAGGACAGCCTCCGTCAGCCCCGTCAGGGGTCCTGGAACTTCGTCGCCAGAGATGGCTCTGGCAGATTCGGGAGGGAACCGAAAAGCAGGGTATGAAATAGATGAGGGGAAATGTTCTCCAGGCAAGTGTGGGGGGCACTGCAGAGCACAGAGGAGGAAAGCCAGGCCAGCATCCCTGGAGGGTCCGGTGGCCCAAGAAGGGAGGGGACAGCAGGAGGGGGTGGCGGAAGCAGCCAGCCCCAGTCAAAAGGAGTAATTGAGAATTGCTGGGCTGAGGAGAGAAAAAGCAGGCTGACTTTTTTAAGTTTTTAAGACTTCTCTGCAGCCCTGCACCATTGTGGCCAGCGCCCAGAACAGACGGCTCCCCCGGCCCCACCCGGGTTCCCCACCGGGAGTGGCCTGCCACGAGCTGTCCCCGATCGTGGACATTTTTCACGGAACCTCCATGAGTCTTGCAAGGAAGGAGCCATTATCTCTCATTCACTGATGAAACTGAGGCTCAAGGAGGTGAAGTAACTTGCTTAGGGTCACACTGAGGCGCGTGTTAAATCCAGAGCTGCAGACCGAGACTCTATTTCCTGGAGCCCAGAGAAGGGGGGTGTCAGAGGCACTGCTGGAGGAAAGGGGTGACGGCCGCGGCCACCCCCTCCTCTCATTTACCAAGTCTCTGTGCTCGGTGCACTCAAGCACATTTTCTCGTTGATTTTTCCAACACTCCTGTGGGACAGGTGCAGGGGTGATCGTTTCTAAAGAAGGGTAAACTGAGGCTCAGGGAGTTTAAGGGGTGTGCCAAAGGTCATACAGCTTAAGAGACAGTGGGGGCTGAACCCCACCCAGGGTTCTTCAGTCTGTGCTGCCCCATCCCTAAAGGATCCGCCCCCCAGACAGGTGAGAGTCTCTTGGCCCCGCCCCCCCCAGAGAGCTTTCTGGGGAGGGGTGCTGTGGGGAGGGCCTGGCCTGGATTTCATGCCTTCCCAGGCCGCCCGGTGGGTGGGCTGCCCGCAGATGAATCGTGGCTGCATCTCAGCTGCCACAAAATGTTCTCCTCCTCCAAATATGGATCAGCCGGCTCTAAATGGAACTCTGAATTAATCACTAATGGACTCAAGAGTCAAAGCCATTTGAAAAACTCACACATTCAGCCTGCCAGAAATCAAGGAGCCCGGGCGGTGGCTCCCTCCCAGACACAGGGAGGGGCTGTCTGCAGGCTCCGAGGCCCCGAGACAGGGGAGACCAGCCCCGTAGCTCACACTCTGCCACAAACCCTCTTGTGCCTCAGTTTCCCCTCTTTTGAATGAGAGACTCGGTGACTCCCACTGCTCCCTCCGGTTCAGGCCTCCCATGGCTATTTCTATACCCTTCTCTGCACCCTTGCCTCTGAGGCTCTACTTAGTGATATTCAACCGGGTCCCACGTTAGAAACACGGGTCCCCGCCCCGAAAGACTCTCACTCAAGGTCAGGATGGGGGCAGGACCTCTACGTTCTATGAGCTTCCCCCGTCCTCTCTTGCAGGCAGGACTGAGAGCACAGCTCCGGTGCCAGCCTCCATATCTCCTCCTTTCTTCCGGGCTCTGCTCCCGGGGCCATGGGGTCAGTGGTCCTTTGCGCTACAGGACAGACTGCGGACATTTCATAAATAGCCCTATCTTTAGCCTGAAAAGGTAGCTTTCATGATCTGCCCCTTTCAAGCTGTGTGGCTTGGGCGAACCGCTTCATTTCTCCGAGCGTTTCCTCATTTGCAGAAAAAGAGAGATAATAAAAGCAGGAAAATAACAACTAGCCCCTAGTCAGCACTGCCCCCTGTGCCCGTGCTGCTCTGACCTTTGACATGCGTTTGATCATTTAATCGTCCTAATAACAACCATGGGAGCTTAGCTTCCAGTTCTTTCATGTCACGCTTTTTATAAGTGTGGGAACAGGCTCAGCAAAGAAAGGCACCCACGGTCACAGAGCTAGAAGGGGCAGAGCCGAGCCTCCAACCCAGCCCTTCGCTTCCCGGAAGCCAGCTCGTAACCGCGCTGCCTGCTGACCTTGACCAGCGATGGGTGCTCCCAGAGGGCCAGGCGCTAATGGCGAGGACAGGGCCTGGAGGCTGGGAAGTGTTGGGACCCTTGGGGTGCCAAGAGGAAAGAGGGGCCCTCGTGGCCGGGTCAGCCTATGCGGGGGCTCGGGACAAGGCTTCAGGCTCACCAAGCAGACCCACGCGCAGCCCACGGTCGCCACAGGAGCGGTCCCTGAGCGACACCGGGCAGTCCAAATGGCTCAGGCTGAGTCGGGCCGACCTGGGCTCCCACCCCGGAGGTCTAAAGGAAGCCACAGGTGCCCTCCAGGGGTCAGGTCTGCGGCCACGGCTGAAGATGAGGACCTGGCAGGGCCTGTGCGCTGAGCCCAAGGAGACATCTGGAAGTCAGGGCCTTCTCGGGGAGCAATTCGATCACAAGTCAGAGAGGGCTGACTTGGAGCCGCTGTGACAGGGAGAAGCTGTGACAGAAAATCCCCACCAGCTAGACATTGAGGGTGGACAGACCCCTTCTCGGAAAGCCTGGCCAAGGCAGCCCCGGACTGGGAGGGGGCTGGCCCTGAGACCAGAGTGTGTCACATGTGGTCTGCCCCTCCCGCTGTGTGTCATCTGCAGATTTGTGACCAGGCCTTTGTGTCCTCTGCACGGTACGGATCAGAAGGTGGGAAAGTGGGGAAGTATTAGAAGAGGGCAGAGCCACCCTCGACCAGAGGTTACTCGTGTCTGTCAGTCTCTTGGATGCTTTTTCCAGCTAGACCGATCTCTCCAACTACACCGTCATCCAGGCTGTACGTCCTTGTCACATTCATAGGAACATCCCCACACATCTTCGGAGGCCCCACAGGACAACTGTCCAAAAGTGACTGGGGTTTAGTCTCGCCGCCCTGGGCCACTTTCTCCCCCGAGCACCGCATGCCCTCAACCCCCCTTGGGCCCTGGAATCCCCGGCGCTGGGCTCTGGGGTCTGTGTCTGCCTGCCGGTCTCGTCTCCAGGGCTCCGCAGTGCCGGGCAGGGACCACACTCAGGGACCAGCACGAGACCCGACCAGGACAAGAGCTCAGCTCAAGGGGAGGGAAAGGGGGCCCCTTGACTCACCACAGGATCTCATTTCTGGTCAGGAAGGTCAGGGCCTACAACAAACCACAGAGAGGTGACCTGCACTCTCCATTAGTTCCGGCGCCGGCCCCCCTGGGGAGGGGGGAGTTTCAGGGGCCTGGGGGGGGGGGGGGGAAGCCCATGCTTTCATCCTAGCACCGGCAAAACGGAAGTACCCCAGCCCTCGGGCCCCCAGCGGTGGCAGAGGAGCACATCCCAGGCTCTGACAGCCTCGGGAAGGAGCATGCCCTCACAGACCTGGAGAGAGGACTGAAGTCACGACTACAACCCTGGGCCCTGGAGCGGGAGACAAATGCAGGAGGAGGTCTCGGGGGACCGGTCAGCCTCGCATGGATACGGGTTTCGCAAAGGCAATGGCTCCTGCTACGCTGCCTGGGAAACTCTCCAGCCGCAGGCAAGAGATTCCCCACTCATCCCACCAGCCTCCGGGAGCTCCCCCCCACCTCTGCCCAGAACATTCTGCCTCATCCACCCACCTGGTATTCTTCCAAGTCCTCCCATTGCATCTGGTGCCTCAAACATTGCCCCATGCCAGCCCCGCCCTTCTCTCTGCCCAGGGGCTCAGCAAGTGAGGTGCCCAGTGACCCAGTTGCCATGGTGGCCCACATTCCACCTTCTGCCCATTCTACTTGAGCCTCCGAGTGGGCAAAGGAGCAGATTCTCTGGGTTCCCAAGGCTAATAGACACCATCCCCCTTACACCCAAAGAGCAACCAGAAAGGCAACCCAATAGCGGGATTGCGAGTCATATTGTTGGCTGAAGAGTCACACTGGCTGGGTTCAAATCCCAGATCGGCCGCATGCTGACATGTGACCTTGGGCAAGTTACTCAACCTCCCTGGGTCTTAATTTCCTCATCTGTGAAAGGAAGGTGATAATTGTGAGATTGCCGTGAGGATTATTTGAGTAATACAAGTAACAGCGTTGACACATGATAGGTGCCCAGTAATGTCAGTTAGCTCTTGGGACCACATCCCAAATACTGGGCCAGGTGTGGGGACACAGTGATGAATTAGCCTAGACTCCAACCTCAAGAGGTGACCAAAAGAGCACAGAAAAGGGCATTCCACCCCATCGGCCAGGGTCCCTGCAGGAACAGAGGGCACACTCAAATCAGGATAACTTGAAGAAGGTCTAATAACCACAATGGCAAGGTCAAGGCGCGGGGAGACCGCCCAGGAGAGCAGAATCCGGGCCAGTAGCCCTGGAATTGCTACCAGTCCCGGCCCAATGCACATGGACTCAATCTGCCAGCATCACTCTCTCTTCTTCCTCTGCGCTCCTGGGAGGACGAGGAGCAGGGCAGAGAGTGAATCTGGAAAGACAGAGAAGACCAGCACGAGCCCTCAATCCTACAGGCCAGGAGGGTCCTCCCCAAGCCATGTGCCCGGACCTTGCTTCCGGGATGGTCTGCACGTCGGCCCTCAAGCTCTCCCAGGTAAACATCCCAGGCGCTTTCTGAAAGAGTGAATTTATATCTCTGGAAATGCAACTGCTCATTTTTCTTCATCTGTCCTCTGCAGACACAGAGCCTGCTGGAAGAATGCCGGGAACCCTCTGTCCTTGATTTACTTGGGGACACAGGTGGCGTAACGACAGTGGCCCAAGCACTTGGCTTGACCCTGGGGGAGATGAGTGAATGGTTTCAGCCCTCAAGAAACGGACACTCACCCCCC
>CM052885.1:17754571-17820913 GCA_028534135.1 Potos flavus
TCTCTGGAAATGCAACTGCTCATTTTTCTTCATCTGTCCTCTGCAGACACAGAGCCTGCTGGAAGAATGCCGGGAACCCTCTGTCCTTGATTTACTTGGGGACACAGGTGGCGTAACGACAGTGGCCCAAGCACTTGGCTTGACCCTGGGGGAGATGAGTGAATGGTTTCAGCCCTCAAGAAACGGACACTCACCCCCCACACACACACACACTCACCCCAAGAGAGATCGAGCAGATGTCAGCAGAGAGGACAGAATAGGACAGAATTATGGGTATTTATCAGTGGAAACACTGCTGGGCAAGAAGTCTTCGTGGAGGTGTAGCATTTACATGGTTGTTAAAACGTCATGGTCAAGAACATAGGCAGACCGCATCAACCTGGGCAAGTCATGAAACTGTTCTAAGCCTCAGTTCCCTCACCTGTAAAATGGGAACAGTAAACTCCCACTTTATAGAATTATCTCAAGGATACAATTAAATGATAGATATAGAAAACTCTTACTTAGCAAGACACCTATCACATAATGAGTGCTCAGTAAAGGGTGAATAATTTTTTTTAAAGATTTTATTTATTTATTTGACAGAGAGAGATCACAAGTAGGCAGAAAGGCAGACAGAGAGAGAGGAGGAAGCAGGCTCCCTGCTAAGCAGAGAGCCCAACGTGGGGCTCGATGCCAGGACCGTGAGATCAGGACCCAAGCCGAAGGCAGAGGCTTTAACCCACTGAGCCACCCAGGTGCCCCAAGGGTGAATAATATTATTTTTAAAAAGTTGGGCCTGGGGGCACCTGAGTGGCTCAGTCCTTAAGCGTCTGCCTTCAGCTCAGGTCATGATCCCAGGGTCCTGGGATCGAGTCCTGCATCATGCTCCTTGCTCAGTGGGAAGCCTGCTTCTCTCTCTCCCACTCCCCCTGCTTGTGTTCCCCCTTTCTCTGTGTCTCTTTCTGTCAAATAAATAAACAAAATCTTAAAAAAAAAAAAAAAAGTTGGGCCTGGTGAAAAAGTAGGATTTTTTTTATAGCGGGCCATGTCAGTAACTAAATCCCATCCTCTGGTGAGCCCTCTGAGCTCCTACTGTCATTGAATCGAGCAGCTTCTCTCTGCCGGGCGTGAGAGTGACGTGGGCAGGGGGCGGTCCCTTTACCCTGGGGAAGGCGGACACGGGTGCAGTCCGGGGATGCTGTGGGGCCACTCAGCCGGCCAGCGGACAAGCGGGGATCCGCAGCGTGGGGCGCGGGAGGTCGGAGAGCCGTAGGATCACCCCTGAAAGGCAGCTTCCTTCCCAAGCCTGGCTCAGCGCCCTCCCCCCGACCACCCGCGTGAGAGCCAGGTGCAAGTGCAAGCGTGGCACAGGCTGGTGTGTCCTTTAACTCCTGGTTGACACTCACTAAAAGGAGAAAAACAAGCTAGAGAACAGCCCTGAAGCTCGGAGCTTTTGGCTACTTACTCGACAACTGTTTATGGAGGTCGGGCGCGGAAATGGTGAATAAGACAGGCCGTGCCCGCGCGGCGCCGCCGGACACGCACGGGGAAAACACCACCCTCTCGATAGCATGAGAGCTGGGAAGACATAAAACGGGGACGCGGGGCGGGGGGTGTTGGAGAGGCCCCCTGGGGACGCCCCCTCTGAGCAGAGGCCTGAGTGACAGGGAGAGCTGAGCCAGGCCAGAGCAGTTTTCCAGGCTTAGGGGGCCTGGCCTCTGGCTAGAATTAAAAGACACTTCAGTTTTTCTTCTATTTGTTTACGTGGTACCTTCCAGTTTGAAAATGATGCAGGTTTGCCTTTTATAACTGTGATAGAAAGTTTCCTTTATAAATATATTTAATTCAAAAAAATATGAGCCCATTTAAAGAAAAATATTAAATATATAATCATACAGGTGGTAAAAGAACATGCCAGAAATCACAAAGGTCTTTCTCTCTGTTTCTGTCT
Organism: Potos flavus; assembly: GCA_028534135.1. Classification (NCBI taxonomy): domain Eukaryota; kingdom Metazoa; phylum Chordata; class Mammalia; order Carnivora; family Procyonidae; genus Potos; species Potos flavus. Next base: position 17,756,505 of record CM052885.1, read on the forward strand.
GTCTTTCTCTCTGTCGCTCTCTCACACACACACGTAGCCAACATTTGCAAACTCTGCTACCCTCTAATCTCCTTTACTTTTCATCCCCCAGATCCTCCCTGAAATGCTGCGCACCCTCACCCCCCACCTCCCCCTCACCCCTGCACAGGCTCTGCCATTTCTTCCTAGAGAGAATTTGCACTGGTTCCTACAAATAACAACAGAAACAGTAATATTACCTTACATTTGCATATCCCTCCATAATTCCCAAATGCTTCTCTATGTAGCATCTCATTTGCCCAAAAAATAAAAGCCTATGCTCTTAAAAAAATAAAAAAATAAAAAAATAAAAATAAATAAGGAAGAAAATGCCCCCAAACTGATCCCGCCTTCAGTACACTAACCAACCAGCATTGCCACCCACCTCCAGCCCGTGGAATCTCAGACTCTCTCCAACAGGGGATTTGAAAGGGGTGTGATTGAACAGAGGGCAGGCCCAGGTCGGCCCAGGCAGTTCAGTGCCCTTCATCTCCAAGGTCTGCCCCTGCAAACCCTCTGAATCCTCGAAGGGGAATGAAACGCATTCTTTGCAAAATTTCTGTCACCTTGCAATGAACATGGCAGACTATTAAAATGGCAACCCTTGGTCTGACCTTGATTTAGATGTCTCTTAAACTGCAAAAGGGCTGGAAAGGAACCCGTATCCAGAACGTATAAAGAACTCTTATGACTCAACAACAAACAGACAAGTACCCAACTAAAAAATGGGCAAAGGATCCAAATAGCTATTTCTCCAAAGAAGGTATACGAATGGCCAATGAATGCGTGAAAAGATGCTCACCATCCTTATCCATCAGGGAGATGCAGATCGGAACCACCAGGAGACACCATGGCCCGCCCGCTAAGATGGCGGAAACCGGAAGACATGAAGTGTCGGGGAGGAAGTGGACAAACCGGACCCCTCACACACTGCTGGTGGGAACAGTAAACGGTGATGGCGCAGCCACTGTGGGAAAGAGTTTGACACACCCCCAAACTGTTAGGCAGAGTTACCATGTGATTCCACTCCGGGCTGTGTACCCAAAAGAAATAAAAACACTTGTCTGCATAAAAACTTGTGCAGGAACGTCGCTTTCAGCCCAAATGTTCGTCAACTGACGAATGTACAGATAAAATGCGGCATATCCGTACAGCGGAGCATTAACTGACAATAAAAATAAATGAAGTATTGATAGTACAACACGGAAGCTTAACAACATTCTCCTAAATGAGGGAAGCCAGTCACCAGAGGCACACATTGCATGATTCCATTTACATGAAACGCCCAGAATAGACGAATCCATAGATGCGGAAAATAGATTAGTGGTTTCCAGGAGCCCGCGGAGGGGAGACTGGAGGCGGGAGGCAGTTTACTGCTAATGAGTTTGGGATTTCTTTTCGGGGTGATAGAAACATTCTAGAATTGGGTAGTGGTGATGTTCATACAACTCTGACTATAGTAAGAAATATTGACTTGTTCCCTTTTAAGACTGAACTATGGGACATGTCAATTATATCTTAATAAAGCAGTTATTAAAAACAATTTCTAAGGAGTGTTTATGTCCTAACCTAGTGACCGGCGCTTAGCAGGCCCACCGTAAATATTATTCGAGGAGCACGTAAATGAGATTAGTAACTGAGATTATATTTTGAAATAGTTTCAGATCTATTTCCTCTGCCTATGAGTCTTCTACCCCGGTGCCCCCCCCCCCCCCACTGTGGTTTCTCAGTGTTGGCGCAAGGATAGATTTTGCTGGAGCAAGTAAGTCACTGCTCGGCTTTGAACATCAACTAGATTTTTGTTTGAGTTCCCGGCAACCAAGCAGACTGGAAAGCCATCGTTTGTCTGGAGAAAGGACTTTCTAAATTCCTTCGTTGTGGCAAGAGGCAGGTCTGGGAGGGTAGATCCTGAACTCTATAGAGGTATCCTCAGCAGGCAGAGGAAAAGATAGAAGGTTTGCCCTTGCGGTCTTAAGGACAAAGAGGATGAAGAAGATAGCAAGGAAGTTAGACCATAATGAGCTCACTACCCCAGGGTGAGCGTGCAGGGGTACTTAGAAATGTACTGGGAGCTGAGAGTCTCAGGCGCTGGAGTCATGCTTCCCTGAGCTCATTGATCGTGGCAGGTGGGGGGGGCGGGGAGGGAACCTGACATGTCTAGAAGTCTGCCTGATGCTCAGCTCATGTAGAGGGCAGGACAAAGGTGGCCGGGGAGGCATGACCAAGGCAGGACTCCTGGCCCCCTGGCCACGCAGGGGACCCATAAACTCTCATGTGCCCCAGGGAAAGGACTGGAGAGGTGGAGAGCTCCGGCAAAGGCCTGGCCAGGATGAAGAGCCCATTAAGGGACTTTTCCAGGGACAAGTGGGACGTCACAACTCCCATAGTGCACGTCAGCACTTTACCCAGAAGGCCAGGTCATGCTTTGTGGGACTCCAGCAAAAATGCACAGAACACTCATGGATCCAAGGACGTCTCTGTATGGCCAGGGAGACCCCTCATGCACCCAGATACTGACGGGGGGTGGGGCGGAGAAGTGGGTACAAAACCTGAAATTTTGAATATTTGCATAGAGGGGACCGGCTCATCCAAAGAGGCTATTTAAACCAGTTCTTTAATTTTCTATTTACATTGCCCTGGGGGCAGTAGGATTGTGAGGGGGGCGTGGCTAGAAACAGGGAGGGAATCTTCGCATAGCTAGAAGATTTAAATGGGAAAGACATCACTCAACAATATTATTAATGGCAAGTTTAGGGGATGGAAGCTTGAGAGGATCTGAGCAGTTCTAGAGAATAAACTCTCTTTCCTTTGCACACACCCAAGGAAAGACTCCACGGCTAGGCCAGGAGAGCATCAAAGTAGGAGAAGCTGGAGGGACCAGGGAAGCCAAGTCTCAAATGTGAACCTTCTGTGTCCTTAGGACGCACCCCCTCCTGGGCCAATGAGTGTCACACAAGCTAGGAAGAGCTCACCTGAGCCTCCGTCCAGAGTTTTTCTTGGGCTTTCATGATGTAAACATTATTGGTGGAATCATTGGTCATGTGATTCAACTTAATCTCCAGCCCCTCTACCCTTCCCAGAGGTCAGGCTGACATCACCTGTCTCAAAACCCCAACCCTCTAATCACATGGTTGGCTCTTCCGGCCTGGCCTTCCCCCGTCCTGAGTCATCTGATTAGCATGAACTCAGTCATGGTCTGAGCGGCCCACCATGAATGACGAAGACACTCCTATCACTTGGGGAGTTCTCCAAATTTAGAGGTTATCTCCCATGAGCCGGGGACATAAGTCGCCCAAATTCTTTGTTGTATACGGCACTAGGAAACCTGGGGTTGGGGATGGGGTATGGTTAGAGAAATGAAAATCCTTTCCTCTCCCCAAGGAGGGTAAAATTTATTTGAGGGTTAAAAAGGTTCATCCAGAGGAAGAATGTGGACAGATAATATCTTGAAGCTTAAATCTTTGTGCTCTTTTCCACCTTCTCATAAAAGACTTTTTTTTTTTTTTCCTTTAGTCTCCCATTCACATTGCCTGGAGACAAAGCAGAATTGTCGTAGCAGAGGAAAAAGGCTAGAAGCAGCCACTGTTCCTTTTTTAATTAACAAATCAGACTTTTGGCGAATCCAAAGGGAAGGCTGAGGGAAGCCAGGTCCAGAGTTTACAACAGAAGGATGGAGAGGAGGCATCGCGGCACTGGGGAGGTAGAGCGAGGGTCCCCTGACTAGGAGCACGGCCACTGGCAGGCCTGGGGAGCCCCAAGCCTGCAGGCGGACCCTCTGTTAGCCTTTGGGGGAGCACCACTCATGACCAGGGGAGAAGCGGCACGAGGGCGCCAATTCTTCACCGCGGGGTAGGGCGCTGCATTGTAGACCCAGCCTGGCGGGCACTCATTTTCCAAAGATTGGCTGAGCCCCGTCTGAATTGCCCAGGTGTACGGACACCTCCCCCTCCAAGTCCCCACTTTCAATGGCTCTGGACACCAAGAACTCCATAGAAAAGAGGGCAGGGCCTCGACACTCAGAGGGCAGAGGACTGGTGGGGGAGGGGAGGAGACCCCAGCACCACGCCGATGGACGAGGATGGATGGTGGCACTCCTGTCCCTTTGCGACTTGTATCACATGTCCTGGTGCCCCAGGTCCCACCTTGATTTCAGGGGCTGTTGCCGAGACAGGTGTCCCTGAGCTTGGCCTATCTCCAATTGTTGCCTCAAGGATTCTTGCCCTTTCCGCCCCAGAACTTCTCTACCAAGAAGCCTCCTCAGTCTGGAGGGGCACAGCCCCGGAGTTCAGGGGACATTCCTGAGAGCGAAAGCCCCCCAGCACGGGTAGAGCTGGTGGAGAAAGCCTGCCAGGCATGTGCTTCTGGATGATAGCTCTGGGAGGGGTTCTGCGGCTTCTCAACAAGTCCCAGGGATGTCACGTCCCATCTGACCTTCGAGACACACCGGCTAGCTGGGCTTTTCCCCTGCCTGGTCCCGCACTCCTTTGTCCTGGGGCCGGCTCTCGCCTTAACCACCTACACAGACCTCCTGGTTTCTGTCCCGCTTCCAGCTTTCTTGTGACCCCTCGCTGGGGCGCCCCTGGTATTGTCTGGAGCCTGGGGCAGGGAAGAGGGGGGCGCTGCCTGGCTACGGTGATCCTTTGCCTTCTGATTGGAGTCCTTCTGAATTTTTAGTACTAAATTTCCAGAGGCAAGCCTTAGAAATCATCTCTTTGGATTCCTTCATTTTATAGACAAGCAGGCTCAGGGCTGGAGAGGAAAGCTGTCTGTGATCCTGTGGGGAGAGCGTGGGTCTGGAAACCCGCTCCTTCCCCCCCGCCCCATCTCCTCCCCAACAACAGGCCTCTAAGAGCTGCTTGCTCGAGGTCACTGAATTGATTCAATGAGATGCTGTCTGCGAAAATGCCTTGCAAACTGTGAAGCATTATATGAACGCTCTCTGTCATAATTCGTGCCAGGCCTGGGACTGGAACCCAGATCTGCTGGCTCCCCAGCCAGGGTGCTAAGTCTGACAATAAGAAGACTGCATCACACTGTTTAGAATTCCTCGTTTTGATGATCACACTCTCAGACACTCGCTAGCTAGAAACCCCATATCCCAAACGCCCTCACTCCACTATACACCCCCCCCCCCACGTTGCTTTCTGCTGGGGAGGTAGGGGTCGGGAGTGGCCGGCTGTCCTCGTTGGTCTTTTACCTACTTATTCAAAACATTATTGATGAATCTGCTAAGATGTTCCAGGCTCCTGGCTGGCGCTGGGGATGGAGTGGCGACCAAGACAAAGAGGCCCCCTGGCCTCAAGGAGTCAGGAGCCCAGTAGGGGAGAAACCTCAACAGTCACCCGATTTCACAGGTTATTCCAATGTGCTGAGTTCTATGATTCAGTGACAGTGAGCTCATAGGGGCACCTAATCAACTTGGGGGGCCAGGGAAACTCCTACGAGGAGGGGACCTTGAGCTGAGACCTGAAGGATGAACAGGAGAGAAGCAGACAGGAAAAGGAGAAACTATTTCCTGGCAGGAGAAGAGCCTGCGTGAACCCCCCACCCCCACCCCAGGGCAAGGGGAAGTCGAGGCGCTCCAGAACCTAGAAGGCCCTCGGGATGGCAAGGGTTTTGAGCTGAGCCTGGGAGGGGGTTTGGGGTAGAACAGCAGGGTGGTGGCTTTTTGAGGATTTATCTTCAAAGCTTTCTTAAAAGCAGCGGGACGTCATTGAACGCTGTTCTGCAGGGAAATGACATAATCAGATTTTTGTTTTCAAGAGATCACTCCGCTATCTGGTGGCTGGTGAACAGGCTGGAAAGAGACCAGCATGGCTTTGGGGAGGAATGTGAGGAGACTACTGAGTACCCGAGGGGAGGGGAACGGTCCTGGGACGGGGCTGTGGTGGCAAGGAGAGGACTAGATGATGTCATGTGACATTTTAAGGCGGAGTCAGCAATGTCAGGGACTGGAGTTGGGAGGGATCCAGTGACAATTTGACGATGTGACCTTCTGGTCTCAGACATAAGCAGGTAGATGGAGGGAGCCTGGGACAGGGACAGATTTAGGGGGAAGAACCAAGTTGTTAACGTGTGGAGTTTCTGAGCAACAGCCCAGTGGTGATGACAAATGGCAGATACGTGGGACTGCGAGCTCAGAACAGAGCTCTGGGCTGGAGGCAGCATCTGAAAATGTCCAGGCGTAGGTGGTATTTAAAGCCATGTTCTGAGATCAGCCAGGGATCACAGTGGTGGTGGAGACAAGGTCCCTGCCCTCGGGGAGGTTACATTTCTAAGGGGGTAGATAAAAGAATCCATTCCTGTAATGTCAGAATAGCCCATCAAAAGCCAGTCCTCCCACTAGGAATGATCTGAACAAAATCCAAAAGCCACTTGTTTGCAGGTAGCCAGGGCTTGAGAGATCAGGACCCCAGAGAGAAGGGAAGCTAAAGGACGTGACACTCGGTGCCACCCTTCTCCTCCCAGCATCACTGGTTTGTCAGTGGCATGGACCCAAGAGGCTCAGAACCAAGCAAAAAGTGGTAGGTAAGAACCCGAGAACTCTAGCTAGAGGTTTTGGCAATCTCATGGGGCGGGTAGACAAATTTGGGGTCTGAAATGCCCAGGCAAGCAAGACCTGAGGGCCAAGGCATCAGAGTGAAGAGAAGCAGCTTAGATTAGTTCAAAATGCCAGGCCCTTCCCCCCCTCCCAAGGCATTTGCAGATTCATAAGCAGCAGAGGCCCAGGTAGTGAAGGGCTGGTGAGCCCGAAAGCACCCACCCGCTGATACACCCGGAAGCTGAGCAGAGTTCTTGGCAGTCAGATGGAGCAGGGAAAACAAACTGGAAATCAGGGCCCCACTGAAGGGAAGGGAACCCTGGAGGATGAGGCCCCAGGAGAAAAGGCAAGTGGGGAACAGGGTAGCCTTCACAATTCCGACAGGCAGCCTCAAATCCGCTCAACCCGGACTGGACTAGGATGGCCTTCCGATGCTCGCACTGCCTTCCGGAAAGCCAAAATAAATCCTGCGATGAAAAATAGCATCAGGCAGAGCCAAAAAGTATCTCCATACTAGAAACAGACCCATAGGTGATCCAAGAATCGGAGTGATCTGATAACAGACTTTCCAACAGCTGGGATTAATATGGTCAAGAAAGTAAGTGACAAGATAGAGGATTTCTTCAGAGAACTGGAATCTCTGTGCAAAAGCATCACATGGGAATTATAGTGGAATGGATACAATTTGGAAATTGACATCCTTGAAGAAAGGCTGACTTTTTCCATCAGCCAGGAGGAAGGGCATCGCAGGGCCGGTGAGCGCCCTGATTGGGGGGAGTGGGGGAGAGCCTGCAAGGAGGATGGAGAACAGAGTGGGGCTGGCAAGTCCGGTGTGCTGGGGAGGAAATTCAGGGAAGGCCAGTTACAACCACGTTATGCTGGAATTTGAATGCTGGATGAAGAAATTTGATTTCTGTTCTGCAGAATGAATAGTAGTGGTTATGTTTGCGTCTTGGTTTGGGTTCCCTGTGCTGCAGGGTCAATTTAGAAAGAGTAAAAAATGACATCGTTTACTTTTTACAAAAATTAGTCTTCTTTTCAAATGTCAGGAGACTACAGTATCTGCACCCATACTTAGAGCATTTTTAATTTCTCCTCCATTCTGAAAGAGTCTTATCTTTGGGGCTATTTTTATAAAACTACATAATAAGCCTATATTACCGTTTCTGACTGTACCATTGAACTTTTAAACAAATTTTGGTATTGAGCAAGACTTTTTTTCAGCTGGTTTATTTTGTCCTTCCTTCGCTGACCTTGTAAACTACTTAATTGCGAAATGTGGTTTGTCTCAGAGTGGCTCTTAACATTGTATTCTTTAAAATAGAGATTTTTCCATTGCATGGGAGACCAACAGCAGCATCTTTAACACAGGCGCACACAAAGCAGGGCTCCTCATTCCACTTACTTAGAGACATATGGTTTTTATCAGCACTTCTCTCTTCTTGGCAGAAACCATGCTAAGGATTTAAATTTTATTTAGCAAATAGCCCACCCCTCTCACACCAAGCCCCTATTTGCTGTTCTCGCTCCTCTTCTGTCCCCGCCGTCTCTCCCTCCTTCCCCATTCCCAAAGAGTGCCCCCAATCTCCTGCCAGGCAAACCCAGTTGATGGAGTCACCCTGCCTTCCAGACCCGGCCAGTAGAGCCCTGCCTCAAGAAAGCAGCCCAAAGGCCTCTGGGAGTTGAAGCGGACCAAGCTGAGCGTGAACCATGTCTCGGAAAAGATGGTCCCTGACATTAGACCGGCTGGCCAGCTGGGAGCCATTCTTTGCTGCCACAGACAATGAGCAGCTAATGAAGATAGTTCAGGGATTGGAGACCACTGAGATTTGGAGTGTCCTGCCCCCATGCTGATCCGGGAGGGGAACCAAGTGCCATCTCCCTGCCACAGGCTTAACCCCTCCCCACTTCTGTTCCCACCAGTTCTTATCCTTCCTGGTGCCACTGAGGGAGGCAAGAAGGTCCTACCTCAGTCACCGTCTCAGCTGGCCACAAAGTTTGGTGATCCCTTAAGCCCCCTGACCATCCTTCCTCTGGAGGCTGGCTGAGCCCCCTGATGTCTAAGTGGCCAGAAAGGAGTAGCTGAGTGCTAGTGAGCCGGGCCCTAAACAAAGTGTGAGAGACCTAGGCATCGGCATCCTCCGCACCACATTAACTGCGACACAGACCGTTTCTGCCTCAAGCCTGCACTGAACCCACGCATGCACGCCTCTCCACCTCCACTGCCTCACCCCGGTCTCCTCTCTCACCGGGACCACTGCACTAGCCTCCCAGGGCATCCCCTGGATTCTACTCGGGGCTCCCCTCAGCCCATTCTCTGCACACAGGCAGAGAGGCCCCCATCAGAAACCTCCTTAAAGGCTCTCTGTTGCACCTAGAGTAAAATACCAACTCCTCAGCACGGCCCGAGAGACCCTGCCCAGCTCTCCAGCCTCACCCTGAGTGACTTCCCCACCCCCCACGACCCCCCAACTGCCCTGGCTTCCCTTCAGTCTCTCAGAACTCCAGCATCGTCAACCTCCAAGATCAGGAGCCAGCGCAACCTCCACCTCCGCCCGCAGCTCAGGGCCGCACAGCTGCTGCCCACACAGGTGCGTCTGGTGGAGGGCACAGTCATGAGCTCCAGCCTGGAGGTAAGACGGTCCTCTCCTAGGGCTGAGCTCTAGGCCTCTGGACCTCATCTAGTCCAACCTCTCCTTTCCCAGCTGAGGAGACAGAGGCCCAAGCAGGGGCAGGGGTGTCTGGCCGCTGAAATGCATTTATGGAAGAACCCGCCCGGAAGCCTTATGTCTTCACTCTCAGGTCAGTGCTCCTTTGCCCGCCCCAGGCCACCGGGTCACAGACCACGGGTGACAGCATAAGAGCAGCGAGGAGCGGAGGCTATAGTTTGTGCTACATTCGGGAGACCAAATTCCAGTCTGATGGCTTCCCTCTGGGACCCGGGAGCAAGGGAGCTCTGATTTAGACAGATGAACATTTCTTGATGCTTCCCATAGGCTGGATGCTCCAGCAAATGCTGGGGACTTGCCAGGGCTTACCATTCTTTGACCACATAGGGTTCTAGGGGCCCCGGGTTGGAATCACACCAGGAGACCCTCAGCCTCATAGAGACAGAGTGGCCCCAGGCAAGCCTCAGGGCTCCTGAGGTCTGGCTGGTGGAGGGAGAGGAGGGCCTTCCTATGGTTCAGGGCACCCCGGGGGCAGCAAGAACTGGGAAATAAGAGTATGGGCTGTTTCCAGAAGGCTCCTAGATGGGGGAGGTAGGGTGGGGCTAGGGAGGTGCTGACAAGGGAGGGGTGGTGCCGGGTGGCAGGGGGGAATGGGGAGAATATATAGGACTAGGCAGGTGGGACCCACAGAAACATCTCTGAGTTGTAGTCAGGCTCAAGCTGCAAGAAAAACAATGCTGCAATTTAAACAACCAACAAAACCGTTCTAGCCACTTCTGCCTTCCAAGGGGGTAGTGTACTTTCATATCAAGGGATGATGGATCTTCACATGCTTGTGGAGACTGGTAGGGGAAGGAGTTAAGATGAATAATTTGATTGTGTTAAAAGAAAAAGTAATTTCAAAGCTGGTCCTTAATGTTTTCTGGGCAGGCAGAGACTGACCCAGAGGCAGTCTGGGGCAGTGGGTGGAGAAGAGCTGCTCCGGAGGAGCCTTATTGTGAAAGGAGGGAGGGAAGGAAGAAGGGAGGGTGGAGAGGGAGCCCTGGAAAAAGGTGGAGGCTGGGCCTCAAGGAGATGAGATGGGTGGGGGGATGGTAGGATGTGGCCAAGAGAATATCTGATATTTAACTTTAAGGTTTTTTCTGTGCTAAGACACAGTGCTGCTCTACCGGTTACATGTAGGGGACATGTGTTACATGTGCCCTCATGCTAGGGCTACTGTTGGGAAATCAAGGAAATCAAGGAAAAGGATCTGTATTTTGCATTTGTCTTGACACAAGTCAGAGAGAAGAAAACAGCCTTGGAAAGGAGGGGGGCAGTGGGGAAGAGGAGGGAAAGAAAGGAAGGGAAGAGAGTGGGATGGAAGGAGGGAAGGAAAGAAGGAAGAAAAAGAAGGGAATTCAGTAGAAACAGTAAAAGGAGATTGGGAACAAATCCCCAGAAATATTGCAAAAAACCCTGGGTTTCCTTCTATGGTGTGTTGAGAGTTTGATCCATTTTCTCTTGGACATTTTCTCTTGGCCATATGGAGTCTCAAGGTGACTCCATATAGCCAAGGACTTGGGAACACCCAAAATGGTAGACATTGGGATTTTAATCTCGTGTGTAACTTACTAAGTGATCAGGAAAAAGAAAGCAGGACACAGTGACGTTCAGAGCAGTTTACAAGGGGCACTTAAAGGAATTCAGCACCTGGGAGTCTAAGCCCAGGACTGTTCTGTTGGAGACAGGTCCTCAGCTCACCTTGACCAGGGAGATTATAGACCCTTGTAGGATCAGGAAGGAAGTGGGCTCACTATTCCCTTCTACACCCACACAAACATCCTCAGATTATAAGGACAGGTCTGGCCTGAGTGTCTTTCTGCCCCCTTTCTTTTGATCTTCCTTAAAGCCACTTCTAAATTATGAATTGGCTCATTAACAGCCAGTTAAGATGACTGAATGGTTTCATTTATATTTCAGGGCAGCCTGGGATCTTGTTGGCCATAAAAGAAGACACATTCTTTTCTACTTTCCCTCCCACTTAGAATCTGAAGTTGGTCGAGGTGCTGGCCTCTGAAAATTCCCCGTGATAGAGCCATGGTACTTCGTTCTTTATAGAAATGTAGATACCTCACGTCATATATTGCTGTGACCAAGATCCTCCTCAAAGCGCTCCCAGCACCTAATCCATAGGTATCAACCTTATATCTTGATTTCTTCAGAGAAGAATTCATCATGTTCTTCATTGGAATACAATTCTTACAGAGAAGGTCCCCCAGGGACTCTAGTATGGACATCTCCCTCTAGAGGATGATGACCATGGTGGGAGGGATCCAGGAACCATCTCAAATTATGAAACTAATTGGAAATATTGAGTCTAGGGAAGAGCAAATCAGGAGAACACACAACTGTTAGTAAGAACTCTCACTTCTAAGTGAGAGAAATACAACAAATTAAATTAAGCAGGAAAAAAGTTATTAGCTTCTGTCAAAGAAAGGATTGGCTGGGATCCAGTAGCTCAACAATGTCCTTGGTTTCCTCCATCTGTCTCTCTCTCCCCTAACTGCTAATTTCTACTTGGCATTGCCCATGGTTGGATCCTGTGGCTCAAACTACAGCCTGAGGGCTTGGTCTCACACCATCTCTCAGTTATTTTCTGTCCACGAGGCAGGAAACCTCTTGGCCACCAGGAGACCAGATTCATATTCTATCGGTTTAGAGACCCACCAGAAAGAGACGGTCTTTCTAATAGCTGTCAGAAAAGTCCTACGCATGATTCACTAACACAAACTTGAGTCACAGGCCCCTCTCTGAACCAGTACCTGTGGCCAGGAGGTCAGTTGCTCCTGTTGGGCCTGGCCTGGGTCACAGGCACATTCTCTGTTTTTGAGAAGATCGAAGTCAGCTCTACTCAAATCCCATGGCATAGGTGCACCACAGAAAAGAGGGTTTCTGTTACCACAGGAAGGTTTAAGAGGTGCTGTCCAGACAAAAGCAGAAGATGTCCACTGCAATGGTCTATGAAGTTATAAGACACTCTGAAGTTTTTTCCTTTCTATATAAGTTTATTCCCATCACCATCTTGCTTGATAGCCTTCAATGGCTCCCCAGGGCCTACAAGACAAAGTCCAGTTTCTCGGAATGACTTACGAAGCCCTCTGTGCTCCGGTCCTGGCTTCCTGCTCAGCTTCACTGCCTACCACTCTCTGCCTCGCTCTCTCCCCAAGTACTCCTGCACCTAGATCCAGGCAGGCCTTGGTTCCTCACCCAAAGCATTGGCCAGGATCTCTCCTAATTCTGTACACCACAGCCAAAGATAAGTTAACAACGCTGCCTGAAATCTTAGGCAGAAGGGGGAGGGAAGTATATACTAGAAAGTATCCTCTAACTGTTCTTAGAAGTGGCTCTGCTGAGAGCCCACAGCCCCTAGCTAACTTCAAAGTCCTTTATAAACCCACTTGCTACCTCACCTGCTAACTGCCTCCATGTGGCCAGTGATAAATCTCTCACCACCAGGCATATCCCAATTATTCCCCTTTCTTGGAGTCCAGATCTAAGTGATGCCACCACCCCAGCTCCTGAAGTAGTTCTTTTTTTTTTCCCCTCTCACTCAAATCTAAGATCTGCCTTCCAAATCTTCCTGCTCCAGAGTTTGCCTTTTCCATGCATTACTGACAATAGAGATATCAAAACAAAATACCTGTCAGGACATATCCCCAAAATTGGCAAGGTCAGGTTAAAATAGAAGACGTGGGACAACCAACTCCCAGGTCCAGACTGGGCTGTGCTAGGCCCAATGTGGGTCATTTGCACAGTTGTTTTCTCCAGTCTAAGCTGAAAAAGAGCACTTCTCTCCCACATTCTTCTCCATCACAGCCCCTTATCTTGTGCAAACAATTGATCCCCAAGTAACACTCATCACTTTGCAAGAACACACCAATTTCAGGGATAAGGTAGTCTGATTCCAAATTAGGAGATGGTGGTGCTCTAAATAAAACAATTCTCAGAGGCAGAATTTCACAAATTCATTCAATGTATATTATTAAAGGGTATTAACATTTCAAACTAGAAATTTCCTTTAAGGCCCCAGCAGTGTTCTTCCATACTCACCAAGAATGATAGGCAGGTCCTTGCTTTATCATAAATAGCATAGCTAAAAGGGCCAATTCAAGCAATAGAGGCTAAAACAAAAGCACATCTTCCATAAAGCAAATTTTAGTCTTTATCTTAAAAAGTACACATCTTATAATCCTAAAATGACATTTTCCCCAGTTAAACAATACCCAACTTACTATAAATTCATTGAAAAGTAATTTTATACTTCCAGGACAAGGACAATTAGGAAAGAAATTGGCTGAAGGCTAATTTCAAAGTTTTATCATGGGAAACCTTTTGACACATTCTATCAAAACCAAAAACTAATCTGACATGAAAATTTCCCAAACATCAAAATTTTATATAATTGTTTAAAATTTTATTTAAAACATAGCTTTTCCACAAGCTGGGGGAAAAAAAAAAGAAAGAGAAGAGAGAAAATTTCTAAGCACCTGAAATGAAACAGAAACTTATAATCATAGAGGATTGGAAGAGATAAAGCCCCCAAAAATAGGAGGTAGCAATAGTGAAATCATCCCATAAGAGACTTTAATAACTCAGAACACTTACAGGACTCTTGTGAAAAATAACCTCTGTCGAAGATGAGCTCATAGACAAAAATTACAAAATATATGAAGAAGTCCAATGCCAAGATGGGCATTCCACTGACCCAACAAATGGAATAATTCACATCAGAGAAATTAGAGACTAAAAAGTTATCTGAAAAGGGCATTAAGTTTAACTGAGCTTAAAAAGATAAAGGGCAGAGTAGAAATTGTGAAATAAGGACAAGAGGATTTGCAATCTATGACTATAATTTTGAGTTCGTCTATTTCTCTTTAAAGTTTTATGTGTTTTGTGTCATTATTTTGAAACTTCTTAACATGAACATGCATTTAGAATTGCTATGTCCTCTTGATGAATTGATTCCTTTATAATTATGAAATGACCTTCTTTATCCTTGGAAATATTCTTTGCTCTGAAATCTGCTTTGTATGATATGAATATAACTTTCTTTTTTTTTTTTTTAAGATTTATTTATTTATTTTAGAAAGAGAAAGAGCCTGCAGGGATGTAGGGGACAGAGGGAGAAGGAGAGAGAGAATCTCAAGCAGACTTCCCACTGAGGGCAGAGCCTGATGCTGGACTCGATCTCACCACTTCGAGATCATGACCTGAGCCAAAATTAAGAGTCGGCTGCTTAACTGACTGAGCCACCCAGGCACCCCAATATAGCTTTCTTTTGATTAGTATTAGCATGGTATATCTTTATTCAACCTTTCACTTTTAACCTACTTATGCCTATATTTAAAGTGGATTTCTTATAAGCAGTATATAGCTGGATCATGCCTTTAAAAAAAAAATCCAATCTCATAATCTATGCCTTTTAATTGTGATGTTTAGAAAGTTTATATTTAATGAGATTGTGGATATGGTTGAGTTTAAATCCACCATTTTGTTATTTGTGCTCTATGTGTCTCATCTGTTCTTCTCTATTTCCTCTTTTTTGAGTTACTTAATATGTTTTAAGATTCCATTTTATCTATTCATAGGATATCGTGTGAAACTTATTTTATCATAGGTAAATGATAAAATATCCTTTTTCACCTCAGTTGTAGTGCTCCGTAGTGTGGATGTACAATAACTTATTTATCTATGGATAGAAATTTAAATATTTTTTCAATTTTTAAATAATACCAAAAAATACTGCAATTATATCTGTATGCATACGTCTTTGTACCTCTATGTTTCTGTAGGATCAGGTCTCAGAAGTGAAACTTCTAGGTCAAAAGATATGTACTTTTTATGTTGATGAAACCTGTCAAATTGTCCTCAATAAAAGTTGTATCAATTTGTTCCATCAACAAACAGCAGTTCCCCACATCCTTGCGAACCTTAGATAGAATCAGTCTTCTTTTATTATTTTTTGCCATTCTACTGGGGGAGATGGTTGGTTATTATTGTTTTTAATTTGCATGTCTCTGGTTTTGAGTGTTATTACACATATTGACATGTACTTCTTCTGTGAGTTTTCGACTGTTATGGGATGAACCGTGTCCCCACTTCCAAAAAATTCATATGTTGAAGTCCCAACACCCAGCAGTTCAGATGTGACTATATTTGGAGACTGGACCTTTAAAGAATTAATTAAGGTAAAATAAGATCATGTGGTGGGCCCTAATCCAATGTGACTATGTCCTTATAAGAAGAGGAGACTAAGACACAGACCTATGCATGCACAGCAGAAAGACCATGTTAGGACACAGCGAGAAAGCAGCCATCTGCAAGCCAGGGACTTGCAGGTCTCAGAAGAGACCAAACCTTCTATGTCCTTGTTCTTGAACTAGCCTCTAGAACTGTAAGAAAATTAATTTCGTTGTTTAAACCACCCCATCTATAATATTTTGTTATGGCAGCCCTAGCAAACTAATACACCTATTCATACATATTGCCTATTATTCACCTGGATTGTTTATCTTTTTCTTATTGCTTTACAGTTTTCTTTATATATTACCAATAATAACCTTTTGTCTAGGGTCATCATATAATTTATCATTTAAACCAAGACACTTAGAGAATGACAAATGCAAAACCAGCTAAGACACCAGAACAACCGGGATAAACCAGAACTGTCCTGAGAAAACTAGAGTATATGTCTGTTATATTTGCTGCCAATTTTCTCTCCAAGTATATTAATTACTTGTAAAACTTTTAATAGACTTTATTTTTAGAACAGTTTTAGGTTTATGGAAAAATTGAGCAAAAAGTATAAAGAGTTCCCATATACCTCCTTCCCCCATCACAATATTCCCTTCCTCCCTCCCCATCTGTTCATGCACAATTTTTCCTATTATTAACATTTTACATTAGTGTGGTACATTTGTTACAACTGATAAACCAAAACTGCTATATTATTATTAACTAAAGTCCATAGTTTATATTAGGGTTTATGCTCTGTGCTGTACATTCTATGGATTTTGACAAATGCATAATATCATGTATTCACCATTACGATATCATTCAGTATTACCACCCTAAAAATGTCCTGTGCTCTATCTCTTCATCCCTCCCTGCCTCCCTCAGAAACCCTGCTATTTTTACTGGCTCTATTGTTTTGCCCTTTCCAGAATGTCATATAGTTGGAATCATACAATATGTAGTCCTTCCAGACTGGCTTCTTTAACTTAGCAATATATATTTAAGATTCTTTCATGTCTTTTCATGGTTTGATAGCTCCTTTTTTATTGCTGAGTAATATTCTATTGTATGGATGTACCATTGATTGTTTATCTATTCACCTATTGAGAATATGATGGTTGCTTCCAGCTATTGGCAATTATGAACAAAGCTGCTATAAATACTTGTGTGCAACGTTTTGTGTAGCAAACTTTTAAACTCATTTGGGTAAATACCTAAGAGCGCAATTGCTGGGTTGTATGGTAAATTTATGTCTAGCTTTGCAAGAAACCACCAAACTGTCTTCCAAAGTGGCTGTACCATTTGCATTCCCACCAGCAATAAATGAGTGTTCTTGTTTCCCCACATCCTCATCAGCATTTGGTGTTGTCAGTATTTTGGATTTTAGCCATTCTAATAGATGTGTAGTAGTATCTCATTGTTGTTTTAATTTGCAGTTCCCTAATGGCATATGATGTTGGACGTCTTTTCATATGCTTATTTGCCATCTGTCTGTTGTCTTTGTTGAGATGTCTGTTCAGATCTTTTGCTAGTTTTTAATTAGGTTGGTTTTCTTCTTATTGATGAATTTGAAGAGTTTGTCATATATTTTGGATACAAATCCCTTATGAGATATGTATTTTGCAAAGATTTCTCCCAGCCTATGTCATATTTTCATTCTTTTAATGGCGTCCTTCACAGAGCAGAATTTTTTTATTTTAATGAAGTCTAACTTAGCAATTTTTTCACTCATAGATTGATTATGAGTCTAAAAAATCATTGCCAAATCCAAGGTCACCTAGATTTTCACCTATGCTAGCTTCTAGAACTTTCAAATTTTTGTGACTTACATTTAGGTCTATGATCCATTTTGAGTTAATTTTTGCGAAGACTGTGAGGTCTGTGTCTAGATTAATTGTTTTTGCATATGTATGTCCAATTGTTCTAGCACTATTTGTTGAAAAGATTGTCCTTTCTCCATTGTATTGCCTTTGCCCCTTTGTCGAAGATTATTTGACTATATTTGTATGGGCCTATTTGTAGGTCTTTATTCTATTTCATTGATCAATTTGTTCTTTCGCCAATCTCTTGATCATTATAGCTTTACAATAAGTCTTGAAATCAGGTAATATCAGTCCTTCAACTTTGCTCTTCTTCAATATTGTAGTAGCTATTCTTGGTCTTTTGCCTTTCCATATGAACTTTAGAATCTGTTTGTCAATATCCACAAAATAATGTGCTGGGATTTTTGGTTGGGATTGGATTGAATCTTTGGGTCAAGTTGGGAAGAACTGACATCTTAACAATTATTGAGTCTTCCTATCCATGAACATGCATTTTTTCATTTATTTATATCTTTGATTTCTTTCATCAGAGTTTTGTAGTTTTCTTCACATATATTCTGTACATATTTTGTTAGATTTATATGTAAGATTTTCTTCTTTCTTCCTCCCTCCCTCCCTCCCTCCCTCCCTTCCTTCCTTCCTTCCTTCCATGCTAATGTAAGTGGTGTTGTATTTTTAATGTCAAATTCTAATTATTCATTGCTCGTATATAGAAAAGCAATTGACTTTAGTATATTAGCCTTGTATCCTGCAACCTTGCTATAATCACCTATTAGTTCCAGGAATTTTTTGTTGATTCTTCTCTATAGGCTACCATGTTATCTGCAGATAAAGACCATTTTATTTCTTCCTTCCCATTTTTTACATCTTTTACTTCCTTTTTTTGTTATTGCTGTTCTTTTGCATTGGCTAGGTCTTTCAGAACAAGGTAAATAGGACTGGGAGGAAGGGACATTCTTGTTCTCAATCTTGGAGGTAAAACATCTAGTTTCTCACCATTAAGGATGTTGGTGCTGATTACTTTTTTAAAACATAAAAATAAATAAAAACTAAATTAAAATGTACCTCTACATATTTTAGATTTTGTGTTTTGATTAAAAAGCAAATTTAAAATAACAAAATAATAACATTTTCTGTAGTGTTCTAGATGGCAGGCAGACAATCAACAGTAAAATACACGTCAATAGCTTGTTCCTGATAGATTACACAGCATCCCAGGCTCAAGAATATTCTTGAGATTCTTAAAAAGTCCTTCCCTATTCCAAGATTATAGAAATATATTCCTATATTTTCTTGTAATACAATTGTATTTCT
Organism: Potos flavus; assembly: GCA_028534135.1. Classification (NCBI taxonomy): domain Eukaryota; kingdom Metazoa; phylum Chordata; class Mammalia; order Carnivora; family Procyonidae; genus Potos; species Potos flavus. Next base: position 17,775,146 of record CM052885.1, read on the forward strand.
TGTAATACAACATAATTTTGTTCTTTCCCTGCACCTCTTTAATTCATCTAAAATTTATTTTGCATATGGTGTGAGGTAGAGGTCTATGGTAGATAAATACTATACATTGGCTGGATCAAAATTCATATCAATCCTTTTCTGATGTGTCTTACTGTGTTACAAGGACTCCCTTGAAGTTAGAATTCCAGATGTAATAGATATTCTCCCAGTTAAATGCCTTTGGGATCTGCTAGAGCTCTTAGTCAATGACTGAACATAGAGAAGAAATAGGGCATGGCCATTTCTTCCCCACATAGAGGGACTCCTCTATGGGCAAGCTTTCTGGTGACCAAGACTTTCTCAAGGCTACATCACAGTCTGAGCGTTTTTCTACCCAGTCTTCCTCTCCCTTTTCTTTCACAGTGTCAGGTCTATACCACAGTCTGAAGGCTTTGCTTGCAACTCCTGCTCCCTCTCCCCTTTATCTTTCCCAGGCATTATCCCAACAAATCTCCTGCCCCCTAACTCCATCTTGGTGTATGCTTCCTGAAAGACCTAGGCAGATAGAACTCACATGAAGCTTTGAGTTATCTGAGAAAAAAGGCAACACAGCTTCCATTCTACTAGCACAGATCCTGGCAATGGTGGTGTGGTTTTGGAACAGCATCGATGGCAAAAAGTTCTTGCTATCTGGCAGCTTCCAGATTGTAGCAATGACAGCATCTCTTTCAGTGGCTCAGTTCTGTGCCGTGGCTTTGAAGTTATTCTGGTAAATTCAACCTGAAATTTTTTTCTCCAACACGCCCTGCAATTCTGGCAGCTCTACATACCTTCCATAAGTTTCTTTCTGATTAAAATAAGTAGAATGAATTCTCCTTTTAGGAAGTAAAATCATCACCAGTATAATATATAAATGTTTTACCAAGTAGGTAATCTATTGTTTGAAAACCATTTTTGGACAGTTGGTCCTTTCCCAGAGAGTTAAAATGTTCTGTTAGCATAAGACAGATTTCCATGGATCTCTTTCTTTGCTCTGTTCCATTGTTTGTGTCATCTATTTTTACACCAATATCACTCCATATTGACTACTTTATAGTAAATGTTTATATGTGAAAGAGCAATTTCCCCTGCATTGTTCTTACTTTATAAATATATGACTGGCTGGGGCGCCTGGGTGGCTCAGTGGGTTAAAGCCTCTGCCTTCGGCTCAGGTCATGGTCTCAGGGTCCTGGGATCGGGCCCCACATCAGGCTCTCTGCTCAGTGGGGAGCCTGCTTCCCCCCTCTCTCTCTGCCTGCCTCTCTGCCTGCTTGTGATCTCTCTCTGTCAAATAAATAAATAAAATCTTAAAAAAAAATATGACTGGCTATTCATTTTTTTTTTTATGACTGGCTATTCTTATGCATGTTTTCCCTTGGTGACTTATAAAATTAGCTTGTAAAGCTCCATTTTAAAAACTCTTATTAAGTTTTTATTGGTATTTCACTGAATTTATAGATTAATTTGGGGAAAACTTACATCTCTACATTATTGGATCTTTACCAGTACGCATTTATATTAGGTACTGGCTAAATGGCTTGGGAGTGGGCCTGAAGCTGGAAGGCACAGGGCTATTCCAGGCTAATGAACTTGGCCAAGAGTAGATTATTGGTGTCAGAGAGAGTGAGAGAAATTTTGCAAAATGGTGGGAATGCAAGCCAGACCCCCTGGAGTTAAGAAGTGGTTTGATGACAATATATTGAAGTATAAATAACCATCTTACATATAAAAGGAAGAACTTTAAGCCATATATCATAGCCGAGGAAGGGACTCTTGAGTCATGAACTCTTCCATGAGAACTATCTCTTTGATGTAACCAAAAAGTTTCTCAAATTCTAAGTATCTTCAAGATGGGATTGAAGAAGAAACAACACTGAAGGCTCCAGAGAACTTGGAGCCAGAGGAGAATGGAGGAAAAGATCAGGTCATGGTGCCCTGAGGACCAAGATAACTGAGAGAGAGCTTGGCGGATGCTATGGGAGAATGAAACAGGACTGGGAAGGGAGCACAGACTTTTAGAGAGTCAGGAAAAGAGGGACCAGCTTTGGAAGAGACTGGATGTGAGCTGGAACAAGGTTTACAGAGTCATAGCATCCCTATACAAGATTCACCTGCAACGGTGACCACAGACTAGTCCCATGCCCATTATCTGGGCAAAGATGCCCATTGACCAGGTTTCCTTCCTCAGTCCTTCCTCTGCAGGAAGAAGCTTCAGTTCTCAATATCATTAGCTTGGGATGTATGGTTATTGGTGACTCATTGCAAGTGGGGAATGAGGGTCCAAAGAGGGGTATATCTCCTTCCAGGGCCAGAGCTTCAAGCTCTGGCTGGTGACAGAGGAAGTGTCAGAAAAGGTAGTGAGCTACCCTGGCATCTGCTTAGAGCTCTCCTACTGGAATGTTCTCTAAATGTCTTCCAGACTGAGCCAAGATCTCTGGAGACATTTGGGTCCCCACAGCCACTGTTGACCTCCAGACTGGATCTTTTTTTTTTTTCCTACCTTTTTATAATAAAATATCTGGATAGAATTTCAGAGTTTATATTCATTATCTCATTTGACTGCCTAAAAACACTAGGATTTCGATGAAGCTATAATTACTAAGGGGGAAATTGAGGCTCAAAGGGTTTTTTTGGGTTTTTTTTTTTTTACTTGCTAAAAGGCACGAAGCTACTCAGTGATCAAGCTATTCCACTTGGTAAATGTTTCCTGAGGGCCTACTCTTTGCCCAACACTCTGGAGACCCAGAGCTGGAAGACCTGTGCACACTCATCAGGGAGCTCCCAGGCTGGTGCGCAGACTGTCATGACCAGGTAATTCTAAAGAAATACTATTGCCCCAGGGATGCTTGGTACCAATCCAGAGATGACACAGGAAGAAGCTCCCAGGATGACCTGGAACAGTCTTCAAAGACATAGAGGCAGCATTTGAGCTGAGACTTGAAGAATGACTAAGAATTTTCCAGAGAGAACAGTGGTATTCCAGGAAGGGAACAACGTGGGCAGAGGTACCCAACATGAGAGGATGCAGCGTGTTCACAGAAACTCTAAGTTGTTCTGGATCACTGAGTCACACAGTCATGGCAGAAGGGGGGTGGTGCAGAGACCGGGACTGACTAGGCTGAAGGGGTGTTCATTTGTTGGCCAACGTGCAGGAAAGGCACAATCCTGAGCTCGTACTAACTCATGAATCTTCCTCTTGCCTTGGGGCTGGGGCCCTCTGAGCATAACTTACCCTCCAGAGGCCTTACGGGATCGGGCTGGATGCTCTCTGTGGGACTTGATCTGCGCCCTAGCCTGGGCTCCTCCACCCCGCCCTGCTTCTCTCTCCCCTACCACTCTCCCCGTCCCTAGCGAGTGCTCATCTCAGGGACTGTTCCCGGGAACCTACCCCAAATACCTGCTTTATTATTTTCAACCCACTTATGGTTGCTTGGCACCATGCTACATTTTATTTGTTCCCTGTCTGTCCCCTCCCACTAGAATATAAGCTCCACGAGGGCAGAGACCCGGCCCCTGCCTTGGAATAGTGTCTGGCACATAGTAGGTATTTTGTGCCCAAAGATATTTTGCTGAATAAATGATCTCAATGAGTTCTCACAAGGACCCTGTGAGGTAAAAATTATCAACCCACCTTACAAATGAGGAGACAGTCTCAAAGAACTTGAATAATTTGGCTAAGTTGGGGTGCCTGGCTGGCTCGAGAGCCAGTAGAGTGTGCAGCTCTCCTTCTCAGGGTCATCAGGTGGAGCCCCACATTGGGCATGGAGCCTACTTTAAAATAAATAAATAACTTGGCTAAGTTGACACAAATAGTGGCCGGCATAACCAGGGTTCCAAACCCTGCCTACGTGACTCCAAACCAAAGCTTAGGCTTTTAAACCCAAGCCCATGTTTGCAATTTCCAGAACATTCCAGTATGAAAGAGTCTACTGAAGCTGCTTCTGAACTGCTTCTTTTGCAGAGAAATATCCTTCTTACTTTTTACCCCATCCGCAATTGACCCCGGTTGTGCCCTGTGAGCCCCTCTGGTCCCTGGTCAGATTCTGGCTCTTTCTCCTGCTTGTTTCTTCTTTCTCTTCCGTAAGATCCTTTAGGATAAGACTTTACCTTTAGGATAAGACTTTACCTTCGCTTCCCTTGCACCACTCTGGAGCCTGACAGAAGACTGTGAATGTTTGTGAAATGGAAGAAAGGAAGGACTTGTCGGGTGTGCTCATTTCTGTGGTGTAAAGACTTCTCCGGTGGCCCATAGCAAGCTACCTCCCACCCCCATTACTGAAATGCAGAATTGGAAAGAAATAGGCCCAGTTGGCTTTTGGGAGCCAGAATGGCTCCAATGTTTGACTGACTACGTCCGCTTTATTTAGGAGAAAACTGAGATTCAGGAACTTGCCCAAATTCACAACATTAGAACTAGCAGGGGTTAGGATTGACGCCCAGGCCTGATGGCCTGAAAGCTCCATACCCCTCCGCCTCACCACACAGACGCCCTCTGAAGGAGTCAGAACCTAAAATCAGAAGATGTAGGTTTGGAGCCTTTCTCTACCACTTTCTAGCTGGGAGACCCAGTGGCACCGCTCGGCTTCTCTCAACCTAAGGCCTCAGTCTCCTGTTAGATGGGAGTGAGTGAACGTCTTACATGGTTTCTCTGTGGTTTCCGTGAAGATGGCCGGCCGAGCTTTGTGGCAGAAAAGCTCAGTCTTGAAGTAAAAGCAACAGCCCACAGCGGGATCAGGGGGAGGAACTGCTCCCCAGGGAGCCTGTCCTGCTTGGGTCTCCCATCCTGCCTCCTTTTGCGTGGGGGTCTGTCACCCAAGGCAAGCGGAAGCATCCGGGGTGGCTGCTTCAGTCCTTCCACGGGTTCTGCCCCTCAACCTCCTAACTCCTCACATCCCAGCACTGGCCCCTCCCTTTCACCTCTCCCTGGGAGCTCAAGCCCAGCAAAAGCCAGAACCCTTCCCAGAGCTGCTGGAATCCTGTGCCCCATAAATCAGGATGCATCCTGAGCTGCAGGACCAAAGGAGTATTCTGGAAAAGTGAGTGATGACGACTGTTTCCAAACGCCATCCCGCACCCCACCGAGCTCAGCCCCAGCCCCCAGGTTAAGGCAACTTCCGCCACCCCCCATAAGGGTTTCTGGGCTCAAACCTCCCTCCCTTGACATCCAAGTAGCATGTTGTAGAAGGGGCCCCGCGGCAGGGCTCAGGGCCCCTGGAAACCATTCCCCACTCTGTGGCCTGACCGGGAGGGAGTCCAGCAGCCCCTCAGAACCCGCACTCACCCAGCCCCACCGAAGTGGAAGGAGGGGGGCAGGTCTTTGAGGACCTTTGGAAGTGGGAAACATTGTGTTCTCTGGGGACCAAAGCTATCCTCAAATCATGCAAATTCACTCACACACACACACACACACACGCACCCGGGCGTGCACACTCCCATCTATACCATCTTTTTTAAAAATATTTTTTAAATTTTATTTATTTGACAGAGAGAGATTACAAGTAGGCAGAGAGAGAGAGAGGGAAGCAGGCCCCCTGCTGAGCAGAGAGCCCAATGTGGGGCTCGATCCCAGGACCCTGAGATCATGACCTGAGCCGAAGGCAGAGGCTTTAACCCACTGAGCCACCCAGGCGCCCCTCCCATCTATGCCATCCTGAGCCTCCCTGGATTTCAGAGATGTACACTGTGATGTTGACTCCAGGCCCCAGAAGAAGCAAAAGATACTTCTGGGTGACCTGAATCCCACGGAGCATGTAGGGGAGCAGAGAAGGGAAAGCATGGGCTGGAAACCGAGAAAACAAGAAACGAGAGGAGGGATTTCCTGAATGGAGCGGCTCCTGGAAGTGACCTCAGGGGGAACAACAGCCCTGGCGTTCACGCACTGCTGGCACCAGCAGCCGGGGCCTTCCAGAAGGCAGGTTGGGCCCGGCGCCGAGGGGCCGGCGTGGGTCTGAGAAGGGGGCGGCTCTCTCCAAGGGACCGGGAGCTCAGAGAAAGAGCTCGAGGATGGAGGAAGGCTAGTCCCTGACAAGGACCGGACACCCCTCCCCAGTGAGCCGGTCCCAGCAGCCAGCCAGAGTGAAATCACAGGGGCCAGGGTTGTCCTTGTCCTGGCTTGTATGCAGTGCATTCCAGCACTTTCCTTTAAGCATGTGCCTGAGGGGTGGTGTGGGCAGAGGAGGCTGGGGACAGCAGAGTTCAGAAGCAGTGGTGGCCTGGGGTTGAGATTTGTCCCATCTCCTGGCCATCAAAGGGACAGCTAAAAGGCACTGAGACACATTCTGTGGGAACCCGGGCCAAGAAAGGGGAGATCAGCAAGGAGGGGAGAATCCAGTAGGTAGCACTGATCGTGGGACCTCTCATGTGGCAGCACGCTGGTGAATTGACCATTCTCCCAGACCAGACCTTGTCAGGGCCTCAGGACGGATCCCCATGGGGCTGACTTGCCAACCACACTCCCCAGAGGTGGGAACCTGCAGACCAGCCTTGGCCAACGTGTGCAACCCTAATGAGGGCTCTGAATCCCCACAGCCCCCACCAAGCCTGCCCCAGTCTGCCCCCGGAGCCCCTGGGCGGCTGAGGCTGTGAGTGTGGGATCTGGGCAAAGTCTGAGGCCACCCCATCCTCGCTGGTGCCCAATCATGCTCTCAGCCCACATCAGAGCATGAGCCTTGGCCCCTAGAGCGTTCTAGATTCAGGGACTTTCCCCTGCATGGTGTTAAACAGACATTGGTCCCTGCGGCTCGGTGCTCCTCTTTGCCTCTCCCAGGCCCATCACCCCCACCTCCTCTGCCCCCAGACTTGAAGTGGAGGAGTCCATTTCTATGTACTCACCCCAAGCCTGCCCCCCGGCGATCACCCTCATAAATCTCGGTGGGCGCTGAGAGCTGGCCAAGTCATCGTCCTATAGCTGCGGCCCAGCCTTGGCCACCTTCTTCAGAGGGTGAGCCTGTCTCCGAGGGCAGCTTCCGAGAGTCGCCCCAAGGCCTGCTGATGAAAGGGGCCTTGGCCTCTCCCAAGGCGGATGTGGAAGCTCCGAGAATGCTGGCCTCCTCACACGGGATGTTAAGGCGGTGAGGATTTGTTAGACCTCCCCGCGCACCCCTACAAGACCCAGATGAGGACCCCAAGAGCCCCAGCAGTGACGCTGCTACTCCCCGGTCCCAGAGGTGGGTTCCGGGCTGCCCTGGGACTAAACCTGAGCCTCATCTCTCTCCTGCAGCCCACCCTCCTGCTCCTGAGCCCCTGCTCAGTCACGGAAACCCAGGAAGTTCTCCCGAGCCTGGGCGAGGACCCCGCGTCTCTACCCTCTTTCCCAGGATGGGTGTTGGGAAGGACCAGGGCGAACTCTGGCCGGGGCAGGAAAGGGCTGTCTAAACACGCCGTGGGGCCCGCGTGTCTGGCTCGGCTGGCTGTCACCCGGGGCCAGGTGGGCCTCTGACACACAGCAGGAATTTTCCATTCGCGCATCCTCTGGCTGGTTGGGATCCAAGGCATTTTTTAGCCTTTTTTTTTTTCTTCCCCAGTTGTCTCCCCTGCCCCCTGAAATTTCACCCTGGGGTCCAGAGCACGGGGTCCTAAATTCTCAGGGAAGCTTCAGGGAGTCCCACCTTCCGCCACCCAGGAGGCACCTGTTAACATTAAAATAAAGAATTCTAGAATGTAGGAGCCAGAAAAATGATTTTTTTTTTAAATCTACACAGTGCAGTTGAAGTTCAGAGAGCAACGTGGCACGCCCGAGTCCACACCACCAGTGAGCCACACAAACAAGCTCAAACCCAAGTCTGTCTGCCCCCGACGCTGTATATTTCCACTGTGCCAGTTGCCCAAGGCTAAGAGCCAAGGTCACAGAGAGACACCGTAAGCCATGTGAGGCAGTTCCAACGATAAAGCTGTAAGCAGGAGCTGAGCCCCCCATATGGGGAAACTGCCAGATCACACCGGCCCTCGCTCCTGTCCCGGGCCTAGCAATGGCTCCGATGGCTCCTCTCAAAGGCAAGGCCAGTGGGTGGTGGTTGCACCCTTGAGGGCTCTACGGACCCCCTCATCCTGCATCACAGTGCGGAGGGGCGGATGTTTTCTGGGTGGGGTTGAACTTGACCCTGTGTCCAGGGCATTCGCTGGGCAGTAATAAGGGCCCTGGCCCGGCAAACATGTGTGAGATATAGATAGAGCCCATGGAGCTTGAATCGTGTGGGATCTTTGTCCAACTGTGCAGGGGGCTGCGGTAGGCTGTCAGAGGCAGGACGTTTGTCCCCAAGGCGGGGTCCCTGGTGGTTAGAGCAATACCTATGCCTGCCGGCCAGGTTCATCGCCAAGGGGAACAAACTGACTTCCAAGTTGAATGGCATTCCGCAGGCTCCTCCCTTGGACCCTGGGAATGTTCCGCAGAGTCATAACTAGCACCCCGAGTGGGGGTCTTCACGGGGCAGGAACTCTGGAGCCCCCGGCCTTGTTCAGGGAGGTGGGGGTGGGGGAGGTGATGGCAGGGAGACCTCTTTGCACATTAGGTCATTTGGCCTGGGCAACCTCAACCTCCATGATATTTCTAGAATGAGGTCCCCAGTGACCAGCCCAGCATTTCTCAGAGTAAGTTCTGTGAAATAAGAAAAAGGGTGCTAGAGAAAGAAATTTTTCCATGGTCCATAAGGTTAAATCAATCATGGTTCCTCAAACGTATCACAGATTTCCCACGGATCTCCTGGAGCAGTGGTTCTCAGCCGGGGGCAAAGCCACCCCCCAGGGGACATTTGGCAACGTATTCAGACATTTTTGTTGTCACAACTGGAGGAGAGCTACTGGCTTCTGACGAGTAGGGCCCCGGCTGCTGCGAACCGTCCTGCTGTGCCCAGGACAGCCCCGCCACACGGAATCTTCTGGTCCAAAACGTCAACACTGCCGAGATGGAGAAACTCGGGCCTGGAGCACTGGGACTCCCAAGGGAAGTGCCCAGGGTCCGCAGCGAAGGGAACAGTGGTTATTCTTTGAGGGCACTCAAGATCTGCCCTCCCTTCCTGTGTGTGAGGATTTCCTCTCTGCTGGGAGGCATCAGCTGCCTCCCAGGACAGAGGCTGAAAGTGGCCAATTCGCCTTGTCCCACGTGACCTCACTGCGCCAACAGGATGCATCTCCCCAGGCTTTGAACCTCAAGCTCGTGAGGCAAAGCAGCAGGAATGCCGCGGAACCCACTGCGGAGAGGACAGCGGTACTGTGGCGGTGGCTGCCCACTATTTCCAGAGGCTTCCTTGATGGCGGTTCCAAGGGCAGCGCTCAGTGTGGGTCGAGCCAGCGGCACAAGCCAGCATGTCTGTGCCCCTGGCGGCAGCAGTGGGGTCTTCCTGGGGCCAGTCCTACACTACACCTTTGGGCATGATCCTGGCTGCTTTGTCTCTGACCTTGGTTTTCTGGCCCTACAGAATATTCTGTGAGCTACCCCAGATCCTCAGAATAACCCCCCTTTAAGCTTCCATTAGCAGAATTGGCTTCTGATGCCTTCAAGCTAGAAGTGACTCTGAGTGATGCTCGGTTCCCCAGATGTATTTGAGCACAAGATTCTTTCTCTTGTAGAACATCTCCAGGAACCTTTGATCCATGAGCCTACCTTGAAGAATACTGACCGAAAACGACAAAGAGGGGTTCCTCCAACTTTTGCTCCAGCCAGAACCAGACCTCGGCCCACCTCTACCCAAGGCCGTTGGGGACACTCGGCGTCTCTCTCCGGTCCTCGCGGAGTCGGGGCTAGCCCCCCAGCCGCACTCCTCCCCGGCGCCCAGAATAACCGCTGCCGACTGCAGCTCCAAGAGCAGAACGGAATCAAGGTGTGAAAACGATCGGGCTTGTCAGGAGGTGGAAGGAACTGAAACGTGGATGTGAAGTCTGCTGCTTGATCGGGCTGATGATGTTGGCAGGTCCGAGAGAAGTTTAAAAAGAAACTTGAGGGAAATGGAGGAAGCTGGAGGGATGGCCAGCTGTTTACCCAGAGAAGAGGGAAGCTATCTTAGGGAATTCTATGCCCCAATTTCATGGAAGGTACAGAGCCCTTCAGGTGTGTTTAAAGACAGCAATTTTAGATGCCACTCATTCACGTACTCGAGAGTACGTAGCGAGCGCCAGACACTGGGCAGGTGCTGGGGAGACGGTGTTGATCCAAACAGACACAGCGGCCCGCCCCTGCCCTCCTGGAGCTTACGGTCCAGTGGGGGAGGGAGGCAGACGTCCAAGGCTGGGGGTCTTCTTGCAGGGATGGTGCTTTGTTATCAGGGAGGAGAGGGGAGCTGGAGGACCGGAGCAGGAGGACCTAACGTCTCGGGGGTCAAGGAGGACTTCCCTGGGGAGGGGACAGTCCGAGGAGCAGGCGTGTGCCAGCTAGAGACAGGGGAGAGCCCGGGCAGAGGTAGGGTTCCCGGGGAGCAGAGACGGAAGGAACATGGTAGGTTTGGGGACCTGAAAGAAGGTTCCCAGAACCCAGAGGGCCAGAGCAAGTGGACCTCACTCGAAGCCAGGCTGGAGAGGTCGGGGAGAGAGGATCCGCAAGAGCCCTCAGGCCACAGTGAGGTCCCGCTCTTCATCCCGAGAGCCCTGAGAACCCCTGGGGGATTCAGATCGGATCCACGTGGCACAGGCTGTGGAGAACCTGAAACTAGAAAAAACGATGTGGCTTCTTCAGTGGGTGAGGTAGATGAAGGGCACTTGGCCCCAGATGCGGCTGGGCATCCAAGCGAACTAAAAAGAGGGATCAGAAGGGGGGAAATGGGCTTTGGGAGGCACCGACCGCAGGCTGGGTGTTTTCCCATGTGACTTTGCATTCGCCGCAGAGCTGAAAGAACCATGAAAGCCGTCCCCGGCCCCGCACAGATCCAGAAGGCACGCCTCCCCGTCCCCTCCCTCCGGTGCTTGCTGTCCAGGCTGTCAGAGAAGTTCTGGAAGACACCGGCAGGGCCCTCAAATGTGGGGTTAGGAGAGGGAGAGGAAAATAAGCAAGGGCGGGGGCAGCGCACAGCTCCCAAGCAAGCAGCTCCCGAGAGTGGGCTGGGAAGAAATCTTAGAAAACCGGCTGGTCCGACCACCTCATTTGGGGTGGGGGATGGGGAGGGGGAAACAGAGGCTCAGGGTTGGGGGGCAAAGCTGGAAATAAAGCTCAGGTCTTTGGCTCCTCTTCCAATGTTCTTTCTCCTGCCCCAGGTGTGAGGGGTGTGTGCGTGTGTGTGTGTGTGTGTGTGTGCGCGCGTGCGTGTGTGTGTCTGGGTGGGTGGGTGGCCAGGATAAGGCCATCCTTCTCTCCATCCTTCCATAATCCAGGCTGGCCATGATGTTGGCATGAATTAAGATGTTTACAGAAATGAAAAAAATGCTTAAGAAACAAGTTAATCTCTATATGGGGGTGTCCAGTTTCAGAAGGTTAATATCTTGATTTTTTTCTAAATCCCCTTTCTGTGTTTTCAAAGAGGATTTGGTGTTCTCAGTCCCAGCTGGGAGCTTAAGAAAACAGAACAGTGTTTCTCTGCCTGCTCTCTTTCCTACAGCTCGAGGCCACCCTTGCTGGACCTGGGGGCAGGGATGTTGGATCCTGGCTTTGGTGCAAGCCAGTTCTGTGCCTCAGTTTCCCTCTGTACACAGAGGGAGCCTTCCCTTTCTGCATTCCTCTCTCAATTCTGGGGGAGAAAGTTGGTCCAGCCGGAAAGCAAAAAGGCTCACCTACAAGAGCCAAGGAGTGACATTCACAGTTAACGGACTTCGGGGGACCTGGCCTGGCAGCTGAAGGGAACCACAGACCCCAAGGAAGGTTCTGGAAGTGTGTGCAGAGAGAAGAGGAAGATGCAGAGACCGCGGTTGTGGAGAATAACCCAGGATCCCACCTCCACCGTTTACTGCCTGGGTGGACCATGGGGCCATCCTTCCTCCTTGGAAAAATGGAGATGACAGCGGGACCATGCAGGCACTGCTCTTAAAACTGAGGTTAGGGGCAAACCAGAGAGCTATTTCTGGGGTCACCACTGGTGGATGGACAGAGGCCTTCGTGTGGCCATTTGTATCCCCCCAGTCAAGCCCTTGGCAGTCAGCCACCTTTCAGAGTCCCAGCCTATCAGACCCCAAAGCTTCCCAGCCCAAAATTCCCGGGAGAAGATCCTCTTCTGAAGCGTGCTGGGCCACACGGGGCAGTGGGAGGTGAGCTGGAGCCCCAGCCGGGGCTCACTGGGTTCTCAACAATTTTGACCACAATAAGAAAGCACGTTCCCGTTTCTCCAGATTCCCAAGGTCAGCACAACTACTTCTGCTCAAGTCTGGTGCCCTGGCCGCTGCCCGGAGCCCCATCACCTCGGAGCTAGGCAGAGATTTTTCTGATTAGGAACTCAGCAACGGGATTCCAACTCAATCAAGGCCAAGCGCAGTCACCAGGTTGCATGCCCTTGACCCTTCCCCTCTCCGGGCCCATTACCTCATCTCTTAAGTGATAGGTAAAGCTGGATGACCTCCACACCACCACCCCACGTACACACACACATTAAGTTCCCTTTGGCGCTTATTTCCAGATTCTGCATTTCCACTGAGTCTCTGCAGAGTGTCTGCCTGCCTCTAACTAGCTCAGTTTTTCTACGGTCCCACCGAGACACCCCCCCCCCCTCCGCCAGTCAGACCCAGCAAACCCCTTTCCTCAGCCAGATTGCCTAAGCCCCGCCTCGGCTGGGTTCATCCCCGGGCGTTGCAACAGGGTTGGTTTTCCCCAGCCCTTATCCAGGAAAGAGGGAACAGAGGGAAGGGCAGGAAGTACTTTGGACATGCCAGTCCCGACTTCTGGCCTGGTGATCCCGTATCTCACCTAATCCTTGCAACCCATCTTCAGAAGGGAGGTTTCCAGCTGGGCGGGGGTGAGACCCACCCCGGGATGCCAACCCTGTGCTTTTTCCTCGGCCTCACAGCGGCCTCCTTAGATCTACTCTGTTGAAACGGGGCAGAGCCCTCTGTTCTCGGTCCTGACTCAATTCATCAAGACTTTATTAATAGACCAGAAGGTTTGCTTGGCAAGGTATTAGGGGGCAGAAAAGGTCCACAGAGCCTATAGGGTAATTCTCTTCTGGCCCCCAGGCAGGGGCTCGGTCCCTCCCCCAGGGCAGTGTCAGGCCATCATCAGACGCCCCGGGGCCTCTGGCAGCCGTCTCCCCATTTGTCCTTTTGGATCCAGCAAGTTACAGCTCATTCCTTCGGCCACATTGTTCCTTAACGACATCACTTTTTCCATCTCCCTGACGGCTCCGTGCCCTTCCGCCGGAGCGCCGCCTCCCAGCTGATCTCCATCTCCTGGAGGTGCTGCGGAGTCCACGGATCACTGGACTACACCATCTCTGGGCCACCTGAGATCCGCACGGAGCAGAGCCCAGGTCCTCAGTGGGCCTCCCGGAAGGACCCAGAACGAAGACCAGCCCTCAAGCAGGTGGTCGAATGGTCCCTTCCCCTTCATACCGCTCGGTGCGCTGAACACACTGCCCTTCTCCTAGGCACCCAGCACGAAGCCTCAAAGGCATCCTTCGATTTGCGTGCAGCTTAGAGACCCTTCTGAGTTCTTGCCTGGGAGAGATGCTGGGCATTGTGCTAGGGCTGAGCCGAGAACGGCGTGGCCTCCTCCCTCACCTCCACCTTGGGCGCGTCACCAAGCCCAGCTTGTTCATGACAGCCCTGTCTCCCAAGCCAGAGTCCCCTGGCCTCCCCCACAGTTCTGCCCTGTGTCCTACCGGGAGTCAAGCATCCGTACCTTCTGGGGCAAACCGAGGTCCTGGGTCCTGGACCTTTTTCTGGCCATCCTCTCTGACCTGCCTATTCATTCACGCAGCTAGTATTTTTTAAGCTCTAACTATGGGCCAGACCCACTGTTGATAGCACCTTCTGTTCTTTTCCCCTATTGCTGCCTAGCTCTGCCCTCAACCATTTTCTCGAAGGGAATATGGCAGAAAAGTGAAAGCATAGACTCTGGAGTCAAACTGATCTGGGTTCGAATGCTGTCTCTGTCGTCCATTTACCTATAAGAGCTTAGACAAATTGCTTCTCTGTGAGCCTCAGTTTCCTCATCTGTAAAATGAGAATGCTGCCATTCCAAGGGCTTTGGGGAACACGAAAGCGCAATCATATACATCCCTGGGAAAGTGTGCATTTCTGGCAGAAAGGCAAGAAAGAGCCAGGAGCCTTTGGAAGAATTGTGAATAATACGGGACAGCTGGTGGCGAGAGCCCTAAGTGATGCAAAGGGGATGAAGCTGGAGAGGTCCGATGGGCAGATCGTAGAGGCCACTCCGAGGAACGCGGGCTCGGCTCAGAGGGCCACGAACTCGGGGTGGAAGAACCCCGCCCTCGCACCTTTCGTGTCCCTAAGCTGCCTCCACGTAGCCGTGCAGATTCTCAGTCTGGCACTCCAGGCTCTCCAACAAGCTCTGGTCCAGCCTTCCCTCCCACCACTCCTGGAATAACACGGGGAAGAAAGTAGCTTCTTCCTTTTGGCCTCTCTCCTGGAAAAGGATTTGTGTGGGGTGCTGAGGAGCAGGGCGATCCAAGCTTTCTTGGTGCCCCCGCCCCCCTCCATAGCCTACCCCCGTCCTCTTCCCTGCCAGCCTAATGCGGGGGAATCAGCTCTCCTCAACCCCAGCAGATGAATCAAGGTGGCTTCTCCTCCCCGCCAACAGATGCCCGAAGGCTGCGCATGGCCAAGCGAGGCCACTGGTTGCCAATCAGCACCAAGACAGACCAAGGCTTTGGTCTAATGCCATGGGCACCGGCTATCAGAGATCACCAAGGCTGGGGAAAGCTGGGCTTCAGGTGGCCCTCGCCAACGACTCAGGCAAGGCATCCTGCTCTCAGAGCTACAGTCATGAAAATCAAACCAGAGATTTGGTTTGATCTCCCTGGAGAGGGAGATCTGGGTCCCAGAGATTCGTAATAACATTCTCATCTTTTTTCTTTTTTTATTGATATATAATTGACATATAACATCGTACTAGTTTAGGTGCACAACATAATGATTTAACATCTGTATACATTACGAAATGATGACCACAATAAGTTTAGTTGACCTCCATCCCCACACATAGACACAGATTTTTTTTCCTGTTATGAGAACTTTGAAGATCTACTCTCCTGGCAATTTTCAAATATGCGGTTCAGCTTTGTCAACTGTAGTCACCATGTCGTACGGTACATCCAAGACTCGTTTATCTTATAATTGGAAGTTGGTACATTCGACCACTTTCACGCGTTTCACCCACATGTCACCTTCTGGCAAACATCTGTCTGTTCTCTGGACCAATGAGTTCAGTCTTTTTCAGATTTCACATATAAATGAGATCACAGAGTATTTATCTTTCTCTGACTCATTTCACTCAGCATCATGCCCTCAAGATCCATTCTTGCTGTCACCCATGGCAGGGTTTCTTTCTTTTTAATGTCTGAATAATATTCCATTATATATATTATATATATAATCGGGTTTTTTTTCTTTATCCATTTATCCATCAATGGACATTTAGGTTGTTTCCAGGTCTTGGTTATTGTAAATAATGCTGCAGTGAACCTGGGGGGGCAGATATCTTTTTGAAGTAGTAATTTTACTTCCTTCAGATAAATACCCAGACGTGGAATTGCTGGATCATACGGTAGTTCTGTTTTTAATGTTTTGGGGGAATCTCCATGCAGTTTTCCATATGGATGCTAGATTTACATTCCCACCACCAGGGCACAGGGCTCCTTTTTCCCCTCCTCCTCACCAACCCTTGTTATCTCTTGCCTTTTTGAGCAAAACCCTTCTAACAGGTGGGGGGCGCAATCTCACTGTGGTCTTGTTTTGCATTTCCCAGGTGATGAGTGAAGTTGAGCATCTTTTCATGTACCCATCGGCCATTTATGTCTTCTTTGGGAAAATGTCTATTCGGCTACCTGCCCATTGTTTAATTGGATCGTGTGTTTTTTTCCTATCGAGTTGTAGGAGGTATTTACATATCTGATAACCCCTTATCAGATATACGATTTGCAAATGTTTTCTCCCACTCCGGAGGCTGCCTTTCGTTTTGTGGATCGTTTCCTTTGCCATGCAGAAGCTTTTTTAGTTTACGTTCTCACCTTTAATTGAATTAATTAGTCTTAGTTTCGCATTCATCATCTCACTTGGAGTCCCAGAACCACCACGTGAGGGAGGCTATGGGGAGACTGCTCTCCTCATTTTCCCTGGTTTAGGGAGAAAGCTGAGGCTCACAGAGAGGCCACGGCTGGCCCAGGCCCCACAGCTGGTCACTGCCGTGCTCTCCTGCCTTCCGTTTCCTGCACGAGGCTGCCCCACTGATGCGTTTGGGTCCCACCAGTAGCTTGGTCCCAACCGAGAATCCTAGAATTTCAGCGCTGGAAGGGACTGATGTTTCAAATCTCTCCTCTGCAGCCTGTCAGCGTCCAGAAATCTTCGACACAGTTCTTCCTCTGGGAAGGGAGCCCACATAGATAGAAGGAGCATAGCCATAGCCCAGGGTCTCACCTGTCTCCATTGTGCTCATCTCCCTCATCTCCGGGGACCTCCTCTCCCATTTTCTCCCTCTCTAGCATGACCCAGCTTCCTCTAAGAATCTGAGACTCAGAAGCCACTAAATCATGGTCGACATAATAACAGTAATAATAATAATCATGGCTGTTTTTTTGGAAACACATTTCATTACATTTCTAGAGGAGAAAAGTATATCAAGAGGGCATTCATCATTTTTAAAAGCATATTATTTCAGCTATTTTTAAAAACGGTCTGAGTAATTAGGCCCTGCGGCATGTAGTTCCATTCCGGACTAGGATCCAAACCACATGGACTAGATAGACCGCATTTCTGTTTTGTTTCTTTTTTTTTTTCACTAAACCACTTTATTGAGGGATGATTGACATACAAAAAGCTGTATCTATTTAATGTATACAACTTGACGAGTCAGAGATAAGTACACGTCTGTGAAGCTATCACCACCATTTACCATAAACACACCCATCACCTCCCAAAATCTCCTGCTGCTCTCTTTACTTATTATTATTTACTTATTAGGATTGTTGTTATTTTTTATAAGAACACTTAACATAAGATCTTCCCTCTTAGGCAATTGTTATGTACACAACACAATATCGAGATGGACTACTGTTTTAAACTCAGAATGAATCCTCTCTAGTTTATCCTACTCACTTGACAGATAGGGAAACTAAGGCTCAGGTCGGAGAAGCGCTCTCCCCGGTGAAATTCGGCTCCTTCGTAGCAGAGCCAAGTCTTGGTCTAGGTCTTTGAGTCCCCACTCTGGGCCACCTCCGCGGTGCCGATGCCGCGGCCCCACTGTGGCCTGAGATCTGACCGCCTGGGGAAGGCGCCAGGGGACCAATTTCTGAGCAACCCCTGGTGTCAGACCAGCCGGCCGAGGCCTGAGCCCCAGGCTGCTTTGATGTTCCTGCTCACGCATGTGTCTGGCTCAAATGGCTGTCCCTTTGGGCTGCTGCGAGGGGCTGATGAGATGTAATTGCTTTGCCTAGAGCAAGCTATCTGCTTAATAGAATCAGCTCCCAGTAATTAGCCTGCCAAAGGCCCATTTCCCTTCCTGGAGTCCTCGGGCTTCTGGGCCCTCACTCCAACCTGTGAGCTGGGTCTCTGCAGGCAGATATGGGGTGTAAGTCTGTGGGGCATCGGTCGGGTTGGTGGCCGGGAGAAAGCAGGGCTCTGGCGGTTTAGCAAGGACTTCAGGCGCAGCCCTCCTGGGAGCCAGGGAACTGGAGCATTTCAAGGTTGGAGGGACAAAGCGCCTGGCACAGAGGGACTGCTCCTGACATGTTGAATGGAGTCCAACTGAACTTCAAAGGGTATATAGTCTAGCCCCAAACTCAGAAGATTCAGCAACCAAGTCAAAAGGCATTTCTTGCAGACCTATGATGTAGCAGGCACTGTACTAGTCCCTTGGATCCTTCTCAAACAGCCTCAACCCAAAGGACCAATCAGGTTGTGCTGGCATACTTCCATTGGCCAGGAACTCATTACCTCCTGGGCAGCCCATTCCTTCCTCAGAGGTGTAGAGAAAGTTCCACCTATTTTGAGGTGAAAGCTCTTCTACTGGAGTATCTCCCCACAGATCCCTGGCCCCTCCCAGGCCACCTGGAGCAAAGCTCACCCTTCCTCCCTGGGACAGCTCCCATGCCAGGTGCATCTTTTCTCCAGGCTGAACATCCCAAATTCCTCGGGTTGGACCAGGCCCGTCGTGCTGGTGAGGCCCCTCGTTAATCTCAGGAATCATGGATGGACCTTAAAGTTGCTTCTGCTTGTCAGTCCCTCTCTCCCAGCAGGGTCAGGAGCCCAGCAACTGGGACCCCTGGGAGTCAGGACTCCTCTCCCAGCAGAGAGACCGGCAGCCCAAGCCAGAAGGGGACGCGGCCCACGGAAGGCCGCGGTGGCGACCCCGCCCCTCCCCTGACGGAGAAACACCTAAAACCTGCTCGGTGGGAGTGAAGTCGCCTCCCTTGCTCGCCCCCACCTGGACACGCATGCGCGCTCACGGGCTCGCGGGCTCACGGGCGCCACTCGCTCGCCGACTGATTAATCATCCAAGTGCTATTATAATTACTGCGTTTGGTCCTGAGAACAGGCTGCCTCTGCTCGTTTCTCAGAAGCTATAAACCTGCAAAGAAGGGTTTCAAGATTTGTGAGGATGTTGACTAGATCTCCAGACTCACTTTTTTTCCTTCGGCAGCGTTGTGTATGTCGGGAAAGGCGGGCCACGGCTGCTCCAGAGTCTCGATTCTTATCACGATTTAGAGGGACTAGATTCTCGCTATGGGAAGGAAGAAAGTTTTGGGAACTTCTCTTGCGGCTAAAGGCTCGAAGTTAGGAGAGCCGGGCTTGAGTCCCGGCTCCAGCCCAGAGATCTGTGAGGCCTGGAGGTGCCAGCTCCCCCGGCCGGGCCTGCTTCCTCATCGCACTGCACGCTCTAGGCTTTCCTCTAGCTTGAACTATTCTGGAACCTTGGCCAAACACGGAGGAGAATGCGAGTGCAGGGTAAAGAAGGGCCAGGAGAGGGAAGGGAAAGACCACATCGAAGCTAAAGGTCTCAGACTCACAGCCTCCCCTCACGATATAGACAGACAGACATACACACAGAGACACAGACACATAGGCACACACACGGACACACACACACACACACGCCCCAGGCTGGAGAACAGTGGCTCATTTTCTCCCAGATTTCTCATTGACTGCTGGCCTGGCTGAGACCCCAGTAATGGGGGCTCTGCTCACTGCCCCCGCCCCAAGTGTGTGGGGGGAGGTGTTAAAGGGAGAAGGGAAAGGGAGAGAAGGCGGGAAATTAGTAGAAAATTTGGAGGCATTCAAATGGCAAAAACAGAAAGGCGAATCGACCAGTCAGTGAGGGCCAAGCAGGCGGTCCCGTGCTTCGCTGGGGACAGTGCAAACCAAGACGGGACCGAGGACAGCCCGGCAGTGTTGGGGGACCCTTCTGGGTATGCGCCCCAGGGAAAACTCCCGGCGCGTTCTCAAGGACACACGTGCGAAGATGCTCATCTCAGCGTGATAGTCAGACCCAGAGGTGGAGGCCACGAAGGAAGCCCTCTCTAGGGGAAGGGGTCCGTCAAATGCGGAGGACGCCGGCTTCCTGCGAACACGGGAAGCCAGCCTGACCCCCACCGCCACTCCTCGAAGACTGCTCGGTTCTCACTCCCACTAGTAGGAGACCCAAGTCGGCATCCAGAGCTGCTCGCCCAGCTCCTCTGCGGCAGGACTAAAAACAGAGCCAGGTGTCCGCCCGCTAGCGCGACACTCTCCCCTCAACAGCTCCCGGAGCCCTTCCTTTGTGAACAGCTGCCTTTCGTGTTTGGTTTGGGCTTGAGATGTTAAACAAATAGTGTCTCTTGGCAAATGCAAGCCGGCTGCTCTGGGACTGGTCATGCTTTGTAAATCCAGGCTAAGTCTCCATGTCTTTCCCTCAGGGATACACCAAGAAACACCTGTCATCCCCGAAGCACCCAAATCCGCTCAACCAGCCATCGGCCGTCCGAGGCCATGATCCCTGGTGCCGCTCTCCACCACCCAGAGCCGGCTGCAGCTCCGGGGCCCCCCAGGCCCCCCATTCTCAGGCCTCCCCCTCGCTGGATATTGAGATGGTTCCGGATACTCCTCCCTCCAGCAAACCAAGGACCCTATTCCAAGATGAGTAAGGCCTTACCTCTCCCTTGCAGGAGCTTATGGTCTGGTCCAGACAAGATGAACCAGAATGTCATGGGAGGCTCCAGTCCAACCAGCAGTGAATAGGGTCAGGATTTGAACCTGAGCTTGTCTGACTCAGGGTGAGCTCTTTTACTCCCTACCTTGCCCCCTGCCCCCATCCTCCACCCAACGGGGACCTGGGGGTGCCAAGGACATGGGGTGGCCGAGGATGTGGGGTGCTGGAAAACAATGGCTGAAGAGGGCTCTGGGCCCCTCATCCCTCAGACCACATTCTTGGCCATTGTAGGACGAACATTGCTAATCATGGGGCCAGATCTGTCATTAACGTCGCAAAATGTCAGACAGAAGGGACTCTTTGCGATAGGCACCCCTCTCGTTCTGTAGAAAAGGACGCTGGCGTGCAGAGAGGCAATGGGATGCTTCCTCAAGTCCACCAACTAGTTGGTAGTTGGCGGCAACCGGGACCAAGCTCCGGGAGTGTAGACTCCCACTTGAGTGCCCTCTCCACATCTGTCCTTGGGCCTTAGGACACTCGCGTGGGTCTCTACCCTCTTTCCCTCAGCCCGGCAGGGCTTGCTTCAGCTTTACAAGTGTCTGCCGACAAAGAGCCACAGAAGCAAATCGCCTGGTTTTTCTCCCTACAGACTCTGCTATCTGTGCTCCTGTCCCCGCTGACACTGCTGATCTTTAACCCAGCAGGTGTAAGATGCTTTAAGGACTCGGCTGTGTACAGAACACAACAGACATCCGGAATAACTCTGATGTGCAAAGCACTGAGCTCCCCACTGCGGGGAGGCGTAGCGGAAGAAGGGTCTCCGCCCTGGAGGAGATAAAGAGTCAGTGGGGAAGACAAGTATTCAAGAACCTACCAGTCTACCGGGTAGCAGGACTATCTACTGAATTGAAGCTCACACAAGGTGCTGTGCAAGCACAAGGGAGCTACAGGTTCTGATTGGAGGTAATGGGGAATGGTTCATGGAGGGAGCCGCCTTTGAGTTGGGTCTTGAAGCCTGAAACGGAGTTCCATAGATAAACAATGGAAGAGTCAAGGACGTGCCAGCATCCCAGCTGATGGGAGCCGCAGGAGTCAAAAGTAACGCATGGAGTCCTTAGATGTGTCCAGAGCTTAGAGAGGAATGACATGGAAGACAAAGCGGACGATAATACGTGTATAACGTTTAGTACATAATTATACGCAGCAACTAATGGTACATTCTGTTCCATTTCTCCTAACTCATGTGCCCTCTTCCTCACAAACTAAAGGCTTAAAAGTAGGGACTAAACCCTTTCTGCACCTGATTCTTGGAAGAACTAAGGAAGCACAAGCAGGCCAGGAAGGTCATGGGACGTTATAAATGAAGGGAGCATAGACACGTCCCGGTCCGAACTACTCCATTTATGGATGTGCAAACCAAGCCCCAGGGAGAAGGGGTGACTGGCCCTGAGTCCCACAGGAAGCGGGTGGAAGAGACAGGACCCCAGCCCAGGCCCCCCAGCTCTCCACCCCATGTTCTCTATACTGGATCCGATTTCAGAAAATGATCACGCAAGAGGCCAGCCAGTATCATGATTTGAGGCATGTAAATCAGCTCTTTCTAGCCAGCCCGAGGCATCCTCCACTGGAATCACCGATGGATTGAAAAAAATAGAACACGGAAAAGTCATAGCTGAGCAGATTTTGTCATTTATAAATACATGATTCACAGAGGTGCTTTCTGACGTGTGGCCCTGGGCAGAGGGTGAGGCAGCCCCAGGAGGGGCGGGCACGTACAGGCAGGGTCCCAGGAGTCCTGGACAGAAGGGGGTGAGATAGGCTTCTAGATCTTTGGCGCTATCCCACGCAGGTCAAGGGTGAGCTGATGGGACTCCTGCCTGCAGGACCCAGGGCCTACTCAGAAACCTAGACTGGCACTGGCTCCCCCCAGCCAGTCCTCCCTCCTGAAGAGAAGAAAGGGAGAAGGGACAGGAGGGTGAGACCTAAGCTGGCCTCCTGGCCTCCGTAGACACTGGGGATGCGTGCTCTGCGTGCTATGCTCCCCGGCCAGCAGGTGTCCTCATCCTGTACTTGTGAGGGCTACAGAAGAGACCCCCAGCCATGGGACATAAGTCTCGGCCACCCTTCACTCCCTGTGTGGCCTTGAGCAACCCCCTTCCTCCTCTCTGGGCCTCAGTTTCCTCATCTGTAACATGAGAGGATCCGGTTAGCTGGTCTTTAAAGGTCCTTCTAATTGTGAATGCTGTGAGAACAAGCTTCATCATAATTAATAATAAAAGCCCCGCCCCTAAAGAGAGCTTTTCCCCTTTTCCAAAGCTCTTTCACTCATAATATCACCTTTTATCTGCACAGCAGACTGGCCTGGCAGCCAGAAGCGAGCAGACCCTGGACACACAGACTTTTGCACTGAAAACCAGGCCTCCTGAGCCTCGCTCATTTAAACGGGCTTCAGGGGAACTGGCTTCGGGGGCAATTGTGGCCAGGAGGACAGAACCTAACTTGTGCCCTCACCTCCGTCCGGGAAGTCAGGAAAGGCAGCACTTGTCTTCCAGGGAGCCAGACAATGCCGGAAGGGGAGGGCCTGCCGTAGGCTGAGTTCATGGCCAAGGGTGCAGAAAGTTTGTATCAGATCAAAGACTCTAGCATAATCAACTATTCCATTTACAGGTGGAAAAAAAAAAAAAAAACTGAGGTTCCAGGAGTCGTTATGAAGAAGAGAATGGGTTTGGAAGGCAAACTGAAGGCTTTTCCAGCTGAACGACCTTGGACAGGTCTCTGCATCGCCTTCCGCCTCAGTTTCTCTGTCTCTAAAATGGACAGAACCATATGTACCTTTCAGGGTTGTGGTAAGACTGGAGATAATAAATGCAACATGTGCAGCCTGGCACACAGCAGATGACTGGTACACTCTCCGAACGAACAGCTGAAAGAAGCAGCGGGTTGGTAGCTTTCCTCGAGAGGCCCTGAAATGCCCGGGCGCGCCGGTCAGGCGAGGCTGTGGACAGATGATTCTCCTGCTTCTGGATGGCTGAGTCCTCCACCTACCCTCAGTCAGGGGCCCTGGGGCCTCCTGTCTCTCCTCGTGGCCTGTGCCAGGGTCCCGTGAAACACTTTCTGACCCTCCTTGGCAGTGGGATTTGCATTCCGATCATTCTGCTCACTCAGCCCATCCCCGTCTGGAGCTGTCTGAAGCTAAGCAAATCTGCGGGATCCTCTGTCGCGGCACCTCATCGAGGAGATAAGGAAGCGAGACGCTAAGAGGGGCAGTGACGCCTCATCTGAGGTCCCGCGGCCTGCCCTC
Source organism: Potos flavus (assembly GCA_028534135.1). Classification (NCBI taxonomy): domain Eukaryota; kingdom Metazoa; phylum Chordata; class Mammalia; order Carnivora; family Procyonidae; genus Potos; species Potos flavus. Next base: position 17,798,671 of record CM052885.1, read on the forward strand.
CTCACCACCACTGCCACCATATTGACAAAAGAAGAAACTGAGGCACAGAGAGGCTTCCTGCCCCCCCCCCCTCCGTCTGTCGGCAAGCCTCCTGGTCTGGGCCACACCTGCCCTTTTTCAGCTGGATCCCTGTCCTGTTGGGATGCCCCCTGTTGGGGTCTGGCGTTATCTCTGGCAGCCCACCCCAATCCCAGCCTGGCCCACTGGTGTGGGACTGGGGCTGCGGGAGTCAAGACAGCGCCACAGCCCAGCGGGAGCAGAGGAGGAGAGCCTGGGATTCAGCACTACTGGCTTAGGCTGCCAGCCTGGGCTTTCTCAGCCAGTTCCAGGAGCCGCGCTGACCTGGGAAGGGTCACATTTCATGAGAGCAGGGCTTTCCCTTGGGTGTTGGCCCCGGCCTGCCCAGGTCCACAGCTGTGCCCTGCTGTTTCTAAGACAGCCAGCAGCCTGGTGTGGGGCAGGGGGTGTGGCCTGGGCGGAGGGAAGCATGGCTGAGTCCCCGGTGCTGGCACTAGTTCACCGTGTGCCCTTGCATGTCACTTGACCTCTCTGCACCTCAGTTTCCCCATGGACATAATAAAAGGCAGGACAGCAAGACCCAAGGTCCCTTCCAGCTAAAGCATGCTGTGATTTCGGTGGAGATGGGGGAGGGGGGGCGGGGAGGGGAGAGGGCTCGCTCTGCGTGTTTCTTTTTCCCTTCCTTGCTTTTCTTTTTCCGTCATCAGTTTATCTCCAGCAACCCAGGTCTCCCAGTCTCTGTCGCTCTTTCCGTTTCCATCTTTCGCTCTCTGCTTCTCTCGCTCTGTATTTTTCTGCCTGCCGCTTCTTTTTCTGTGCCTATGAGTCTACCTCTGGGTTTATCTCCTTATCTGTCACACCCCCCTCTGCCTCTTCTTCTCTCTTTCTCTGTAGTTACAGGCGTTTCTCTGTCTAGTTATCTCTTTCCCTGGGTCTCTCTCCTTCGGTCCCGCCCGGTCTCTCCGTCGCTCTCTCGCTCGCTCCCCCTCCCCTCCCCCTCCGCCAGCCCCCCTCCTCCCTCCGCCAGCCCCCCTCCTCCCTCCCTCGGCGCGTCTCCCCAGTCCTTATTTGGCTGGGCGGGAGGGCTGGCGGGAGGAGGCGGCCTGCGGGCGGGGGGCGGGGGGCGGGAGCGGGGCCGGGCGGAGGAGGGCGGTGGGTGGTGCTGAAGGGACAGCTCCGCGGCGGCGGCAGCGGCGGCGTTGGCGGCGGCGGCCCCGGGGCGCGGAGCGGGTGCCCGGCTTGGGGAGCGGCGAGCGCAGCCATGCCCCAGGCCGCCTCCGGGGCAGCAGCAGCGGCGGCCGGGGCCGGGGCGCGAGCCGGGGGCGCCGGGGGGCCGGCGGCGGCTCGGGCGGGACGATGAAGCGGCAGAACGTGCGCACGTTGGCGCTCATCGTGTGCACCTTCACCTACCTGCTGGTGGGCGCCGCGGTCTTCGACGCGCTCGAGTCGGAGCCCGAGATGATCGAGCGGCAGCGGCTGGAGCTGCGGCAGCAGGAGCTGCGGGCGCGCTACAACCTCAGCCAGGGCGGCTACGAGGAGCTCGAGCGCGTCGTGCTGCGCCTCAAGCCGCACAAGGCCGGCGTGCAGTGGCGCTTCGCCGGCTCCTTCTACTTCGCCATCACCGTCATCACCACCATCGGTAACTACTCGCTGCGGGGGGCGGGGGGCGGGGACCCGGGGGCTGGGAGCCGCGTCCCGGGGTAGCCCGGAGCCGTCCGGGGCTGAGGGGATCCCCTCCCTCGAGAGGGTCTAGGCGCCGAACCCCGCGCTGCCAGAAACCCGAGTTCAGCCTGGCTTGTCTGCTCCGCGGGGACAGGACTCGGGGGAGGCGTCGATTCCTGGCTCCGGACCTGACTCTCCGGCCGGGCCAGCCCTAACTTGTCCCTGCCAGGCTGCGCGAGGGCCTCAGGGGACTCTGAAGTGTGTGAGAGGGGCAGGAACGGCCGGCGGAGGCCGGGGAGGAGGGGTGTGGCCGGGCCAGGCCCTGGAGCAGAGAGCTGAGTGTAGAGCGGCGGGGAGCGCGACTCCGTGTCCCTGGCAGATGGGCTTCTGCACCTTGGCGTGTCTACACCGGCTGGGGCTCCAGGGAGACGTGTGGATGCAGGTACTCTGGCACTCCGTGGCACTCCTGCCTACTCCGGGTGCCTAAAACACCCTCTAACTGCCTCTGTGAGTGCTGCTTGGAGTGTGTATGTATGTGTGTGTGTGCGTGCGCGTGTGCGCGCGCGGTGTGTGTGCGTGTGTGTACGTGTGTGTGTGTGTGGGTGTGTGTGTGTGTGTCCAGCTCCCAGAGTTTGGACACAGCCAGCCAGTGCCTTTAATTTTCTTAGGGCAGCAGATTTGGTGCTGGAAGCCAGATCCAGCTCTGTCTGCCTTCTCTGCTGTCCCAGGAAAACAGTCACCCCGCAGGAATGGCTTCAGTTCTCTTCTCCAAACAGCGGTGCGGCAGGCCACACACACACCCAGACTGTCTCACAACATAGGCACAGGAACACGTACACACAGGTACACACACAGGGCACACACAGGGCAGACACAGGCACGCACACACAAAGCACACAAATGGATGTCCAGGAAAGGAATCTCTAGTCTATTCTGAAGCGTCCAGATAGGAGTAAACACCCCACCATCTCCCAGGACTCTGATTCCAGCCCAGTTCCATCATTTTTCCCACTGTATGACCTTGGGCAAGTCCCTTCTCCTGTCTGGGTCCCAAGCTCACCTCCAGACCATGAAGCGTTGGCTAAAATGATCTCAAGTCTCCCGCCCAGGGCTGGCACGCTCCCAGCCCACCTTCCCCCAAAGCCCATTGGGATGCCTCCAGGCCTCCATCTTTCCCATTTCTTCTCCTCTCTCTGGTCCCCCTCCTTGCCTTGGCTGAGCTCCTGGGGGCTCGTCGCCACTTGGCATAGCCCATGACAAGATGGCCGTGTTTTCCTGGGAGTCCGCAGGAGTTGAGGGGGTAAAAGGCAGGACTGAGCGCTGTTCCTGCAGTCTGCGCACTGCAGGACTTTGGCCCAAGGCTCCACTCCTCTCTGGGGTTCAGGGGGAACTCTGCTATGTAGTCTCTGGGTTCCCCTCTTAGAAGAGGAGAGAAGGGCCCCAGGAGTGGATGTGGCCCAAATGGGGGAACCTCTGGGTCCTGTTTAGGACAGAATAGTCGGACTCAGACCTGCCCATAAGGGAGCCTCCTTCTCCCACTTCCCTGCCACCTGCCAGGGTTTCAGGAGCACTGAACAGCGAGTTAGGCCTTCCCCCTTCCTCTTCCCACAAGTGGTGCCTTTGATTATGTTTCCCCTTTCTCAGTCCCATGGTCCCTAACTCCACAATAACTTCCCAAACGACCTTGCCTCCAACCTTATTCCCCATGGGACAAGCTCCCCGTGGACAGTGCTGCCAGAAAGAATCTCCCCAATGTGCAGCTCTGACCATACCAATACCCTCTCAGAAGCCCTCGATGGCTTCCAGCTACCCGTGGAATCTGGTCCACGCTCCTTATCTCAGATTTTAAGGACCCTCGTACCTGGCTCTAATTCTATCTCCGACTTCATTTCTCACTTCTTACTGACATGATCCCTCCACTGCAGCTGTACTGTCTCCTGAGAACACCTAAAGTGTGCCCATCGGGCACACCTTTTCCTCTGTCTTCTATTTGTCTTGTCCAAGCTAACCTTCCAGGTCCAGCTCAAATCCCACTTTCTCCTTGAAGTCTCCCAGACCATCCCAGGCCACCACTCTAGACAACTGCAGAGAGTGGTGCAGGACTCACTGTTGGGACTACTGGGGTGACACGGTGTAGGCTTTCTTGCATGGTTATTTACATTTTAGGGGATGTGTTTTGTCTCTTTAACCGCACTGCAATTAACCTCCGAGTGGACAGCGCCCTGTGGTTCCCATCTCTGTCCTCCCAGCGCTGGCACAGGACCCGGCGGCGCACATGAGCGCTCAGAGAGTGCTATTGAGGGGGCTGAAGGGGTACAGAAATGATAGGGCATCATCCTTGCCCTCCGTCCCTGCCGTTTCCCAAAGTTCATGTAGTCCTTACCCAGACAGATGCTAAAAGCTGGGGATAGAGGCAGACGGAGTGCTGTTCTGGTGATATTTATTGATATAGTGCTGGGCAAGAGGAAAGACCACATCAAAACACCACCCGAGTTCTGTGGGGGCCCCAGAAAGGCACTTCCCGCTTTCTGCCCCACCCAACCATCCCTGGCTTTTTGTCACCTCTCTCTCTGGCTACACCATCTGGCTGGAAATGGTCCACAGGGGATCTGCTCTAAGACAAGCCTATCTGGGCTGTGATCAGATGGCCAAAAGGGGCCCCGTATGAAACTGATTGTGACCCAAAACCCGGAGGCAACAGCCTCTGTCCACCTGACCCCTCTGGGGACCCAAACAGGTTCCCTGAGGCACCAGGACTCACATCGGGATAGAAAAATGACAGCACCTGCCACTTAGTGATCCCAATGCACACTCATCTCATCTCTTGAGTCTCAGCCTTCGCTGCTCAGGAAAGTTGCTAGGGCAGGTGTTATTAGCTCCGTTGCACAGATGAAGGCATGGAGGAAAAGGAGGGGAAGGGACTCCCCCAAAGTCATGCAGCTGGTGAGCAGCAGAGTTAGAGCCTGAAGCTGGGTCTTCTGACTCCAAGCCCAGTGCTCTTTCCCTGCCGGTCTCTTGGCTGCGTCTTCTGCCTCCATATGCTGTGAAGCCCGGAGCCAGCTGAAATTGGCATGGCCGAGACGTGCTCAGTGATGCCAGCTCGCAGGGCGCTCTCGGGCAGCCCTGATTGGCTCAGGGTCGGCAGGGTCTGAGTTAGTCATTCACCTGGTTAGTCACAGTCTCCGTGGGCTGCAAGGATTCCTCCAGCTCCCTCGTCCCTCGCCTCCCAGCCAGGAAACCCTTCCTTTGTTGTGCCCTAAGTTCATCAAACGCAAATGGAAACTCTTTTCTGGGAAAGCTTAACCTCTCTGGCTGTTGAGTCATTAAACTCCTCCGGGGCCCCAGCCCCATCTATTCATAGCCCAGAGGCTGTCAGAGCTCGAAGGGGACTCAAGATCAGCTAGTGCCACCCCCTCCTCTTACAGATAAGGAACCAGAGAGGTGACAGGAGTCACACAGCTGAACCTGATTCCGGGGCCTCTGCTCCTTCCCCTCATTCAGGATGCCTCTTACTCGTTATTATTATTAACAGCAGGAACAGCAACAATAACACTAGCAGCCACCGTTTATGGTCTACTCTATATGCTCTCATGTGATTCTCTCGCCAACCCCTCAAGAGGGGCCTTGTTACCCCCATTTTTCAGCAGAGGAACCTAAAGCTCTACGTGTAGATGACTCACCCATGGCCCTTGTGACTTGAAAGCATGGCACCTGCCCAGATTCAACGGAACCTCTTTGACTCCGATGCCCTAGCTTTGCTGCCAGTTCTTTCTCCGCTTCCAAGAACTCAGCCCAGACCCTTGTATCTTGAGGGCACCGAGGAGCCAAGGCTTGTCTTTTCCCCGTGGCAAAGCCCTTCCCAGGAGAGGGCCTCTCCCTCCAGCATGCTGCCGCCAGCCTGCTGCTCCCCTCCCCCACACCCTGGCCCCCGACCAACCCAGACCACGTGGCAAGCCGTGCCCAGCACCAGGCCCTACCTGAGACCGCCGCGGACTCACAGGTGCTGTTCTCCCGTGTGGGCCCCCGTAATCCTCGGGGCTCTAAGGCAACAAGAGGCCGGGTGATTGATTAGCCGATGGAGCTGGGGCAGAAAATATTCTGTTCTGCTCTCTCCTCGGCTCCCGGCCGGTTCTCTGCTGAGCACAGGCTCCCATCACCCACCACGTGGCCCGGGAGTCCTTAGATTGTGAAATCAAGCAGGCAGGTCATGAAGGAACCTGTGCTTTTCACATCTTTCCAAGAAGGAGGAAAGTACAGAAGTGACCTATCGCCCAATACATCCCAGAGTCCTCAAATAAAAGAGTGAAAGGTAACATCGGCAACCATCCAAACACCCAGAGAGGGGAGTGACTTGCCCAAAGTCACACAGCAAGTTGAGAGCACAACCCTGATTAGAACCGAGGCCTTTGGGTGCCCCCACTGGAGTTCTCTCCATCCCCCTAGCCTGTTTCCCTCACCACCCACCATCTCTCTTAGCATCGAGACCTCCGGGTGCTTTTCACTCCACGGTTCCCAGTCCTCTATTGACTTGCTGGGCTGGAGTGGAGGGACAACCAGCCTGGAATGGTCCTACTGCCCACTCTTGGGCAGCATTTCCTTCCTCCCTGCCCACAGACCACCCCTCTGCTTTGACCGCACAAGCCTTCTCTGTGGTGGTCTAGGAAGGGGGGCTCTGGCTTAGAAGCCGGAGTGCCTAAGTTCATCTCTCAACCCGCCTCTCCACTCACCTCCCTCTGCCCCCCACTACTAGTTATATGATCTGGGACAAGTTGCTTAGTCTCTCTGAGCTTGTTTTGTCATTTGCAAAATGGGGAGAATGATATATGCCTCCCAGGATGAAATGGACAATATAAAGGAAGTGCCTGGTGCAGAGTCGGTACTTCATAAGCAATATCACAATGATCAGTGTAATTAACATTATTATTCACGTATTATTACTATTACTCCCCCCACAGAAGGGAACTGCTCGGTTTCCCAAGGATTATCAAGACCACGGCTATCTCTGCACCCTCCTAACAGGTGGGGGACGGTAGTGTTGGGGACCAGAGGCTGCCACACCCTTCCCTATATTCTCCTAATTCCATTCCGGCAACCCAGGCCTTCCAGATCCTACCCATGCCTGGAGTCTGCCTGACATCCACGCTCAGGGGCAATGCTCCCTCCCCTGAGCAGTCAGACCCTGCAGGAAACAGGTCAAGGGTAGTGAGGTTCACAGTGGTAGGAGAACCCATCCTGGATTGGAGCAAGGAGGCAAGAGTTCCAACTCCACTTAGCTCAGTGGCTGGTCCTCTGTGACCCTCAGTTTCCTCATCTACAAGAGTCCGTATTTGACCAAGGTCCTTCTGACTCTCATGCCTCCTACCTGCATGGCCAGTTCCCACGCATCACGGTTGGGGGCTGGAGACATGGAGGGAGTGGGGGCGAGAAGAGGACCAGAAATAGAAGACACACGCCTGGCCAGAGCGGGGACAGAACAAACACAATAAGTATTTTTGAAGAAAACATAAACAAGCACAGACGAGTGTAGTGCAAATCACCACTATAAACAGCTTTCAGCTGGCAGCACAAACGGTGAATCTGTGAGTTGATTTTGTAATAAAAAAAATGTAGAAGTGATTTCCTTGCAGTCAGCCAGCAGCAAGGGAAGAGACCCAGCTCTGATGGAGAGCATTATCAGAGACCCAGATGGGCGCCCCCTCATGCCGCATCCGTGCTTTGGACGCAGGGAACTGACGCGTCGTCTGTTACACGTCCTACGGTGGGTGTCTGGGCACTTCTCACAGCCTGCAGTCTCACCCCTGCCCTGGGAGGGCTGGCCTTCTCCTTCTGTTGCTGCAAAGGAAAGGGAAGCTCAGAGAAGTTCGAAAATTGGCCCAGGATCCTACAAATATAGAATGATCGTGCCAGGGGGTCCAACCTGGGGCTGTCGGAGTATCTTTTCACAGAGCCGTGCCGCTCCTCCCCTTCCCCCCACCCCCACGGAGTCCCGGCCGTCCCCTCCATATGAATGTCACAAATGATGCTGGATGGGGTACCAGGGTCCCTGCAGGACACTCAGCTGTGGCCTCAGAGTCAGGATCTCTCGCCCTCAAGAGTCTTTTGCCCAAAGAGAAATGAGAATTTTAGCTCCGACCCTCTCATTTTACAGAGTGGAAGGGAAAATTCAGATCGGAGAAAGGGCATGGTCAAGGCTACACTTAACGGTTCTTCTCAGAGCTGGCCTTGAAGCCCTGTTTACTGACACCTCCCTCGGTGTTCTTGCCCCCTCTCCCCCCCCCTCCACCGCAGGCTCTGAGAGAAGAGCCGGGCTGCTCCGCTAGCCCTGGGTCTCCTCCTGACCCCCTGTTGGCGCCTTTCGAGGCTCTTGTCGTTGTGGAGAGAGCAGTCAAGGGTCCCAGCGATGCCACTGCCTCCTGGCTTGTCCACACTTCCTCGTTGTGCATAAACTGGCCCGGCTAAGGCCGTTCCCAGGCAGCTCCCAGGGACCCACCCCTCACCCCACCCCAAGCTACCGCCACAAGTCACACCTTCACCTGCCTGTTTTCCAGAGCCGGCCTCGGCGGCCACCTAGAGCACTCCTGTCCTGTCCTCCTGGTCCTGTGGCCTCCTGGGATCCCTGCCAGGCCGGGGCCAAGTTTCCCCCTCCTTCCTCCGGTGACACACAGGACCCCTTTGTGAGGGGACGCGTGGCTGCTGGGAATTCAAAGCAGGAGCCTGGCCCAGGAGCTAGAAACAGGGTTCTTTCTCTCCCCTAGACAAATCCTTCCAGCTGTCTCTCTCTCTCTCTCTCTTCTACTGCCCTTGAACTCGCGGGAGGAGCAGACGCTTCCCTGGCGTGCCTCAGTCTTCCCACCTGTACAGAGGAGATGCTCCACAGGCGACCGGAGGAAGTCCGGCTCAGCAATGTGGGGACATTAATGCTTAGCAAACACTGCTGTGCAGGGAAAGACGGGGTTGATCTGGTTTAAATGCAGATTCTGAATCAGGAGGTCTGGGGCGGGGCCTGAGTTTCTGCATTTCTAGCAAGCCCCCAGGGGACACTGATGCTGTTGATTCATAGTCCACACTTGGAATAGCGAGGATCGACTTGAGATTTAGACTGTGGTTTTAAGAACGAGAATGTGTAAAGCTGGAAAAATCCCTAGGAATCTGGTTGTGGACCATGAGAGTCAGTGGCCTCAGAGATGGCGGATCCCGACTGTGAGGCTGGAGAGGGGCTGCGGCTGGCCCGCAGGAAGCAGGAAGCAGCGGTAGAGGCTAGGCGAGGCACAGGCTGTGCGATCATGTGGGTGGGGGGAAGGGAGGAGAGCAGCGACGAAGGGCTTGCCCCGTGGAGAAGCCCGCAAATGGGTATCTGCTGTCCTCAACTGTCCCACATTCCTCCCCCGTCTGCCAGGAAAGCTCCTCAGATCCATGGAGAAGGGGTGCCCCAGAGATGAAGGGTCTGAGTGGAAAACTGGCTTCCACCCCAAAATCCCAAGAGGGCAGTGCAGCCTCCAGTCACCATTAGAAGAGGTTCGGGCTCATTTCTTTTTTCAAGAGGAGCCCCCAGCTTCCCATGGGCTGGGATCCAGACAGCAAAGGCTCAGGGAGGTCTCCAGGCCCATGGTCCTATGACCACTAGATACACTCACTCAGTTGTCAGTGATGGTGTGGAATGCAGCTGGCAGGTGGAAGGCCAGACTTTAAGAGCATCATCAACAACCTGGGGAACAGTCAGAGAGGGGAGCAGCATGTCAAATGAAGGACACTTGGCAGGGACAGGCGTGGAGAGCATGCACGGTGCCTTCAAATATCTGTTGGGTTATTGCAAGATTAAAGAACCAACCTTGGGCTGATTGAGCCCAAGGAGTTGAACCAGCAGCAGTGGGTCAAGTCCATGGAAAGACGTGATCAAGTCCAAAATAAGGAGAACTTGGTAGAGTTGAAGCTGACCAAAGATGGACTGTGCTGCCTTGAGAGGTGGTGAGCTCCCCATCATAGGAAGCATCCAAGAAGACACTGGGTGGGCAAGCTGCAGAGGATACCTGTATCCATTGGGGTTCAATCACAGAAGCAGAACCTGGAGGAGAGCTATATTAAGAGATGTATTACAAGGACTTGGCTTATGTGATAGTAGTGGCTGGTAGGCAAGTCTGAGATCCAAAGAGTAGACCATCAGGAAGTTGGAAGTCTTTCTAGCATGGGCTGAAGTTGCCGTCCATGGGCAGAATTTCTTCTTCAGGGAGGCTTCAGCTTGGCTCTTAAGGCCTCTCAAATGATTGAATCAGGCCCACTCAGATTATCTAAGATAATATAAAAATAATCTCCTTTACTCAAAGTCATCTGATTATGGACTTTCATTACATCTACGAAATGCTGCACACCAACTCCTAAATTAGTGTTTGATTAATAACTAAGGGCTTTAACCTAGCCAAACTGACACGTCAAAAAGATCATCACATATATCACATATATACCATATATCAGACTGCGGGCTACAATAAATGCCATTTAAGATTCTTCCCAACCCTGAGATGCTTTGATTTCTCGATCTTCAAGGGGGCAGCCTGGCGAGTCCAAGGACCCAAAGAGGGACCCCCCCCCCCAGCCCCTCAAAAATCACTGAGATCTCCTGAGCACAAGGCACTATACTTGGCATGGAAAGAAAAGAAAATAAAGACTCAGCTCCTTCTCTACGGAGACTCTGGTCCAGTGGAATCCTGAATCCTGAAACCACAGTTGAATGTTATATATAGTAAATCACAGTAGCCACTCCAAGCAGGGATCTGAGAAGGGTTCCTGGAGCTTCAAGCCCCTGAGGGAGCTTGAATGAGGAGTGGGGACTCTAGTAGGCGATGATGGGCAGTGAGAACTTTCTCGATGAGGGAACAGCATGGGGCAGACTGAGGGGCATGTCCAAGGAAAGTGGCAGGGCCCGGGACCGGGGCCGAGGTGGACCGTAGAGGGGCAGACTTCTGGACTCTGGTGGGTGGACCTGATTGCCAGGTGCTGGAAGAGGGACCTACCGCCCCCAAGCTGTGCTCTCCTGCATCCTGACCCACGGGCGCCCCCATGATCCTGGTTGAACCTTGGGGGTGCCCTCATAACCCCAGCTGAACCAGTGGGTGTCCCCAGGATTCCAGTTGAACCAGAGGGGGAGGAACCCGAATCCTGACTGTCTCCCTTCACCCTCGCCCTGGTCACCCAGCAGACCTCAGCCCCCCAGGGGGTGCTTTCCCTCCCACACTTCCTGTTCCCTGCCACAAGGCCACTCTGGAGCCCAGACCCAGCCCAGATTTATGGATGGTGGGCAGGAGGCCCGGGGGCAGCACCGAGCCGAGCGAGGCGATACTGTCGCACGACGCGGTGTAGACGTTTCCTGCATGGACAACCCCAGACCCCAGCTCTCAGACCCCTTCGGCTCTGCTCGACGCTCCACAGCTTGGCACGGACTCAGTGTCCCTGTTCAGGAATGTGGAGGGCCTCCTGACCACAGCCCCGACGCAGAAATAACCATCTCGGAAACATCCGGAAAGGCACATTCCAGCCTGCCAGCCACAGGACTGTCTGGGGGGCTCTCTCCAGAGACCCGGACCGTCAGGCCCCGGTAGAGCAGCCCAGAGAGAAGGACGCCAGGCACTCAGACAGGGAATGGCCCTCTCCTCCAGGACGGCCCCAGGCCTCCTGCTAGCGCAGCGGAGCTCCCCGGGACCTCGAGGACTGGCGGTTGCAGGCAGGAGCGAGCCTCAGATCGATGCATCAGAGGGCCCTGCCCTGGGCTGGCTGTTCGTCCAGATCTTAGACCTGATGTGGAGCAGCCACTCCCCACAGAACCGGCCTCAGTTTCCACAGTTAGGAGCCAAAGCCACCGTTCGCTGGGAGGTTTCTCTGGGCAGAGCCTATTACATGCATCACCTCATTCAGTCCTCACGGCCACAGCCACGGCCACGGCCACAGCGGCACTGTTGCAATGCCCATCTTACAGACAAGGACCCTCAGGCTCAGAGGGGTTAGAGGACAGGCACAGAGGCCGGCTGCTGGCAAGAGGCAGAACAGGGATGTGTAAAGCATGCACAGTCCTTGGCTTATAAAGCACTTGGTCGTACGGTATCTCTTCCGAGGCTCCTGGCGACCCAGAGGCGTAGGTATCATTCCTCTTACTTTGCCAGTGAAGAAACCAGAGAGCATCAGGTCACTTCCTGCTATCCTAAGGTGGTGATGTGGGAGCAAGAGTCAACTCAGGACCCTCCAAACCTAAACCACGCCCTCCCCCCCGGAACACGGGTGCCCTCGCCTATTAGACAGTGGCAGAAGGTGGGTTATTCCCATGGCATGGGTGTGGGGGCAGAAGTGCGCGTCGGCCTGTGGAGGGCAGAAGGGGCTGCACTGTGCAGGGACAGTTGTCACGGGGTGGTCTTAGTCTCCCGCAGTTGTCGATGCCATCTTTCTGAACAGGATGGGAACCCAAGCCTAAAAATGAGAACAGAGGGACGGTTCTTAGGAGTGGCCAGTGAGTGAGAGAGGGGGCTTTGTCAGGGGCGACTTGGGCTAGTCACCTGCTCCCCCGGGTCCGGAGGGACAGGTAAGATGGCCCCTGAGCTCCAGTAGGACGCTTGTCCCAGTGCCAGCCATTGCTTGGGGCCAGAGCGATGGGTGTCGGGACCTGGCCTAGGACTCCATTCATTTTGATCCCCCTCCAGGCGGGGCCAGAGAGAGAGAAACCTGGACCCCAATTCAGTGGCAGCCCTCCCCTTGGGTGTCGTGCCTAGCTAGGAGCCCCAGAGTTGGCAGCACTCATCTTCCCTGACACCAAAGAGGCCCCGAGGTCCCCTGCCTGTCCCTCAGGGTCAGCCACTGGATTCACGGAGGTGGGCTGTGTGTCCTTTCTCAGAGCCGTGACTAATGACTTAGCTTACTGCAGCTGAGCTAAGGAAAGTGGGACGCAGGATCCCCTTGGCTGTTTCTCAGCTCCTACCCACCTGGGAGACCCACAGCAGGTCCCATCTCCCACCCCCATCCCCCCCGCAAGGGTTTGGGCTGGTGTGTCTGAGCCCCTTACAGCTCCGACGGTCTCTGTTGGACCTCCTCCCGGCCTCTACTTCCAGCCCCTCCTAAGAAGCACGCTACCCAGGATTATAGTCTTGTCCCCGCCTCACCCCATGCTGGCTGAGCCCTGGAGGGACTTCCTCTGTGTCCAGTCCCAAGAATAGAGCTCTGTGCAGGACCTCCAAGTCACCCCTTTCGGAAAGAGAGCGTTTCTGACCGTGGCCAAGGCCCCGCTTATCAGCAAGAGCAAGTCCGCTGCCCCAGCCCCTGGGACAGCTGGAATGCCGGAGCCTCCCACCGGAAAGGGCGGCGCCCCCGGCGGGCAGCTCCCACAGTAGTCGTTGGGGGGGTTGGGTGTGGGAGGCAGCCGGGGTCTGAGAGCAGGCTGAGCACTGTCCGACGGGGGGTGAGTGCCCAGGAGAGAGGCTGCAGACACCCTTCTGCCCCGGGGTGCCTCTGGACCTGAGCCAGCCCAGGCTAAGTGCACGGGGGGCCAGTTCTGCCATCCTGGCCCGAGGCCAGCTCGGAGGCCCCCGGGGCCCTGGGAGCTGAAGTCCTGCTCATGGACCGACTTCCGACATCCCGCCTAGACCATGCTCCGCTAGATCCCTGGGGAGCCGGGGTTAGCCCCTGGGTCCCCACCATGGCTTAATATCTCAAAATGTGTATGGGACATCACGTGATTAGCTGCGGCAGAGTGCACGCAGGCCAACCGAAGGTCATGGCGAGCATCTTCCTCAGCCTTGGCCAGAAAGGGGTGAGGTCAGGGGGCTGACCCCGCAGGCTCGTGCAGAACCGGGGCTCAGCTTGGCATCGGGTGGCATCGCAGCCATCCCTGGGGTCCTTTGGATTCTTCGAGAATCGCTGATTCGGGGCAACACTTCCCTCTTCCAGATGAGAAGACTGAGACCTGGGCGGGGGGGGGCGGGGGGCGGGGACAGGGGGAGACAGAGAGTGACCTGCCCCAGCTGCCCATAATTCATTAACAGACCTCAGGCCCAGTCTGGTCCTCAGACCCAGCCCCCCGGCCCTTTCCGCTCCCTCGATAACCACACGGTCATCCCCCCATTCCCTTCACGCTTCTGATCATCATCCGCGAGGCAGGCACCATTCTAGGTCCCAGAGCCTCAGGTCTGTCCTCACGGCGTCTACATTTCAGAGGAAGTAGGTCGTCAATAAACTGAGTTATATGATCACAAATAAACGTCATCTCACTGGGAGGGAGTGCCAGGAGACCATAAAGCGGGAGGACACGGTGGAGCTCGTGGGTGGCTCAGTCGGGTAAGCATCCGACTTCTGATATCAGCTCAGGTCACGGTCTCAGGGTGGTGGGAAGTCTGCTTGACATTCTCTCTCCCCCTCTCCCCCACTCCCCTGGCCGCCTACTCACTCTCTCCCTCTAAAAATAAATAAATAAATCTTTTTTAAACCAAAAACCCCAAGAGGATGTGGTAGGGAGAGGGATGGGCAATCCTTCCAGGGAGGGGGCTCTGTGGCGTAAAAATCACGGAAGAGCCTGGGAGGGGGGCGGGACAGCAAATGCAAAGCCTCCAGGTGGGCCAGAGTTTGGCCTGTTTGAGGAAGAGGAGCAGGAAGGGCAGGGGGCTGTGGGTGCCCCGAGCCTAGAGGCGGAAGCTTGGAAGGGCTGGGGCTTATGGGGCCATGGAGGCCATGGTCAAGAGCTTGGGTTTTACTCAAAGTGTAATGGAAGTCACTGGAATGTCGTAAGCAGGGTCGTTATGTGATATGACTTAAGTTTTTACCGGATCGTTTGCTCTGTGGAGGTCAGGCGGCTATAGTTCAGGACGAAAGCTCGGAAGACCTACCAGACTTCCAGCGTCTTGAGAGAAAGGGTGGGCTGGAGCAGGCGTGGGTCGAGAGCACGCGCCAGGGCCCGGGGGGCCGGACCTGATGCTGGACAGGATGTGCGTGTTGGGGGAGAGGAGGGACGGAGAGGGCTGTGGGCATCCGAGCAAGAGGATAGTCAAGGATGGTCTTCTACCTGAGCCACTGGGTGGAGGGTAAGCCTTGTCTGAGACGGAAAAGAAAACACGCAGAGAGGAACAGGTTTGGTAAAGAGATGAGATCTGAGACTTCTGTTTTAGACACACAGGTTCATTTTGAGATGCCCAGTACCAGTCCCTGAGGGCAGTTAGACAAGTCTAGAGCTTCAGGGAGAGGTCAGAGCTGAGATACACATTTGAGAGTTATCAGATGGAAATAATATTTAAAGTCTTGTGGCTAGATGAGATCAGCTGGGAAGAGGGGAGAGCAGGGGAGAGAAGCCCGGGGCCAGCACACAGCGCCCCCCTCCCCCACCACCACCAACACGGGGAGGGAGGGAGCAGGAAAGGGGGCCTGCCAGAGCCCGGAGAGCAACCTGGAGAGCAAGAGCCGCCTTTCAGGAGAGGGAGCCGGCAGCTGCCAGCTGCTGCCGGGAAATCAAGTCAGATGACCACAGGGAAACAACCAGGGCGTTTGGCAGCCCAGGGGCCGTGGGAGACACTGGCTGTGGAAACCAGGGCCGAGGTCCTCGGCTTGTTGCGGCAGCCGAAGAAGGTGGTAGGGGAGACTTTTCTCAGGGACGGAGGGACCTGATTCCGAGAGAGGCAGGGGAGAGAGCACACAACACGGCAGCTCCGCGGGTCCCCAGGCCGCTTCAGAAATGCTTCACAAGCCCTCCTGCAGGGGCCCGTGAGTGGTTATCGTCCTGCCTGTTATGCAGATGAGGTCCAGGCTCCAGCTCGGATATGGCTCAGGGCGCCCAGCCGGGCCCGTCGGACCCCAAAGCCCCTGCTCGGCGAGCTGTAGCCCCCCAACCAACTCCCAGCTCTGCCTCGGTCTCCCCTCGCTGCGGCTTCCCACCTCCCCGCCCCTCCTTGTCCTTTGATCATTTCTGTCAGCTTCCAGCAGTCTTGGCCTCTGCCTCCCTCCTTGGGGTAAACTCTGCTTTTACTCTTTGATCCTGCGAGTCTGTCCTCAGCAGCAGCGTCCTCAGCTGGGCCCGTGTCCCCTCCCCCCACCCCCATCACACCCTCTATCAAAGGTGGGGGATGTGCAAGACTTTCTTAGGGCCTTGGGGGAGCCTGATGGGAGTGTGGGTCCTGCCTCCTCGGTTCCTGCTCTGGGGGGGGAGGAGTGGGGGAGCCTGCGGGCTCTTTAGACCTGGCTGGGCTGCAGTCCCACCTCCACTCGGCCCCTCGGGGCCAGAGACAGGAGCTCACAGGCCGGAGATGCTCTTGGGGGCAACCGGGAGTGGGCAGCACGAAGGGCCAGGCATCCTTCTCCCATTGGGTCAACGTGGACCTCGAAGTTCTTCTCGAGAGAGTGGTCCGCGTCAGAAGTGGTGTTCAGGAGTTCTAAATAGGGAGACGCAACCGGTAGATCCAGCCACCGGGCCGCCCCCGCAGGCACTCCCGAGAAGAGCGGGGCTCAGGTCCCCCAAGTCCCTTTTGGAACCGGGTGATTTCCAGGGGAAAGTCATGAGGCAAGGCCCAGAGCAAAGCAGGGTCAAGAGAAGCCCCACCAGGACCTAGGGCACGTGGCCGTCTCTGCCCAGCCTGGGTGCTCTCCCCTCCCCCTGCCTCTACCTCCCGATGGAGATGTGAGGCCCTGCGGGAGGCGCAGAGCGAGCTCCAGCTCCTACCCCCAGATTCGGGGGCCCTGCCTGCCCCTGGCTGAGATGAGCAGAGGGGACCCCACACGCCAGCAGCAGGGGGCCCACACTCCCCGAGGTCCTGACAGGGGGCTGCGGTAGTAATTAGCTCCTTACGCAGCCCCGGGGTTATTTTTAAGCCTCGTTCTTCCCTGGTTTATTTTTAAAGTAATCCCAGCACGTGGCTGGCCAGCTGCCCTTCCCAGGTGCCCGTGCCAATTTGGGGCAGGAAAGGAGCAGGGCAAGATGCGCCCCTCCTCGGGGTGGGCGCCCGGGACCCGGTGCCGGAGTTAACCAGCCCCTCGCCGGAGGGCCAGGAAGTTCTTGCTGCTCCGAAAGCCTGGGACCGGCCTGGCGCGGGCAGGTGGGCTGGCAGCCGGAGACCCCACCAGAAACTCCCACATCTCCGTCTGCCTCTGATGCACACACTTTGTGACCTTGACCAAGTGGCCTCACTTGCCCCAGCCTCAGTGTCCTCAGGAGGGAGAAGGATAGCCATACCTGCCTCCCTAACATCAAACACTCAAAAGAGTGGGAGAGAGGGAATCCTGGGCTTAACTCCCCATTCAAACAAGCCGCACCCCCCACACACACCCGCTGTCCCACTGAATTCCCTGAAGCCTTGCCTTTCTCCCTGGGCAAGGGACTCCGGTCCGAGAGGCTCCTCAGTGCCCTTCCTGATACTCACATGCCCCGAGACCAGCCTTCCACATTTTCAGGCTGGCCGAGCTCTAATCCAGGCTGCCCCGGGTGCGGGACAGCTGTCGGGCTGCTGGTGGCCATGAAAAGACTTCTGCTAGGCATGGCGGTGGTGGTGAGGGCAGAGCCTCCCCCTCCCCCAGCACTCTCCCCCCCTCCACCTCCTACCTGGCAGCCTTCCAGAGAGCTCGGTTATGGAAAAGCACTGCCAAGGGTTAGCTCCAAAAGCCTCCCCTCAGCTACAGAGCAATAGTGAAGCCTGGAGAGGTATGATGTATGGTAGAGGACACTGAAAGGCAGGCTGAAAGTTTGGGCTTCTTTCCCTGTAGGCAATGGGGAGTCACGGAAGGTTTTGGAGCAGAGGAGTGACTCTCTGAGCAGAGAGCAGAATAGAGCGTAACCTGGAAGTTGGTGTGGGGAAAGTTAGGAGAAGCACTGGGGAGGTCAGGAACCACTGCCCAAGCCCAGACTGGAAAGGCTGAGGGCCTGGACCACAGCGGAACAGAGGGAAAGGAGAGGACTAGGAAGGAGGAATAGCTGGGGCTGGTGTGGGGGGTGGGGAGGGGAAGGAAGGAAAGCCAACGTGTTCCGTCTGGCTAACTGAGGATTGAGGGCATTGCCAGGAGTGTGGCGGTACACAGAGCCCCAAAACGGGGGAGAATGGTGCCTTCAGGCTGCCACACCAGACCTGGTGTCTTGGTTCAGCCAGGTGGAGCGTGAGGTGGAGCTGGAGGCAAGTTCTTGGTGGCCTTCCCTGGGGGCCAATATCAGAGCAGCACAGGCAAAGTCCAGCCCACTCTCACAATCGGGGTGCATCAGGCGAAACTGCAAAGGACCAGCAGAGGCAGGAGTGGGGAGTGTCCAGAAAGAAGTCAGAGGAAGACTGGCCATCAGGGCTCAGTGTAGCCAGAATATGAAGGACAATAAGGATGCCAACATCCCAAGACCACCATGTGTGGTTGTCCAGGTTGTGCACTGTCCCAAAGAATCCAGCTGATGGGTTGGGAAGCTGAAATTCAGCCTGCTTACCAAGCTATGCCCTCCCAGAGGCTGCATCCACCCAGAGGGGCCCATTTTTTTCTAATTTGGCCTAGAGCGCCGTTGGCCAGCACAGCCCTGCCTCACTGGGTCTGGTACTCAGGAAATTCTTGAGGTTTTCCGAGCAGAGGACAGTTTAAAAATACTGCCAAATAGGGGAAAGGAGAGAGGGGAAGGAGGGTGTGCTACCGAAGCAAAGCCAGGAGGAAGAGCCCAGGGCCAGAGCAGAGTGCAGTTAGGTGGTCAGCCTTGGGAAGGGGGGGGTCTCTCCTCCCTGAATTGGGGAAGCGGGAAGGCAGCAAAAAGAACAGGAGAAGCAGTATGGGGAGGGCCTCCTTCGGCCATGTTCTAGCTGTGTGACCTTGAGCGAGTCATTTAACCTCACTGTGGCTCAGCTCCTGCATCTTTAAATGAGGATAATAATAGTACCTACCAAATAGGGTTGTTTGAGAATTAAAAGAGAAACACGTATTTGCTCATTTAGAGCCATGTGGCACGTAGTAAGCACTATATAAAAATCAGCTAGTATTGTTTTGAATTGGGGAGGAGGGATCCGTGACAGAGGCATTTAATCATTTGAATAAAGTCAAGTGCAGAGAAAGCTAGCTCACCCAGACTCCACATTGGGGTGGGCTGGGGTGGGGAGCGGAGGCAGAGCAGAACCATAAGCAGCAGCTGGGGAGACCGCCCGGGTCCTGGGGACGCTGCCCTGCTCGGAGCTCCTGGCACCATAAAGAGCACGCTCAGGACACCAGTGCAGAAATAGGCAGCCTCCATAGTCCACAGGAGCCATGAAGTCATTCTCCTATTACACCCGCCGCTGCGCTGTGAACAGCGGTGAGGACGGAGGGCCCGGAAGGTGGCGGAGTGGCAGAGATCATTGAAAAGGCTGGGAAATCAGAGGTCAGAAGAGAGGTGGCAAGCCCAGGGTGGGTCGAGCATCGGGAGGCGGGCTGAGGGCTGAGCGTCTGCCTCCATGTCTCTGTGTGAAGGGCAGTGTCCCGAAGGGTGGGGACAGCTGCTCGCTGTCTCCGACGAGGACAACAGGCTGGAAGGGCCTGAGCCTTGGTCATTTCATTCCGCCTAAGGAGTATTCCCGACAGGGCGCAGGGTTCGGTGAAATGTGTTTCCATGGAGAGTGACGGAATCTCAGCCTCGGAGAAGAGTCTGTCTGTGGGGGGAGGGGCTGGACTGGGGGACTTCTTTACACCCTTAATGACTTGGAGGAACGGCAGGGCCCAGAGGCCGGGTCCTGTGAGGGATTTCCTCTTTCCTTATTGAGGGGCAGACTCTCCGGCTTCCTTGTCCACCCTAGAGCCCATCTGCTTCTCGCATTCTCTGCCCTGGATGGCGGATGGAATGGGGCCAAGAGGCTCCTGTGGGGACCTGTGGGGGGCTGGAGCGAGCGCGTGTGCACGCGTGTTTGTGGGTGCGCACACGCTCGTGTGACTGGGGGGGGTGGGGACACCACATCTGCAGGCGGGCTCAGAGGAAGAGAAGGTCCCAGCAGCTGGCTCGGGGCTGATGTCCGTGCTGCCCAGAGTCCCTCTGCTCCCGGGCACGGTGCCAGCCTGCACCATCTGAGCTCCCGAGCCCTGGGGAGAATGCTGAGCCTAAGAAAAGCCTCCTTCACATCTCCTGGCATCTGTTCCCAAATTCCCTGCCAGCCCAGAGCTGTCTGGGCCACTAGCCATGACCAGAGAGGAGAGTGTGCAAGCAGGTGGTGGAGACGGGGCCGAGAGGGGCCACGGTCCCTCCAGGGCCTCCCTACCAAACCCGACCCAGCCCTCCAGCCCAGCTTCCTGCCTCTGCTGGGAATCCACTGGGGACACTGGGCAAGGTGGGTCAGCGGAGCGAGACCCACCACCACGCAAAAGCCTGCCACCTGGCAGAGAGTGGCGAGGGCAGAAGAAAGTACCATTCTTCCAGCTGGGAGACAGGGGAAGGTGGGCCCGAGGAGGCGGGGCTGTCCCTGGAGGAGCAGGAGAGATGAGGGAGAGGATCCCAGGCAGCTGTAGCATGAGGAAGGGTTCAGAGGTGGGGCGCGGGAAGGATGTGGGGAAGCCTGGCCAGAGAGGGGACTGGAAGTGTTGGGGGAGGGAGAAGAGGGCAGGCCAGGTAGGGGTAAGGCTGGCCAGTCTGCGTGCTGGACCAGGACACCACAGACTGTGCTGTGTACATTTGGGGGACTAAGGCAGGCTTCTGAGTGGTGGGCGGCAGCTCAGAGCTGTGCTTAAAAAAGTAAAAACATTAATAACAGCTCCTGCTTCCTGAGACTCTCCACGCGCCAGGCCTTGTACTAGGCACTTTCCGCACCGTATCTCTCAACCCCAGGCCGCCCAGCTACATAGCAAGAGAGGGGAGCGGTGGGAGCGATGGGAGAGGCAGCAGGCCTGCAATCAGAAGCCCAGGCCTCTCCCTCCTGCTCTCTCGGGCGACCCCACCCCTGTCTCTGCTGTGCCCGGTCACTCTGGCTTCTCTTCCCCTGCAACTCTGACTCATGTGTGACTTTGGCTCACAGGGGTCCCAGCTAGGACCCAACTCTTTATAACCCTGCAGCTCAGCCCCCCAAAGCTGACCAGCCCCTCAGCCCAGAATCCCAGTCCCTGGGAGAGGTGACTGATTGGTTCGGCCCAGCTGAGAGCTTCGGTCCTCTTGGATCGGGGGCCACCACGAGTCCAGCCCACTTCGGTCTAGGCCAAGGTCACGTAGTAGAAAGGGGCTGCCTAGGTTCTCAACCAAGGTCGTTACAGGAAAGGGGCAGGCACTCCGGCCACGTCCACCAAAGACAGCCTCCCTCAGGGCCCTGTCCCTTTGCCCTCCAGCCGCCCCGTCCTCATGTCCTGCCCTGTCTGGCTCAGGGCTATCCCGAAGCATCCTAGCCGTCTACAAAGAGACCTCCAGGGGGCTGCTCCCTGGGACAGAAAGGACGAATCTTTGGAGGGACACCATTTTCCTCCTCACATGGTTTGAACAACCACTATCCCGCCCTGAAGAGCTTACAGTGACCTTGGGATGATGGCCCATTGGACACATTTTCCACGCTCTCTCTCTGAACAGAGTGCACGGTCCCAGGGACACCTGCTGCATCCTAGCTTTGCCGACTTTGGGCACGCCCTCTTTAGCCTCCCTGAGGCTTGCTTTCCTCACCCAACTGGAGCTAATAATGCCTACTTTGAAGGTCATGGCGAGGACTAGAGATAATTAACACAAGGGCGCTGGGGTACCCGATGCCGTTGCCCTTAGCAGTAGGGGCACTAGGGGCGGACAAAGCTTGCTCTCCCCCGTTCCCACCTGCCACCCCCCAGCCAGCGGCACAGAGCGGGGGCCCAGGAGGCAAGTCATAGAAACCTGGTCCAGATCCAGCGCCCCCCAGGCTGGCCAGCCCCCTCCTGGCTTTCTGTTGCAAGCAGCCTTGACTAACCAAAGCTCCGCTCACAGAGGCGTCACTGTGCATTAAGAGGTGGGTGAATATGCCAGGCGGCATCTGCCAAGAGAGGCAAGTGAGTGGCAGAGACGGATGCCGCGCAGAGAACTGAGAGAAGGGAAGCTCTTGGGCCGGAGCCGGAGGAAGTCTCCTCAGAAGGCTCCCGGGAGGGCGAAGGCAGGGGAGAGGGGGGCAGGAACACAGAAGCCAGCTTCGCATCGGCGTAGGGGAGGCGGTGAATGTTGAAGAAGGAAGGAAGGTCTTCACGATGATTCTGTAAATCTAGAATTGTTCTAAAATTAAAAGTTTACTTAAATAAAATAGTAAATGGTAGAAGCGGGAGGAGGAGGAGGAGGAGAAGAGAAAGAAGACAGAAGCAGGGGAGGAGGAGGACACGGAGGAGGAAGGGGACCAGAGAGAGAGGATGGCCTCTGACAGGAACCTTGGCCCAGTTTCTAGAGCGGTCCAGGCACCAGCCAGGTGTCCACGCTCCCCCCCCGGCCCCCCCCAAACAATCCTCCCAGGTATCCAGAAACATTTCTGGAGGCCTTGGGGAACAGAACATGCCACATTCCCAGCCACATAAGCGTTGGCAAGGTTGCTATGTCTTCCAACTCCTTTTTGGTTTCTGGGAGCCCACGGTTTCCCCGTCACATAACGGCGCCTCTGGCGTATGCTGGGGAAAGTCTTTATTTAAGGGATGGTCTTCTCTCAGC